>CM076581.1:62285022-63485022 GCA_034641835.2 Pinus albicaulis | reverse complement strand
GGAGCGATTGGAGGGTTTCAGTCTCATGGATGCCTTGTCATGGGAGTGACTGGGGGTTTAGCTTAGTGAAATGATAATTTAACTCAGGGGTTGAGAAACTCTATATATTAGAGTAATCTTAATGTAATCTGTGTGTGTGTGTTTTGACACATACACCTTTGTGTGAAATATATGAGTGCCTACAGCCATTTTTTAACATGGTATCAGAGGTGTTTCCTTGTGGATCTATTGGGATAGGTACAAGTGTCTAGTTGATTACAAATTAATGTTGTGTTTCCTCCATAATCGACTCAACATCCTTTAGTTCAATACCTTTAGGCACCTACTTTCTGCCACAGTTCTTACAGGTTATGTAGATGGAAGAACCTTTGAGCACAGACCAATCTTAGAATCATGCTTCGAATGTAGGTGGTGGTCTAGATTTATGCTTCGAATGTGACCCCTTGCTACTGAAATCGAGGTCATCTGCTACAAAAGTGGAGAGAGAAGGTTTTGTACATTTTGTTATGCATTTCGCATTGGATCCATATCTGTAGTTTATTTTTTAATATGCTGCAAGGAACTCTACAAGTCCCCATGGAAAAACATAATAACAATGTGGCATATCGAAAACTGCATGATAATGTGGAGGAGAATGGTGGGGCGTACTGTAATATTTCGGGTTTGCAATAGATCAAAATAGATTGTGTTGTGGCGGTCACTATTAGCGTGACTATACTGGTTTTTGGGGTCTACAATCTTCTATTATATATTCCTTGGCTCAACTGCATGAACAAAGTACATTTTATCTTATGCACATAGTGATGGGTGGAATCAAAGTCATTTTGCAAGATTGAAAATGAGTCTATGTTGGGCATGTCACGGACTTTGAAAAATACATTTGTGATTATATTAGTTTAATTTGTACTTATGTATTATCATATTTGTGTTAAATATTAAGTGATGATGAATTTAATGAAGCTCTTTTAGAACAGCTACATTTCAGGCTCAACATGGATGGTTGTCTGGGTAGTATGGTAGTTGCAGATCTAGGGAAGGATCCCTCATTGGTTGAAGACATGGAGTTGTCTTCTAATTAGGTTATGCAACAACTTGGGACGTTTTCCGGTAATTGACTTCTGGAGGTCCTTGATTTGGATTCAGGAGTTGAACTCAGGAATCCAACTTTCCAGCTACACCTTTACGATGGTTATGAGGCAACTTGATGGAGCCTATACTGATAAGCTAAATAATGATTGTGTTTTCAATAAATTTATGTAATGTAAGCATTAAGAGGGGATGTTGGAATTAATGCGTACATCCTATATTTGAGATGTTAGTTTGTGATGGTTGAGAAATTATCTCAACCTCTCTTTCTAACTTAGGAATAAGTTAGATCTGAGAAACTCAATATATTATAGTAATATGAATGTAATCTATGTGTGTGTGTTTTGACACATACACCTTTGTGTGAAATATATGAGTGCTTACAACCATTTTTAAACAAGAATATTTTCCCATTTGAAATTAATTAGAGGATGATTTTGTGAGATATTCAAATGATCAAATCAATGGGCATGAAGGGGCTCATTTTCCTCCTCCCCAAGGTGATATTTTCCATCTAAAGATAGAGAAAATTCCAATTTTTTTCTACAAATTTTAAATCTTCTATGATTGATCTGAGGGGCCCTCTAATTGTTTAGGAATGCAAGTTTCCACCATGATATCCATCTTCCTTTTTTCATAATATTCCGTGTTCCTAATTAGGGATGTCAAATTTTGTTAGATTGTGTGGTCCATGGGGTACACACACCACCAACCTAAGTGTCTCTCTTGGGGGAACTATTGGATCCATTTGAACAGTACCTAGTGGACATAATCCCTCTATTAACATCTATTAAAGTGGTGGAAGCATTCAAAAATGTTGTTTGTTATCATGATTGTCCTAGATTTAAGATTTACTAGTTTTAAAAAGGTAATTGGGAGTGCGAGCAATATAGATTTGGATTCTCTTTTGAGCATGTAAATGTCCTTGGGTTTGGATTTTCCATAGGAAGCATGTCTACATCTTGCATTGACTTATAGCCAAAATTGGTTATATATTGGTCACTCATGGTATTAAAGGCCCACACTAATTCACCCTATAGTATGGCACGATCATTTTTTTTCTCTGATAGGAATACTTTGCATTAATGATGCTAGGTCGCATCCAAACAAGTTTTTGTATAGAGAGGCACTCTTGGTTCCACACTGTGATCATAGCTTGAATTATTATTTATTCAACATGCATTTTGTTACAAATTATATATATATATATATATATAACACAAACAATGTAAATGACAATAATAATAATTAATGAAAAGGAATGTCCCTAAGGACATAACCATTGTTGAAGAGGTACTTGCCTAGGGTATATAAGTAGACCCTCACCCTCATTGTAATCATCCCATATCTTACATCAATTCAATATACGATAACCAATATATAGTTACATGTCTTACAATGAACAATTATGTCTTTGAAGTATTTTAAAGATTTTTTCTACGTATACGAACCTTGTTCATTACATTGGTATCAAATCATTCCTCTCAGTATATGAATTGTGTTTGTTACATTGGTATTAGAGACATGTTGGAAGACCTCGACATTTGGCTATCAACTTGTCATTGCAACTAAAACGTTTCGCTACACGAGTTGGAGTTTCTCCATTTTCAGTGAGGCCCTTGGCCACTTTAAATAAAAAATAAAAAAGAGTTTAAAAAGAAAAATAAAAAAAAAGGCCTTTGGCCATTGATATTTCAATGATTCTAGTAAAAATAAAAATAGTCCGATGTAAATTTTGAAGGAGAACATTCATATATATATATATATAGATATAATTTCTACATTATTGATGAAAAGTGCATGATATAGTCAAAAGAGAATATTTTCAAATATCTTTAAAACTATACATAAGAGAAGGAAGAGTAGATAATATTATTTTGATTCTTCATTAAGTGGTTTACAAGCTCATGGTTTTAGCAACCCATGGTAATTTTCCATCGTATTTTCAAGGTAAAAGAGGAACAGAAGGAATACAAAACATATTTATATGAATGATAAGTTTTACTTTTTAAGTGGATAAAATTAAGAGAGCCAAAGGCACATAAGTGGACATATATTTTATATTATACCCTGAAAATTTGAATAACCATGTTTCACTAGGGTTGTAACTCTTCAACAAGAAAAACAAATTTATAAATATATATAGAAAAAAAAAATTGTTAAAAATAATAATAAAACAAAATAAAGTATAATATATATATATATATATATATATTTAGAAAAAAATTATAAAAAAAAAAGAGTGTAAAGAAAGAAAAAAAAAAAAAAACATAATTGTTGAGAATATATATATATTATAAATTAAAATAATAATAATAATAATAATAAATATAATAAATAAAGAAAGAAAAAAGAGAATGGAATCTAATTCGAACAAAGAAACTACGGATTCCATATGGAACTTTACATTTTGGACCAGATGTCCATTTTTTTGAACAAAAGATCATTGTTTATCGATTTTTAAAAATCGCACAATACCTTGTCCAAAATGTCGAAGAATGTTTACCTTGGAAGAATATCAAGGGAATACCAAGACACAAATAAAAATATTAAAGGAAGAAATCGAAAAACTTCAATAAAAGAACAAAGCATCATAAAAGAAATATAAAAATCTCAAAGATCGGTTTCACGAGGTTTCATGTAAAATCAACAGAAAGAAATGAAGAAATTTGGCATCTAAAGGACCACAATGAGAAATTAATTTTACAAATAAAAAAGACGAAGGTTAAGAAACAAATACTAAAAAAAGAAAAGGAAAGTTCTTAGAATGAATTAAAAGAGATTCTATCACAAAAAGAAAAAGAAATTTTGTGCCTAAAAACCCTTAATACAATATTATTAGAACAAATCAAAGATTTAAAAGATAAAGAGGAAGATACTAAGGACACAATCAATGTTTTAGAAAACAAATAGCTTTCACGTCTAAGGAATCATAACTAAGCCTTACTTACGGAAATAAAGACTCTTAAAAGGGAAAAGAAGTCACTAAATGGCAAGTTAGAAAAACTTAGAAGTAGTATCGAAGTCTCTAGTCGGTTCATTCCAATTTGAAGGTAAATAAACGAATATCGATCTAATAAAAATCATAACCCAAGCAGAGGATAAACCTACTGAAGTTAAGACATATTCAGAAATTACAGTTCAAATAATAAACTTTCCAAATGATGATTCAGTAACCAACTCAACAACAAAAACACCTTAAGGAATTCAAGATACTACCACTAACATGATAAGGGAGAGTCCAACCAGAAGAACATTTATCGAAATTTGAATCACAAGAGAATAATTTCCAATCAATCTACGTACCAATATCACTCAGAACACAACAAAAAAAAATTTGTTCCAAAGAGTATTGAAGTTTTCATAATTTAGTCCTATGATAAAAATTCATCACAAAATTCCAGTGACTAGAAGATTCCATAGAAGGTTAATCTAGGATGGTCTGATCCATTCTCAATACGAAAAAAATTTCATCACTCAGAGCATTATATCATCTTGTATCAACGAAGATGAAAGTTTAGAAACAAGAATATATTCCGAAGGACAAAAAATATTTTATCCTTCATTAGTAAGCTTTGAGGACAGTTTTTTGAAGATGAAGGAAATGGTAAGAATTAAATATATATATAAATAACACAAATAATGTAAATGGAAATAATAATAACTGATGATTAATTGGTAATTAGTTAATGAAAAGGTATGTTCCTAAGGACATAACCATTGGTGAAGAGGTACCTTCCTAGAGCATATAAGCAGGTCCTCATTCTCATTGTAATCTTATCATATCTTACATAAATTCAATATGCAATAATCAATACAGTTATATGTCTTACAATGGAAATTTATGTCTTTGAAGTATTTTAAATATTACTAATGTGTATACAAACGATGTTTGTTACACTGGTATCAGAGCATTCCTTTAAGTATACCAACTTTGTTTGTTACATTGGTATTGGAAGCACGTTGGCAGATCCCAGTCTTTGGCCATAAACTTGTCATTGCAACTAAAACGTTTCGCTACACGATTTAAATTTTCTCCATTTTCAGTCAGGCCCTTTGCCGCTTTAAAAAATAAAAATAAAAAAATAAGGCTTTTGGCCATTGAGATTTCAATGATTCTAGTAAAAAAAAATAGTCCGATGTAAATTTTGAAGGAGAACATTCATATATATAAAAAGGTTCTACATTATTGATAAAAAGTGCATCATAAAGTCAAAAGGGAATATTTCCAAATATCTTTAAAACTATACGTAAGAGAAGGAAGAGTATATACGATTATCTTGATTCTTTATTAAGTGGTTTATGTGAAAATTTCGTTACCTGAAATCCTACTACATCAACTAATGTTGTTTCTTATATTTGTTAAATAAATTGAACAAATATTTATTGTGTGCTACGGAAAATAACGAAACAAATACATTGCAGCATTCACAAATAAAATATTGTGGAAGAAAAATAACACTCGAAGAATATATGCACACACACACACACACAAATGAACAATTATTTTTGGACTAAGTCCCTGGAAAAAAACCAACTTGGGAAAACCAGTGCAACAACAAAGGGTTTGATTATTATGCAGTATTAAATATGAGTACAAAACTATGGATTCTAAAATCTAGCAATCCATAAAGAGAAACAAATGACAGTAAATCTAGAGAGAAAAATCTCACTCCCACTAGCGATCTGACACTGACCTTAGCTCAAGTTGAGTTGCTCTTTGATGCTTTTACGTAGTCACTGCGTCTGCCTACGTAGTATTGTGTCCCCACAATTTGGAATTGCTTCTTCTCTCGCTATCTGATTAGTTGTTGTTTGAGAAAGTGATCCTCCTTGCCTCCAGACTCTCTCTCTCTGGCTTTTGGCACTAAATCAACTCTTCTCCCTATCAAAATACGAAATCTCCTCTGAAGCACTTCACTATCTCTGCGTGGCTTTGCGCTGCCTCTATGTGGCACTCACTACCTCTCTACAATGCACTCACTGGAATTGTAAAATCTTCCTCTAGCCTCACTATCCCTGCCCCTCTCTCACTGCTTCGAGCTCATTAGCTCTCTCTCTGGAAACTCAACGCTGCTACTCTGGAAATCGAACTGCTGAAGTGTATTCTCCAAGCACCATCGAGTTTCTTCTTATAATATCTCATTGAGACACGACAACGATTAAAACTTAATCAATGGCTAAGATTAACTAGAACTCGATCCAAGTCATTTTCTAGAATATTCTCACCATGAATTAATTAATACCTTTTAATTAATCATATTTCCTAAGTTTAGACTTAGGAAATATTAAAAATTGATTAATTATTTTAATTAAGTTGTCTCTAGGTGTAATTTCCATAAACGATTTATGCGTATTGGAGAATATATGTATTTTAACTCCTCTACCAAATCTCCAAGCTAGAACACCTCCAATGCTACAAAAACTAACAGTTTACAAGCTGGTGGTTTTAGCAACCCATGGTATTTTCAAGGTAAAAGAAGAACAAAAGAAATACAAAACCTCTTTATGTGAATGGAAAGTTTTACTTTTTACATGGAGAAAATTAACAAAGTCAAAGGCACATAAGTGGACATATATTTTATATTATACCCCAAAAAGGTGAATAGCCACGTTTCACTAGGGTTGTAACTTTTCAAAAAGAAAAAAGAAAAAAGAAATATATATATATATATATATATATATATATATATATATATATAGGAAAAAAAATTATAAAAAAAATTAAAGTTAAAGAAGAAGAAGAAAATGAAAGTTACAAAAAAAAACTATAAAAAAAGAAGAAGAGGTTTAAGAAAGAAAGAAAAAAACACAATTGTTGAGAATAATTATAAATATATATTATAAATATAATAAAAAAAAAATAGAGAGAAAAGAGAATTGAGTCTAATTCGAACAAAAAAACTACAGATTCGATATGGAACTCTGCACTTTGGACCATATGTCCATTTTCTTGAACAAAAGATCAATATTTATCAATTTTTAAAAATCTCACAATACCTTGTTTAAAATGTCGAAGATTGCTTACCTTGGAAGAATATCAAGATAATATCGAGACACAAATAAAAATAATAAAGGAAGAAATCATAAAACTTCAACAAAAAAACGAAGCATTAGAAAAGAAATATAAAATTCTCGAAGATCGGTTTCATGAAAAATCAACAGAAAACAACGAAGTAATTTGGCGTATAAGGGAACAAAATGAGAAATTACTTTCACAAATAAAAAGTCTGAGGTTAAGAAACAAAGAATAAAACAAGAAAAGGAAGGTTCTCAGAAAGGATTAAAAGAGATTCTATAAATAAATAAATAAATAAAAACCCTTAATCAATAATTATTAGAACAAATCAATGATTTAAAAGATAAAGAGGAAGATACTAAGGACAAAATCAACATTTCAGAAAACGAAGAGCTTTCACGTTTAAGGAATCATAACCAAGCCTAACTTACGGAAATAAAAGAAGCTTAAAAGTGACAAGAAGTCACTAAATGGCAAGTTAGAACAACTTCAAGAAGTAGTATCGAATTCTCGAGTTGTTTCAGTCTAAGTTGAAGATAAATAAATAAATATTGATCCTATCAAAATCATAACCCAAGTAGAGGATAAACTTACTAAAGTGAAGACATATTCATAAATTTCAGTTCATATAATAGAATTTCCAAATGATGATTCAGTAACCAACTCAACAATAACAACATCTGAAGGAATTAAAGAAACTAACACTAACATGATAAGGGAGAGTCTAACCAAAAGAATATTTTATCAACATTCGAATCACAAGAGCATACTTTCCAATTAATATATGTACAAGTATCATTCAAAACAAAAACAATAGATTTGTATTCCAAAGAATATTGAAGTTTGCATAATACAATCATATGATAACAATTCATCACAAAATTCTAGTGATCAGAAGATTCCACAGAATGTTAATCTAGGAAGGTCTGATCCATTCTCAGTACAACAATTCTTTCTATCGCTCAGAGCATTATATTGTATTGTATCAACGAAGATGAAAGTTCAAAAACAAGAAGATATTCTGAAGGACAGAAGAGATCTGATCCTTCATCAGTAAGCTTTGAGGACAAATCTTTTTGAAGAGGAAGGTAATTTTACGAATTATATATATATATAACACAAATAATGTAAATGACAATAATAATAATTAATGATTGATCAGTAATTAGTTAATGAAAATGTACATCCCTAAGGATATAACCATTGGTGAAGAGGTACCTTCCTAGAATATATACGCATGTCATCACCCTCATTGTATTCATCTCATATCTTACATCAATTCAATATACAATAATAAATCTACAGTTACATGTATTACAATGTACATTTATGTCTTTGAAGTATTTTAAAGATTTATGTTGCACATGCGAACCTTGTTCATTACATTGGTATCAAAGCATTCCTCTGAGTATATAAACTTTGTTCGTTACACATTTTCCCACCTCTTAGAGATAAGATATTATATTGTTTGAAAAAGATATATTTTTTCCACAACCTGTAATAGAGTGTGATCTAATCCCCGGATACGGGTGTTAAAGCCTGATTGTACGGCGCTTGGCCTGTGGGACGGCGCGTGGCAAGGCCACATGGCCACCCACAGGCCTCACCTATGGCACCCCTCAGCATTAATACATCCAGGCCGTCACCTTGCGCGGCATTTATGTCGTTGCAAATGTCGAGACCTCCATTGTTACAAAATGCCGCTCCCTGGTTCTTTCCCTCGGCACTCTGTCTCTGCGCCTGGTTCACCTGTGATGCTTCAACTCCTCCTTGTTGCTTCTATGCCGCCACTGCTCTCACCTCTGCGAACTGGGTGCTCCCCTGAAGCTGCGGAGCCCAGCTCTCGCACATCTTATGGGCGGTGCTGCAACCTGGGCAGTTGTATTGAATTTCTCCCTGGCTTCCATTACTCTCAGAGCCTCTTCTGTCAATTGAGCCTCTCTGCCTCCTTCGACCTCAATTCTCCCTCTGCTTCTCTGCTCGCCCCTGCCAACTTTGTCCGCTCTTCTACTCTGAACACCCTTCATCCATTGCGTGTCAACATGCGTTGGCTCCGACATCGTATGCGATGTTGGAGAGGCAGTTGCAGAGGCGGCTCCTCTCGACCGCAGCACTCATCCACGTCCATCTCTTCTTCGTCATCTCTTAAGCACTCCTGGGGTCGATATCCCAACACCCGCAGCGGGCGTGGTCATATTTTCAGCTCCTCCACTTGGCATCTTTATTCTGAGCTGATGACGCGTCCTCCATCCCGCCTCAATGCCTCTGTCTCCATGCATAACCCGGCTACTGTCCACTTCCACTTCCAATGCAGCACTGACTGCCCTCTCGTCGTGGCGACCATCTCTGTTTCTTTTCGCGAGGTCTCTGGTGTGGGTCCTGGCTCCTGCCAACCCTCCTCGCCCCCGCGTCCAAGCTACGAGCCTGGTCCCTCTGAGAATGTGAAACCCCATCAGGCACCTACAGGACATAATTATGGTTCGACGGGGGTTGGCAGTTCACGCTACTTCAAGGAAACGTGCAAGCAAGAATGAGGAAGCGGTGATGATGCTGCAGAGACTCAACGTGGCTCTCTTATGGCTGATGATGATGAGTACAGATGCTCGATAGTTGAAGAACCTCCTCCAGCTGCTCATGGTGTCTAGATCTTCAGGTCTTTTCCAAGTCAATTTTTCCAGTTCTTTTGTTTGGTCGTCTACTCATGCCTATGCGGGATGTATTTTCTTTTGTTATTATGTCGTTGGTTTCCTCTACAGAGGCATCACTTCAAACTTTACATGGGCTGGTTTCCCCACGAGGGCAGCTCAATTTTTGCTATCTTGCTGGACATATGCCACTGATGTTGGCCTAAACTGCTGAGGCCCTAGCCTCTTTGTACCATATGTTTTACTAATAGAATTTACTCTTACTTAGAAAAAAAAAAAAAAAATAGAGTATGATCTAATACGTACATGTGCCCTGAAATATATTTTTCAGACTAAGTGTTTTCTCACAATGTTGAATTCTCGGGAGAGGGCCTTCCATTGGTTGGAAGAGTTTGCTATGGAATTATGTTAATTTATAATCCAATCCAAAAAATTTCTTGGTGTAACATACTTGGAAACAAATATATGGTACCCACATGACACCAAAGGTTGTCATTAGTAAGGAACACCAAAAATATTTTGTTACCAACACTTTCCCAAAAAGAAGTATATTCTCAAAAACCCACAATATTGTTACTTAGGCATGACAACCCGCCTCTACCTAACTAGATAGAATAAAAATAGTCAGCACTACCTTTCCAAAGATGGTTGTAACAAATTCTATAAATTTTACAAAGAATTCCCTTTAGGATAAGGGCCAAAAGGTGCCTACAGACCAGGTTTTCTTTGAGTACTGAGTTAATAAGCACTAAGAAACCCCCTCTTGATTCCTAATGATTACACCAAAAAATTGTCTTCTCATCCACTTTTGTCAGTAGCCATTTCTAGTCAGTAAGGCCATATTTATTGGGCCTAATATAATACCCAAAATACTTGAAACTATCTTCTAGATCAAGTGAAGGGAAGCCGAAAAAAATCATATGGATTAAAGTGAATGCCTACTTCAATAAAAGGGAAATAAATTGAATTTTGCAAGTTTATTTTCATTCCCATTGCTCCACAGAAAGTGCCAATAATATTCTTTAATCTCACCTCTTCAACCTCATTACAAAAACAAAGATGAGTACACCATTGATAAATAGTAAATCAGTGAGGTGTATTCCTACCAATCAAGACTCTTTGAATTTGGTTTATTCACCAAGATTTAGTGATTGCATGAATGGGCTACTCTACTATAAAGATAAACATGTTAGGAGATAGTGGGTAGCCTTGATGGAGGCCTCTATAGGGCTTGAAAAAATATGATCCCATGTCATTTATTAATACAAAAAAAAACATCACACAACCCATAATCCACAATTAACAATAGGAAGACTGAAACTAACATTAAGGAGAAAAGGACTTAAATATTTCCATGAAACTCTACCATAACCTTTGGATATGTATATTTTGAGAATTGATGTGGAGCTACTAAAAATTTTGATCTTATTGATACCTTCTTGATCCGAATTGATTTCTTTGTGGATTAACCAACCTTTAAGAAAACCAAAATATTTTTACAAAATCACCCTTGAGAGTAATGATTTCAGTCTTATGGAAATCACCTTGGAAATAATTTTGTACAACTTTTTACGAAGGGAAACAAGCCTAAAATCATTGAAATTAGTGGGGTATTCCACCTTCGGGATGATGGCAATAATTGTGGATTTGTAGCTACCAGTCATCCACCCCAATCACCCCACAATATCAAAAAAGTATACGAAGAAATCAATAGTCCATCCTTTTGTCCTGAGACTCTTATATTTTTGAAAAGTGTGAATAATACACAAAATTTCCTTAGTTATCACATGTTGATATAGATCAATGCTCTCCTCAATGTTAATGAACCATTGGAAAAGTGTTAATACTTAAAGCTTACCACAGATGTTCTCATGATTTCGTGTCTTGAATAAATTCCTAAAATCTTGTATTCCCAGTAGCCAAATCCTTTAATCCCTTGACCTTATGACATATATCATCATACAATTACAGTACTGTGTTAAGATTCTTACAATGGTTGGCAAATTAGTTTAGGAAATATTTAGTATTTTGATCTCTAACCTCCAACGATAGGGTGTGTATCTTAAGTCTCCACTCCCACTCTTGATCCAAGAGGAGTTCCACTCTAGTCTGCTCCAACAATCACATACAATCCATTAACTCATGAGGAGGATTTTCCATGTCATGAATTTTCAATATTCAACTAGCTTCAACTCTATCACACATAGTGTTTTTGGTCTCTGCTTCTTTTTTTCATGTGCCCAAACAAAGACCTCCTTAATTGTCTTGGGCCCCATAAAAAACTGGGCACATGTGAGGGCCTATGAATCAACTTGAAAATGATGCCAATTATCCTTAATAAGTGTTTGGAGTTCCACCTCCTTGTTCCAATATGAATCATATTTAAAAGGGGCACCCAATTTTTGATCACCTTGTCGTATTCTAGTATAATGGGAAAGTGTTCTAAAATTTGGACTTTCCTAGTCCATGAATAATATTGTTCAATCCTTTATAATAGTTCACGGTGAGCTAGGAAATAGTCCAATAACTTTGAAATTTCATTTTCCCCATTTCCATTATTGTTCTAAGTTGGACCAATCTCAACAAGTTCCAAATATATCAATCCATATCTTTCAAATCAATCATCAAAAAAGTTGGATATTTTTTCCTCCTAAGCATGTGTGCTTCATATCTCTTCCCCACTGATAGTGAGGTTTAAATCACTCTTGACAATGATATTGTCCACCTATAAACATTTAGAATTGAAAATATGATACCAATATCTTTCCTTTACATCATAGGGCCCATACAAGTTTAAAATGGTAAGACCCAGATCAAACTTAGTATTATAGACTACAACCAATAGGATTGAGTTGACTACAAAAAAATAAAATAAAAGTGAGAGTCTCTTTATAACTTGCAACAAGCCTCCCTGAGAACCCAAAATATTCCAAACACACAAAATCCCACCATTTTTATGCACTTCCTTAGTTCAATGTTTATAGGTCCACATAGCCCCATTGTTTCTTGAATACAAATGATATTTGGTTGTTCCAAGTCCACCATCCACTCAAGGGAATATTTGTTTTCCCTCCCTCCCAAGCCATGTACATTTAATGATATCATTTTCATGGTGGGATTGACTTAGGGTCATTTTTTTCTCTAAGGACCCCTAAGAGAACATGTTAATGGCCGTAGTGAATTTTCTAAGAGGCCTTTTCCTGGGCAAGTTTGATAGAATATTTTCGACTAGCATTGTCTAGTCCCCTATCCTTGGGAATATTATATCCCAATCCTCTTGATGTTTGAATGCCCAATAAAGGACTCAAAAGAGAGGGTTCCCACCCAATAGAGGATGATGGGTAACAAGGGTGACTACAACTAGGAACGATAATTTATTCTAGACATGGAAAAACCAAAAATCTAAGCTCATCATAGTAAGTAAATTCATTAAGAGGAAGATTTGAGGAGAAATAAATAGGCTATGAAAAATGGTGGGTATAATTTTGAAAAAAAACCCATAAAATGAAGAAACAATATGAAAAGTGGTGGGATAAAAATTAACCATACCCTTCATTACACATGCCAAAATAATGTTTTTCCACAAGGATTCCGAGTGAGCCCACTTTGACACTAAAAATTATGTATATCTAATAAGTCTCATTAGATGCTTGGTTTCGAGTCTTGTAATAGTGAACCCATGTATAATGATAAAGAAACATCTCCCACCATGATTTATTGGGTCGTAGGAGTTCTCATATTGAGCACGAGTTGATGCATCTCATAACATGAATTTAGATTCTTCTGTGAATTAGAGTTTCCTATTGGGATGACCCTAGTCCCCCAATCTATGTTGTAATGACATTCCTCCCCCAAGGAGGTGGAATATAAAGATATATGCATTCCCTAATCATGCACATTTTTCCCATTAACTATTTTTCCTTCTCAAGGGTCATTATTGACCATCATTATGACCCCACAAATTATTTTTATGGAAATTCTATCACAATCTTCCATGAGGTTTCTAATAGAATGACATTGTGTGCACTGAAATGACACATTTACATAATCTAATAAATGAAAAAAATAGTTTTCATCATTAACAATGGTCATGGATTTAAATAGTCCTTTGTGTGTATCTAGATCCACTAAGATGCAAGCCAGAAACACAAATTGTTTTCCTTATAACTATGATCTACATCACTTTAGAAACCTAGCATTCCTAATGGCTCTAAAATTTGTTTCATTTTAGAACTCAACAGCTAGGGTGAGAAGCTTAAACCGTGTCTAGGAGTCAGAGTTTGCTTCAACCTTGGCATCAAACAATGGATTTTCCAAATTTTTAATTGTAATATACTTATTTGAAGGAACCAACACTTTCTTAAGATCCTTTGTGTATCCTCTTCATAATGGGCACTGAATGTAATCCATACCTTCCACAAATTATGTGTTATGGACCCTGTTACTATGATTAGCATGATTGCTAAGGTCCTGGAAAACCTGCTAGATGAGCACACATAGAGTAGGGGCCTATAGTGACCTCATCTCAAGCTCCCGCTATTTAGGCCCAACAACCTCCTAAATGGACAAGGGAGGAGTCTCTATGATGACCAAAAATGGTCCCAAACAATATTAGTGCCTTATATGGGGTCACTTGAAGTGAAGGTCTTAATCTCCTAGAGCTGCTTAGTTGTAAAACATGTTACTGTGAAACACAAAAACTAAGCAATGGATTTTAGGAGTACCAAAACAAAAAATATATGGTTTATGACCAATGGATTTTGGCATACAGAAAACAATCTAACCAAATATGCAATTAGTTTTTTATTTGGTATATTGATTAGAGACTTAAAGGTAAAAACAACTTGTTGTCTTGTATGCTAGATTGTAAATTTTGCGTAAAAATGCAAGGACAACAACCACGCCATAAGTGCCTAAGCACTTCTATATTGTAGATCTAGGGGTGGATATGTATGAAGGTCAATTTTTTAGGCTTTTGGGATCTCCCATCAACTTAAAATGGTTGAAAAAGCTAATTTCCAATAAGTTGGAAACCACTTTTTAAATGTTTGGAGAAACCCTCTTGAGTAAATTCACCCAATCATTTCAAAATATAGATATATGATTTTAATTTCATTGGAAATTATATAAAAGTTATTTTATAAAAATAGAAATAACACAAATCTAAGTGCAATATAGTAAATGGAACAGGTTTTGTGATGGAATAAGTCACTTGGATAAATGAAACCTTTCTTTTTTTCTATATATTGTCTATTATAACTAAGAAATTTTCAAATTTGCAAGACAACTAAGCTAGATACAAGTATAAAACATACTAGAATTGATACTTACATGTATTCGTTAGATCTAACAATATACCCAATCTTCCCCAAGGAAATGCTTTCTAAAAAAAAAAAAATTTAAAACTACAAGCTAATTCAATCTAAACTAAGTATAGAAAATAAAAAGTTTTTGAATATTTTTAAAGAATAGGAGATTGTTGGATTATACCTAAACCTTACTTACCTCACTCTTATTGAAGCACAAAATTAATGCCTTCTAAGGTCGATATGGACTAAAAAGTCAAGGGAGTGGGCTTAGTATTGAACAGAAATCACCCCCACTATTGACTTAATCTCCTAGATAATTTTGGAACTCACTTAGGAACATCCTCTCTCAAAGTGGCATATCTAGTATTCAGATCTTGTGTGTGAAAACAAGACCCTCCAAAATTTGAAGATCCCCTTTGAAATGATCTAATTGCTTGGATTGATTGTAATATTCCTAAATTAGCATGCAGCTAATTGGAATATTAATTTTTCTCTTGACATGTAGTTAGATGAATAAATGGGTAGGGAGGCCCATAAATATTTTAAGTAGGCATAAAATCCCTCTTAATGTAAAAAGGGATCATATTCGTAGCTGGATAAAGCACCCTCATGTGTGAACAGGGGCTAATGCATGTGGACAAGGTCAATTTTGACCAAGTCAACAGCGCTGGTATGGGAGGAGTAAAACATCAATAGAGACAACGCAGTGTGAATGGGAGGAAGATTCCATGATGGTGGAAACCCTAATGAGTGGGACCCAAGGGGAGAAGGCTCACATTTTGATGGCCCAGCCCTCCAACTGTGCGTAATGTTAAATTAAAACTGTTTGGTAACCGTGATAGGTTACAGGCCCCACTCACCCTTTCGAACTATATGTTAATACATAACATTAATGTTATTAATAACGTTTCGGTTTATGCGTTGATATGTTAAATGTGATCCGAAAATCTGTGGATCGGATCTAACTTGCAATCTCACTTCAATCTTTTAACCGTCCTTTTCGCTGGTCCTTGGCGCCACCTGTCGATCTTCTCGATCCTGTCACCTCCCGCCTTGTGACAAACCCCAACCTCGGTCTACAGTCACATTCACTTGTTCATTTGTGTTGCGAGGGTTCTCCGTTCTGCTCTGCCGAGGGTTATGTTGATGCCCTCCCGGTTTGATGTTCTGTGCGACGAAGTCCTCACTGAGAACGATAACCCTGCCAATTTTCTGTCCTTTGTTTATGGTATGAATGCTTTTTAGTCGAGCTAAGTCGAATCTGTTGCTCTGGACTGTAATGGGTCTGTAGGTTTGTTAATTTCGTTTTGTTAACTGTTCTCTTGGGTGTTACAGGACGGACCTTCGGCTCCACGCTAATGGTCTTGATCATTCGACCACTTCCGCCTCCGAGGTAAGTTAACCTTCCATGTTTTAACTTACCCTGCACCTTAATCAGACATTAATGTACTCTGCTCCTTGTTATCAGGTTCTGGCAATCGATTTTGACCTCCTCTCTCGATTCCGCCTCTCCAGTCACAGGTAAATGTTCAATGTATGTGGTTTCGTTACTGTTGCAATGTATCTCTCGTCTTCTCCTTCCAGTTTTTGGCGTTCCCAACTTCTAACCTGCCTCCCTTTCTGTTCTTGCAGGTTACCCCGAGCTGCTGGTCACCAAGTGTTTGTTCTCTGCAATTGCAAAAGGCAAAAGCAAACCGGCCCCGATTCAACCAAACGGGTAGGGTCGTTCCGACTATGAGTCTATCATTAGCCTCGTAATAGGGTTTTTTTTTACTTGTTCCTGGTTCCCGCTCTTTTTGTTGTTATAGTCTCGTGGGTCGTTTTTACCAAACCCTGCTCTGTCATTCCATGGCACGAGATTTCTTTGTGCGTTCTGCTTTACTTAGCTTGGGATTTACAGTTGGCTTTAATATCAGCGCTGTTCGCTCGGGTTCAGAAACCCTTCCACGCACTCTTTCTTTGTAATGGACAGTGGGTTTACAGTCTATATAAATAAAGACGAACTTTCGCTTGTTTAAAGAGACTCTTATTCTTTTCAATTGATTCTAAAGGATTTGTATGCTTTACCTGGAAATTCGTTGGTGAAATGTCGATAATGGTGACTGGATATTTCTTACTCTTCTCGCTGGAAATTGGTCCTTGTGTGCTGTGACTTTCGTTCTCTGCTTGCGCAATTTCTGTCTTGGTCCTGTACAGTTATGGCTTCTCCTTACGCTGAAACGTTTTCTGTCTGCAATGGTTTCAACCTATGGTCTTGGGTTTACAATACATAGTCGTCTGAAATGGCTTCAATTCTCTGTTCTATTGATTACAATGCATTACTGTATTAACAATAAAAATAAACACAGGAATTCAACGCATAAAAGAGTTTGCTGTGGATTTAAGTTGACAAATATTTTTCATTAAAGAAAGACTGTCATTCTTCTGGTCTTCTCTAGCTGGAGATTCGAACCCTACAACTCATCTTTTCTCTGTTTAAATGCTTGCAAGGGTATAACAGTTTCTTGCTTTCGGTTGAACTGTTCAACCAGAATATGTCTAACTGTTTAGCCAGTTTCTTTTAAAAGGAAATAAACAACTGCTAACTAACTGCTAAAACTAAAACAGTTCATAACCCTAGTCCTACTGTCTTTAACTAATTTCTGAATAATGAAGAAAATAACAATAAAAATAACAAGTTTAATAACCTGTCCAACAATACGTGAAATTTGGTTTCCTTTGAGACAGTCAACCGCCTTCTGTCTCCTCGGAGCTGGATGCTCCTGCATCAGGCTCCCGGGGTGGCAAAAAGTCATGGCTCCGTTCCATGAGGTCGTCGACAGAATAACCTATTTTCTGTATCTGCGTCGCGTCGAGCCACGAACTGTCCTCAATCGGACGGTCCTTCCACTTGACTAAATACCACAGATATTCCTTCCTGCGTGTGCGCCTGGCTACCTGTGTGTCGAGGATCCTCTCGATCTCAAGGGGCTGTGCCATAGGCATCTGTCTCATCCACGAACTTTCCTCACAACTGGTGTCCCGTGTTGGCTTCACGGTTGTGCTATCTTCAGGATCAGCAACATAAGGAAACAGATCTGCCACGTTAAAGATGGGAGAAATACCTATCCCTGGTGGCAACTGTAGCTCATAGGCATTTGCAGAAAACTTGCGAATGATTTTGCAGGGGCCGATCTTTTTATACTTCAGCTTATTATATTCCCGTTTTGGAAACCGTTCCTTGCGCAAGTGTGCAAGGATTTCATCTCCAACATTAAACTGAACTTCCCGTCGCTTTGAATCAGCTCGCTGCTTGTACTTTTGACTGTTGTCCTGCAACTTCAGCTTTACCTGCTCATGTAAGTCGCTCATTGCTTGGGCGAAATCTTCCCCATCAGCACTTCGTTTTTCGATTTTTCCCAAATCTCGCAATTCATGCACTCCCCGTGGATACATGCCATACAATATTTGGAAGGGACTATAACCGGTGCTGCGATTAGGTGAATCGTTATATGCGAATTCCGCCTGAGCAAGCATGCGGTCCCACATCCGTGAATTTTCGCCTATTAAGCTCTGTAGCAGATTTCCCAGACTCCTGTTCACCACTTCAGTT
Source organism: Pinus albicaulis (assembly GCA_034641835.2). Taxonomy (NCBI): domain Eukaryota; kingdom Viridiplantae; phylum Streptophyta; class Pinopsida; order Pinales; family Pinaceae; genus Pinus; species Pinus albicaulis. The sequence continues at coordinate 63,466,371 of CM076581.1, read as the reverse complement.
TTCCCATCGGTCTGTGGGTGGTAAGCGGAGCTGAACTGTAACTGGGTGTCCAACTTCTTCCACAGGGTTCGCCAAAAATGTCCGGTGAATTTCATGTCCCTGTCGGAAATGATGGATCTTGGTAGACCATGCAATCTGATGATCTCTGTAAAAAACAAGTGTGCTACATGAGTAGCATCACTGGTTTTCCTGCAAGGTATAAAGTGTGCCATCTTGGAAAACCGATCCACCACTACCATTACTGAATCGAAACCCCGCTGTGTCTTAGGCAAACCCAAAACAAAATCCAATCTGACGGAGTCCCATGGTCTGCTCGGAATGGGTAATGGCAAATAAAGACTTGTATTCTGACTGTGACCCTTTGCCAGTTGAAATATATTACACCTGCTTACGTACCTCTGTACGTCCCGTCGCAACTTTGGCCAAAAATAGAAATGCTCAACTTGCGAAAATGTCTTGTCTATACCGAAATGTCCGGCTAGACCCCCACTGTGCTTTTCCCGAATAATGTTCTCCCTCATAGAACAGTCGGGAATACATAACTATCCTCCCTTAAATAGTAATCCTTCCTGCAAATTGTAGTTCAACCATGGACTATTGTTTCTCAACAGAGGGTTTTGGCAGGCCTCATGGGCCTCCTTAAAATCTGCATCTGTTTGGTACAGTTCCCTCAGGTGCTCAAAGCCCAAAACCTGCATTGTACTTTCCTGTAAGAGTAAGGTCCTCCTACTCAGCACATCTGCCACCTTGTTCGCCTGCCCACTAATATGTTTCAGCAAAAATGTGAAACTCTGAAGATACTCAACCCATTCTGCATGCTTATGGTTCAATTTATGTTGCTACATAATGTACTGTAATGCAGAATTATCCGAAAACAAAACAAACTCATTACCTAACAGGTAATGTCTCCAATGCTTTAATGCTTGTATAATTGCGTAGAACTCCTTGTCATAAGTTGAGTACTTCTGTCTACTCTCGTTCAGCTTTTCACTGAAATACGCGACCAGTCTATCTTCCTGACTAAGCACTGCCCCAATGGCTGTACCACTGGCATCACAACGAACCTGAAAAAGTTTGTTGAAGTCAGGCAGCCTCAATATCGGCCTTTCTGTGATCTTCCTTTTCAAGGTCTGAAAACTATTCTCCGCTGCTTCTGTCCAGTGAAAAGGCTGATTTGCCTTCTTGATTGTATCCAGCATGGGTGCGCAGATTTCACTGAAATTCCTGATGAATTTCCTGTAGAAACTTGCTAGTCCGTGAAAACTTCGGACTTCAAATAAACTCCTTGGGGATGGCCAGCTAACTATAGCTGCAACCTTTTCTGGGTCCATCTTCAGTTCGTTTTCTGCAATTACAAAACCCATATACACTAACTCCCGCTGGAAAAAGGTACACTTTTTCAGATTTATCAGCAGCTTATTTTGCTGCAGCTTCCTCAACACACTTCGGACATGCCTGAAATGTTCCTCTTTTGTTTTGCTGAAAATCAGTATGTCATCTAAGTAAACAATTACAAACTTCCCAATGAACTCTTTCAGCACTTCGTTCATCAAGCGCATAAAAGTACTGGGAGCGTTACTCAGCCCAAATGGCATCACCAGCCACTCGTACAACCCTTCATTTGTCTTGAAGGTTGTCTTCCACTCGTCTCCTTCCCGAATTCGGATCTGGTGATATCCACTCTTCAAATCAATCTTCGAAAAATAAGCTGCCCCACTCAAACAGTCCATCATATCGTCCATTCTCGGAAATGGAAATCTGTACCTGATAGTAATTTTATTAATGGCTCTAGAATCCGTGCACATTCGCCACTCGCCTCCCTTCTTTGGAGCCAAAACTGTCGGAACTGCACAAGGGCTCATGCTCTCTCTAATCAACCCTTTATCCAACAACTCCTGTACCTACTTCCTAATTTCCTTGTTATCCTTAGGACTCATGCGATAAGCTGCTTTATTCGGCAAACTAGCTCCTGCTATAAAGTCAATAGAATGACTGATACCTCTCCTGGGGGGTAGTTCATCCGGAAGATCGTCCACTACGATATCTCCAAAATCCTGCAACATATTCTGGATTTCCTCAGGCAAGTCTGAAATCTTCGTGTGTAGCACCATTGTCCTTGGCCTCCTTACAACAGCAAAATTCACATCGTTGTCTTTAATCTGTTTTAAAAACTCTTTTCCACCCAACAGCAGCGCTTTTCCTCCACTAGTTTCTGTTGTACTCTCCTCCTTAATGGGTACAAGCGTGTGCTTGATCCCATCTTTTACAAACTTATAACAGTTTGTTTTCCCGTCATGAACTGCGCTTCTGTCAAACTGCCAGGGCCTTCCTAGCAGTATATGACAGACATCCATTGGCATAACATCGCAGATAATTCTGTCCTTATACCTGCCTATTTGGAACTCCACCTCACACTGTTCATCAACTAACAGTTGATGTCCTTTCTGCAGCCACGACACTTTGTAGGGAATGGGATGTTTCAGCTTTTTCAATCCCAATTTCTCCACCATTTCCGTAGCCACCAGATTATCAGTACTTCCGTTGTCAATGATCAGCTTGCAGCACTTACCCTGTGACTTGCAAACTGTCCGGAACAAAGCCTTTCGTTGATCAGGTTCTGCAATTTCTTTTGCTGGTTTTAACAGCACCTTATTCAGCACCAAGGCTTCACCTGTCTCTGGTGCGTTCTCCACTTCCTGAGGCAATGCCTCAGCTTCCTCCGATTGGGCAACATAAGCTCCTCTCCCACCTGCTGGTTCACCTTCAGGACAGTCATACGACTTGTGCCCCCACTTGTGGCACTGATAGCACTGGACAGATCCTCTGCCCCGACCATTTCCTCTCCCTCGCTGGGCTGGTCATCCTCCTCTAGTGCTATTGTCCTTTTCTGCTATTCCTGCAGATTTGGAACTGCTGCCTTCTTCACTTGAACCTGTACCTCTGCCTCTGCCAAAGGCCTTTCCCTTTCCTCTGCCAGATCCACCTCCTATTCTGGCATTCTGCTTCCTGTTTATTTTCTCCTCTGCCTTCAGAGCAAACTGGTATGCTTCGTCTAAAGTTTTGGGTGAGAGGATACCGATTTCATCCAGTATCTCCCCTCTCAACCCATTCACGAATCTTGTTGTCTTTTCTGAGGTATCTTCCATATACCCTGCCCGCAGATTCAACTTATAAAATTCCTCGGTATATTCCTTAACCGTCATTCCCCTTTGCTTCAAGTTCTGTACTTGCCTGTACAACATAATCTGATAGTCTTTCGGCAGAAACTTCTCCTTCAGCTTTGCCTCCATTCTGGTCCACTTATTTATAGGCTGTTTGTGTAGCCTTTTCCTTTCGGCCTGAACGCTGTCCCACCACAAGGATGCATGTCCTTTCAACTTTGTGGCAGCGAACTTCACCTGCTTGTCCTCACTGGTTTCCTCAAACTCAAAATACTTGTTTACTTCACTTAGCCAGTCCAGTAACACATCTGCAGACAAACTTCCGTCATAAGTGGAAAGCTCATGCTTTCGCTTATGACTAGATAGCAAAACTGATTTTAACAACCTGAGTTCAGGTGTCACCCCTTCGAACTCATCTTCTAGTTCTGCCACATCTTCATCACTATCATTTGCTGGGTCTCTCCTTCCCCCAGCTTCCACTGCTGTCAATCTTTCACGCAAAATTCGAATCTCCTCACGCAGTCCCTCTTCTGCTACCCTTCGGACTGCTCTTCCTCTTCCTCTTCCTCTTCTGCCAACCTCCATTTTTTTTTTCCTGTTCAGCGAACCGGCTCTAATACCACTTTTGATGGCCCAGCCCTCCAACTGTGCGTAATGTTAAATTAAAATTGTTTGGTAACCGTGATAGGTTACAGGCCCCACTCACCCTTTCGAACTATATGTTAATACATAACATTAATGTTATTAATAACGTTTCGGTTTATGCGTTGATATGTTAAATGTGATCCGAAAATCTGTGGATCGGATCCAACTTGCAATCTCACTTCAATCTTTTAACCGTCCTTTTCGCTGGTCCTTGGTGCCACCTGTCGATCTTCTCGATCCTGTCACCTCCCGCCTTGTGACAAACCCCAACCTCGGTCTACAGTCACATTCACTTGTTCATTTGTGTTGCGAGGGTTCTCCGTTCTGCTCTGCCGAGGGTTATGTTGATGCCCTCCCGGTTTGATGTTCTGTGCGACGAAGTCCTCACTGAGAACGATAACCCTGTCGATTTTCTGTCCTTCGTTTATGGTATGAATGCTTTTTAGTCGAGCTAAGTCGACTCTGTTGCTCTGGACTGTAATGGGTCTGTAGGTTTGTTAATTTCGTTTTGTTAACTGTTCTCTTGGGTGTTACAGGACTGACCTTCGGCTCCACGCTAATGGTCTTGATCATTCGACCACTTCCGCCTCCGAGGTAAGTTAACCTTCCATGTTTTAACTTACCCTGCACCTTACTCAGACATTAATGTACTCTGCTCCTTATTATCAGGTTCTGGCAATCGATTTTGACCTCATCTCTCGATGCCGCCTCTCCAGTCACAGGTAAATGTTCAATGTATGTGGTTTCGTTACTGTTGCAATGTATCTCTCGTCTTCCCCTTCCAGGTTTTGGCGTTCCCAACTTCTAACCTGCCTCCCTTTCTGTTCTTGCAGGTTACCCCGAGCTGCTGGTCACCAAGTGTTCGTTCTCTGCAATTGTAAAAGGCAAAAGCAAACCGGCCCCGATTCAACCAAACGGGTAGGGTCGTTCCGACTATGAGTCTGTCATTAGCCTCGTAATAGGGTTTTGTTTGTTCCTGGTTCCTGCTCTTTTTGTTGTTACGGTCTCATGGGTCGTTTTTACCAAACCCTTCTCTGTCATTCCATGGCACGAGATTTCTTTGTGCATTCTGCTTTACTTAGCTTAGGTTTCACAGTTGGCCATAATGTGAGCGCTGTTCGCTCGGGTTCAGAAACCCTTCCGTGCACTCTTTTTTTGTAATGGACAGTGGGTTTACAGTCTATATGAATAAAAATGAACTCTCGTTTGTTTTAAAGAGACTCTTATTATTTTCAAATGATTCTAAAGGATTTGTATGCTTTACCTGGAAATTCGTTGGTGAAATGTCGATAATGGTGACAGGATGTTCTTAACTCTTCTCGCTGGAAATTTGGTCCTTGTGTGCTGTGACTTTCGTTCTCTGCTTGCACAAATTCTGTCTTTGTCTTGGACAGCTATGGCTTCTCCTTATGCTGAAATATTTTCTGTCTGCGATGGTTTCAACCTCTGGTCTTGGGTTTACAGTACATAGTTGTCTGGAATGGATTCAATTCTCTGTTCTATCGATTATATTTGCTACTATTAACAATAAAATAAAAAATAACAGAATTCAACGCATAAAAGAGTTCTTGTGGATTTAGAACAAGAATCATTTTCATTAAAGAAAGAAACTGTCATCCTTCTTGGTCTTCTCTGAGTGGAGATTCGAACCCTACAACTTATTTTCTCGTTGTTTACATGCTTGGTATAGTACTTTACCTTTCCAGGTTGTTGTTCACTTCGAATATGTCCTAGCTGATTTGTGGTTTCTTTCAGAAATGACAACTGCTAACTAACTGCTAAAACTAAAACAGTTCATAACCTTATTCCTACTGTCTTTAACTAATTTCTGAATAATGAAGAAAATAACAATAAAAATAACAAGTTTAATAACCTGTCCAACAATACGTGAAATTTGGTTTCCTTTGAGACAGTCAACCGCCTTCTGTCTCCTCGGAGCTGGATGCTCCTGCGTCACATTTGTTTATAAGGAGGGCAAGGCAGCCATAGTGAGGTATGTTATTGATTATTGATTTTCTGGTCTGCATGATTATTTTTCATTCTTCAGTTGTTTAGTTGAGATTGCTGTGCTATTTAGCACTGGGTGTTCCCTGAGAGGGAATCCCACCTCCTTCCCTGAGAGGCCTCTTGGGGGAGCATTGCACTGCATTTCCACTATCAGGCTTAAGGCCAAGCTTTAGTCTCCAGCAACAATGCAGTTTCTACAGATTATTGTGTTGTGTTGCAGGGTGTTGTAGTGGAGAGTTGAGAAACCCACCTACGGAGCTAGTTTTTCATAGGAGGAAGGATTCTTCTTCTTGAGAGATCATCCAAGAGGATTCTTGAGCATATTTCACATCTTGGCATCAGCCCAACACAGTTCCCATCATCTACAGCACAGTATCCCTCTTTGACTGCATTATTGTAGTGAGCATTTGCAGTAGGGGTTTTAGTGTTGATTTGGAGGGTGAGATCTTCAGTGTTGGGATCAGCCTTTCACTTGAAAGGTTTATTGGAGGAGATCTATTCATTCAAACATCATCTTTAGCCATCTCCATCCAGTTATTGAGTTGCACCTGCTATTCAGCCCTAGGGCTGCATTCCGACATTTTGATATTTTGTATATTTCGGGAAATCCTTCCCGGGTTATCTTGGAATTGTGTAAAAGAGACTAGATCTCAGTTTTTCAGCTCTCTTGAGTAATATATCAGCAGATCCATTTGTATCTCTATTTTTTTAGTATAAACCCTCATTAAAACTGCATTGTTACTTGCTTCAGAATTTATGTGTTGCAATAGTCATGGGGTTGTAGTGTCTTTGGGTTGTTTCGGGCTTGGGAGGCTTGTTTAACTAATAAAAGCATTTTTTTTGTGCCTATATTGCTGATTTTCCCAATTTGGGAATATTACAGTGGTATTAGAGCATAATCTTGGCTCAGCCTGTGAGTTTCAAGCCAATATGCTATAAGAAGAAAAAGAGGTCTAAAATTATGGAAGGAGTGTGCTTTGTCTCATCACTTTTCAGATCTATGAAGAACCTCTCCAAGGAGTTCAAATAGATGAAAGAGGAGAGATGCAATGAGACCTTTAAAGGGTTTCAAGAAGAGGAAGGTCTATGTACTTCCTATCATCAGAAGGAAGAACTAGTGTTGCATAGAACTCCAAAGCGATACACTATGCCCTTCTCTTTTGAGGGAGGAGACAAGAAGCATGGAGATGGAGGGAACTTGGAGCATGAAATTCTAAGCGAATACCTGGCAGAATATAAGTCTCAACCTATAGATTTCATGGAGACTCTAACTCTCCCACAGTTCATTCAGCAAGAAGAAGAAAGGAGACCTTGCAGCAATAGGAAAATAAAGGGCAATAGATTTCTATTGTCTACCTTTGATGGGTCATCCACATGTATAGCAAGGGCTTGGGGAATGAAGTTAGATGCATTCTTCCTACTACATCCAGTGGTAGAAAGAGAAGATGTTGAGATTGCAGTACTGCACCTTGAGGGTGAAGCAAACATTTGGTGGTTCAGTCATTTGAGTCACGCAAGAGTGACTGCATTTGCAGATTTTACTCAAAAATTGATCAAGAAATTTGACAAGAAGAAATCAGTGGAGAAGAGGCCTTCACCACCACTTGCTGCAGGAGCACTTGCATCTGGAGAAAGAACACTTGCACCTTTGCAAAGTGGTCTTGATATCTTTCCATTTAGAGCCCCATGCACTATTCTAGAGATGCATGAGGAGGAGGAGACTTGTACCAGCGTTGATACAGCTAAGACATCATCATCATCAGTAGTTGGGAAAGTCATCACACCGGAGGAAGGAACCCTTGTAGCAGTACAAGATGTTCCCAAGATTTACCAAGGTATGCATATGTTTCCACTTTCTGTTATTTCAGCACATCTTATGGAGGTTTGTGGGAATATGCCATTGCATGAACAAGGGTCAAAGCATATTGTTGATTTGGAGTAGCAGACTATCACTGCACTGAACAGCCCGGAGTTGTTCAAGGAGGGGATAAACAATCATCCTATTTATTCATTATTGAGATACACAAAAATCATGGGGTTGGAGTGTGGATTCCTGGAGGATAGGATGAGCATTGTCCTAAACAATCCAATGTAGAACTATATAATCAACATTGAGCATGAGCATGAGACAGAAAATGCACCATTATGGAGATCAGCAGTGCTGTCATTGAGCAACAATGATGAGTTGGGGGGCCAACTATTTTTGTAGCATCTGATGACCAATTTACTTGTATGATATTGGATGGGCAGGTGATTGATGAGAGGTATCTTATCTTTCATTGTTGTGATGGATCCTTCTTAATGAGAATTTCACAGCTCAATAAGAAGCCTTTGCCTTCAGCATACTTGGATCCCTATGGATTCAACATGGTCATTGATGAGTGGTCTTCACTTGGCGATCTCCAAGAGATAGCATTTCAACATCCCATGAAATGCAAAGGTAGAAATTTGATATGGGAGGACGGTGTTCTCCATTGGAGGAGTACCAAGATGGAGCATGGTAGGAGACACCCACATTTGGATGAAAGGGTGTGGATGGTAAGCAAGAGGTTGGTGATTCACCTACATATCTATGACACAGGGCAGCAAGAGGCATGGCTGCGTTAGCTACTCTTGAGATAGTTTGGCCATCCTGTGACATATCCTTCTTCTAAGGGTATGTTGGTGGGTGTAACTTTGCATGGCACTTGCATCATATGGCAGCAAGGAGTTTGGGTGCATTGCGTTGATATGACATTCTTCATGTCAATCATCATATCTTCACCTCATGATTTGTATGATGGAAGTGTGAGGGAGCAACAAGAGTTATTGTTGCTTTGGCTACTCTTGGGAGAGTATGGGCAGAATTTCTCCCATACTTGGCATGATATTTCAGGAGAAAGGGATGGCACAATCAAAGTGCAAAGAGGCTACCCTTCAGCATTGGAGGATCAGGAGATACTTCCACATAGGAAAAAGACTTCCACACATAGCAACATGATGTAGAAATTATATAACTGATATGTTATACATCCAAGATTCTCCTAATCACACATTATTTTAACTTCATGCACAATACAAAATCTCTTCTACCATTGATCATCATATGCGGAAATTAAATCAATTGCATGCACACATTTTAACCATAAAAATTCACACACATTAACACAGTGATTTATGGGAAAGCTTAAAGCTGAAAACCCCCAACTATCTATATAATATATGTCATAGATATCATGTAATAATCATCATACAAAGCTCCTCACAAGCTCTCAGTACAATCTCCAATTGCTACACACTAATCAGGTCCGATCTAGCAAATCACATGCACCGATATCTGCCACCTGCTAGCCTGCCTCTACTGCGCAATCCCTGTTGAATATGGGCTCTGAATGACTTCAAATCCACCTGGATTGCACTGCGCAATCCTCATTGGCATCTCCATCAATGTGTGGTGCAAACTCATGCACCAATATAGTCACAACTGATAGTCACACTGCTCTTTCACCTACCTCTTCACTGGTCTCCACTGAAACTGTCCATGCACTGTAGTTAACTGATGTATTCTTTAGTTGATTAATGATTTAATAATTAGTGAATTAATTAATAATTAATTCACACCACTCTCACTAGTGTATCAATCAGTTAGACTAGATACAACTAGCTCAACTATGTTTAACTCAGTTAAACTGAACACAACTCCATTAACTCCTCAATCAACTCCACCAAACTCTGTCACATTAGTTCTAACTGAAGTATCCATGCAATAGCTCCACTTAACCCTCAGGAATAGCGTAATTCCTTCTGTCAGCTCCTGTGCCACATCTGTGCACTTAATTGAAGTGCTCCAAGAGAATAAGATAATGTTTAGAGTCCAAATATTATTAAGAGCTAATAATATTCGACATATCTATTTTTAGACTGGCAATCTAAAAATACATTCCGCCCAATATGTCTAAAAATAGAAGTCCATCTATTTTTTCCGACTTGACCAACCATCCACAAATAGCATCCTGCAACTCATAGAACATGATCCATATGTCTAAAAATAGACTGTGCACCAAAAATAGCCTGCGGGCCCACTTAGTGAAGGCGACTTCTTTCCACTAAGCTCATCATCTTGTTGCAATCTCAACACATGATGATGGATGACTTTGGAATATGGCATGCCAAATAATGGATTCATGGAGTGGCAAGAGCCTTATCACTAAGGCCAACGACACTGTTACTTGGGAGTATGCATTTATTGATGGAGGGTTCCAAGGGGAGTATGCATCCCTTCATTTTTCAAATCTTTATGAGGAGATTATCTTGGGAGGGCTCATCTATGGACCTCAATTTCAGCCTACTCACTATGCATGGTAAGAAATGTATTTCTGTACTTATTGATCATTTCATAAAGCATTTGCATTTTCTCACCACCTATGTACAGTGCATTGTTCCACGAGAGGGCAAGATTATCTTTGGGTTCCATGGTCATTATAGGACCAACATTTGTGATGGATATAACTTTCCTTTGCATGACCTTGGGTAATTATGGTGTTATTATTATTATGCTCAGCTGATATATAATGCCATTTACTACCTCATAGTAGATGAGAAAACATGCATAGCTAGCAACTTATTGGGAGACAACTTGCCACATGATGTTATGAAACAACAGTTGGTAAAATTGCGTTGTATCCACTGGAGAAACCATTGGTATCATCCAAACTTGCACATAACCTTCAACATTTTTATGATTTGGATACCATATGTTGATGATGTACCATTCACTTTGCATGGGATGGTTTGGGCCAGCTTGATTCATGACTATAGAGAGAGGATCTTTGAAGATCCAGTCTTCTTCTTGCCTCTTGAGGGCAACATTATTGCAACCCAAAATCAGCAGCTACTCTACCCTCATCATAAATGGAGAGAGATACAGTGTGGGGTAGGCCATTTTGTCTACCATGTTTAGTTATGTATCCCACCTACATTGCAGGAGCCAATGGTGGAGGAGATTTTTCATGAGTTACCATTTTGGAGGGTGGCTCATTTTGTATGGTTGATAGCTTGTGGATGGGAGATTCACATGGGAATGATAGTTCCCAACATATCTCAGATTCCATGCCTCAAGAAGGCCTCTAGACAACACATTGTTGCCTCCATGGGTGTTTTACTTCTACATGATGATAGCTATTTGGGGTGGTCACCAAAAGCTAACTTGCATACTTGGGAGGGGCAACTCGAAGATTTATTGATGAGACAACATCTTGTTCCTAGGAGGAGTTTATCATATGAGGATGTTATAGGAGGAGGAGAGGAGGCTTTTTAGTTCTATCCTTGTAGTTGCTTGAGGACAAGCAACATTTGGGAGGGGAGGACTGTAATATTCCTAAATTAGAATGCAGCTAATTGGAATATTAATTTTTCTCTTGACATGTAGTTAAATGAATAAATGGGTAGGGAGGCCCATAATATTTTAAGTAGGCATAAAATCCCTTTAAATGTAAAAAGGGATCATACTAATAGTTGGATAAAACACCCTCATGTGTGAACAAGGGCTAATGCATGTGGACAAGGTCAAGTTTGACGAAGTTAACATCACTGGTATGGGAGGAGTGGATCATCAATAGCAACAACACAGTGTGAATTGGAAGAATAGTCCATGATGGTGGAAACCCTAATGAGTGGGACACAAGGTGAGAAGGCTCACATTTGTTTATAAGGAGGGAAAGGCAACCATAGTGAGGTATGTTATTGATTATTTGAATGAAAAATAGTCATGAGACCATAGTGAGGTATGTTATTGATTATTTGTTTTATGGTCTGCATGACTATTTTTCATTCTTCAGCTGTTTAGTTGAGATTGTTGTGTTGTTTTTCACTAGGTGTTCCCGAGCGAGAATCCCACCTCCTTCCTTGAGAGGCCTCTTGGGGGAGAATTTCATTGCATTTCCACTATCAGGCTTAAGGCTAAGCTTCAGCCTCCATCTACAGTGTAGCTTATGCAGAGTATTGTGTTGTGTTGCAGGGTGTTGCAGTGGAGGGTTGAGAAACCCACTTCCGGAGCTAGTTTTTCATAGGAGGAAGGATTCCTCTTCTTCAGAGATTAGCCAGGAGGATTCTTAAGCATATTTCACATCTTGGCATCAGGCCAACACAGTTCCCAACATCTAGAGCGTAGTATCCCTCTTTGACTACGTTATTTTAGTGAGGTATGTTATTGATTATTTGTTTTATGGTATGCATGACTATTTTGCATTCTTCAACTGTTTAGTTGAGATTGTTGTGTTGTTTTGCACTAGGTGTTCCCGAGCGAGAATCCCACCTCCTTCCTTGAGAGGCCTCTTGGGGGAGAATTTCATTGCATTTCCACTATCAGGCTTAAGGCTAAGCTTTAGCCTCCATCTACAGTGTAGCTTATGTAGAGTATTGTGTTGTGCTGCAGGGTGTTGCAGTGGAGGGTTGAGAAACCCACTTCCGGAGCTAGTTTTTCATAGGAGGAAGGATTCCTCTTCTTCAGAGATCAGCCAGGAGGATTCTTGAACATATTTCACATCTTGGCATCATGCCAACACAGTTCCCAACATCTAGAGCGCAATATCCATCTTTGACTACGCTATTTTAGTGAGCATTTGCAGTAGGGGTTTCAGTGTTGATTTGGAGGGTGATATCTTCAGTGTTGGGATCAGCCTTTCACTTGAAAGGTCTATTGGAGGAGATCTATTCATTCAGACATCATCTTCAACCATCTCCATCCAGTTATTGAGTTGCAGCTGCTATTCAGCCCTAGGGCTGCATTCCGACATTTTGATATTTTTGTATATTTCAGGAAATCCTTCTCGGGTTATCTTGGAATTGTGTAAAAGAGACTAGATCTCAATTTTTCAGCTCTCTTGAGTAATATATCAGCAGATCCATTTGTCTCTCTATTCATGTAGTATAAACCCTCATTAAAACTGTGTTGTTACTTGCTTTAGAATTTCTGTGTTGCAGTAGTCATGGGGTTGTAGTGTTTTTGGGTTGTTCTGGGCTTGGGAGGCTTGTTTAACTAAGAAAAAATCATTTGCTTCAGATTTCCTTACACATTTGGTTGCTATTATGTGTAAAATAATGGATCCATGGGCTGTCATTGAATGTTATAACATAATTATCTAAAAAATGCATTTTTGTGTGCCTATATTGCTAATTTTCCCATTTGGGAATATTACATTGATCCACCTACAAAACAAATTAACAAAGAAACGTTGCCCCCTAGTTTTCACCTTCCACGTGACTATGTAGCCCCTAAATGAAAGATATGTTAAACTTAATGTAATTTTACTTGCTACCAAGAAAATTAGATTAAGGCCCCAATAACATATATCAAGAAAAAAAAGTGAATAAAAATCGCTCCACAAAGCATATATGCAATAGGCATACGTTAGCAAAGAATGAACACTTTTATTATGATGGGCACCAATATCAAATGACAAAAACAATATTACAAAGGATGAGAAGCAAAACTTTATAGAAACAATTATAATGACTAGTTTTGATTCTCCCTCAAGAAAATATTTTACTAGTCATCCACATATTGGAGACTTATAAATAATTCATATAATACTACAAATGAATTTTTACTTAACCACTAGGGGTTTGACTTGGAAAACATTCCATAAATTAGCTCAAGATCCCCCTTGCTCATGGGCCATGATGATCGATAGTCAAAACATTAGGCTCAATGTTCAACTTGTTTGGTCCATGATGAATTTGACTTGGTCCTTGGAAGAGTATGATTGATGAAGGAATTTGACTTGGTCATTTAGTGAATTTTTTTATCTTGTAACAACTAATTCCTTGGTCCAATACTCAACTTCCTAGTCCATATCCCTTCTAATGACTAGTTTACTCATCACAATGGCTAATTCGACCTCCCACAACTATTTTGACTTGACCTTTTCCTTTGGATAATTCAATTTAGTCACCCTTCTTTTATATCTTCAACGCCCTTATCCTTACTGAAATTTTGGAACCTGCGTATTGCTCCATTGGTTTGGATTTGTACTAGGTATCATCACCTCCTTGTGATGGTTGTTTAATGCTCTAGCTAATATCTAAAATATGACACATGGGTATTAATCATCCCTTCATGCTAATCACTTTTAACATAATTTCTAATTTTTCCCAATGCTCTACCTGTTTTTCCCCTTGGAAACCTACTTTGACCTATTGACCAAATTTTACCAAGCCGTAACTAGCCACTAGATGCTCTAATTATAAAAATTCTATGTGTCAAGGAATCCTCTCATCAAAGTGCATAATATGATACTAATTTGAATTTTTCACCCTTAGGACCAGTTTACATTAGAAATTGTGAACTACCTTGGGAAACGTGAAATGTTGTCAGATGAGACTACCATTCTATAAGAGTTGTCGTGAGAAATACCGCACTAAATCCAAGGCCACATACAGACTCAAAATACCCTAACCATTTGGAATGTCATAGGTACACCAGTGATCACCCCTACAAATGTAGGCTTCCCATAAAACCATGAGTCCACAAGAGAGTTCATCTAATGCTCTCTAATCCTGATTAGGATGAGAGTAACCCAAAGTGGAACTTCAAGGGACCAACCTTAGTCTAACCAAGATAACAAAACACATACTCAATGGCGGAGAAATAATTCTAAGATACCCAATATAGGGCCACAGATGGTTTCTACATCGCTTTTGACTTGTGACTTTGGGCTTACAATGGCGAAGAAAGATGTTACAAAATTGTTCACATGTACCCATCCTAACATGAGGGGTCACATTTTCTCCAACTCTAGGACACATGCTTTACCTGAGTGGATCTAAGGACGTCAAAATTTTCCACCAGTTGCCTAAAATCTCAACAATACAACATCAAATATAGGGAGAGAGTCAAAACAAAGTCCTATCGCTTTCTAACATCGCAATAAAAATCAAAATGAAATGACAACTAATCTATGAAATGAAGTAACATCTAAAGTAAATAATGGAAATGGAAATATGAGATGACAAGGAAAAATATGTAACTAAACTAAAGCATGAAAATAATGACACAATAATGAAATGAAATCACACAATCACAAATTGAAACTACAAGCATTCAATCTAATTCATTGTTCACGCTAAAGAGCTTATTCATCCTATCTTAATCTACTTAAAATAAGGAAAACATGTTAGGTGAAATCATATAACCAATGCAACCAACAGATGAATTTATCATTACCATTGATTTTAACTTTGTTTTTGGTTTCTAACCAAAGCAATGAAACATCAAACTTGCAAAATGCATATGTTGAAACCTCATTCATGACCTAGCCGACTCTTGTAGTGAGATGCTCATCATGTAGAATAAAGTTGAAGAAGTGCCAATGTTTATTTGTATTGCTACAGGCTTCTTTGATCCACAAAAACTTAGGCTAATATAACAATCTTTGTTAGTGTATGCATGTGACCATTCACTCATGATTTTCAATGCATTAGTGAGCAAGGGATATTTTGATGGTGGCTCTAACTAGAACCCACCCAAATATTGGTGTCTTCATTGGCTACCTCTAGTCACATATACACAACTAATGAGAAAATTCATTAGAACTAAAAACACATCGGGAACCACTACTTAAAGTCATTTTCTTTGATCAAGAAAGCTGAGAGCTCATGAAATATGCATGGAAATGAAAATGTTGCAACTTTCCATCATGGCGAGGTTCGCATCCTTCCTATCGAATGGATATTCATGCACTTGATAACCACATGCCAAGGCTATATCCATTGTTGAAAAGTCTCCTTTATAGCTCGACTATAGAAGTCACCTTTCTATACCTATACATATGTATGCTCTTTTATGAGTTAGTATGGTTGCTCATAATCAATGGGGTAACTTGGTTTCTCATGAGGCCATAGTTCTGTATTCTAGCATCCCTTAGTGTTTATTTCATAGATAGGATTCTATCTAAAGAGAAAACAACTCAAGTCCCACTTACATCCATCAAACTTAATGAATGCATCAATACCCTTAGGTTCCTTGTGCCCCCTATCCTCTTCAATAATAGTCCTATTACTAAATTTTCTTCCTCTAAATCACTAGTAGATGTATCATGAAGATAAATTGGTTGGAAATGGAGGTAACTTGTTGAACTAGTGTTTTCATCTGGAGGAGGGCGACTGGGTTCTTGAATTATTATGTTATTAAGGCTCTCCTCATATTCGTGTTCTTTAATTATTTCTTGGTTTTTTATTTGAAACAAGGAAGTTCTTGTTTATCTACACATGTAGAATCCTCTTTCAATTCCATTGTTTGGACTATATCATTGTCATCAAAATTTTGCATTGTAAACCCATTGTTATTTAGTTGTACATCATCATCGATATGATCCTTTGCACTTGAATCTTCACGTACAAGCTATGATACATGGTGAGCTTCCTCCTATTTTGCATAAGCACTTTCATCCATGAAATTTGACCACAAACAAAACTTTATCATACCTTGGACAATAGGAACCCAATCCCCATAATAAAAAATCGCAAAAATTGGCATCAAATTTTTTCAAGAGTCACGAACATCCCTTTTCCAAGGTTGTTAAATTAGTCCCTTGCATGTCCCTCCAAACCAAGGGTGAAAAATTTCAGCATTTTGTCTTGGTGGCAGAGGGAATTTTCGTCAATGAATTCAGAAAATGCATAGTACTGATACTGAGTTGAATCACCTATATCCACTAAATCTCACTCTAAAACTATGGAAGGATATTCATGGGGAAACCCAGACAACTTGAGAAATCAAACAAAGCATAGCATTATGCTAGCCCCGCAAGGATCTCCATCTTGTTCTTTTCTTGGAAAGCAGTTCATGTGTTGTACTTCTTTAGATTTTGTGTAAGTCGCTAGGTGAGATCCTACAAGTTAGAAGTAATAATACCAATCTCACCAAAGTACAAATAAATGGAAGCTTACCAAGGGCATGTCATTGAATGTCATATTAATTCACCTTTTCCTCAACAATAACACCAAAGCATTTTATTGATCTAATTAGAAGGGTTGATAAGGTCTTGAAAACCCTGTTGGATGGACACACACACAAGGAATGGGCCCACTATTACCTTTTCCAAAGTCCCCACTGTTAAATTTTGGCAGCTCAAACAAGTGATTTTGCATAGGCTTTGTGTCGAGGAGGTAGAAGATGTTCGACAATTTTTTCTAAGAAAAGTGACTTTTATTTTTCCTATGTAAAAGCACATTAATTAATTTAATTAATTAACGTTGGAGATGATGATATCTAGTCTCATCCATATATCTTATTGCGTTTATAAGGTTGACTTCATGGACTACGAGGTTGAGGAAAAAGGATAAAAGTAATTTCTTGGAGAGAGATGCCATGCAGTCATAGGCAGCACACACTTCAAGAGAAGTTAGCACACATACCAAGGAGCATTGAGTGAGGAAAAAAGAAAGAATATGGACAACACACAAATCGAGGAAGTTGGGCACACAAACTAAGGCATTTCACACAAGTGATAATGATGCACAAAAATCTACAGGCAAAAAAATTGATGTAGTTATTGGCACATAGATTGTGGTTGTTTTTAATGTCTAAAATTTCTATTGGTGCACAGATCGAGGCATAAAACTATTTCCTAGAATGCCAATTGAGATAGAAATGTTTGGCTTATTGCTCTAATAAATTTATGATTTTCCTCTGCAAGCTGAAATAAAACCAAAATATGAATGTTGGTTTTCTCGAGTTGGGTTGCCAAGGAAAAATAATGTGTAAACATTTCTATGCTTGAATTATGTTTCCATTGTGTAAAATTTGTTAGAAGCTCAACAATATTTCTTGTGCATAAATTTCAATTTTTATTTTTCTATTAAAAATTAAATTCTAGATATAAAATTTATTGGCACTCTAAATTGATTTTTTGGGCTGAGAAAAACTAACGCTATTTAGGCCCAACAACCTCCTAAATGGCTAAGGGTAAAGTCCCTAAGATAATATTGAATGAGACCAAACAATATCAATTCCTTATCTGGGGTCACGTGAAGTGGAGGTGTTAACCTTCCAGAACTTCTTAGATGTAGAACATGTTATTATACAACAAAGAACTAAACAATGGATTTTAACAGTGCCAAAACATAAAAATATATGGTATGTGACCAGTGGATTTTGGCCTATAGAAAATAATGTCACCAAATATGCAATTAATTTTTCGATTCGGCATATTGGTTAGATATTTGTACATTGAAACAATTGTTGTCTTATCTTTTATACTGTAAAATTTGTGTAAAATTGTCTTGACAACAACTAACATGCACCCTATAAGTGCATAAGGACTTCTAGATTGTATGTATATGGATTTGCCAGGTTTGATAATGGTTTTAAGGCTTTCCTTTCCATTTCTTGGATAACCATGGTGTTGTGGGTTCCTTGTTTTGGGTTAAGGTTTGGATGACTGGTAGACTTTGGATCCCGATGAGGTGGTCTCGGGAAAATTCCCAAGGGTCAAGGGCAGAGATGGGCTTTCTCCTGGAACTCTTGATGGATGGGTAGAAATAGGAAAATTCCTCTAGGTATGGTGAAGAAAGATGGAGGCATCCAAGCTTGTTTGGTGTTAATTATTTCTAGTCCGTTTTAGGTTAAATCATTGTGGTTGAGGGTTGAGGTGGTTTCTCCTTTGGAAACCACAATTGGTTATGTTTTGATTTATCCCATTAGATCCCACATTCATGCTTGGAATATGGCATGGGGGTGATTGGTTGAAAGAGAGATTTGGTACAACCTAATTTATGGTTAGGTGGTGCATGGAAGTCCCTAACTTGGTTGGAATTTGCATATGTTAATATGAGTTACTTTCTCACTGTGGTCAATGAGCACATGTACTGGTTATTATGTTTATTTTATGATTGGTTTCTCATAAACTCATTTTTGTTATATGTCGGTTATAAAATTGGTTAAATGATGTACTCTTATTATGGATCCTATTCATAATTTGATAAGTTATTGAATGGTTATGTGAACGCATTGACTAACAAGTGTTGTTGCAACTAGTTTGATTGTGCATTGAGTCTTCTTGATGATTCCTTCATGAAGTTAAGGAGACATTGAACAAATATACATTCATGACCTATCACATTAGCTACTATGTTTACCACGTGTTTGACGAAATGTTTTTCATGTGTTTGGAAACTTATGAGCAAGATATAGCCTTAGTACTTATCATATAGACTTGTCATCACCTTAGAATTGATTCTAGAAAGTTCTGGGTTGTTCTGGGCAGTGGACTGTATGCTAGCCTTGGAAATGTAGCACTGATTTCATGACCGCATGAATGGAACTCGGAAATTTTTGTTGCATCCGCATAGAGGGAGGCCTGTGTGTGTGACCGGAGCTTTCCACCCGCATTCACAATGTCTTATGCATGCGACTAGGTCGTGAGCTCAGTTAAAAAGAAGTTCTAGCTCAAGGTCTGATCACAGCGGTTGTTGTCTGACACCTAGGTGATTTGGTGTCCCTGAGAGGTTTCAATAGGTTTCCGATTAGTAGATCCCACTTCCATAACTGGAACTTGGATGTTGGGTTGTGTTATAGTAACTCTCAACTCATGTTTACCCGAGAGAGCTTGTAAAAGCGGGTTAATGTGGAATGTGATGGTTGCAAGTTACTTGGATTGAACCACCTACAAAACATATTTGCAAAGTGGGGTTCCCCCTAGTTTTCCCCTTCCATGTGATTTTGTAGCCTCTCAATGGAAAGATATGTTAACCTTAACACAATTTTACTTATTACTAAGAAAAGTAGATTAAAACTCCAATAATTAATATATATATGTGTGTGTGTGTGTGTGTGTGTATATATATATATAATGAAAATAAAATCGCTCCACACAATGTATATGGAATAGACAAAGGTATGCAAATAACGAACTCTTTTATTATAATGGCACCGATATCAAAATGTCAACAACAACATTACAAATGAGGGTATGTTAGCTTTTATAGAAAAAAATATAGTGGTTAGTTTTGACTCTCCCTGAAGAAAATATTTTACTAGCCATCCACATGCCAAAGACTTAGTAAATAATTCATGACATATTACAAATTAATTATTTCACCCACTAGCAAGTCGACTTGGAGAAATTTCCATAAATTAGCTCAATATTCCCTTTGATCATGGTCCATGATAGTCAATAGTCAAAATAGTAGGCTTATTAGGCTAAGCGTTCCACTTGTTTAATCCATGATGAATTTGACTTGGTCCTTGGAAGAGTACAACTTGATGAAGGAATCTAACTTGGTCATTTAGTGATATCTTGCAATGTCTAATTTTTTGGTCAAATACTCAAATTCCTAGTCCATCTTACTTCTGACGGCTAGTTGACTCGTCCTAATGGCTAATTTAACCTCCAATTGCTAGTTTAACTTGACTTTTTCCTTTGAGTAATTAGACTTAGCCACCCTTATGTTGGATCTTCAATGCCTTTTCCCTTCTAGCAATTCTAGAACCTAGGTATTACTTTGTTGGTTCAAATTTGTACTGGGTATCTTTCATATTTTCCATGTCTTGTAGGGAATTTCCACATTATTTCCCTGTATGCCACATCATCATCTCATTGAGATGGTTCTCTAATGCCATAGATGGCCTTTGAATTCTAATATGTGTATTGTCTGTCTCTTCATGTTGATCACTTTTGACACAATGCATATATAATTCTACCTAATGTTTTACCTATTCTACCTCCTAGAAACCTACTATGACATGTTAACCAAGTTTGACCAATCTTGACCAAGTTGTAACTAGCCACTATTTGCTATAATCAGAAAAATTCCACATGGCATGGAATCTTCTCATGAAACTACACAATTTGAGACCAAGTTGTTGACTACGCGATCCCCTAGACCACTTCTCATTGGAAAGCGTGAACTATCTTAGGAAACATGAAATGTTGTCAAATGAGACTACCATGCTCTGAGAGATGTCATGAGGAATATTGCACCAAATCCAAGGCCACCTATAGACTCAATAGACACTAATCATGTGGAATGATATAGGTACACTAGTGATCACCTCTACAAATGTAGGCTTTCCATAAAACCATGAATCCACAAGAGAGTTCACCCGAGGTCCTCCAGTCTTGATCAAGACGAGAGTAACCCTAAGTGGAACATCAAGGGACCAAACATTGTTCGACCAAGACAACAAAATAAAGAATCAATGACAAAGACACACGTGTAGGATACCTAATGCAAGTTTTCATATATTTTTTACATCGCTTTTGACTTGTGACCTTGGGATTACAATGGTGATGAAAGATATTGTAGAAGTGTTCATATGTACCCCTACTGGCATGTGGGGTAATAAACCCATACCTTAGAAATGGCATCCATACTTCCTAAATCCATCAGTTTATGTGAATCATGTTGATACGTCAACTATATAATTTTCCAACTACAATGTTACCAACCAAATCACCAAGTTGTTCAATATGGAGGTGATCGACAAACTACCATAGATATTCCATTGGACACTTTGTCACAACACATCTAATAAAATTATATTTAAAATATGAAATTATACACTATTACAATTTTATTTCTTTTCAGATTTCCATATCTTTATATTACTATTAATAGTGTATGCATGCAAATTAAAATTATGTAGGAAATATAGAACACTGAAATAAAAGCTCCCACACACATTTGACACAAGATATGACCTGGGAAACCCTTTCGGGAGAAAAACCCAACAGGAAGGTGAGGTTGCTCCGCTCTCTTTCTCTGAATAGAAAATGTTTGCGAGTACAAAGAAGTATGGTTTGTGGCTTGTCAGATACTACAGTGCAAAAATCCTAAATGTGTGCTCTATCTCCTATCCCTCTTGGTTATTTTTGCTCAATTATGGAGCAAATGCACTTGAAAGAATGAAACCCCTTTTCCTCCTAGTGGCTTGGCTATAACACAACCCGATAGCCTACTAGTGATTAGGTTTGAGTACCTCAACTCTTAACCAAAGTTACAATATATAATCTTCTAGAGTCTTCTTCACAATCACATGGCTAGCGCATTTTCCATGAATAGTGGGGGCTGACGTGGCATCCCCCCGAATAATGGTGGTGAAAACAAGGTGGTCAACTTATGGTTGACATAACTTTTACATACAGACTTCGATTAACACAATTCTTGCGCCATTGGAAAGGTCTGTGTGTAGAATAAGAAAAAAATGTGTTGTGCTAAAGCATCAAAGTTTTACCCCCAAAAAACATTGTTTGATGCCTCAAGATGCTACCGAAAAATTTTAGACCTCGTTTTGCCAAACCCATGGTAAACCCTAGATTCTTTAAGATATAATGCTCAATGCCATTATAATAATATACTCAATATAAACTCATCATATTACTTTTAATAATTGACCTTAAATAAAAAAACAAAAAAATATTCTTATTAACCATTCAAAATAAACCTAATTGACTTGTATTTTTTATATTTACTAAAAAAAATTTAAAATAATTTGATATAATATTATATTTATTTGTAATATAATTCAAACATATTTAATACTAAACAATACTTTAATATGCGATTCCAACACAAGGAAGCTTTCAATTTATTATATAATAAACATATGATAAATATTGATGGTACACAAAGAGGAATACGAGTAAATGCAAATGGAAGGAGATATATAAAGATGAACAGTTATATGAAAACGAAAGAAACGAATATTAATAAAAAACAATATAAAAATATGTTTTTATAATATTTTTAATAAAATATTAATATAGGCGGAAAAATGACTTTTATAATATTATTTATTTTCAATAATGTAAGTAGAAAGACTATGTATAAAAAATAATTATTTTCTTAAAACTTTTTCTAAACCATTATAATATTAGTTTATATAATGTGAAAAAAATCATAACTATCATTTTAAATTTAACTCAAATTAATTATTCTTATTTTTTTTCATATTATATTAAATTTAAATTTATTTTAAAACTGTTATATAAAATACAAAACATATTGTAATTAAAATTAAATGACTTTTTTCAACATTTTCTTAAAAGTTTCATTATAAAGATTTTTAAAAATCATAAATGGTTCACTCAAATTTATTTATAAGGTTAATCTAAATTATTGAAATAACTTTTTTCATATTATTTCAATAAAAAACGTAATTTTTGGTTGTTTAAATTATATTTTTAAATGCATAAATAAATTTACAAAAGTATCACAAAATTTTGGTTAAAATTAATAAAAATAAAAATTTTTATTTTTTTATTTTTATTTTTTAAGAAAAGAAAAGAAAAGAAAAACGATTTCCATTAGCGAAAAAGAATAAGTACTACAGTTTAATCCCACTCGTAATCATCAGCGAAAAATGTACATAGGGGTCAATATTTCTTAGAGATTTAAAATTCTTATTACTCAATTAAGAACTAATTCTCATCAACTCTGTTGTGAAATATAGGGTTGGAAAAAGCCAAAAGAAATATTGGAGGAAAGAGTATGTATTTTTTGTTTTTTCGAAAAAGTGAAAATAGAAAAATATTTCATTTTAGAATCCCAGGGACAATTGAGAAAATTATGCAGGTATAGCTTTTGGAATAATCGATTCAGGGAAGAGTTTGTGGAGAAGAAAACTTCTATTGTAAAACTCCACAAGAGCCCAATACAAGAGTAGAGAAAAACAATCTGTCCATTAAACTATTTTTAACCTCATAGTCGCGACGAAACACTGGTTTCCTTCTCCACAGCACCGCGTTTTCTGTAACTGAAACTTAATCGTATCCCTCAAGTCAGTTCAGAAAGAGCCAAATACTCCAGAGTTATACTTCGTGGGCATCTTCGTGGGCACACTGTTGCATTTGCCAGAAATTCGTGACTATTTCCATTACCGCTTTTCATCAGTTCAAGGTTTCAAAGCCGCCTATCATTTGCCAGATTGCTAGTTGGACGTCAAATTGGGGATTTCAGCATCAGGCTTCTTTTGCTCGAATTGGTACCAAAAACGCTTTGTGCTCACAAAATTACAGAGCCTCTGAATTAAGGGTTAAAGATGCATACGGACTGTGTTTACTCTAGACCACTGCCATTCGCATTTTCCAGAAATGGGATTTTTTAAGGTGCAGTTCTTCGTCAATTTTATGCAGAGGACAGAGGACAGGGACAGAGCAGCAAGGGCAGAGCATAGAGAACAGGGACAGTGGGCAGAGCAGCTAGTTTTCAGTGGATAGTGCGCAGAGCAGCAAGGACAGCGCAGCAAGTTTTCAGTGGTCAGACAAACAGAGATTGAAGAGTTAAGCATAAAACAAAGGGTCAGTTTTGGGCAGAGATTTTGATTTCCCTTGATATCATCATGACAATGGAACAAGAAACTTTAGAACCCATAGAAACAAATGATATAGGGCAAGTGAAAATTACCTCATCAACGAAAACTGGGAAGTGGGTTTGGGTCAATGCCAAACAATATCAGGGCATTTTAAAAAGGAGACTAGCTCGTCTAAAATGGGAGCAGACAAGGAAAAAAAGGTCTCAAAGGGAGAGTAGTGTTCGCAAGAAACAACATTCAAACAAGTCTTCTTCGCAAGCATGTGGCAACAAGTCCAAAGGAAAAGAAAAATTTAGTGATGAGTATGCTTTATATAGTCCCACATCCACACCTCTCACTTGGTCATCTAATCTTTATGTGAAAGAACTCTTAAATGTAAATGAAAGGTTGGAAGTAGTAGAAGCTAAAGCGCTGGAAAGAGATTGTACAATCCATATAATAACAGCTGAAAATCAGGCTTTAGCAGAAAGCAACAAAGTTCTGAAGGAACAAGTGTCATTACTGCATGAAGCTCTCCGAATAGGGAAAACAGAATGGCAACGCATGAAAGCGGAGATGCAAAACATGAAGAAATTTGCAGTAGAAAACACAGAGGTGATGAATGCGAAGCCACCCCAGGATAAGGGGAAAGCAGTTGCTCAAATAGACAACAATGAAGAAACATTAAGAGAAGGGAGGAAAGAAGATCCCACAAAACTTTCCAAAACTTGGGCTCAAGTTGTTGGCAATTCTGCTAAGAGGGAAGAAGAAACAAACATTCAGGTTAACAACATGCAAGATAGAGAAAGCAAGGAAAGACTGGATAGAGAAACAAACATAATTATTAAAGGGGTGAAAGAGTATGGGAAAAATGAATGTACTCTTGACCTTGCAAGAGACTTCTTGAAAGACAAACTCCAATGGCAAGGACAAGTATGTCAAGCATGGAGAGTAGGTAAGCTCAACGGTGAGAGAGCCAAGCCCATAAAAGTCATCTTGCCCAACTTGCATGATAAAGATATCATTTTGAGAAAGAAGCAACTCTTAAGGGGTTCTCAGTTTTTTATAGAAGAAGATTTAACTGTAAGACAGCAAGAGGAAAGGAGAGATGAAATGACAAAAGTTAGGGCAGCAAGAGATGAGGGAAAAAGAGCATGGATTTATAAAGGTAAAGCCGTGATTGCGCAATTTGGACCTCCTTCCAAAACAATGCAGCGAAATGATAACAAAGAAGAGGCAGCAAACTCTTTAGCAAGAAATGAGGAAGCAAGGTCATTATGGGCAAGCGGGGACAAAGACTCAACTGTGAGTCTTGCATGTCAAAACAAATAGCAATCAAGTCTTACCCAGGTTTCCTTAAGATTAGTTTGTTGGAACTGCAGGGGTTACCCATGGAGACGAGGACCTAGGTTAGGGCCTATTGTGGAAGGTAGAGACATAATCTGCCTCATAGAAACACATGAGCATGAAGGGTGTAAGACACCTTTGTTTGAAGGGTATTGGAAGATAGCAGTGTGGAACAAGGCAGCAGGGAATGGCAAAGGGCACGGGGGTATCATGGTATTAGTAAGAGAAAAAGAAGGTCGTTTCATTCAGCTAGAAAAATAAGACCCAAATAAACAATTTGTTTGGCTTAAAATATCGGAAAATGGAAATCTCATTAGAATTGCAGCATGCTATTTTGCACCGCAAGTTTCAAAAATCTACAAAAGTAGAGGGCTTGACCACAAAGATCCCTTTGCAGCCCTAAAAACAGATATTGCAATATATTCTCAGCTAGGTGAAGTCCTTATAGTGGGGGATTTCAATGCTAGAACTACAAGTGAACAAGCTAGCATTCTTTGTTGTAAAGAAGACAGTGACCCTATCTGGCTTACAGAAGAGAGTAATCATCAGTGGGAACGAATTTCAGAGGATAAAGGCTGCAATATCTTTGGAGAACAACTGCTTATGCTATGTGGGGCTTTCGATTTAGTCATTTGTAATGGTTTGACTAGATGGGAAAACTCCGGTAATTTCACTTGCAATACTTACAATGGAGCAAGTGTAGTAGATTATGTAATTTGCTCGCATAGTTTGTGTGAGAAAATGGAGGAAGTGTTGATTGGAGATCAAATTTGGGACTTAAAATCAGATCACAAGCCAATATATTTAAGTTTCTCTTGGACCGGAAAAAAGCAATTGGGGTCGAAAAATCAATGTGTTCAACAAAATCCCCCAAAGGGCAGAATTCTTTTGAATCCAGAGAATTGTAATACCTTCAAAATAATGCTAGAGAGGCTTTTCAAGAAGGAGGAAATCCCATCTCATGGCCTTCATAGTCACAGATTAACACATTTAATTCAAAGCGCACTTGTTGAGTGCAAAAGAGCAAAAATTAAGAAGTCCGAAAAAAATTGCTTTCCGGTTAATGCTTGGTTTGACGAGGAATGCAAAAAGGCAAGGAGAAGGTGGAAGAAATCAGACACGGATAACATAAAGCTCAAAGCTTACAAGCAGTTAGTAAAAAAGAAAAAAACTGATTTTATGGTTTCAAGGAGAGAAGAACTAATCTTCCTCGGGAAAAATAACCCCAAATTATTTTGGAAAGAGCTCCAATCGAAAAAGGTGCAAACTGAAAACAACATTACAGCTTCTAAATGGTTTGACTATGCAAGACAACTTTATGAGCAGGATCCCAAGGTTGACCCTCCTCCCTTGGTCAACACGGACACAAAACTCTTCACGGTGCAAGAGGTAGAGATGGGTATCAAGAAGTTGGGCGCTGGAAAAGCAAAAGACTTAGATGAACTCCAAGCAGAGTATCTAAAGTGGGGCTTAAAATTTCTTTCACCTCACATCACAAAAATTTTCAACAACATCTTACAGCAGGGGTTCCCCACGGATTGGACAACTAGTATGGCAATACCTCTTTTCAAGAGTGGTGACGTCAATAATCCTTCCAATTATAGAACCATAATGATAAACCCCTTGTTTGCAAAGTTATTTGGAAGCATGTTGGAAAAGAAAATTAGCAAGTGGGCGGAAGAAAGAAATAAACGTGCTAAAGGGCAAGCAGGTTTTAGACCTAAACATTCCACAGTTGATCATTGTATAACTTTAAGGCACATCATTGAAAAAGGTTGGGAAAATAAGGAAGAAGTTTTTTGTTGCTTTGTTGATTTCAGAAAAGCCTTTGACACGGTTCATAGGGATAAGCTTTGGGGCAGAATGGAGGAACTCGGGGTTCCCAAGCATTTGAGAGCAGCTGTGCATAGGTTGTATGAAGAGGTGAAAGTCAAAATCAGAACTTCAGCTGGCATTTCTGAAAGTTTTAGAAGCGATATCGGGGTCAAGCAAGGTTGCTCATTGTCTCCTACCCTTTTTGGGTTATATATTGACAAGCTTGAAGAGTGGCTAAATTCGCAAGGGGGTGACGGTATCCATTTGGGCAAGTTCGTTATCAGGCTTCTTTTGTACGCAGATGACCTTATATTGATTGCTAATTCGGCTCTTGGTTTGCAAGAGCATTTATATTCCCTTGAGCATTTTTGTAGAAGGGTTGGGATGCAAGTCAATATTAGCAAAACGAAAGTAGTGGTTTTCTCTAACAAAAGAAAGCATAACCAACATAAGTTCTATTTTGAAGGCAGCATTCTAGAAGAAGTTGCAGAATACAAATACCTCGGAATTGACTTCAACAAAAATTTAAGTTGGGATGGTTGTAGAAAGAAAAGAACTTTAGGGGGTTGGAAAGCATTTTATGCTCTTCAAAACGGGTGTAGAGAGGCAGAGCTGTGGGACTGGAAAACCACCCTAACTCTTTTTGGGCTTCTAGTGATTCCGGTGATTCTTTACGGTTGTGAACTATGGGCCAGCAGCACAACCAAGATGCAGTGGAAACAAATTGAGAAAATTCAGAAACATTTGATTACAAACAAATTCAAAATTAAAAGTGCAGTTCCTTATGCTATCCTGTTAAGTGAAACAGGGGCTGCTCCTATTGAAGCAATTGCCATGGTGCGAGTCATAAGGTATCTGGAAAAAATTGAGCAAATGGAAGAGGATAGATGGCCTAAGGTTGTGTTTAGTGACAGATTGTGTAAAAGACAGAAGACTTGGATGCGGCAAAATAACAAATGGTTTAGTAAATGGGGTATTTGCTTGAGCATGTGTCCTACAAACAGTAAAGAGATAAAAACTTTTGTTATGGATAAATTCCATAAGCATACTTGGAAGAAAGAGCTAGAGAGAAAGAAGAAGTACTACATAGAAGAGTTTAACCCCACACATAACCATCAACAAAAGGCATACATAGGGGCTGATATTTCTTGGAGATCTAAAATTCTTATTGCTCAATTAAGGACTAATTCTCATCAAGTCCGTTGTGAAACAGGGCGCTGGAAAAGGCCAAAAGAAATGTGGGAAGAAAGAGTATGTATTTTTTGCTCCTCCGGAAAAGTGGAAACAGAAAAACATTTCATTCTAGAATGTGAGGCCTTCAAGGACACCAGAGAAAACTATGCAGGTATTCTGGCAGCTAATTCTTGGGTTAATCTATTCAGCGAAGAGTTTGTCGGTAAGCTGGGAGTGCTCATTGTTAAACTTCACAGGAAAAGGGCCGAATACAAGAGTCAGATAGAGAAGCAATCTGTCCCATAGGCTATTTTTAGCCTCGTGGACATTAAAAATTATTTCTTTCTTTCTTTCTTTCATAAACGTTAAAAATACTTTTTTTACTTCTTTCTAACGAAAATAAACGAAAATAAACGAGGCCAAATAAAAAAAATTCAATTACAATTCAATTCCAGTAAAATGTGGTCAGAAATGTGGTCGAGTTTACCATCACTCCAGAGCCAACCACGAGATGGGCAATCAAGTTTCAGAGATTCCTTCAATATCATGAAACTAACTTTCGACACACTAAAAAGCAAAATTGTCCGACCGGGACAAGTTTCAACGTAAACATGGAATATGTCTGACAGCTAAACATATTCCGAGTGTAAAGTAAAAGCAGCAATAGGGCAGCATTTCCATCTTTTCTGTTTGGAAAATTTATGTGCCACACACCCTGTGAAGTCTGAGTTCTGCGCACAATGGCGACGGAAATGCCTGTAATGTAATGCAGCGGAAATTCAATTGCTACACGGGAAATTTGCCATCCGGTATGTCTGTCAATTCTTTTGTCACCTTAGCAGATATATGATCTTCCACTGAAAATTTTTAGAATGTAATTAAGCCCAACTGTTTAAATTCGGAGAAAATCGTTTCATACCGATAAATCTTTCAAGTTTCCAGAATTACCAATCATCAAACTACTCAATTTTCGCAGACATAACACCATGTTTTGGTGGGATTTTGGTTTCAGCTACATTAGAACAAGCCCACACCCATCTAAACCCGGGGTTTGATATGTCTGAATCTCGAGACTAACCCATTCCCGGCCAAACTCAGGTCTGATATGCGCCTTGAGTTTGTGTTGTGAATCTCGAGACTGGCGCATACACATCTAAACACAGGCCTGACATCATGATACAATTCTTTTGGTCGAACTTGATATATGAATTCTCAGGTTATGCAACCCCAAGATGCACATGGAACTCGATGCCAGTGTCCATATCAACACACCCAAGGCAGCCTATATATTCGGTGCCCAACCTCAATGAAGTTGTTTGATGATGATCGCACTCTTACAGTCTACCTTCTTGGAACTCGACGTCAGTGTCCATATCAACACACCCAAGGCAGCCTCTATATATTCGGTGCCCCACCTCAATGAAGTTGTTTGATGATGATCACACTCTTACAGTCTACCTTCTTGAAGTTGAAGTTTTCCGTAACTGGTAGGCATTTGTAAACTTCCAAACCCTTACCATTACCTTTACTGGGCGGTTAGTCCCATGTTCTCAGGGTGACAGTTAATTTAGTTAATTGATTCAGTGTGACAATTACTCCAATTGCCTCCTCAAATGGAACTCAGGGAATCGAATCTAGGCCAAGGCTCTGATACCATATTGAGATTTTCTGTTACACCAAAACCTGCCAGCATTAGTAAACTTCCAAACCCTTACCATTATCTTGACTGGATAGTTAGTCCCATGTTCCAGGGTGGTGGTTAGTCCACGTAATTGATTCCCAATGAAGTGAGTGTGACAATTACTTCAACACACCTAACTTCTACTCATATAAATGTTGGAATGTAGAGATGTACACAACAAATTTTACAGAACCCACAATTACAACAATTAGGGGCTGATAGAAGCTCCTTGACCTGCATGTGCTTGGTTTTTATGTAGCCAATCTGCTCTCCTGAGAGGTCGACTCTGTTAGGATGCGAATATCCGCTCGGTGTCTTGATAATTATTCCAAGCTGTATTATTCATATCCTATTTCTCTTTAATGAGGAGAGGAACTGCAGCTTTATCCTACTTATCTATAATGACGAGAGAACTCCAGCTTTGTTGGTGTCTTTTATCCTTCCAGATTCCACCACCCCATTTCTTATTTCTCTGCCTCATATTTATAATTCCCATATAAACTTGTTTGAAAGAAGTTATAGAGTATGGGGAAATTTGTATATTTCCTACAAGAGATCTTATGTTGCTATGCCTTTCATCAGCGAAATAAATAAAAGATGCAATTTCCTCGATAATTTTTAGTTTGAATTGCAAATTTTCCTACATGACAGCGTATGTTGCTATGACTTTCACCATGGAAATTTAAAAATAAAAATGCAAATTCCTCCATACTTTACAAATTCTTTCAAATTATATTAATATACAGACTCTTATTGGAAACCAGGTTATCAGTGCTCACCATAGCTTGGGAGCTCTGCACTAGCCCTTTATGAATTTTGATTTTAACAGTTTATCTGCTTATGAGTGAAAAGCTATGGAAGCAATGAGGTATCACAAACTAGTAAGTGTGAGATACATTGGTCACTCAAAGCAGAATAGCGCGTGAAATAAGTATTGATCCGACTCCCACGTAATAGAACCATATTAGTGCTGTATAGCTCGAATTCAATTATTGCATGCATGCATAATAATCTACAACCGCACAGCTTGCCAAAAATCACCCGTTGAAATGACTGAGGTAGGTGTTCCTTAGCATGATCCTCTTTGGCTGCCTAGCACATATTGTCAAGTGATGTCTTTCCTATATTTTGAGGTTAGAGCTTCCTCTCTAACGGTGATAAAATCCGTGAGATGACATTGCTCGAGGTTCTGTTTCTTGTAATGTTCATATTGGTGGGCCTTTGAGGGCGCTCACAAAGGAAGGAAAATTGGTTGGACAAAGTACCTTTTTTCACTTTTTTGTAAGAAAAAGACTGACATACTCCTAGTTGGTGCTCTTAAAATGCTGCCGCAGTGGTTTGAATTGATGCATCCATTCCTATTTTCTCATTTCATTTACATAGATTACGGGAAAATATTCTCAAAAAAAGGAAGCTTGTTGTAATTTCTGACTTGTATTTATTTTTTCATTTTACTTGTAGATGAAAGCAAGATCCTTCTCTCATTGGGATTGTGATTGCTCGGCCATTTCGTCATTGGGTAGAAGCTAGTTATTGTTGAACATTGGGTTCAACGCTCCATGTGTGTTTCGCGACATGGACTAACCACCTCTCGTGGATCTTAACTTTGGTGATTGTAGTGGAGACTAATGCCTATGGGTTTTGGTCTAACAACAATTGTGATTCCAACAAGTTGTATCAGAGCGATAGGTCTCGAGTTCGAAACTCACTGGGCTCGCACTAGGGGGGATATTGTTGGACATTGGGTTCAACGCTCCTTGCATGTTTCACGACATGGACTAACCGCCTCTCTTGGATCCTAACTATGGTGATTGTAGTGGAGACTAATGCATGTGGCTTTTGGTCTAATGACAATCGTGATTCCAATAATTTCATCTAAGCTATTTTTTTTATTCTTTTAATATAAAAACAGTAAAACTATTCTCAATTTTCTCATATTTTACCCTCCTCCATTCCAGGTATCATTTTTATAAATAGTATTGAATGGTGATTTAAGTTGTATCTAAATGCTCAAGGAAGGTTTTTAATGTCAATCAATTATACGGTTGACATTGACACTTAATGACTTTCCAAGAAAATATGTTTGTTGTCGAAGGCAATTCAGTAGCTCAGTTAAAGGGAAGGTTGTGTTGCAGGATCTTGGCCATTTCCAAATAGGAAGAATTTCTTTGTTGTAGCTCAGGAGCTCTGCAATGAGGTAGACTTTACATTTGTGGATGTTAGCATGAAGATTTTTTAGACTAGAAAGAAGTTAGGCATTGTTGGCTCCTGAGTTTTTCTTCTATCACTTTACCCTTCTTAATAGCGTCAAAGTGATTTAGGATGACGTGTGGCATGACGTCATCCTCTTTGGGGTCATTTTAATGGAGTAAACAAAGAACACGAGGTTAATATTGGAAATTTGGAGCTTAATGTGAAAATTTGGAGCCCTTAAGGGCTAATTATAAAGCATGAAGTACAATCTACTCCAAGTAAGGGCCAATACCCTCCTGATCAAGCTGGCCGATAGCATTTGAAGCAAGATGTGCAAGTCGAATTCACCAAACAAGGCCGCAAGGGTCCTTCCAAGGTAGACATTGAAGCAACAAGTGAACAAGCAAGCCCCCAAGGGCTAAAACAACTAATCAAGGTCAATACAAGATCAAAAAGCATGCATATCAAGCAACTAAGGGAATTGTTGGAATGATTCAAGGAGAAGAAAGGAGGCCACATCCTCTTGAAAGAAGGAATAACTCACATCAAGCAAAGTTAAGGAAGTATGTGGATAAAGTAAGGCCCCCAAGGACATTTCAAGGTCAAGAAGTCAATTTAAGCCTATTTTCGAGCAAATTTCACCCCAACCAGCTAGCCATTTGCAAGAGAGGAGACCAAGTCCTCAATTTTGGATCAGAAAAGGTCAATCAAAGAAAGCATTTTATGATGAAGTCTTCCTCAAGTCAAGCAAAGGGAATCCAAGGAAGGGAATTTAGCATTCAAGGCAAATTGATCATTGCAAGCATAAAAAGGTCACCCAAGGAAGCCGTGTGCTAGCCCTAGTGGCTAGCTTTGACCCAACCTGTTTTAGGGTCAATCCTGGGTCAAATGAGAAGGAATAACCCACATCAAGCAAAGTTAAGAAAGTATGTGGACGAAGTAAAGGCCCCCAAGGGCATTTCAAGGTCAAGAAATTAATTTTAAGCCTATTTTCAAGCAAATTTCACCTCAATCAGCTAGCTGTTTGCAAGAAGGGAGGCCAATTCCTCAATTTTGGAGCAAAAAAGGTTAAACAAGGAAAGCATTCCATGATGAAGCTTTCCCCAAGTCAAGAAAAGGACTCCAAGCAAAGAAATTTAGCATTCAAGGCAAGATTGATCGAATTGCAAGCATGAAAAGGTCACCCAAGGAAGCCGTCTACTAGCCTTAGTGGGTAGCTTTGACCCAAGCTATTTCAGGGTCAATCCTTGGTCAAATGAGGTCATTTTGCCACAAAGAGAAAGCTGATTTTTAAAGCCATGGAGCCACAAGTGAAACCTTTGGTCAATGGAGGTCAAACGACCCTTTTGGGCCTCTTTGTTGTAGCATGATTGCCTCTTTTGGGGATTTGTCCATTGTAAAATTTGAAAAATCAATTTTCTTAACTTAGACTCCAAGCTTTTGTGGATGACAAGTTAGCTATTTTTTGGGAGACCAAGGAGGATATTTGAAGAACCTCATCTATAAATAAAGGCCTTCTCCTCTTTGGGAAATCATTGTAAAATTGTCGAACTATAAAAAATGTGAATTTTTCATGAGACAAAAGGGTTCACATGTGAATTCTCTTCTTTTGTTTGGTTGATCAAATATTTTTCAAAGGCAAATTTTGGAGCGACACAAAGTTATTACAAGGCTAGGCTAATTGATCCAAGGAATCTTGGAGGAGGATGTCTAGGGTTCATCTCACTTCTCTTAATTCATTCAAGGTATTGTTGTTCTCTATTGGGACATGATTTGCTCTCCCCTCTAGAGGTAAATAACCTTATCTTCATTGATTGTTAATTGATTGGTTGGAGGATTCTTGGATATAGGATGGAAGTTGAATGCTCCTTTATGATTATGATATGGGTTGAGATGAACTCCCATATGATGATTCTTCTACTTCTATTGGGTCGAGATTGTTCAACTGATGATCAAAGGATGAGAATTTTTGTGATGGATATTTTTTTGATATAGATGAATGTCATGTGATTTAACTTGGAGACAGGTAGGGTTTGGAGGACTTATCTCCCCTACCATTGGTTATAGATTCCTCTCCTTTCATAAGACGATGTGAGATGGGTCTTGTTGATGATACAATTGTTTGTCATTCTTATGATTGAGATATGTTCACTTGAGATTTGTCATGATGTAGATATGATGGGATATCCTGAATATGGCTTATGATTCAAATGGAAATTCCTCCCTAGCTGAGAGGGTGTTAAAAAAGGGTAGCTTTGGGATGATTTTCCCCTAAGGGAAACCCTAAGTCCTCAAAGCCAACCCTCTTGCCCCATAGAAAGAATAAATTATTGAAACAAATAAATATATATATTTTCTTCGAGTAAATTTAAAATTCGAATTTATCTATTTCCTTCTAAAATAAATTCAAGTCTGCTTGGAGACATCAATTTTGATCCATGAAATTATATATATAAAGGATAGATCCATCTCAAATCAAGTATGGCATTCATACTTCTTTTGAGGCTTTCGCATATCATATTGGTTTGTGGATTTCACATGGCTAAGGGTTTTTGCATGTCAATTTTCTTTGAGGTTTTCGCTTCTCTCTATTCTTTGCAAGGGCATCAAGCTACAACACTTGAAGATATTTTAGCATATGTTCATGAGTAATCCTGGCACAAGTGATCTCGACATACCTACGTGAGTTATGGTCCCAGTCTTACAACATTATGGCATTGCACCTATGTTTCACAAACTTTGTTATGAATGGCATCACACTGGTGGATTGACTTTGTTTGATTGGACAGTGACAGGGTTGCACAAAACTCTCGAAAGTATTGACATAATGTAATATCCCCAATGGAAATAAACAACAATATAAAGCACATAAACAAAGACAAACAACAACTAGAGAGATATCACATGAACAATAACCAATATGGAGAACGCTGAGCCATTTTATTAATACTGAAAGATAGAAATGAGTACAAAAGGTGATCAAAATGATGGCATCTTGGCTTGCACTAGGCAAGCGTAGAAATACTCTCAGATTATGACTCGGAATGGCTGCTAACTCAAGACTGCGTAATCTCTAGTGTTGCTGGCGTTGCTGCTGGAATGAGAAGCTGATTTGGGGCTGTTCCCCTCCTCGGGTAATTATGAAACTTTGGAAATAGCCTTTCCACACAAAACCCAGAAAAGCCAAGAGAGCTTTCTGAAAATGGCTAACCCTCGAAAATACATCCCTTGAGGCACTATCCTATCCCCAAAGGAGAAACGCTGCCCCTGAGTGCCCTGATGCAAATGATGGTCTCCAACTCTGTGAAAATGCTAGAATATGGAAGGGTTGATCCCTCTCCAACTCCTCCGGGCAAATTCCCGTGATAAACCCTCAATCCGGAACTCCCTCTATCCAAGACTGCGTCCTCCCTCTCACTGACTGCGCTGTCTCTTCCAAAGAATGCTCCCAACTGCGGATGTTGCTATCCTCTCCGGCAAAACAAGGTGGAACTCCTCACCTGAGCAAGCACTCGAAGTCTCCCGGGGCTGAGGTTGGGATCTCCGAACAGGGACACCCGATGTACTAAAAAATACGTGCAGACTTTGCTAAACAACAAGCGTGCTCAATGTCAAAAGACAAATCTCAAAGATGCATAATCAAAATGAATGAGAATGAGGAGACCCTCCCTCCTTTTATGCTTGGTGATCCTTTCCCTCACCTAGGCCCCACCAATCTTTGCGCTGTCCCCTTGGGCCACGCTGTCCATCTCCCTCTGCGCTGGCTTGGCCCCACACTGTCTACGCTGCACCTTTTCCCACGCTACCACTTGACCACTAGGCCCCACTTTGCCAAATAATGATCCGGATTTATGCAGGAACGCAACAGAATAAACATATAACCATAAATACAGAGATGCGGCGGAAATAACACTTTATTTCATTAATATCAAAGAACTGAAATTTGCTTACAGACAGAATGGAAATAAAACTAGCTAGGGCGCTGGTAGGTATCTCTGAGAAGAGATGTGGCGGCTATAGGCCTCTGAACTGAGTTACAATGAGGCTCGAGGGCCTATTTATTATTGAGAAACAATGGAGAACCCTAAACAACCAAAAACCTAACCCCTAGGAGATGAAGCGCCAAAACTATGGGCCCCGTTTGGGTAAATTGGTGTTTCAACTTCCCAGGGACGTAACTTTGGCCTACTATCTCCGTTTGACGCACATGATACATCATTAGAAAGCTCTGTCCGAGGACCACAACTTTCGGGACAAATTTCATTCCATGAAATTCATTGGTAAAACGATGCCCAAAAAACGTCGTTTAGGGCCTCAAAACGACTCCGGAAGTTCAGGACCCGAAAAACTGCTAAAAATAGT
Organism: Pinus albicaulis; assembly: GCA_034641835.2. Classification (NCBI taxonomy): domain Eukaryota; kingdom Viridiplantae; phylum Streptophyta; class Pinopsida; order Pinales; family Pinaceae; genus Pinus; species Pinus albicaulis. The sequence continues at coordinate 63,429,716 of CM076581.1, read as the reverse complement.
AAGTTATGCCGAAATTGAAAAATTGAAAGAGACAATGGTGGGGGCCCAAGTGGAATAGGCGGGTGGCCACCAATATCCACCTGGATCATTCCTCCCCCCTTAGGAAGCAATGGTCCCCATTGCGTTAAGTTCCTCCATGAGATGAGGAAATTTCTGCTGAACTTGGTCCCTGGTGAACCACTTTCCTTGGTGCAGGAGTTGGCCGGCTTTGACAACCCGATACAGTTGGATCTGCTGTTGACGAGTGTTCTTGATTTGCATGTCCATGATACAATCTGTGGTGGCCTGTTCCATGCAGTCTGGGTTTAACTCTGTTGGTGTGAGTTGTTCTGCAATGTCCGAGGTGTCCAGTAGAGGTGGGAAGTAAGGGCGAAGGCGATCCACATTGAAGACTGGGTGCAGACCAAGGAATGGTGGAATACTAAGCTCAAAAGCATTGTTCCCTACAGCCTTGGTGATGGTGTACGGCCCGTATCGGAGCGGGCGAAGCTTGCGGTGGGGTCCAGTGAGGCGCTCCTTCTGCAAATGTAGCCATACTTTGTCGCCCACATGGAAGTTGTGTGGCACCCGGTGTTGATCATGGCGCTGCTTGTACTTCGCATTGGCTCTGTCCAATATATCATGAACCTGTTGGCGGATGTGTTGAATGCGCTCGATGAAGCTACTTGCTTTGTCAACCTCAGACTGGACATGAGCTGAATCGGCCTGAGCAGCTGCAAACGGCATGGCTATGTCAATGGGACATAGTGGCTGGAATCCCAAGCCCACCTGAAAGGGGCTATGGCCGATTGAACTGTGGAGAGCCCGATTATAACTATGTTGTACATAAGGGAGGCTCTCGTCCCATGTGCGTGGATGCTTTGAATTGTACATGCGCAGAATGCGTACAATCATTCTGTTGATGACCTCTGTCTGGCCATCTGTTTGGGGATGGAAAGCCGTGGACTTGGTGAGCTTGGTATCCAACATCGACCAGAGGCTGGACCAAAATGTGCTGAGGAACCTGCTATCCCGATCTGATATGATAGACTGTGGGATCCCAAAGTGCACCCACACTCGTTCAAAGAAGAGTTTAGCGGTGGCTTCTGCTGTGATATTCTTCTTACAGGCCGCCATGATGGCCATCTTCGAGAATCTGTCAACGACCACGAAAACACAGTCATTTCCATTCTTAGTAGAAGGCAGGCCCGACATGTAATCCATGGAGATGGATTCCCACGGTCGACTAGGGGTAGGTAGTGGAGTATATAGGCCTTGCTTCTCGATGGTCGGTTTGGCAATGGCACAAGCAGTGCAGGATCTGATGTGCTTCTCGACATCCTTTCGAAGGTTCGGCCAATAGAAATACTTCTGTAGTATTGCTACTGTTTTCTCAACCCCGAAATGCCCAGCGACTCGACTGCAGTGTGCTTCCCATATCATCTTGGCACGCTCGCTTGAAGGAACACAAAGGTGTCCCAGGTGACATAAAAGTGCATCTTGGAGGTGAAAATTTGGAACTTGCATGCCCCCCAAGAGTGCCTTGTAAGTGTGGCCGAATTCTGGGTCAGTCCCATAGAGAAGCGGCCAATCAGAAGTCTCGTGCCCACAAGAGTTGAGCACGGTGGTGAGCGCCACGATTGGTGGTCGGCTGAGGCAGTCTGCAACATTATTGGTGCTACCCTTCTTGTACTTGATGTTCAAATGAAACCGTTGCAGATATGTGGACCACTTCTGATGGCGATCATTCTGCAACTTCCCTTGTGTCTGTATGAACTGCAGGGGCCGGTGGTCTGTGTGGATGATTGTTTCTTTCCCCAAAATGTAATGCTTCCATTGTCGACAGGCTTGCACAATGGAATACATTTCTTTGTCATAGGTGGGATACTTGCGAACTGTCTCAGACAATGTCTCACTGTGATATGCCACCGGATGTCCCTGTTGAGTAAGAACTGCCCCAATAGCATAGTCAGAGGCATCTGTCTCGATCTCAAATGGCTGTTGCAAGTCGGGTAATGTGAGCACTGGGGCAGAACAGAGGCGATTTTTCAATTCTGTGAACGCCTTCTGTTGAGGTTTCGACCAAAAGAATTTTGCTCTCGCTCCTCCCTTGGTGACTTGACTCAAGGGCCAAGTGATATGAGAGAATCCCAACACGAATCTACGGTAGAAATTAGCAAGACCCAGAAAGCTGCGAAGCTCTGTTATAGTGGTTGGGGCTGGCCAATCCCGAATGACTTGGATCTTGGCTGGATCCACATGCACCCCCTTTCATCAATAATGTATCCCAGATATTGAACCTGGGTCATGCCAAACGTGCACTTCTCCAAATTGGCACACAACTTGTGTTGCCGCAGTGTTTGGAGGACTTGTCGGATGTGATGAAGGTGCTCTTCCCAAGTCTTGCTGAAGATCAAAATGTCATCCAAGTACACCACTAAGAATGAGTTGGTGAATGGCCGCAAGATGTTGTCCATCATCCTCATGAAGGTTGCGGGAGCATTCGTCAACCCGAAAGGCATGACCAACCATTCAAAAAGGCCTTCCTTAGCTTTGAAGGCAGTCTTCCACACATCAGAGGGTTCAATTGGTACTTAGTGATACCCAGACTTCAGGTCGATCTTACTGAAATATTTTGCACCTTGGAGTTGGTCCAGAAGGTCATCAATCCGTGGGATTGGGTACCTATTCCGGACAGTGATCTTGTTCAGCGCCCGATAGTCAATACAGAGTCTCCACGTCCCATCCTTCTTCCGTACCAACACGATCGGGCTCCCACAGGGCGATGAACTTGGTCTGATGTGACCTTTCTGCAACAGCTCCTGAATCTGCCTCTTGATTTCATCATTTTCCAGAACAGAGCGTCGATAGATCGGTCCATTGGGTAGCGACGCACCTGGGGTCAGATCAATCGGGTGCTTGACCTGGCAGTGCAGAGGAACCCCTGTGGGTGAGGTGAAGATGTCCCCGTACTCCTCCACGACCTTATCCATTTGTTGTTGTCGTGCAGAGGGGCCCTGTCTGGAGGTCGTGGCCACCGTCTTCTTCTTGCCCTGGGGGCGGATCATCAGGAAAACGAATTTCCTGGTTTGGGAAATGAGCTTACTGCATTGTTTTGCAGTAACCAAAGAGATAGCCGTAGAAGGTGGTACCTCTGGTATCCTGTACAACTTATTTCCCAAAGTAATAATAACAGCACGAGGTCGAGACTCATACACAGCATGACGCTTCCACAAGTATGGTTGTCCTAATAATACATCAAAAACATCAATAGGAGCAACGTCACATAATACCTCATCCGTGAAGGGCTTGATGCTATAGGGAAGGCGACACTGCCGGCTGACGCGGAGATCTCGTCCTGGGTGAAGCCACCCGATGGTGTATGGATGTGGGTGAGCTGTGGTCGGCAAGCCCAACCGCTTCACGGCGTCTGCTGAAATGAGGTTCTTTTGGCTCCCATTGTCGACAATGAACCGTACAGGGGAGCCCTTTACCCACATCTGGGAGTGGAAGAGACGTTCCTCCTCCTCTGGATCTTCCGGTTCCTCCTTCTGGACCTTTGTAGTGGCAACAGTGGCGTTGGGCTCCGCATCAATAATCCGTTTCCCTTTTTCATTCCCCTTTGTTCTGATTCGGAGTCGGAGCATGCATCTGACTCAGAAGCCCTCATCTCGGCCACTAGCGACTGCTTGGCCCGACACTCACTTGTGTTGTGAGTGGAGCTCTTATGGAACTCACACCACTTTTCCGTGTCCTTCTTTGACTGAATCTTTGTTCTTTCTGTGGCTTTGTAGATTTGTCTTCTTAGCCCAGCACGCTGTACATCCTTTGATGCAACGGTTTGAGCTTTACTTTCTTGCTTTTGGTCGTATATCGAGAGTCTGCAACAGCACAACTTACGGTACCGAGATTCTGCCCGCTCGTCTGGCAGGATACCGGTATGCCGTACCAAGCGAGGAGATGTCGAGGAACTCCATTTCCTCCTGAATGTATCTGTGCAGACCGCTGTGATACTTTAGCACCAAATGTTTCTCTGAATCTTTGATACCCAACTTTGTGCGCAGGGTATGGAACAGATTCGTCAGCTCATGCACATCTTGATCCCTTTGTTGTCACAGTGTGGTCCATTGTATGTACTTGTTCTCATAGCTCCCCATGGGATAGTACTGTTCCTTGACGACGTCTCGGAAATAATTCCAAGTTGGTACGGCCAAGAACAGAGAGGGTTCTGTCTGATCCTTGTTCTCACAGTAGGTTTCCCACCAGTCCTTAACATGGGGGGTAGCTTTGAGGAGTGCAAAAATAATCTTCTCCCGGTCTGAAAAGTCATGAACAGAGAAATATCCTTCTAATAGATTCAACCATCTATCTACGGCATATGCGTCTATTTGACTCAGTATGGGAGCAGACAGCATTTTCAAGAAGTCGCAACTCCGGAGTGGCTGCGGATGCGGATGCGCCGGTGGCGTAGTTGAAGGATACGAGCAAGTTGTCCCACATGCTCACGTTCTTTGCTTTTCGAGGGCCTCCTCGAGCAATATTTTGATAGGATCTCCTGCTCCCTCATCTTTCTTTTCGTCCCCCATGGGCGTCCGTCGAGGTTTACGAGGCTGATCTTGCAAAGGTTCCACCAGAGCAAGCCCTAGCTCCTTATACCCCGACCTCGTTGGGGACATGCAAAGAAGGATCGAGAAAAAGCAGACCGCTCTGATACCACTGATCCGGATTTATGCAGGAACGCAACAGAATAAACATATAACCATAAATACAGAGATGCGGCGGAAATAACACTTTATTTCATTAATATCAAAGAACTGAAATTTGCTTACAGACAGAATGGAAATAAAACTAGCTAGGGCGCTGGTAGCTGTCTCTGAGAAGAGATGTGGCGGCTACAGGCCTCTGAACTGAGTTACAATGAGGCTTGAGGGCCTATTTATTATTGAGAAACAATGGAGAACCCTAAACATCCAAAAACTTAACCCCTAGGAGATGAAGCGCCAAAACTATGGGCCCCGTTTGGGTAAATTGGTGTTTCAACTTCCCAGGGACGTAACTTTGGCCTACTATCTCTGTTTGACGCACATGATACATCATTAGAAACCTCTGTCCGAGGACCACAACTTTCGGGACGAATTTCATTCCATGAAATTCGCTGGTAAAACGATGCCCAAAAAACGTCGTTTAGGGCCTCAAAACGACTCCGGAAGTTCAGGACCCGAAAAACTGCTAAAAATAGTAAGTTATGCCGAAACTGAAAAACTGAAAGAGACAATGGTGGGGGCCCAAGTGGAATAGGCGGGTGGCCACCAATATCCACCTGGATCAAATAAACATGTCTCTTAAGTGACTTTAGGAAATACTTTTTATCCTAAGTGTGAGCTGAGTGTCCTCTTCACCCAATTTATTTATAATTTAACTTTATAAAGGCAAAATAGTCAAAATTAATATTTCCAATTAACTATTGCTAATTGGGAATATTACAGTCCCCCCCGGCAAAACGTCGCTTGTCCTCAAGCAACTGTAATGATGGATGCTGCAGAATCTTCTCACTCTCCCAAGTGGCATCCTCATTCGGTAAATTCCTCCATCTTACTAGGTACTCTCTGACTGTCCTGCTCCGAAGCTGTCTCTCCCTAGTATCAATAATGGCCTCCGGCTGTAGCACCAAATGCCTCTCATCATCTATGGGTGCAAGCTCCTCTGTAGCAGTCACCTGCTGCCCCAGTGCCTTCTTCAGGCATGACACGTGAAAAACGTTATGAATCTTGCTACCAATGGGCAGCTCTAACTCATATGCAACCTCTCCAACTCTGCGTGTCACCCTGTATGGTCCATAGAAGCGAGGCTTGAGCTTTTCAACCCCCTTCTGCTTCAACGTGGACTGCCGATGTGGCTGCAAGCGTAGGTAGACCAAGTCCCCTACCTCGAACTGCCTCTCAACATCTCCCCTGTCGGCATACAGCTTCTGCTGATTCTGTGCTGTAGCCATGTTATCCTTGAGAGCTCGGAGTATATCCTGACTCTCTTGGATCCAATCCTTGGCTCTAGGAGCCTTGCTAGCACCAAACATCATGTCAGCAAAAGATAAAACATGATATCCATACAATGCATAAAACGAAGACATACCGATGGACATATGATGAGTGTTGTTGTAGCAGTACTCCCCCAAGTGCAGCCATCTCAACCATTGCTTTTGCTGCCCGCTGACATAGTTACGCAAGTAGCCCTCCAGCCACTTGTTACTATCTTTGTTTGTCCATTCGTCTGGGGGTGGTAACTAGTACTCGGTGTCAACTCAGTGCCCACCAAACGGAAAAGCTCCTGCCAAAACCCGCCCACGAAGCGGCTGTCCCTGTCATTGATAATGGTCTTTGGAAGACCATGCAACCTAAAGACGTCCTTGAAGAACAACTTTGCTACCTGTGCTGCAGTGTAATGTGCCGATATGGCAAAAAAATGAGCATATTTAGTCAGCCGATCAACGACTACAAATATGCAATCCTTGCCCTGCATAGTGGGCAACTCTGTAATGAAGTCCATCGAAATACTCTCCCATTTCCCCTCAGGTATGGGAAGAGGCTGTAATAACCCTGCCGGATGGTTCATCTCCCCCTTGTGACGCTGGCAAACTTCGCACTCCCTGACATGTTGGAGCACGTCCTCCTTGAGGCCCTTCCAAGAGAACCTCTCCCTGATGGCCCTATAGGTTTTGTAAACCCCTGGTGGCCTGATAATGGTGAATCATGCGAGGCGTGCAATATCTTCTTCTTGAGCTGGGAGCCCTCAGTCAAGAAGATCCTGTCCTTGTAATAGATCACCTTGTCCATCACTCTGTATCTGTCATTTGTCACCTGTCCATCCAAAATCTCACAGGCAAAACGGTCCTTGGAGTACTCTACCAACAGTTGAGCCCTCCAATTTGTGTCCAAACTCATCAAGGACAACGCTGCCGGTCTACGTGAAAGTGCATTTGCCACAATGTTGTTCTTTCCTTTGACATACTCGATGTCAAAGTCATAAGCTTGGATCTTGCTGACCCACTTCTGCTGCCTCTCCTGCAACTGTTTCTGCTCTAGAACGAATTGGAGGCTGTTGTGATCCGTCCTCATCCTGAATCTGTTCCCTACCAGGCACTGCCGAAACTTAGCCAATGGCGATAGCTTCCGGCTCTCGAAAGCTATGGGGTGGCCTCCCTACATCAAAATTGTGCCGATCCCCTCCCCTGATGCATCACACTCCAAGACAAAGGGCTGTGTAAAATCTGGCAATGCTAACACCGGACAACTGCTCATCTGACATCACCTCCTTGAGCCTGTCAAAAGCCCTCTGTGCTATCTCCGTCCAACAGAATGCCCCCTTCGTGGTGAGGTCTGTAAGGGGTGCAGCAAGTTGGGAAAATCCCTTGACGAACTTTCGGTAGTAGGTGCAGATCCCCACAAATCCCCGAAGTTCCGTCACATTCTTCGGCTCCGGCCAATCCCTGATGGCCTTGATCTTCTCCTCATGGACCTTCACTCCGTCCACCCCGATGATGTGCCCCAAGTTGAGCATCTCGGTCAGCCCAAACTCGCATTTGGAGAGCTTAGCATAAAATTGATGCTCTTCCAAAATGCGCAATACAACCTCTATATGTTGGAGGTGCTCCTCCCATGTCCTGCGTTGTCAAAGAACACTAACAAACACTTCCTCAAGTGACTGCGGAAGATGTGATTCATGCATGACTGAAAAGTGGTCGGGGCATTGGTTAGCCCAAAGGGCATCACCAAAAACTCAAAATGGCCGTAATGACACTGGAAAGCGGTCTTGGGAATGTCCTGCTCCCTCACGCGAATCTGGTGGTACTCGGGATCTCAAATCAATCTTTGAGAAGAACTTGGCCCCTCTCAGCTCATCCATCAACTCATCGATCTGTGGGATGGGGTACCGGTTCTTTATGGTATTCTTGTTCAGGGCCCTATAATCAATGCACATCCTCAATGTGCCGTCCTTCTTCTTCACCATCACCATTGAAGAAGCAAAGGGGCTGGTGCTAGGACGGATGTGTCCAAGAGCTAAGAGCTCATGGATAGCCCTCTCAATCTCATTCCGATAGGCTTTGGGGTGCCTATAGGGTGTAGTGATGACAGCCTGGATACCCTGATCCGGCTCAATACTGTGCTCAAACCCCTGATCTGGTGGCTGTCCTGGTGGTATCTCCCTAACTACCGTAGCATACCTATCGAGAATGGACTGTACATCTGGTTGTACGGCCTGCCCTGTAGATCCTGCCTCCGACAAATGCAACTCCACTGCCCACTCTATGTCCCCCTTGTGGAAATCTGCCTCCATCCGGTGTGCTGAAACTGTTTGTGGTGGGTAGGTGTGCATCCCCCGAATCTTCTCATGCCTCCCAGTCTTCTTATCCGTCCACTCCATCTCCAAGGTCTCCTTATCAGTGGTGACCTTTCCCAGCGTGACTAGCCACTGTACCCCCAATATCACGTTGGTGTCTGGAATGTCCACCACGAAAAAATGATCTGTCAGGGTGTATGTCCCCATGGTCACTGCCAAGGCTGGCACATACTTGGCACACTGCATAGTCCGATCCCCTGGAACCAATACCGAAAACCCATCAAAGGTCTCTGTCGGTATGATCCTCCGCTCTACTAGCTGGGTGTCGATGAAGTTGTGGGTGGCCCCACTATCTACTAACACCGAGACACGCTGTCCCTGTACTGTGCCTCGGACATGCAGTGTCAAATACTTGGGAACTCCCCGCAAAGTTACAAGGGCTCTCCCGGTGGGTGCAAAAGCTGTACTTGCCGCTCCGGGCGGTGGAGGTGGCAGATGATCCCCTCTCTGCGCTGTACGGATGCCTCCAACCTCTATCTCCTCATACTCCTCTTCTTCCCCGCTGCTATCGGAGAAGACCTCAATGTAGTGCGCCTTCCCTGCGGCACAATGGTGTCCTGGTGCCCATGGCTCCTGGCACGTGAAGCATAACCTCCTCCGCTTCAGATCTCTCCTGGTCTCATCATCTACAGGCCCTTTACCCTGGTTCCCCCTAGGAGGTGGAACCCTCTCGTCCTTTCCCTTCAGCTGGAATGCTGGTCTCTGGGGAAAAGGAGCTCTAGTCCTGGGTAGTGCATCATGCAAATCCCGAGTCCTCTCAACTACATCATGGAGTGTCGCTGGTCTCGTCAATCTGACTAATCCCCATAGAGGCTCTGCCATTCCATCTATGAACATATAGATCGTCCGGGTTGTGGATAAATCAGGTACCATCACGGAGAGTCTCAAAAACTCTGAGATGTACGTGTCCGGCCTCCCGATCTGCTTGAGCTTTGTTAGCTCAACAAAATGCTCCTCTAGATCCCTTCGATCAAAACGCTCTACCAACCTCTGCGTAAACTCGGCATATTCTGTCACTCTCGAGTGCCCTAGCGTAACCATCCCGTGAAACCACCAATCCTGGGCTTCGCCCTCTAGGTGCAGCGCTGCCACCTTGATGGCTTCTAGCTCTGCCATCTGATTAAGCTGGAAATATATATCCAACTTCTTCACCCAAAATTTTGCCGAACACTTGGATGATCCATCACACGTCAGTAGGTGGAATCTGCCCATCGTGCACTGTAAGTCCCCGTCATGTGAATGTCTGTTCCCCCTGTGATGGTTGCGGGGTCTGCTGTCCCGCTTAAGCTGAACAAAATCATGGAAAGTGAGGGCATCTCTGAACTCCTGGCTGTATGATTGGTACTCAGCAAAGTAATCTCTCATGTGTGCCAGTTCCTGCTCCTGCTGTGCTTCTGCCCTAATGTCTGCAGCAAGAAATGTAGGCATCGTGGAACGGGGAGGTGTGTGTGATGCCATTTGTTGCACTCTGAGGTGCTCCTGTAAATGATGAGATGTGCCTGAGCCCTCTCCCACATGGAAACCCCTTGGGGTCTCGCGCTGTTTGGACTCTGCCGTGAACCTTTGCCCCATCTCTTCTATCCGCCTCGACAAATCCTGCACTGATTTGAGGAGTTCCCCGAACTCCTTCCCAACATCTTTTTCCTCCGCCATTGGTTCCTCTTCCTCTACGTCCACCACTGGAACGCCGTCACCTTTCCCGAAAGTGAGCTCTAACCTCCACTCCTGGTCTTTATACTTTCTTCCCCGGTAAGTGATGTATGGTTTTCCTGTAGGTGTCATAGACAATCTGCTCCACAGGCTGAGCCAAGTCTATGAGCTCTGATAATGCTGTAATATCCCCAATGGAAATAAACAACAATATAAAGCACATAAACAAAGACAAACAACAACTAGAGAGATATCACATGAACAATAACCAATATGGAGAACGCTGAGCCATTTTATTAATACTGAAAGATAGAAAAGAGTACAAAAGGTGATCAGAATGATGGCACCTTGGCTTGCACTAGGCAAGCGTAGAAATACTCTCAGATTGTGACCTGAAATGGCTGCTAACTCAAGACTGCGTAATCTCCAGTGCTACTGCTGCTGCTGCTGCTACTGCTGGAATGAGAAGTTGATTTGGGGCTGTTCCCCTCCTCGGGTAATTATGAAACTCTGGAAATAGCCTCTCCACACAAAACCCAGAAAAGCCAAGAGAGCTTTTTGAAAATGGCTGACCCTCGAAAATACCTCCCTTGAGGCACTACGCTATCCCCAAAGGAGAAACGCTGCCCCTGAGTGCCCTGATGCAAATGATGGTCTCCAACTCTATGAAAATGCTAGAATATGGAAGGGCTGATCCCTCTCCAACTCCTCCAGGCAAAATCCCGTGATAAACCCTCAATCCGGAACTCCCGCTATCCAAGACTGCGTCCTCCCTCTCACTGACTGCGCTATCTCTTCCAAAGAATGCTCCCAACTGCGGATGTTGCTATCCTCTCCGGCAAAACAAGGTGGAACTCCTCACCCGAGCAAGCACTGGAAGTCTCCCAGGGCTGAGGTTGGGATCTCCGAACGGGGACACCCGATGTACTGAACAGTACGTGCAGACTTTGCTAAACTGCAAGCGTGCTCAATGTCAAAAGACAAATCTCAAAGATGCATAATTAGAATGAATGAGAATGAGGAGACCCTCCCTCCTTTTATGCTTGGTGAGTCTTTCCCTCACCTAGGCCCCACCAATCTCTGCGCTGTCCCCTTGGGCCACGTTGTACATCTCCCTCTGCACTGGCTTGGCCCCATGCTGTCTACGCTGCCCCTTTTCCCACGCTGCCACTTGACCACTAGGCCCCACTTTGCCAAATTAACATGTCTCTTAAGTGACTCTAGGAAATACTTTTTATCCTAAGTGTGAGCTGAGTGTCCTCTTTCACCCACATTATTTATAATTTAACTTTATAAAGGCAAAATAGTCATTTAATATTTCCAATTAGCTATTGCTAATTGGGAATATTACACATAATTCCTCTATGATTGATACAGTTGCTCAACGATGTATGTATGGTGTTGGTTTTATCTTCTTTTCTGTATTTATATATGGCATCGTCTCAATATGGCGTCGATTCTATAAATGGCTCGATACAATATTCTCAACAACTCTATTATTGGATAGTCTCGGCGTTATTATGATGTGGTTGGTTTCACTGTTGAGTTTTTTTTTGAGTTTTGGGGTAGCATCGGATGTGCTCTAGCTCCCAAATTTTGTGGAGGGACTAGAGTACATGAGATCTCCAAGACCCATAAAGGGATTTAGGAAATTCCATCCAGTTTGGGAGATAATTAATTAATTAATATTTTTAAATAAGGACCCTAAGTCAAAGGAAAGATGATGCCAAGAGTTCTCTCTGCAACTGTCTGACCTAGGGTTTTGGTTCACAGCCTGTGCACTGTTACCAACTCTGGCAGGGGGCAGTGCCCTGTTCTTCGAACTACGGCAGCGGGGGCTTGCCCTGGCCCAACGGATGGGGCGACTAGGGGCCTTTGGGGCCCCTTCTTACAAACAGATAATGATGGATAGAGGTAAGGGCCCATTGGAAGGAGTGTAGATCACGGGCTCAGACATTGTAGGAAAAAATGAGCTCAGCAAAAAGACAAAGAAGGAGAGCAACACTAAGGAAACCCAGCATCAAAACCAGACAAAAGGCATCAAAATTCTGGAAGGAAAAGACAAAACTGATTCCACTCGAGAGCAGGAACCCCGAGGGGGAGAAACGAAGACCAAAGAAGCTGAGGCAACCGAAACCTCCACCCTGAACGGCTCCGATCCAGAAGGATCGGCCACGGAAGACAAACAACAGAAGGACCAAGGGCGGTGTAAGCCAAAAACTACAGAAAGCCTAAGGGTTATCATCACGGACCCAGAACTACAATCTTACAGGGATCATATGGCTATTCATGCAGTGATCTGCAAGTTTATGGGCTTTTGGCCCACAGAAAAAGCCTTATGCCAATGGATCAAACAAACTTGGAAGCCGAAAGGAGATGTGAGACTCCACCTGAGGGCCAAAAGGTTTTTTCACGGTTGTCTTTGCTAACCTTGAAGACAGAGACCGCATCTTTGATGGAGGTCCTTATTTCTACGCCTCTACTGGCCTCTACATGAGACCATGGAAGCCAAATTTTGCACCAAAACAGGAAACATTCACGCATGTTCTTGTTTGGATTCACCTGTTTTCCCTCTCGATAGACTGCTGGAGACTGGCGGCGCTGGAACAAATCGACAACAAACTGGGCACCTTCATCCAAGCTTCTGAAGCAACCGTCCAAAAAAGGTACACTTCTTGCGCTAGAATCTGTGTTGAAATGGACGTTTCAGGTGCTCTTCATGAAGGTCTATGGTTGGAATACAGAGATGAAGTCTTCTTCCAAGCCATAGACTACGAACAAATAACTTTTAGGTGTAGGAAATGCCATGAACATGGCCATTTGTTTCGGGAATGTCCCTTGCACAAGCCCATTGAGAAGGCTAAGGATAGCTCAAGTAAGAATCAGGATGGTTTTGTCCGACCCACGGGCAGACACAGGGCCAACAGAAGGAACCAACCGAAGTCAGGAAACCCCAAAAAAGGGTCCGTGAACGCATTTGAGGTGCTTGGAGAGGAAACTATTGCTGATGAGAATACCCAAACATTAGCCTCGGGGCAGGAAATCCCGGAAAAGATTGATCACAACACCCAGTTACAGATTCCAACCTCGGTCGATGACCTTCTCCTAGATCCCGGCTTGGGAAAAGATGCAGAAGGGGATGAGGAAATGACATTAAGTGAAATAGGCACAGAGGATCTGGACCTAAGTGACATTCTAGAAAAAGAAGGAATGGATCTTAACACCATAATTGAGCAATGGAAACAAAAAGGAGTAGATCACATCCCAGAGGAAGAGATCGATAGAGTCAACTTCCTCTTCTTAACAAGGCAGGATGCAGCCTTGAGAGGGCAGAAAAGGAATCTTGGCGCGACAAAGGGACTGGGTATAAAGGCATAGAACCTACACCACACGCATTCTAGCACAAAACACAAGAAGAGAAGAGGCAGAAGAACCAACAATGAAGCACTCCATGAGCTTGGCCAAATGCTCATCAACTCGGGCAAAATGAAAGCCCTTGAGGCTTTCCCGTTCTCCTCTTAATACCTGTTTAAACATGAAGATACTCTCATGGAATGCAAGAGGGCTAAATAGCCAAAACAAACATAGACTATTGAGAAAGAAAGTCACAAAGGAAAATCCGGACATTGTTTTCCTGCAGGAAACCAAATGCTCCAGACTAAAGTTGGAAGTAATAGGTAGATGCCTAGGAAAGAGAATGGAGCACATGGAGGTTGAGGGTAATGGTTTGGAAGGTGGCTTAGCCATCTTCTGGAATCCCCAATACCTACACCTCCTCAACGCTGAGGCTTCCAGATCTTTCATCTCCCTTGAAATGCAGATCCTAGGAGAGGCTGGCACTTATTTGTTCACTAATGTATACAGCCCCCAAAGGTTGGAAGATAAGCTACAGCTGCTGGACAATCTATCTAGGCTGCAACATAGACACCCTAATGCTCAGGCCATCTATGGAGGTGATTTTAACATGATGACCTCACTGGGGGAAAAGAAGGGAGGGATACGAACCCTAAACAGAGATGCAGAGGCCTTCACGTCTTTCATTAGAACAACTAACCTGGTGGACATCTTACCCAAAAATGGCTTATTCACCTGGACCAATAAGAGAGGAGGCGACATGCATATTGCGTCGAGGCTGGATCGATTTCTGATCTCTGACACCATTCTCTTGGGGGAGTCACGATGGAATCGAATATCATTCCATCTGGAGGATCAGATCATTCGCCCATCTCTCTGAATGCGACCATCCTTGGTACACCTAAAAACAAACCTTTTCGCTTTGAGAAATTCTGGCTCAGTCATCCAGATTTCACTACCAACATCAAACTTTGGTGGAACGAACACTTGGATGCCAGAGGAACCAAAATGTTTCGGCTCCAAGCCAGATTGAAGCACCTAAAGGCTAGGCTACGAACCTGGAACCAAGAGGTCTTTGGCAATATTTTTGAGGATAAACAAGCCCTGGAGGATCAGATGGCACTGATACACAACAATTGGATTAAGGGGGTGTTAAATTTGGACAACTAGGTCCAAACTCCATGTTCTGATGCTCAGATTAAGAGGCTAATATTTTTGTTGGATTCCTCTTTGTGAGAGGTGTAAAATCCATATAAAATATGTCTTAATCCGATGAGCAGAACTTATATTTTGAATTTATTATTCTTAATAAATTATATGTGCAAGGTCGGCCAATTTTGTAATGTAGGCTCACATGCCCAACAGATGTGTCACACACCCTCATTGATGGATATATATACAGGAAAAGTTGGAGAGATTTTCATCATCATCACAACTCACATCTTCCTCTCTCATCAAAGAGTACGAGCTACCAAGAAGGACGAGTTTCAGCCACACGTGTGAAGGACGAAGAGGACTGCACCAAGAGAATGAAACAAAGACGATTTTGCTCTTCCACGCTAGGTTTCGTCGTAGTTTGACCAACAAGGATCTTGGTCAACGCATGGTCCAAACAAGCTCGAAAACTTGTGGAAGGTTCGATGAAGGTCAGTACTTACCCGGCACAAAAATCGGTGTCGCGGGTTGACCGCTTTGTCAGCCGCGCTGACTTTTAGCTGCTGCCCTGCATTGACGCGTACGCTGACTTTTGCAGTTGATTTGGGTTGACGAGCATCTACGTATTGAGGGAAGCTGTTGTGACACATGTCACCGCTGACCAGCGAGTCTTTTTCGCTGAAGCATCTCGGTTGGACCGGCCAAACGAACACACACATTTTTTCAAGCCTTGATTATCTTTTTTATCTTCAAGATCTGCCATGTTCTATCTGCATTTTGCTTAACTACTTGTATGATTGCCGTGAGAAAAGTGAAATTGCTCCTAGCATAGAACATCTACAAAAATTTACATGGTATCGGAGCCGAGGTGAAGACAAACTCTATCTGTAGCAATCATCACCGGAAGAAATGGGTTCCACTAGTCTTGAATTCAAGGAGAATGACAAGCTGACTGGAAGTAATGACTTCCATGCCTGGAAGATGATATTAGATCTCAAATTGGAAGATCATGATCTCTTAGATCATGTGACGGGGAAGATTCAAGAACCTCCATCCAATGCCTCTGCAGCTGTTAGAAACAAGTATAAGAAAGGAGAAATCAGAGCAAAGCTGTTGATCAGGGAATCCATAAATAAGAGTCTGGTTGCCTACATATCTGAACTAGGCACATCCAAGGAGATGTATGACAAATTGATACTTATGTTCCAAGTAAACAATGTGAACCAAGTGCTATTCCTCAAGAACAAGTTGAAGAATATGAAAAAGGGCCGAGACGAGTCTATTCAAACTTTCTTTATGAAGTTGACCGAAACCAGGAACAATCTGCTAGCTATTGGGGAGACAATAGCTGATCGTGAGATGGTTCTCACCGCACTTGGAGGACTTCCATATGAATGGCAAGTATTCACAACTACCATTCTCAACAATAATACCATTCCTAACTTTGATGAGCTTCTGTCTAGATGTATGCAAGAAGAAACAAGGATGAAGGAATTTGATAATGAAAGAAATGCTGCCTATGGTGCTCATTTTCGAAAGAAGAACTCTGGTGGTTCTAAGGACAAAAGAAGGACTAAGACTCAAGAGAAGAAGGGTAAATGTTTCACCTGCCATAGGACTGGACACTATGCTAGAGAATGCCCATTCAAGAAGGATTCTCCCGATAGTGACGACAACAACAACAACCGAAGGAATGGGAATCGAAGAAATGACAAATCCAAAGGAAAGAGGAAGGCTCACTTTGGAGGAAACAATCAACCTTCTAAGAGGTCCAGAAATACCAGGTATGAGGAGTCTAATGTTGTTGATAAAAGAAATGAGTATATTCTGGTATCTGCTCTCTCAGCTGCATCTCCGCCCGACACTATGGATGTCTCGCTAATCGATAGTGGTGCCTCAAGACACATCACCGGATTCAAGGAAGCACTTTCTGACATGGTTGAAAGGGATACTAATCTAGAAATTATCCTTGGGGATAATGCCACTTATCCCGTGAAAGGGACCGGGACTGTGACCCTCCACTTGTCTCAAGGACAAGTCCTCCGTCTACAAGATGTACTCTATGTACCCAAATTGAAGAAGAACCTTGTGTCTGTATCTGCAATGGAAGACAAAGGATTCAATGTAACTTTCTCCGATGGAAAGGTACTCATGTGGAAGAAGAGCTTCAAGGAAGCTATATCAATTGGTTTTAGGGTTGGTACACTCTACCAGGTTGGAGGGAGTCCGTTGGGAGCTATGACTTGTGATACAATCCGTCAAACCGAACTATGGCACCGAAGATTTGGACACCTTCATTATAAGGCTCTTCCCGAAGCAAGGAAGGTGGTGACAGGGA
This sequence comes from Pinus albicaulis, assembly GCA_034641835.2. NCBI lineage: Eukaryota > Viridiplantae > Streptophyta > Pinopsida > Pinales > Pinaceae > Pinus > Pinus albicaulis. The sequence goes on along the minus strand of CM076581.1, from coordinate 63,412,846 downwards.
TGCCTGATTTTGGAAATAAACATGAAGGTGTATGTAAGGGCTGTGCTGAAGGAAAACATACAAGGGGACCTTTCCCCTCAAGTGTCACAAAGACATCTGAGATATTGCAACTGGTCCATTCTGATCTTTCTGGTATGTTGCCTGTAACATCCCTGGGGGGATGTTCTTACTATATGACATTTACTGATGACTTCTCTCGCAAAACCTGGATATACTTCTTGAAGAAGAAGGATGAGGCTTTCATGTGGTTCCGTACTTCAAAGCCTTGGTGGAAAATATGACCGGAAAGAAGATCAAGATTTTGAGGACTGACAATGGCACTGAATATGAGTCAAATGAGTTCAAAGACTTTTGCAGAGAAGCTGGCATTAAGAGGGAGACTACCACTGCATATACTCCTGAGCAGAATGGTGTTGCCGAACGCAAGAATAGGACTATTGTGGAAGCTGCCCGTGCCATGCTATGTGACCAGGGTCTACCTAAGTTTCTGTGGGGAGAAGCTGCAAATACTGCTGTGTACATTCAAAACCGATGCCCTCATTCCGCTTTGGACTCCAAAACTCCCGAAGAGGTTTTCTCTGGTAAGAAACCCGATGTCTCACATTTTAGAATTTTTGGATGTCCTGTCTATTTTCATGTACCGAAAGAAAAGAGAAGTAAGCTAGATGCTACTGGGAAGAAAGGAATGTTTGTGGGCTACAGTGAGACTTCTAAGGCATATAGAGTCTATGTACCTAGGTCAAAGGGAAGTAGAGATAAGCCATGATGTCACTTTTGACGAAGATGCTTCCCTAAAGAAAGTAGTAGATCTTCCTAGATCTGAAGCAAATCATGAAGAAAGACCTGGAAATCTGGAAGAACCCCAGGATGAGACTATGCCTGATGTTGAAGGGCCAATGGACCCTATTGATCCTTCCCCTTCTCTAGGAAAGAGACCATCATGGCTCAGGGACACCCTCGAAGATGCTGAGGGTCATGCTGCCCCAAGGGGGACATTCCGAGAAAGCAAGAAGCCGTGTAGATACCAAGGGTATCTAGCCGCCATGAGTACTATTGTACAATCTGAACCTGGATCTTTTGAGGAAGCCATCAAGCATCAAGTCTGGAAGGATGCTATGCATGAAGAATATGAGTCTATTATGAAGAATGATGTCTGGGATGTGGCCCCGAGACCGAAGGACAAATCTGTTGTCACCGCTAAATGGCTCTACAAGATTAAACATGGATCTGATGGGAGTGCTGAAAAGTTTAAGGCAAGATTTGTTGCCCGTGGTTTCTCTCAAAAGGAAGGAATTGACTATGACGATATATTTGCACCTGTGGCACGATATACCACCATCCGATCCATCATAGCCCTTGTTGCTACGCAAGGATGGAGTCTTCATCAGATGGATGTCAAGACCGCTTTTCTGCATGGTGCAATAAAGGAAGAGGTGTATGTATAACAACCTCTGGGATTTGAAGTTCAAGATCGAGACACTTATGTCTGCAGGTTAAAGAAAGCCCTCTATGGGTTAAAGCAAGCACCCAGAGCTTGGTATGAGAGGATGGATAGTTACTTGATGAAGCTGGGCTTCACTCGAAGCAATGCTGATCCAAACCTTTACTTCAAGGTTGTGGAAGGAAAGCCTCTCATTCTAGTGCTGTATGTAGACGACCTCTTCCTGACAGGTGATGACCCTCTCATTCATCAATGTAAGAGGGAGCTTGATGCTGAGTTCGAGATGAAAGACCTAGGACTGATGCACTATTTCCTAGGCCTGGAGGTCTGGCAGAGACCTGGAGAGATTTTCCTTTCTCAAGGAAAATATATTGTGAAGCTTCTGGAAAGATTTGGGATGGTGGACTGTAAGTCCGTGTCGACACCAATGGAACTCAACTTTAAGAAGTTGAGTAGCAGCGCTGCTGGGCCTATCTTGGCCAATCCTACTGAGTATCGTCAACTCATAGGAGCTTTGATGTTCTTAGTGAACACACGTCCGGACATATGTTTTGCAGTGAACACTTTGAGTCAACAGATGGTTGAGCCTCATCATTTTCATTGGGTTGGTGCCAAGAATCTTTTGAGATATCGTCGGGGCACGATAAACCATGGGCTGAGATACACTGCCGGGAGTGTGATACTCCGTGGATATACTGATGCCGATTGGGCTGGCAGTGTGGTGGATCGTAAGAGCACATCGGGATGCTGCTTCAATCTTGGTTCTGCTTCGATCTCATGGATGAGCAGAAAGCAGAAGTCGGTGGCTTTGAGCACCGCGGAGGCCGAATACATTGCTGCTAGTATGGCCTGTTGTGAAGCAGTTTGGTTGCGGAAGCTCTTTAGTGAGCTGTTTGGACATGTGCTAGATACCACTCTGATACTCTGTGATAATCAGAGTGGGATTCGTATGACTGAGAATCCTGTGTTCCACGACCGATCCAAGCATATTGATATCAGGTACCACTTTATCCGGGATATGGTACAGCGAGGCGCCGTAAGGCTCGATCATATAGGAACTGATGAGCAGGTCGCGGATATTCTCACTAAGCCCCTCGGGAAGGTCAAGTTCCTAACCTTCCGTGAGAGTCTTGGTGTCATGGAAAGACCCTATGATGTGGGTCCTGTTGGACGATGAGCTCTGGGAGCTCTGGGGGGCTTTGGGGATAGCTTCTCGGAGCTATAAGCACTCATAATGCTTCTGCCCTACCCTTGTGATTATTGAGCTGGTTCGCCACTCATTTATCTGTGCCCCGTATGCATCCTACCCATTGAGTTCAGGGCTCATGGGAAGTACCTCTCATTTGGCCAATGAGGTGTGGAAAAGCTAGAGACTATTAGCAAAGACTGATGGACGCATCAGAGATTGCCGTACTCTCTATCTAGGATAGCACGGTCCAACCACTTGATCTGGGATCAAGATTTGTGAGGTCTGGGACCTCTGGACTGATTATGTCAGTCGGGGGATGATGTCTTTGTGACTGACCCACTTCTGTTCTGAAATAAAGAAGCCAGCAAAGCAAGTTTCGGCGGGATGACGCACGATGTTGATTGCACTAATAGATGGAGTTCTCCCTAGTTGAGAGGGAGTATTAAATTTGGACAACTAGGTCCAAACTCCATGTTATGATGCTCAGATTAAGAGGCTAATATTTTTGTTGGATTCCTCTTTGTGAGAGGTGTAAAATCCATATAAAATATGTCTTAATCCGATGAGCAGAACTTATATTTTGAATTTATTATTCTTAATAAATTATATGTGCAGGTCGGCCTTAAGGTTGCACGCCCCCAGCAGATGTGTCACACGCCCCAATGATGGATATAAATACAGGAAAAGTTGAAGAGCATTTCATCATCATCACAATTCACATCTTCCTCTCTCATCAAATAGTACGAGCTACCTAAAGGACGAGTTTCAGCCACACGTGTGAAGGAGAGAGAGGACAGACCGTACGGCTGAGCTGAAGTACGATTTTCTGCTGCTAGGGTTTCGCAGAAAGTTTGACCAGCGTTGACTTTGGTCAACGCATGGTCCAAACAAGCTGAAAACTTGTGGAATGTTCGATTTTTGAAGGCCGTACTACCTGGCACAAAAATCGAGGTCAAAGGGTTGACCGTTTTGCTGCTGCGTTGACTTTTAGCTTGCTGCCCCTGCGTTGACTTTTCAAGACAGCGTTGACTTTTGCAGAGTTGACTTGGGTTGACTCATCTACAGATTGGAGGGTTGTTGTGACACATGCTGGGCTGGCTGACCAAAGGAGTCTTTGCTGGTTGAAGCATCCTGTTGACCGCCGAAACGAACACACACATTTTTTCTGTTTCCGATTTGTCTTCTGTAAGATCTGCTTATATGTTCTATCTGCATTTTGCTTAACTACTTGTATGATTGCTGTGAGAAAAGTGAAATTGCTCTTAGCATAGAACATCTACAAAACTTTACAGGGGGACATCTCCCAGGAATCCATTAACACAGAGCGTGACCTCATGCAGAGGTGGAATGAGCGATGTCACTAGGAAGAAATACTCTGGAGGCAAAAGTCCCGCATACAATGGTTGAGAGAAGGGGAGAAAAACACTAAATTTTTCCATCGATCGGCCATGGATTATAGGTGCAATAACAAGATAACCAAGATTAAGGATGAGCAGGGTACACCCTTCTAGTCCCATCAAGAGATTGCCTCCATCCTCAGGAACCACTTCAGTCTTATTGCTACAGAACCAGACATTGACAGACGGGAGGCTATCAATGAAGTCGTAACTTCTATTCCCAAGCTGATAACAGAAGAGCAGAATAAATCCTTGGACCGCTCGGTTACCCTTCTGGAGGTGGAAGAGGTAGTCAAAGACATGGCCAATGGCAAGGCTCCGGGACTTGATGGTTTCACCATTGACTTCTTCAAAGCTTGCTGGGACCTAGTGAAGCAAGATGTTTGGGCGGTGGTCGAGGACTCTAGGAGCTCCTCCTCCATACTCAAATCCCTTAACTCCACTTTTATTGCTCTCATCCCCAAGGAAGAGGCTACTTGCACTCCTAAATTTCGACCTATCGCTCTCTACAATGTGCTGTACAAGATCATCTCCAAAGTAATGGCCAACAGATTAAAGCCTATTCTGCCCTTGATCATCTCAGAAGAGCAGTCGGGTTATGTGGAAGGCAGGCATATTATGGACAATGTCTTATTGGCACAGGAAATGATACACACCCTTTAGTCTCAGAAAAAGGTAGGAATGATCATACAACTAGACCTCTCAAAAGCTTATGATAAGGTTAGTTGGAGTTACCTTGAGGCTGTGTTGGAAGCTTTTGGTTTTGGCCAATGTTGGATAAGATGGATTTTAGCCATGGTCAAATCTCCCAACTTCTTTATCCTAGTCAATGGAGCCCCTTCTGACCCCTTTTCCCTTCTAGGGGCATTCGGCAAGGTGATCCCATATCTCCTTTCCTTTTTGTTATCTTAATGGAAGGCTTGAGTCGCATCATTAAAATGGCTAAGGACAGGAATGTCATCAAGGGTCTCCAACCCCTGATTCACTCTCCTGCAACCACTCATCAACAATTCGTAGATGACACCATGTTGCACGACACCCCTTTAGTTAAGGAAGCCCAAGGTTTCAAAGCAATTTTGAACCTGTTCAGCCAGGCATCAGGTATGGATCTTAACCTGGATAAATCCTCTATTTTTTTTCTTCAACATGCACTTAGCGGTCCAAAGACACCTCACTAATATTCTGGGCTTCAAAAGACGTAGCCTTCCTTCTAAGTATCTAGGCATTCCTCTCACTGGTAAGCCTTGGCAGAAACTCCACTGGAAAAATTTGCTCTCTAGGCTGGAGGATAGGGGCAACTATTGGACTAACAGAGTCCTGAACTTTGCAGGAAGACTGGTTATGACTAAGGCTGTTCTTCAGGCCATTCCTCAGTATATGCTCTCTATTCTCCCAGCTCCAAAAGGGGTGCTCCAGAAAATCAGGAACATTCAAAGAGCTTTCCTATGGTCGGGTAAAGCAGACAAACCCAAATGGGCTCTGGTAGCCTGGGATAAGTTATGTAAACCCAAAAACCTGGGGGGTTTGGGGCTGCAAGACCCGGACATGGCCAACAAAGCGTGTGGAGCCAAGCTTTGGTGGCGCTGGCTCAAGGAACCCCATACACCTTGGGCAAAATTATGGAAGGCCAAATATGCAGAGAATTGGCGGACTGAGGAGCTGATAAGAATGACCGATGCCCCCGCAGGGTCCTCTATTTGGAATTTGGCCAAGGCTAACAAAAACCTCATTCAGGACCATTGCTTTTGGGAACTTCGAAATGGCACCAATGCGCTATTCTGGGAGGATGCATGGCAACAATTACCTAAACTAGAAAGCCCTAATTATCTCCCTCTGCAGAGATGGTTTCAGGCAACTGGCAAGATAAAAGTCCATCATTATTGGTCTGAACATAATGAGAACCAGCACTGGAGGCAGTGGAACTTAGATCCTCCCCCCCCCCCGGCGGATGACATGACCGAACTCCTCCATACCTTAAACTCTGCTCTGGATAAGAGAAGGATCCGGTCCACTCAGGAGAAGGACTAACCTAGATGGGGCAAACTCGACGGAGGCACCTTCAACCTCAAGGAGGCCAGAATGTATATCAAGCATAGGGACATCGAAGACAAAGTAGATTGGTACTCCAATGTCTGGGACAACACTTTATGGCCAAAAATAAAGTCTTTTCTATGGTTGCTCATGCATCGCAAAATCCTCACCTAGGAGAATCTGGTGAAAAGGGGTTTTATTGGCCCATCCCGATGCCCCCTCTGTGAAAAGGATGCAGAAACTATGAACCATCTTCTTAATGACTGTGATTGGACCAATAACCTTTGGGAGTGGCTGAAGGATATATTCAAACAAACAGACAGAACAAGGGATTCCATTCAACACTGCATTGCGAACTGGCGCACAAATTATTCTAGTTGTAATATGGTTAACACCCTTTGGAGGCTCTGCCCCGGTTTTATAATCTGGTCTACCTGGAAAGAGAGGAACAGACGCATTTTTCAAAAAGAAACCAGGCAACTTGACACCATCAAAACTACCATCATGCAAAGTTTAAAAGAGACGGCCCTTACCAATTGCAAAGCTGAGCAGGCCAATTCGCTCTCCCCTAATGATTCGCGCATTTTGCTGTTGTTTGGCATGACTAGTTTGTCGGGTCATAGTGCACAAGTGAACCACCCTAGGCCTGCCCCCTCTCCTTCGACCTGGTTGCCCCCCATCCCGGGTTTCTGCAAATTGAACTTTGACGGAGCCTCTCGGGGTAACCCTAGTCCTACAGGGCTCGACGGTGTTCTCCGAAATGACAAAGGGGAAGTCCTTCATATTTTCAGCAGGGTGCTTGGGGAGGCTACCAACAATGAGGCAGAATTCGCTGCCCTGGAACAGTGGCTGCGAATCCTCATTCGTCTGGGTAAAGGTTCTGTAATTGTAGAAGGAGATTCCCTCATGGCCATCACTGCGATCAGGAAAATTCAAAATGGAACGCAGCCGGGGAAAGCTACTAAGCATTAGAGATTGGCCATGGTCACAAAGCTCATTGCGGAACATCTCTTCTCCCTCAGCAGCATTGTTCTACAGGCAGTAAGGCGGAAGGCAAATGCTTTAGCGGACAACCTTGCCAACCATGCTGTCGATCATCCGAGGGAGATTATTTACACATGTTGGCAAGACGTCACAAATGACGATCTTAGGAATCAGTGCACTCTCATCTCGAGGCAGGACCTTACAGGAGGCTCGAGAGAGGAGGACGGCCTGCAGGTTACGGATCATCAGTAACTGATGCGGATTAACTTTATTCTTAATGACAAGAGGTGGCACCGCTAGGGTTCGTCCTATGGGGTGCCTTGGGAAAGGTGGCAGATCATCCGAAAGGACGAAGGTAGGCTCAACCGATACATGTGGCAGCATGCGTGGCATCCTCAAGCGCGCGAAGGGACTAGCATCAAGAAGTGGATTAATGCTCATGAAATTGGCATCAATACCATGATAAGACAGCAGGCTGCCAACAATGATGATAATACGCAGATTCTAGTTGGAATTTCGACCCCCCACAATGCAACTGAAGTTATAAATCCTATCGCGATCTGGACAGACCTCATCTGTTTCAAAACTTCTGCTTTGCTCTGCATTGTGTTTGTGTTTCATTTTCTTGTCCGCTGGTTTCACAGTATCTGTAGCTGCATCCTCTCCATGGCTGAGCATAATCTTCGCAGTGCTAAAGCAACCAGAGAGCTCAAGAGAGCGAAGGAGGGCTACGAAGCTTCGGTCTCAAAGAAAGGCAAGCAAACTATCGATTTGCTTCAAGAGGAAGTTAACAAAGCCAAGGCCGCTCTGGATAGTCGCACCATTAGCGAGGAGGTAGACTGGATTGCTGACCCAGGGACTCCATCTACTAGGGCAACCCAGTTTCTGCAAACTCAGACAGTAGCATGGTAGATGAAGATCCTGTTAGCCAAGGCTATCGGTATGCATGGGGCGGCAGTCAAAGACACGTTCGCAGCCACCTCCCTGGCCTCGGCCAGGAATTCTGCGCGCCTGGACAAGTTGGAGGTTTCCCTAAACTCCCTCACGGAAGAATTGAAGATGCACTCGAAGAGGTTGGAAGGTTTCATCCGGATGTTTGAGCTTTACCTGCGCCACGTTCTGAATGTGTCGATTGAGATTCCGGAGGATGATTCCCACACTACAATCATCTGTTGCCACAAGCCTTGCCTTGTTCCCAAAGGAGCTAAGGAAGCCAGTCCCAGCACTGCTGGGCATTCGGAAGCCTCCAATCCGGTCCTGTAATTCCTCTATGTCTGGTTTCTTTTCTGCTTTTCTTTATATCGTGTCTCTTCTGATAGTTTTGTCAATGAAGTATGATAGAGGGTTCTGTAATGTAGCAGGCAGTTTTTCTTTTCTCAGGATTACTATGTTGTTAGGCAACCCTGCGTGGTTGGCCGGCTCTAAGTCTTTTTTGTTCAGTCTGTCTGCTACAGACGATAGTTTTTATGACAGCCCTCTGCGATGTAAGCATGACCTTCTATTTGGTTGGCCTGAGCACCCTCTAGTTCATCTGGAACTGGCAGGCCATTTTGTAACCATATGTATTATCAGTTTTTTTGTTTAATATATCTCAGCTGACTTACAAAAAAAAAAAATAAGGACCCTAAGTCTAACTTAGGAAAATTAAAATATTAAAGGTAATTAATTTAAACATGTGATGGAAATGACTTAAGTCACACGAATCAAGCTTTCTTTTAATCTGAGCCATTGATTCAAGATTAGATCATGGCCGTTGGTTTCCCAACGAGAAAGTATAAAGGAAAGGCTTGGGGTCAGTTGGAGAACACACACACGGAGGCAGAGCACTGAGACTAAGCTGAAATTCTAGGGCGGGTTTGTTAAGAATTTTCAGAAGTGTTTCAGCTGTAGCGAGTGGTAATATTGGCTAAAGGGGATGGTCTGATCCCAGAGCCAAGAATCAGCAAGAGGTAGAGAAGCAGCAATTAGGAATAGCGCAGTGAAGCAGGGGCAACAACAGCAGTTGCGTAGCGCAGAGGGCTTCAGCCACTACGCAGGCCCAGAAAAGGCAGCGCTGAGCCAGCAGGAGACCTCTAGGGTTACGCAGAGGCCATCCAAGGCAGCGTAGGGACTGCGTCACCTAGTTTGGGGTTACGTAACCCTCTCTAGGCCAGCGCAGAGGCACATAGAGGCTAGCAAGGCTAATGCAGGCAGCTTCAAGGGCAGCGCTGGGGTTTCTAGAGGAAGAAAGTGGCTGAGTTCTGTAAATCCCGTTTGAGGGTGTGGATCAGTCAAGTTTTCAGTCTCTAGAACAGCAGGTATAGCTGCAAATCTTATTTTCTCTGTCGGGTTAACCAGTAAGGTGCCCAGATTTGCTGTATTCAGAATCCACTTAATAATAAAAACCCTCCAGTAGCTAGAAGACCGGTTTTCCCGCATTGGGTTTTTCCGGGGACAGTTGTCCAGGGAATCTTGTGTCACTTTGTCTGTGTGCATGTATCTTTTGCTTAGATCTGAATCAGTGAAGAACTGTTATGTGTTTACTTCGATGTTAATCTGAATTTTCAGCATTAATAACTTGATTAAGTTGGTGAAGTATAACCAGATCTAACAGTAGGGTTTCTGCATAAAGTAATATTCATAAATTTTCACATTCATTAGTCCATTGAATTCGACTTTCGTAGCATGGTTGACTCCAACACAATCTCATTTGTATTTTTCAATGTACCTAGGCTCATATATGGTGACATCACTATTGTCTATATTGGCATCACAGTTCTGTTGGTTCTAGTATATATATGTGTGGCCTCATCGGTATTATGTATGGTCACGCTTGCTCAACGTTATCTATGGTTCCACAACAATTCAATGTTTTGTTTGGTTTCGATATAGAGCAACATCGATCCTAGCTCTAGAGCAATCTTGATATTAGCATTATGGCAATATGATGTATCATTAACGATGAACCTTGTTCACAAACAAAGTTGTGAACAAGTCGTATATAGACTCTGAGAAGCCTGTTGGTATTTGTACATATCTATTGATCTTTAGATGACAATCTAATAGAAGAAGAAGAATTTGGAAGGGTTTTTCCGCTTGTGGCGTTTTGCCCTGGTCTCTAACCAGAATCTCGGTGTCCCTTGTGCATGCTTTTCTTCTTATGTTCTTTTATATTCCGCTGCTATGATTATGTAATTGTTCTTTCTATATAATTGCTAGTGATCTTTAAATACTATGGGGTGAATATAATGAAATGCAATTATCTAAAGCAAAGAATAATGTATCCCTTAGAAATATTAACAGATATGCTATGGAGATCTTGAAGAAATTTAGGATGTTGGATTCTAGAACCATGTATACACCCATGATTACCAATTGAAAGAAGATTGATGTGTCTAAGTAGGAAGCAGTGGACCCCACCTTGTATAGGCAACTTATTGGCTCACTCATGTATCTGGTCAACACAAGGCCAAACATTTTCTTTGCGGTCAACACTCTTAGTTAGTTCATGGTGTAACCAAAGAAGGTGCATTGGAAAACAATGACGCATGTGTTGCGGTATCTACAAGGTACAATCGAGTATGGGTTGAGATATACTCGAGGTGATGGTGTCAGGTTGATGAGATATACATATGCAGACTTGTCAGGTACTATAGTAGACCGGAAAACCACTTTAGGGTGTTGCTTCAACAATGAATCCAGGGTTGTCTCATGGTACAATAAGAAGTAGAAATCGGTTGTGTTAAGTTCTGTAGAAGTAGAGTACATGGCCGCGAGCATGGCTACATGTGAGGCTATATGGCTTTAGAAGCCACTAGTGGCACTGTTTGGTGACTGATCATAGCATGGAGTTGCGACCTATATCTATTGTGATAATCAAAGTTGCACCAAGCTATTTGAGAATCTAGTGTTTCATGATAGGTCGAAGCACTTCGATATCAAATATCATTTCATCGGAGATTGTATATAGGCTGGATCAGTTTGACTACAATATGTTCCCATAGATTAGCAGATTGCAAATCTTCTGACAAGGGCCTTGGGTAAAGTAAACTTTGTTTTCTTCAGGGATAAGTTGGGAATAGTGGAGAACACCTTCCTCGCTAAAAGGGAATGTTAGTTTTTAGCTTGGACAGGTGTTTTGGTTTCGAAAGGTGTCATTGAGGCTAGAGATATAGAGGAGTTAATTATCTCCAAGCCCATGTAATTTTTCCTAAGTTTCATCTAGGAAAAATATCTTAATTAAGTCAATTAGTGATTTTTTAAATATTTCCTAAGTCAACTTAGGAAAAGAGAATAATTAATTAATATTAATTGGGATAAGATTGATTTTCCTCTAGAATCTTGTAGAAAGTTCTAAGACGATCTTAGACATTGATTAGATGAAGTGAACTTCTAATCGTGGCCATTCATTCGTGAATGAGAGATTATAAAGGAGATCGATGGGTAGCTTTGGAGAACACACATACAATTATTCAGGTGGGTGATTTTCAGAAGACACTAGAGGGTTTCAGCAACAGTGATTGAGGAAAGATTTTCCGGAGATTCTTGCTATCATTATTTTCTGCAATATGCCATGTTTTTTACTTTATTTTATTTTTTATTTTTTTCAGTGAGGCTCTAAGTTTATGGAGAAGGCCGAATTGCTCAGTGTATTTGCAGGAGCCCAAGATTATTTGTTGTAAGAAAGTACGAATCTTCCAGAGGTCAGATCAAGTTTTCTAGTGCCAGTGCGGGTTCATCTGAAGCCAATGTGAATTTTTTGGAGGCCATTCGAGTTTTCCAGAAGGCAGATCAAGTTTCTCGAAAGCCAATGCGAATTGCCAGAAGAGCCAGTGTGAATTGCCTGAGGCCAGTGTGTGTTGCTGGAGGCAGTGTGAATTGCAAAATAGGGAAGCTGTGGGGTTTTCCAAATTAGCAAAAGTAAAGAAATATTTTTGCTAGAGCTTTGCCAGTGAGAGGCAAGCAACTGTATTTCTCAATAACAATTTATTTGCTGAAGATAATAATAAAAGCCCTCAGATCTGAAAACTGTTTTTCCCCATATTGGAGTTTTTCTAGGGACATTTTGTCCAAAAATACTGGTGTAAATTGTGTGATTGGTTTCAGTTTATGATTGGTGCTATTCATTTTGTTATTCGTTGCTTCCAGTAAAAGAATTAATTTGCTGTAAATAAGTGATAGGAAATAATTAACTGGTTAATATCACCTTCTGTGTCACCAAAATTTCACAGAATTGTCATGGATTTATTTAAGAGGGCTGCCTCTGACAGTAAGCTGAGCTGCATGATATTCATAGATTCATTCTTAAAAACCGATAGACCATTGAGAAGGAATCGTAAGATTCATTGGCCTGGAAAAATGAGGGTAAAAGAAAATGTCAAAAGTTACCGAGAATGTATGTATTTTGTGTCAAGTTTTGTTTCTGTTCTTCTATATATGCTTTCTTTCTCTCTTATTGATACTTAACCTAACATTTGTTGTTTACATCTTTGGCATTAAACCTTCTATGGTCCAAGGGCTTTTACCTTTTAATTTTTTTTAAACTAAGGTAAACCTTGCAAGATTCCCCCTTCTTCCTTGGAATATCTAGATGAAGGAAGGCTCAGCTACCATCCACAATAGTGGCTAGTAACCCTGAGGGACTTGATTGGATTTGAACCTTTGTCTTATGGCCTCCCCATTGGAAACATGCCTTGGCTAGACGGGTCAATTGATTGAGCTAACCCTTAGGGTTAAAATGTGAAATACTTCACCTCACCCTCAAGCACCCAGCAAAAGTGAAATTGTTGGCATCTTGGTAGCCTCATATAAATTGAGGGGTATACCACTTACATGCTCATTGCAGATGTTCCAAGATGGGCTTGACGGGTCAATTGATTGAGCTAACCCTTAGGGTTAAAATGTGAAATACTTCACCTCACCCTCAAGCACCCAGCAAAAGTGAAATTGTTGGCATCTTGGTAGCCTCATATAAATTGAGGGGTATACCACTTACATGCTCGTTGCAGATGTTCCAAGATGGGCTTGAAGACCCCCCCCTTGCTTTTCCATCAAAACAAATCTCAATGAGATTTGAACCTGGATGGGCAGGGGAGAAGTCCTCTTGCTTTCCCATTGCACCACATGATCATGTGCTAATTGATTGAAAACATTTTGCCCTACCCTCAAGCACTTAAGCAAGAGTGAGATTGTTGGTACCTCCAACGTTAATTGGTCCACAAAGGATGGGCTTTTCATTAGGGGATTTGAATATGAGTGGAGAAGTGCTGACAACTTCTCCTCATAACCACCCAAGCTGGACCCAACTGACAAAGTGCTTGAAAACATCTTGTCCCACCCTCAAGTACTTAAGCGAGTGTGAGATTGCCGGTAACTTGCCAGCCCCAATCGACCCACAATGGGCAAACATGTTACAAGTTGGATTTGAACCTAGGTAGGGAGGATAACTTCTCTTAACCAACCAAGCTAGACCCAATTGACTTATGCTTGGACATATCTCGCCCTACCCTTGAGTGCTTAAGTGAGACTGAGATCATTGTAACCTTTCTAGCCTCAATTGGCCTAGAAGGAGAAAACAGGTCTCAAGTGGAATTTCAGCCTGGACAGAGAAGATAACAAATTCTCCTTATAACTACCCAAACTAAGATCAAATTGGTAAATATTTGAAAACATCTTGTCACACCCTCAAGCACTTAAGTGAGAGTGAGATTGCTGGTACAACTCCAACTGGCCCACAATGGGCAAACATGTCACAAGTGGGATTTGAACTTGGGTGGAGAGGATAACTTCTCCATTTAACAACCCAAGTTAGGCCCTGTTGTCGCACATATTGTTTAGGCACCGCGACAACGGCTCAGACTGGGGGCTGTCACCTTTATCCCCAATCTCTCTCTTTAAGCTGTCTCCTTGCAGGCTAAGGGAGGTAGACCCTTTTATAAATGAAGATAACAAATTCAGGAGACACAGCTAAAACATCAAATACTTGATAGAAATAAACGAGATTCCACAGATCCAAATTAGATTTCACATTGGAGACCAGTGCCTTATGGAGTCAAACAGAATCCCATTATGCGATTATAAACCAGTAAACATGATTAATCGTCGTTTATTAAAAACACGATCGATGATATTCAATGAAGGACACTTCAACCATGAAACAAAATAAAGATGAAAATGCCGTATATTTAAGATGTTTCAATTAATTCGATCCAAATTTTAAAATGTTTCTATAGTCAAAACTTAGATAAAAATTTCAAAACTCATTCGACTACGTAAAATTTGAAATTTTTTTTATATTTTTGTATTTTATAGATTTTTAGATTTTTGAATTTTTTATTATTATTTTAGATCTAAAACAGAAATCTAAATTTAATTCTAAAACTAAAAGCTAAAATTAAAATTTAACTCTAAAGCTAACTAAATAAAAATTAAAACTAAGTTTAAAAAAATGAATCTACAAACTATCACTAAAATCAAATGTTAATTTAAATCCTAACTAAACTATACTAAACGAAAGTTGAAATCTAACAAAAATCTAATTTAAAAAATAACACCCAACACCTGTCTTACGCTATCACACGAAACCTAATCTAATTAAAATTACAATCTGCGGCTAAAACAATCAAATAAAAATCGAACTTTGACTAAGATCATATATACATTAAATCGATCAAATTATATATACATAAAAACTAACGTTAAACCCTTCCAAAACTAACCCGATGAGAAATTAACGCATATATACAAAATCGAAATGCCAAATTAACACAGACGTGAAGTTTAATTTCTGTTTGAATGTGCGTTTGTTTGATTTGTGCAGGCTGGAGCAGAGATGTTTTGGACGGCAGAGAAGGAAAGCAATGCAGAGGACGCTGGACGGTAATGAAATGATGGGCGGAAGATGCGAGTCTTGCCTTTGCTGCAGGTCGAATAGGGACAGACGGCAATGAAGGATAGCTTGTGCGCGGGCAGAGGCAGAGGAAAAGAGGGAACGCAGGCTTGACGTTTATTGTTTTGAATGTGTAGGATGGCAAACGTGAAGGCTTTGCAGACAGCGTAGAGTGTGTTCGATTTGCAATGCAGATGCTGAACGGTGGAGAAGACAAGGGCAGCGGCAAGGGAAAACGCAGGTTAAAATGACGTGAGGAGCAGATGCTTGAATGCAGGTCGAGGGTTAACGTCCAAGGCAGGGGCAGCGTTTGCAATAGAGGAGCAGCTAAACCCAGTGAAAACGTCCAGCAAAAATTCAATTTTTCCCTCTCAAAACTCAGATTTTATGCTCGAATTTTACCCACAGTAGCAACTGAGGCCAGATCTGGCCCTTGGAGGCTAGATCTGCCTTAGATCTTAAAAAAAAATTTCGATTTTGAACCTGCAACCTGCAACAATCAGTTAGATCTGAAGACACACACCAAGAAACAGTTAAACCCTCATAGATAAATTACAAATTTACACTAATTTACAAATTTAAAACCCTCAAGGTCAGATTGAAATCCATTTAGCACAATTTTCAGAGATTAAAATTTTTGGTGAGAGGCACAAGCCTTCGAAACCCTGCAAAATCACAAATATCGTAAGATAGACCCAGAATTTAACAAATAAAGAGCTTATCAGATTTATGCTTATCGAGAGTCGGCTGGTCCAACCGAAGACTTCCCCAGACGCCCAATCTTAAGAAAATTTCCCTGCACACTTAGATCTGAATTTTAGACTGATAGAGACTTAAGAAAACAACATTAGACCCTTAGAGAAATCAGAATGTTATTTTATAAACCCAGAAAACTGCATAAGATACCTATATGCAGATTAATCCATGAAGGCCATCAACCATAAAATGCAAGAAACCAAGTAGCAGAGTTTAGAGAGAATTCACCACATAGATCTGAGAAGGAACATCCAGATTTGTAACCCCAAAGTCTTTGCTTTATTCCTCAAAAAAGGTTTACAAGAGCTTCTAAGAGCAAGTGCACGATTCTGAGATCGGATGATTCAAGAATGACAATGACCTCTAAATTTATAGGACTAGATCTCTAACGGCTAGTTTGGATGATCCTCGTCAAAATAATCTCAACCGTCCAAAAGATTTAATTATCTTTTAATCCGGAGCGTTGAAATTAAAATTTTGGGGAAAAATCGAATTTATCATTTAATTCAATTTTAATTAACTCAAAAATATTATTTTTGAGTTAATTACCCCAAAATTTTGACCTTGACTTAACCACCAAGGCCCAAGGGTCCAATATTTCTTAAAATTCTCAATATTCCCTTGGCCTGGGGCTGTCAAAAATCATTTTCCAAGGACCAACAAATTTTGCCTTTAAAGATTTAATCCTAATTTAGGACCCTAAATTAATTAAATTTCTGGTTTGGGATTTTATTAATTAATTGACCAGAAAATTTAATTAATTGACTAAGAGGGGATTATAATTATTTTTCCAACCCTCTTTTACATGAGATAATACATTTACATACATGAAGGGGGAAAACCCATTCGTATAGACCCTCAAATAAATACCCAGTTCTGCGACTCAACATATGATCTAGTAGACTAAGTAGTTCAAACTACTTTTACAAGGACTCGATAGAACACTAGGACTCACTTAGCATGCTGATGACAAAATCCACCCTAGCTTTGGGGTGAGGCTGGAGGGAAAAACTCTGCCGATCACTTTCGTGAATCAGTGAGACAAAAAACCTCCTAGAATGGAAGTCATCAACAACATACTAGGCTTACCTAGGTTGCTACATACATGGACGGTCCTACTTAGATCATTTACATCATAAAATGCAGAATGGGTTTACATCATTATAAAACTGTCGACTGATGACTGATGATGGAATCTGAATGGCGCAACCACGTCGAACATGAAGAATCCCATTTGAAAAAATGGGGGTGTACTGCTATGGGGTAGTTGACGAAGTGTGGTCAACATCTGGCTCTACTTGGGGACACGTTGCTTCATCGAAGGAATGTGAGAATCCAGAATCTGCATCCAAGCAACACACAAGATTATATAAGTAGCGTCCATCCAAATATCATAATATAACATTAAGCTCATGAAAAATAGAAGCTCTTCTTTTATTTATTATTCTATTTAACATGAAAAGTAAATCTACTCTAACTGCAAAATGAAATGCTGAAATAACGAGTAGGGTTAGAAATACGATACAGAGGATGCCCTGTGGCATCAGATGTGCTCAATATAGTGTATGCTAAGCATTTGCCTACTTTTAGGCAAGTCTGTTGGCTGCTTTTCAGATGTGCCATGGCCGATCTTGCATAATGTAGGACTCTGTCTTATCCGAATGTCAAGCTGCTCTCGACCATCAGAAGAATCAAACCGCTTACTTTTTCCTTTCTTTTTCTTTCTCTTCGTCTGAGTGGGTTGTGATGTCAACAATGAGACTATTGTAGATTTCTTGTCCTTATCTTGAAATTCCTTGTACAAAACCTTTGATGAACCTGGAGCGCAACCAATCTTATTTTGAATATACTCTGTCAATGGTGACACATAAGCTTGGTCTTTTTCAACATCCTTTGTAGCCATAGTTAACTCTTCCTTAATGGGAAAAGTGACCTCCGTGTGATGAGATGGAAACTGCTTCAGCAAACTGGGAGGCTTATGATCTGTTGACAAATCTGACCTGGGTTGGAAATCTTGCATGTGTGATCGTTCCATTTTTTCTAACTTCTTCTGTATGGAACTCATCTCCTTGGCATGCATTTCTTCAATAGTTGACAATTTGTGTTGCAGAGATATCTGATCAGAATGATTAACTTCCATCATTTTTAACCTGTTTTCCATGACATTTATTTCCTGTGCATGACTTTCTTCTAAGGTATTTATCCGATTTTGAAGATTGATCTGGTTAGCTTCCATGTTTTGAATCATTTTATCATTATCCGCTTTCATGGTCATGAAGAAATTTTGCATACAGTTCATTTCTTTCTTATGATTTGTTTCCATGATCATCATTTCCTTAACATGTTTTTCTTCCATGGCAATTATTTGATTGGAGTGATTAAATTCCATGACCTTTAATCTGTTCTGCATAGAACCAATTTCCCTGGCATGATCCGCTATTATTTTTTCTTGATTAAGTTCCATATTCTTAATGATTTGAGCCTGGTTGGCCTCCATATTCTTGATTACCTGAGCTTGATTTAGCTGTATGTCTTTAACTATCTGAATCAATTCGCTAACAAGATGCTTATCATTATCGAGACTGATTTGACAACTTGTTTCTGTTTCACCACTATCGTGGGTTTGTGATGTTGTGGCACAAGTGGATTCGTCCTGAGAATTGTTTGGAAAACTCCTGCTAATAGCTGAATCTTCTACAAGATCAATTTTATTATTTTGCACAAAACTGGGAACACAAGGCGAGTCATTTTTTATGTATTTATCTGTAAAAGAATTGATGATATCTTCTAAACAATACTCTTCAGGGCAATTTCGAAACCAATCGACAGCGTCACCTTTTAAAGAATAGCCAAAGACACGTATCTTGACATCTTCATGATTATATTGTGAATGACGACAATATTTATGTATAAAAAGTTTGACCGTCCTTAGATGTAATAGAGCAGTGCCTGGATCACCACCTGAGAAAAAAGGCAATTTTGAAGTGGCTTCTTCCGGCATGTCATGAAAGGTGTCATCCATGATGACCTGCTTAAAATTTGAGAAAAAGATCCGTGTTCAAGAATAGTCAAAGAGTCCTCAAGAAGTGAACTTCCTAGCAGGAACTCTTGTAAGAAATGAAAGAAATGGAGTCGCCACTTGAACATGAAACTAATTCTAAAAATAGAAGAAGTAATCGAGAGATAGCAGATGGATATCAGGGAAGGATTCTTGTCTGGGAGTAATAAAATGAATAAGTGGAGTCGCCACCCAAACAAGAAGCCAACCAAAATGTCCAGGTGCTAAAGATACGATGATGAAATGATTAGAGATATGACGAAAGATAAGGCGATGAAAAATCAGAAGATTAGAAAATGTCATTAAGACCAAGGACAGAAAAACTCTATCCCCGGCAACGGCGCCAAAAAATGTTGTCGCACAGATTGTTCAGGGCACCGCGACAACGGCTCAGACTGGGGGCTGTCACCTTTATCCCCAATCTCTCTCTTTAAGCTGTCTCCTTGCAGGCTAAGGGAGGTAGACCCTATTTGAAATGAAGGATAAATCCAGGAGACACAGCTAGAACACCAAATACAAGATGAAATTAACAGGATTTCACAGATCTAGATTAGATTTCACGTTAGAGACCAGTGCCTTATGGAGTCAAACAAGATCCTGTTATGCAATTATAAACCAGTAAATGATGACTAACTGCTGCTTATGGAAACACGATTGATCAATGATATTCAATTAAAAACACCACAACCATGAATGAAAATGCCAGATGTCCAAAAAATAAGATATTCCAATTATATCCCAATTCGTCAATCAAAATGTTCTATAGTCAAATTTTTAGATAAAAATTTCAAAACTCATTTGACCACAGAAAATTTGAAATTTTTTTATATTTTTGTATTTTATAGATTTTTAGGATTTTTTGAATTTTTTATTATTATTTTAGATCTAAAACAAAAATCTAAATTTAATTCTAAAACCTAAAGCTAAAATTAAAATTTAACTCTAAAGCTAACTAAATAAAAATTAAAACTAAGTTAAAAAAATGAATCTACAAACTATCACTAAAATCAAATGTTAATTTAAATCCTAACTAAACTATACTAAACGAAAGTTGAAATCTAACAAAAATCTAATTTAAAAAATAACACCCAACACCTGTCTTACGCTATCACACGAAACCTAATCTAATTAAAATTACAATCTGCGGCTAAAACAATCAAATAAAAATCGAACTTTGACTAAGATCATATATACATTAAATCGATCAAATTATATATACATAAAAACTAACGTTAAACCCTTCCAAAACTAACCCGATGAGAAATTAACGCATATATACAAAATCGAAATGCCAAATTAACACAGACGTGAAGTTTAATTTCTGTTTGAATGTGCGTTTGTTTGATTTGTGCAGGCTGGAGCAGAGACGTTTTGGACGGCAGAGAAGGAAAGCAATGCAGAGGACGCTGGACGGTAATGAAATGATGGGCGGAAGATGCGAGTCTTGCCTTTGCTGCAGGTCGAATAGGGACAGACGGCAATGAAGGATAGCTTGTGCGCGGGCAGAGGCAGAGGAAAAGAGGGAACGCAGGCTTGACGTTTATTGTTTTGAATGTGTAGGATGGCAAACGTGAAGGCTTTGCAGACAGCGTAGAGTGTGTTCGATTTGCAATGCAGATGCTGAACGGTGGAGAAGACAAGGGCAGCGGCAAGGGAAAACGCAGGTTAAAATGACGTGAGGAGCAGATGCTTGAATGCAGGTCGAGGGTTAACGTCCAAGGCAGGGGCAGCGTTTGCAATAGAGGAGCAGCTAAACCCAGTGAAAACGTCCAGCAAAAATTCAATTTTTCCCTCTCAAAACTCAGATTTTATGCTCGAATTTTACCCACAGTAGCAACTGAGGCCAGATCTGGCCCTTGGAGGCTAGATCTGCCTTAGATCTTAAAAAAAAATTTCGATTTTGAACCTGCAACCTGCAACAATCAGTTAGATCTGAAGACACACACCAAGAAACAGTTAAACCCTCATAGATAAATTACAAATTTACACTAATTTACAAATTTAAAACCCTCAAGGTCAGATTGAAATCCATTTAGCACAATTTTCAGAGATTAAAATTTTTGGTGAGAGGCACAAGCCTTCGAAACCCTGCAAAATCACAAATATCGTAAGATAGACCCAGAATTTAACAAATAAAGAGCTTATCAGATTTATGCTTATCGAGAGTCGGCTGGTCCAACCGAAGACTTCCCCAGACGCCCAATCTTAAGAAAATTTCCCTGCACACTTAGATCTGAATTTTAGACTGATAGAGACTTAAGAAAACAACATTAGACCCTTAGAGAAATCAGAATGTTATTTTATAAACCCAGAAAACTGCATAAGATACCTATATGCAGATTAATCCATGAAGGCCATCAACCATAAAATGCAAGAAACCAAGTAGCAGAGTTTAGAGAGAATTCACCACATAGATCTGAGAAGGAACATCCAGATTTGTAACCCCAAAGTCTTTAGCTTTATTCCTCAAAAAGTTTACAAGAGCTTCTAAGAGCAAGTGCACGATTCTGAGATCGGATGATTCAACACTGACAAAGACCTCTAAATATATAGGACTAGATCTCTAACGGCTAGTTTGGATGATCCTCGTCAAAATAATCTCAACCGTCCAAAAGATTTAATTATCTTTTAATCCGGAGCGTTGAAATTAAAATTTTGGGGAAAAAACGAATTTATCATTTAATTCAATTTTAATTAACTCAAAAATACTATTTTTGAGTTAATTACCCCATAATTTTGACTTTGACTTAACCACCAAGGCCCAAAGGTCCAATGTTTCTTAAAATTCTCAATATTCCCTTGGTTTGGGGCTTTCAAAATCATTTTCCAAGGACCCACAAATTTTGCCTTTAAAGATTTAATCCTAATTTAGGACCCTAAATTAACTAAATTTCTGGTTTAGGATTTTATTATTAATTGACCAGAAAATTTAATTAATTGACTAAGAGGGGATTATAATTATTTTTCCAACCCTCTTTTACATGAGATAATACATTTACATACATGAAGGGGGAAAACCCATTTGTATAGACCCTCAAATAAATACCCAGTTCTGCGACTCAACATATGATCTAGTAGACCAAGTAGTTGAAACTACTTTTACAAGGACTCGATAGAACACTAGGACTCACTTAGCATGCTGATGACAAAATCCACCCTAGCTTTGGGGTGAGGCTGGAGGGAAAAACTCTGCCGATCACTTTCGTGAATCAGTGAGACAAAAAACCTCCTAGAATGGAAGTCATCAACAACATACTAGGCTTACCTAGGTTGTTACATACATGGACGGTCCTACATAGATCATTTACATCATAAAATGCAGAATGGGTTTACATCATTATAAAAACTGTCGATCGAAACTGGATGATGGAATCTGAATGGCGCAACCACGTCGAACATGACGAATCCCATTTGAAAAAATGGGGGTGTACTGCTATGGGGTAGTTGACGAAGTGTGGTCAACAGGCCCAATTGGCAGCCCAAGGGCTTACTTGTTAGTGGATGTTTTTGCATTAATTATATACATTTGTGATTAATTATGCAGAATACAAACAACTCTTTTATTTTTTATATGTTATATGTATTTATATTTGGGGAAGGGTCCTTGACCCCTGTGACATCCCCTGAAAATTTGGGGATCCCTCCACACATCATCAAGACATATCCCCACATCCCAGCATCTCCAAAACTTGGTGGAACGTTGGTTACAGATTTACCTCTTTGTTACAATTAGTTTTGATTTTCACTAAATCTTTGATTCTCCTTCGATTCTCCATATATTGAAGGATCATAATTCATTTCCAAGTCACTTCATAACCTATCAAGAAAAAATAAATTCCAGAAGAAAATAGGTATTCTTGGAACATATTCATAATATGGATGTAACTGATCCAAATTTATCAAATTCACAAATGTGCATTGTCCGCTAATGACCTGCATTAAGAGTAGAGTTAGGCTAACTTTTAAATACATCATCTTCTTACTTTAACCCACTTGCTTGTCAGGTATTGATGAATTGTATTAGGAATTGTGATGAGTATTGAAGGTGAACATAAGTTGGGTTGTGTTGTCGCACAGAATGTCTAGGCACCGCGACAATGGCTAAGATCGGGGGCTGTCACCCTGATCCCCAATCTCTCTATCTAAGTTGTCTCCTTGCAAGCTAAAGGAGGTAGACCCTAACAGAAATGAAGGAAAAGAATTGGTTGCAAGTCAACCAACCCAGGAGAGACAATTAATTAACCAAGTACTTGATGAGATTAACGAGATTTCAGAGATCAATTATATTAAACCCAGTGCCTTATGGAGTTAAAAGATCTCGTTATGCAATTAAAGCCAAGTAATTGATGTATAATTGCTACTATGAAAACACAAATGATATTCGATGAAACACACTCACAATTATGCATTAACCATGTTCGATAAAGATATGCGATTTATCATTACTTGAAATATTCCAAAGTGAACTTTAAACAATTATATGCCAATTCCAAGCAACTTAAAACCTCAATTAAAAATAACTCAAAAATCATCAACCACAGCTAAGCATTAAACTTTGAACCAACGATTTAAATTCGAGATAAAAAATATTATAATGAAGGTACCATCGAAATTAAATGTCAGATCATTGCAATATTTCCGAGTTTATGATATTCTAAATGACCCAATCCAGAAATTTGAAATGCCTATAGTCAAACTTTAGATAAAAATTTGAGCTCATTTGACTAGAAAATTTTTTAGATTTTTTTTATATTTTATAATTTTGTATATTTTATTATTTTTTTAAACAAGAAATAAAAATAAAACTATGGATTAAAATGTAAATCTAAAACAAACAAAATTTAAAACTAAACTAAAGCTAAACTAAAATAAATCTAAAAATTAGATCTAAAACTAAAAAGAATTAAAACTAAAATCGAACTAAAGAATTAAATTCTAAAGCTAAACTAATAAAAATATACACCCTAAACTAAACGCTATCATAAACTAATGAAAATAAAATCTAAAACTAAAAAAATCAAAACTAAAATCTACAATTTAAAACAAAGATTTAATTAAATCTAGAATTAAACTAACGTCTAAACTAAAGTCCTAAAAAGAAATCTAAAACTAAACAAAAAAATGAAATCGAACCCAAAGATCAACGCATACGTGAGATTTGAAATTTACGATATGTGCGTTTTGTTTGTTCTATTTGCAGGTTGGATGGCGTGAGGAAAGAAAGCGGCTCGACAACGGGAGATGTGGCTTGAGTGGAGGAGGAGCTGAAGAATGAAGTCGGAGAGGATCGACAGCAGCAAAGAAGGGACGTCAACGGTCAAGGAGCAGGAGAAACAGCGGGTCGAGGTTGGATAGATGAATGGAATGAAGGCTCGATGGATATGGGTTTGCGGCTGGATTGGATTCGTATATGCAGAGAGGAAGTGAGGGCGTGGAGAATAAATGTGTAATTGAGGACGGCAAATGAGAAGAGATGAGGGTAGAGATGAGTCTGGACAGCGGATGGGAGGTCGATTGATGCATATCGATAGGTGGCAACTGAAAACGCAGAGGAATAATGAAGGCAGAGGAAGGGATGAGTTTTTGACAACGTTTTTTGCAGTGAATAAAGACAGAATAACCCAGTACATTCAAAACGCCCAAAGAACTTTAAATTTCTTCCGTCAAAATCATATTTCAGACGCTCCTTAAATCAAATTATATTTAGATTTGCCCACAGAAGCGATTCTGAGGCCAGATCTTGAAATAAATTTCTGAGAAAACCCTACAACCTGCAAAAAACCAGACAGATCCAAAAAATATGCACCAAATTTTATAAAACCCTTACAGCCTAGATCAAATATACAATTTTACAACGTTAATCTACAAATCAAAGGCCCTCATGGCTAGATTTAAACCCATTTCAGCACAATTTTTAGAAATTAAATTTTTAAAGAGAGGCACTAGCCTTAGAAGACCCTGTAAAAACACAATTTCGTAAGATAGCTTTGAGAAATTAGAAACAATGGGCTTTTTCAGATTTACGAAATCTGAGAGTCGGCTGGTCCAACTGAAGA
Organism: Pinus albicaulis; assembly: GCA_034641835.2. Taxonomy (NCBI): domain Eukaryota; kingdom Viridiplantae; phylum Streptophyta; class Pinopsida; order Pinales; family Pinaceae; genus Pinus; species Pinus albicaulis. The sequence goes on along the minus strand of CM076581.1, from coordinate 63,388,067 downwards.
CTTCCCCAGACGCTCAAATCTTTAAAAAAAAATTTCTCTGCACACTTAAATCTGGACTTTAGATTGATAGAGATTTAAGAAAATAAACATGAGATCCTTCAGAAAAATAGATAGCTAGTCTTTCCGTTAAATAAAAAATGTCATTTTATGAACCCAGAAAATTGCACAAGATACCTGTATGCAGATCAATCCATGAAGGCCATCAACCATAAAAATACCAAACAAAGTAGCAGAGTTTAGAAATAAATCACCACATAGATCTGGAAAAGGAACACCAAAGTTTGTAACCCCAAAGTCTTTATGCTTTATTCATCAAAAGGAATCACAAGAGCTTCCAAGAACAAGTGCACGATCCAAAGATCGGATGATTGAAAGATTGACAAAGACCTTTAATTTATAAGATAAAATCTCCAACGGCTAGTTCGGTTGATCCATGTCAAAATAATCTCGACCGTCGAAAAGATTTGGTCATCTTTTAATCTAGACCGTCGAAATTATAAATTTGAGGAAAAAACGAATTTATCATTTAATTCCATTTTAATTAACTCAAAAATAATATTTTTGAGTTAATTACCTCAAAATTTTGACTTTGACTTAACCACCTAGGCCCAAGGGTCCAAAATTTCTTGAAATTCTCAATATTCCCTTGGCCTGGGGCCTTTAAAAATTCATTTTTTAAGGACCAACGAATTTTGCCTTTGAAGGATTTTATACTCACCTAGGACCTAAAATTAATTAAATTTCTGGCTTAAGATTTTTTAATTAATTTGACCAGAAAATTTAATTAATTGACTGAGAGGGGATTTTAAATATTTTTTCCAACCCTCTTTACATAAGAAAAATACATTTAGACACATGAAGGGGGAATACCCATTCATATAGACCCTCAAATAGGTACCCAATTCTGCGACTCAAAACATGATCTAGTAGACCAAGTAGCTTGTAATAAAATAATCTAGCCAAATAGCTAGGATTATTCCCAAACTACTTTTACAAGGACTCGATAGAAAACACTAGGACTCACTTAACATGCTGATGACAAAATCCACCCTAGCTTTGGGGTGAGGCTGGAGGGGAAAACTCTGTCGATAACTTGTGTTGAAAAACACAAGTAAATCAGTGAGACAAAAAACCTCCTAGGATAGAAATCGTCACCAACATACTAGGCTTACCTAGGTTGTTACATACATGACGGTCTTACTTAGATCATTTACATCATAAACATGCAGAATGGGTTTACATTATTCATAAAACTATCGACTGATGATGGAATCTGAATGGCGCGACTATGTTGAACATGATGAATCCCATTTGAAAAAATGGGGTTGTACTGCTATGGGGTCATTGACAAAGTGTGGTCAACATCTGGCTCTACTTGGGGACACGTTGCTTCATCGGAGGAATGTGAGAATCTAGAATAAAGGATGCCCTGTGGCATCATATGTGCTCAATATAGTGCATGCTGAGCATTTCCCTGCTTTCAGGCAAGTCTGTAGGTTGCTTTTCAGATGTGCCATGTCCAATCTTGCTAATTGTAGGACTCTGTCTTATCCGAATGTCAAGTTGCTCTCGACCATCAGAGGAATCAAACCGCTTCCTTATTCTTTTTCTTTTTTGCTTCAGGCTCTTCTTCATGGAATATTGTATTGTTGATGATGTGGAACATTCTGCTTGTGAACTTTCAGACGAAGTAAACAATATATGTGTGACATGCCTCTCTTCATTCTGCATCTGCTCTGTCAAGGGTGATGTATTAACCTGATTCCCTTCGGTTTTCCTTTTATCCGGGTCGCCTTCAATCAACCACTTTTCAATGGAAGAAATGGTCTTCTCATAATAGGATGGAGCTTGCTTTAGCAAACTGGGAGGCCTATGATCTGTTGACAATTCTGACCTGGGTTGGACATTCTGTATATGTGATCTTTCCATTTTTTCCAACTTATTCTGAATAACAGTCATTTGATTAGAATGCTTAACCTTTATAGTACTGATTTCCTTCGCATGACTCTTTTCAACAGTGAATAGCCTATGCCAAAGAAACATTTGACCAGTTTCCATGTCCTTTATAATTTTATCATTACCCGCTTTCATGGCCATGAAGCAATTATGAATATAGTTCATTTCTTTCTCATGATTTGCTTCCATGGTGATCAAATGATTTTGCATGGTGGCCATTTGATTAGAGTGACTAAATTCCATGATCGTCATTTCTTCAATATGCTTTTCTTCCATGGAAATCATTTGATTGGAGTGATTGAATTCCATGATTGTTATGTTTTCCTTTAAGGCTAACAACTTGTTTTGTATAGCATCAATTTCCCTGGTATGATCAGCTGTTAATCTTGCTTGGTTAAGTTCCATATTCTTAATGATTTGAGCCTGGTTGGCTTCCATATTCTTGATTACCTGAGCTTGATTTAGCTGTATATCCTTAACCATCTGAATCAATTCGTTAACAAGATGCTTATCGTTGTCAACACTGATTTGACAATTTGTTTCTGCTTCACCACTATCATGGATTTGTGTTGTCGTGGTACAAATGGATTCATCTTGAGAATTGTCTGGAAAACTCTTGTTGATAGTTGAATTTTCTATAAGATCAATTTCATTATTTTGCACAATACTGGGAGCACAAGGCGAATCATCTGGTGCCATATATTTTTCTATAAAAGCTTTGACGATACTTTTCCAAGAAGTAATATAACCCCCAGGCCAATTATTTAACGCTTTCAGAACATCACCATCTAAGGAACAACAAAAGAGACGTATCTTGATATCTTCTCGATTATATTCTGAAGGAAGACAATATCTGTTTATTATATGAGTAATCGTTAAGAGATGCTTTCGAGCAGTGGCTGAATTACCACCTGAGAACACAGGCATTTTTCGAATGGCTTCCATTGGCATGTCATAAAAAGGATCATCCATGATGACTTACTTAAATGAAAAAACCAAATGGATGTTAGAGAAAGAGATCCTTGTTCAAGAAAAATCAAGAGATCCATAAGAAGAGAGCTTCTTAGTAGAAATTCTCGTAAGAAATGAAAGAATTGGAGTCGCCACTTGAACATGAAACTAATTCTAAAAAAGAAGAATAATCGAGAGTAGCAGATGGATATCAGGGGGGGGATTCTTGTCTGGGAGTAAATAGATGAATAAGTGGAGTCGCCACCCAAACAAGAAGCCAACCGAAGTGTCCAGGTGTTAAAGATACGATGATGAAATGATTAGTGATATGACGAAAGATAAGATGATGAAAATATGAAGAGATGAAATGACGCCAGAAAATGTGATTCGTTGTAACAGGCTAATGAATGGCGAAAGAAGATTAGAAGATTAGAAAATGTCGTTAAGACCAAGGACAGAAAAACTCTCTCCCCGAAGCGGCGCCAAAAAATGTTGTCGCACAGAATGTCTAGGCACCGTGACAATGGCTCAGATTGGGGGCTGTCACCCTGATCTCCAATATCTCTATCTAAGCTGTCTCCTTGCAAGCTAAGGGAGGTAGACCCTAACAGAAATGAAGGAAAAGAATTGGTTGCAAGTCAACCAACCCAGGAGACACAGTTAATTAACCAAGTATTTGATGAGATTAACGAGATTTCACAGATCAATTATATTAAAACCAGTGCCTTATGGAGTTAAAAGATCCCGTTATGCAATTAAAGCTAAGTAATTGATGTATAACTGCTGCTATGAAAACACAAATGATATTCGATGAAACACACTCACAATTATGCATTAACCATGTTCGATAAAGATATGCGATTTATCATTACTTGAAATATTCCAACGTGAACTTTAAACAATTATATGCCAACTCCAAGCAACTTAAAACCTCAATTAAAAATAACTCAAAAATCATCAACCACAACTAAGCATTAAACTTTGAACCAACGATTTAAATTCGAGATAAAAAATATTATAATGAAGGTACCATTGAAATTAAATGTCAAATCATTGCAATATTTCCGAATTTATGATATTCTAAATGACCCAATCCAGAAATTTGAAATGCCTATAGTCAAACTTTAGATAAAAATTTGAGCTCATTTGAATAGAAAATTTTTTAGATTTTTTTTATATTTTAGATTTTTTATTATTTTATTATTTTTTTAAACAAGAAATAAAAATAAAACTATGGATTAAAATCTAAATCTAAAACAAACAAAATTTAAAACTAAACTAAAGCTAAACTAAAATAAAATCTAAAAATTAGATCTAAACCTAAAAAGAATTAAAACTAAAATCGAACTAAAGAATTAAATTCTAAAGCTAAACTAATAAAAATATACACCCTAAACTAAACGCTATCATAAACTAATGAAAATAAAATCTAAAACTAAAAAAATTAAAACTAAAATCTACAATTTAAAACAAAGATTTAATTAAATCTAGAATTAAACTAACGTCTAAACTAAAGTCCTAAAAAGAAATCTAAAACTAAACAAAAAAATGAAATCGAACCCAAAGATCAACGCATACGTGAGATTTGAAATTTATGATATATGCGTTTTTTTTGTTCTATTTGCAGGTTGGACGGCGTGAGGAAAGAAAGCGGCTCGACGGCAGGAGATGTGGCTCGAGTGGAGGAGGAGCTAAAGAATGAAGTCGGAGAGGATCGACAGCAGCAAAGAAGGGACGTCGACGGTCAAGGAGCAGGAGAAACAACGGGTCGAGGTTGGATAGATGAATGGGATGAAGGCTCGATGGATATGGGTCTGCGGCTGGACTGGATGCGTATATGTAGAGAGGAAGTGAGGGCGTGGAGAATAAATGTGTAATGGAGGACGACAAATGAGAAGAGATGAGGGCAGAGATGAGTCTGGACAGCGGATGGGAGGTCAATTGATGCAGATCGATAGGTGGCAACTGAAAACGCAGAGGAATAATGAAGGCAGAGGAAGGGACGAGTTTTTGACAACGTTTTTTGCAGTGAATAAAGACAGAATAACCTAGTACATTCAAAACGCCCAGAGAACTTTAAATTTCTTCTGTCAAAATCATATTTCAGACGCTCCTTAAATCAAATTATATTCAAATTTGCCCACAGAAGCGATTCTGAGGCCAGATCTTGAAATAAATTTCTGAGAAAACCCTACAACCTGCAAAAAATAAGACAGATCCAAAAAATATGCACCAAATTTTATAAAACCCTTACAGCCTAGATCAAATATACAAATTTACAACGTTAATCTACAGATCAAAGGCCCTCATGGCCAGATTTAAACCCATTTCAGCACAATTTTTAGAAATTAAATTTTTAAAGAGAGGCGCTAGCCTTAGAAGACCCTGTAAAAACACAATTTCGTAAGATAGCTTTGAGAAATTAGAAACAATGGGCTTTTTCAGATTTATGAAATCTAAGAGTCGGCTGGTCCAACTGAAGACTTCCCCAGACGCTCAAATCTTAAAAAAAAAATTTCCCTGCACACTTAGATCTGGACTTTAGATTGATAGAGATTTAAGAAAATAAACATGAGATCCTTCAGAAAAATAGATAGCTAGTCTTTCCGTTAAATCAAAAATGTCATTTTATAAACCCAGAAAACTGCACAAGATATCTGTATGCAGATCAATCCATGAAGGCCATCAACTATAAAAATACCAAACAAAGTAGCAGAGTTTAGAAATAAATCGCCACATAGATCTGGAAAAGGAACACCAAAGTTTGTAACCCCAAAGTATTTATGCTTTATTCATCAAAAGAAATTACAAGAGCTTCCAAGACAAGTGCACGATCTAAAGATTGGATCAAATGTCACATCAAGACCTCTAATTTATAAGACAATCTCCAACGGCTAGTTCGGTTGATCCATGTCAAAATAATCTCGATCGTCGAAAAGATTTAATCATCTTTTAATCTGGACCGTCGAAATTATAAATTTGGGGAAAAAACGAATTTATCATTTAAATCCATTTTAATTAACTCAAAAATACTATTTTTGAGTTAATTACTCCAAAATTTTGACTTTGACTTAACCACCTAGGCCCAAGGGTCCAAAATTTCTTAAAATTCTCAATATTCCCTTGGCCTGGGGCCTTTAAAAATTCATTTTTTAAAGACCAACGAATTTTGCCTTTGAAGGATTTTAACTCACTTAGGACCTAAAATTAATTAAATTTCTGGCTTAAGATTTTTTTAATTAATTTGACCAGAAAATTTAATTAATTAACTGAGAAGGGATTTTAAATATTTTTTCCAACCCTCTTTACATAAGATAAATACATTTAGAAACATGAAGGGGGAATACCCATTCGTATAGACCCTCAAATAGGTACCCAATTCTGCGACTCAAAACATGATCTAGTAGACCAAGCAGTTTGTAATAAAATAATCGAGCAAATTAGCTAGGATTATTCCCAAACTACTTTTACAAAGACTCGATAGAAAACACTAGGACTCACTTAGCATGCTGATGACAAAATCCACCCTAGCTTTGGGGTGAGGCTGGAGGGGAAAACTCTGTCGATCACTTGTGTCGAAAAACACAAGTAAATCAGTGAGACAAAAAACCTCCTAGGATAGAAATCGTCACCAACATACTAGGCTTACCTAGGTTGTTACATACATGACGGTCTTACTTAGATCATTTACATCATAAACATGCAGAATGGGTTTACATTATTCATAAAAATGTCGACTGATGATGGAATTTGAATGGCGCGACCACGTCGAACATGATGAATCCCATTTGAAAAAATGGGGGTGTACCGCTATCAGTGTTTTAAAAAACGGAATCGGTCAGCTACCAGGCCGAGGTAATGACTCGGTAATGACTCCGAATCGGTAATGACTCGATCGACTCGGTTTCAATGACTCGGTTTTTGTAAAAAATACATTAAATATTAATTTTTTGTACAAAAACATAAATTTAAAGATTTTTATTTATGTTTCCAAACACAAAGCATTACAATATAAATAAGTCACAAAAGACAACATATGATCAAAGTAGGCTCATGAATATATCCATTATATCAAAATTGCACCTAGTGCACTGTCCAATATAGGATGATGATATAGAGATCAAGATTCAAAACAAAAAACATAACCAATGTCACTAACATCATGTCATCAAGGTACATAGAGGGATTGGTGCTCTTGATTAAATACGAGTTCCATACCCTAATACATGACAAAATTCGATGGAAACATTGCAATAACCCAATCCTGAAATCCTGAAAAACTGATAAGTCTGCTGGATTTTGAATGAGATCTAAAATTCTACTTTTTCCATATGAAATCCAATGAGGTTGGAAACACTCTCAAATATCCTGAGTCATTTCATGGTAATGTTAAAAATTTAAGTAAAAGGATGAAAATGAAGATTAAGGAGAATGTCACTTTTACTTCATTTTCATCCTTTTACTTTAAGAATTTAACATTACCATGAAGCTGCTCCAAAAACCAACTCCACAACTCTTCAGAAAACCTCAAACAAACCTAACAGCAGAATTAAATTCAGTTTCAAGTCCATAAAAATCGATTTTTTGGGCCCACCGGCCTGCGGAATTGGCTCGGCCGAGTTAACTCAGACCAGGCCTGGTTGGCCGGTTTGTTACCGAGCCAGCCGAGCCGGTACAAAAACCGGCCGGCTCGGTAACAAACCGGCCAACTGGCCGTTTCTTGTGTCTGGTCGGACCGGCAAGCCTAATGGCTCGGTCGACCAGGCCTGGTCCGATTCAAATCGGCCGTTTTTTAAAACTATGACTGCTATGGGGTTGTTGACAAAGTGTGGTCAATAGGTTGTTTACATAAGTAGGGTTGCGGGGGAGCGGCTCCCCCCCCCTTCGAATTGCTCTCAGACCGCACTCTGACCGGGAGCGAATCAGAAGCACGCTCCCGAAATTCTCTTCCGTCATACTCCCGCAAAAATACAATTCACTCCCTGGTTTTTTTCATGAAAAAATTGTCACAAAGATGTTCCAAACACATTTTTTTTCAAAGAAACAAGATTTTTTGAGTAGGGCGGCCTAATATTAAAGCGTATGGCCCTATTATTGATATGCAGTTCATGGTAATGCTAAATTCTTAAAGTAACACTTTTACTTAAATTTTTTACATTACCATGAAATGACTCAAGATGTTTGAGAGTGGTTCCAACCTCATTGGATTTCATATGGAGAAAATAGAATTTTGGATTTCACTCAAAATTCAACAGACTTATCAGTTTTTCAGGATTTCAGGATTGGGGGGATTGCAATGTTTCCATTGGATTTTGTAATGCACTAGGGTGTGGGACTTGTATTTAATCAAGAACACCAAACCCTCTATGTACCTTCATGTTAGTCACATTGGTTGTCGAACTCCTCTATCTTGACCCTAATAAAAATGTACCCATCACTCAAACAAAATCTTGACTTGACATAGCCCCAAGGGTTAGCTCAGTTGGTTGAGCTCCCGTTGCTAAGTACTTCGCCTGTTGGGAGGTCACGTGGTCAAATCTCCTCGACGCCCTTGGGGTTAGACACTGGCTGTGTTGCCGACGGGTCGGATCCCTTCGGGTTGATTTGCCTGGATTTTCCCTTGGATGTAAAACATCCTTTTACAAAATATTGACTTGACATGCTACATTTTTTCCATCTTATGTTAATTTCTTAGAGGGTGATAGTAATGACAAAGATCCCAAGATAGGCAATGATTTTGATGATATGTAGCTATTTGTTGTAGCATGATTTTTTTTGATGATAGAGGCCATCTAGAGCCTATTTGTTGATGTATTTTCAGTTCAGAGATGGATTATACTTGATGCTATTTTGGTTATGTGCACCCTTACATGCTATATAAATGAGAACTTGTAACTTGTGGATGTGGTTGATGAAGATTATAACTTCTAGATGATTAATGGTATATGGTGTAATCCATGTTTTGATTTTTTTTTAATATCTAATTCATCATTCTACATGCTTTTGTTGACATATATGCATCAAAATATATAAAAATAAATATTATATAAAAATTCGCTCCCGATTTTGAAAATGTCCCCGCTCCCGCTTCCAAGTAACCTTGTACACAACATTTGTCCATGGAATCTTTGAAAAAGGAACTAGAACTAGACCCAAAGACCTAATATACTAAGTTGAAAAAATAAAATATGAAAGTAAATTATGGTAAGTCATAGTTTACCGTGTGGGCCACAATAAAATATTGCATGAATCTTCTTCAGGTTGCAAAATTGGAACTAATGTTCCATTCCCTTGTCAGCTTCAAGCTTCATTTGACTCTTGGTTTGTTTGACGCTCCATTTGAATTTTAGTTTGTTTTTATTGGATCCATGCTTGTTACCAAGAAGTCAATGCATATACCCTCTTGGCTATTAAAATCAAGTTTGAGTTCATAGAATACGACACTTTAAAGCTAAGCATACAGTAGTTGCCTGCTGTTTTTTTTTTCAATAAGTCGGTGCATAGACTTAGACTTTGTATCCTTTGAGAAGGTTACATTATGGTTCATTGTTAAAATGTTATGTCTCTCCATGTTGGGCATGAACACAGATCACTCTTGTCTTGTTATTAGATGGATAATTGATTTGTTACCATTTCATATTGACTGTGATCTAGTAGCAGGATCTCTGGTAAGAAAATTACATAAAAATTTGACAAGCATACATATATCATTATTCGGTGATGTTGAGATGAAAGGAATGAGCAGAGGAACTTATTTGATGTATATACATCAAGACTAAGGTTAGTGCTTTTGGAATGTCACTAATTGTAGGTTATATGCCTGAACAGGTATTGTGGCAAGCTAAGCAGCACAGGACAGCCAACTGCTACACTGTCACATAGGAGGTTATGGCTTCAGCAAGCGAGGAAAGTTTTGATTATTTTTTCAAGTTGTTATTGATTGGAGATAGTGGAGTAGGCAAGAGCAGTCTCCTGTTACGGTTTACATCTGACTCCTTTGATAATATTCCTCCAACAGTAGGTATGCATCTGCTGGGATTTAGCAACTCTATTTTTGTGAATTTAAATGCTTCCTGCTTCTTTCGTAATTCCTTCCAAGAGTTTCCATGATTTTTCTGTTATTTTTGTTCTGCTGACATCAATGCTAGAAATCAAGAACTTGCACTTTTTTGTTGCATTTCTGTTTTGATCTGGGCAGATTTTTATTTGTATGTTTTCTTAGATTCTGCTCCTTGGATATCTTTATGTCTATAACGTGAATAATAAGTACTATATCAATAAATCATATTCATGGACTGTATGTATTTTAACTGAGGATTATTTTTGATAAGATTTCTGAATGGGTCAGTTGGGGACGATTTTATGTATTGGAAACATAGTCCTTTGGGGTTATTTGAATTTGGCGCATTCACTTGAGTGGAAGGTGGGGTTATGTGATTTTGGTGCATTCACTTGAGTGGAAGGCAAAAATCCTGAAGGGAAGGCCAACAGTCAGAAGTCCAAGAGACCTCTTGGAATATGAAACCAAGGGTCAGGCAAACGTGTATTAATATGTATATTCTCTTAATAATATGCATCATACGATTTAGCCAAATAGTCTAATACTTTTTGTGTGTGTTTAACAGTGGTATCAGAGTTGGTGTAACTCAGAGCTGTTTCTCTTTTATATCCTTTGTCAATCAGATCTGCACTTCTGAACCCTCTCTCAGCTAGATTCGAGCTGAGTTCTCTGCCCACTATCACTAAATAGCAAAAACAGGTGTCTGCAATTTCAAGCGTTTTCTGTCTTGGCATTTTCCTTTGGCTGCTGTCACTCCTGGCTCTGACTTCCGTTGCCATTGCGTGAGCTCAAAAACGTCTCTTCCTGTCAGAGTTGCCATTCTGGCCTAACATAACTTTCCTCTGCACTGTGCTTGTCAATTAGAAACAGTCATCATCAGATATGTTGCTGTGCACAGCAGTTTATCCTTCAGGAATCCAAGAGCACCTGCACTAGTGTGACAACCAAGGTGTTTTGATTTCTTGACCTGGGCACTCTCTACCTTCTGTGGTAATTTTTCCCATCTTCCATCACCATGTGCGTGCCCAACTCGATGCTTTTTTCTGTAATCTAAGTGCCTGTCTACAGCTCTTAGTGCATATCTCTATGTGCTTCAACTCTACGCACTTTTCCACATGACTTTTCCAGGTTCCAAACCAACGACTGGCCCCTTCCTCTTATTGTTATTTAAGTGGCACCAACTGCCTATTGTTGGACAGGAGAGGAGCTAGAGTTTAGTGTTGTGTGTGATAAAATAAATTGTACAGGAATTCTGCAAAGACAACGAAGATCTGAGGTTTACAGATGCCAACAGTCATTTCATATGCCTCTAATGAGTTGTTTCCTTTCCTCAAAATGACTTGATGACTATGCCTCTGTAATATTCTTAAATGGAAATTAACAACAAATACCAAGCAATGAACTAGGACCAACAAAACGAGTCAAAGTCACGAACACAAATTGAAACACGCAATGAATCCAACACTATAAACTGAGCCATTGTATTAAATTTCCGGGAAAGAGTACATATGATGAGTTGAAATTATAGAACTTGGGCTTGCTATGCAAGCTGAGAAAAACCTAGAAAAGGTAGCCCAAACCCAAGTGTGGAATTGTCCTCGGAGGGATTTGCGCTCTAACCAGAAATAATCTGCTGCTGGCTGTTGGCTGGAATGCTGATCTCAGGGCTGAATACTTCTCGGAATGCTTTGAAAATTTATCCCCGGACTCATCTCCCAAAACCCACAAAAAACTATAAATAGTTTGGGCTGAATCCAGGTGATAAAGAAGCCCCCAAAAAGGGTGTAGGTGGCTCTCTGATTGGCTATACGTGCTGTTGATCGCTTCTCCTTGCCGCCTACACCTACCTACAAGTCAGTGGAAAAAGCCTTCAACCCCACAAGGTGTGGTTGGTGGCAAGGATATCAGAGAAGGAGCTGTCACACTGATCCCAACTCTCTCCGTTTTAGCTCTCTGCTAGGTCATCTAAGGGGGTTGGTCTCTAAAGGAAAACTAAGTTAAAGATGTGAGTTTCTAGGAGAATATTAGAGTGAAAATGGATTACTTTTAAAGATTCATGAGCATTTATGAGCAACTTTGAAATAATAATGACAAACCATTTAACCAGTGCCTTTACAAATAACGTGTTCAAAAGTAAAAGAAATCCTCAAAGAGATGAGAACACAGTAATCCTAAAATGGAAACAAAAGGCTTTTAGCCAAGATATTAGAAATGCTCTCAAGATAGACGAATTTATGAATCAAAGCACATGAAGCTATCTTGTTCACAAAGAAACAATTAGTGATCTAAATATAAACCAGATGATAAAAAGAATTGAAAGTTAAACCAACATGCATTTAGCTTTGCAACATGAAATAAGAGTACTTGAAAGGAAATGAGATTCATCAACCATCCATGAACATGTTGAACATTAAACATGAAATGAAGCTTTCTAAAGTAAATAATGTCCAAGTACAAGAAAATTAAGCTAAACTTGTTGCAAAAGAGATTACAATACTTGCATGAAAGTAAATGCTTCTTGAAAAAGAGAAATGATATTTCATGTGAGACTTTGAGCCATCAAGAAAGTAAAATTAAATAATTTGCAAGTAAGCTAAATGTGATGAAAATTGCTCTTGGTTTATTTTATTAATTGGTTCTAGAGCAAGATTACAATTCAACTATTTAATCCTCAGACCTCACCCTCACCCAAAGATATGGATCCCATAGTGAGGAGTCAGTAGAGGAGTAGAGGGTCTCTAAAAACGTCTGTTCAACCAACTTATGTTGGAGGTGAAATTTTAGTGATTGCTTGGAGCATGTAAGTAAATTTAATGAAAATTAACTTTCAAACTTGAGATGTACTTGCATGTCATGAAGTAGAATGCTATTTTATGGAGAAAATTTGCCCAAATACTTATTGCATGTAAGACGTAATTAAAGGTGAAGCATAAATGGTTTTGGAACAAAAGTCATGACAAATTAGATTCAAGTTAAAAGTGCATACATGCAAAAGTTTGAACTTGCTTACGAAAGTAAAAAGACTAGAAATATGTAGCAAATTAGTTTTAAGTGCATGCAAAATGAGTGTAATTCATGATTGTGTTAATTCCCCAATTAAATGATTTGCATGCAAGTGAAAAATATAAAAGATCAAGCCACAAAGTCTCTCCAAAAAGGTGAAGATATAGGGATACCAATGGGTAAAACCCACGCTCCCAAAACCAAGTATTTTATTAATTATTACAATAAAGAGAAAACTATGAAGTCTTCTCTAAAATCCAAGGAAAGTCTTCACAATGTTGGCTTGAACCATAGATCTTTCCTTGATGAAAATTTCTGCAATTTGAGGCCCACAAAAGCCCAACAAAATGCAGATTTTTCGAGGAATAAAAAGCAAGGCAAAGCCTCTTTGAGTTACACGGCCAAGGGAAGGAAATAATCTAAAAGTTGGAGCCCCAAGGTCTTGCATGCAAAGTTGTAAGTAATTTTCTAAAAATTAGACCTGCAAGTAGCTGCAAAACAACAAGTTAGATAAACTCTACAACCACAAATGTTAGCTCAAGAAATCACAAAGTAATATTACAACAATAATCTACAAGAGGCTAGGCCAAAGAGTATGAGCAAGCTCTCTTCTATGACTAGCCATAGCTTGGCTCTTTGAAATAGCCAGATATTAAAGAAATGAAGAGCAATACTTGAAAAGTAAAATATTTTAAGTTTGATTTTTTGATGCAAGAAATAAGAGCGTTGAGAAACTCTCTGCAAGACAAAATAATATATAAATTAGACTTTGGAAATCAACACATGCGGGTTCTCCTAGAATATTTTCAAGAATGAGTTGGTTCCTCCGAGAGCTTCTCCTCACGCATGAAAAGCTTGACCAAAGACGGATTTTCTACACAATCTCATTCACAACATATTATCCACAAGAAATTAAATAAAAGCAACGGAAATAATTCCTATAGATATATTTGACATCAAATAGAAGATTTCTTATCCTAAAGCGATCAAGTAACTCTTATGCTAATATGAGATAGCTACATACTAACATAACTTGAAACAAGCATGAAGGAAACAATAGCATGAGGAAATAAATAGAAGCATAACAAGAAGTCAAGAATTTACCACATATGCAAGGAGAAGAACACCATCACAAGTTAACCCAAAAGACTTTTGTATTATATTGCAAGTATGTGTACAATCTGACAACGCGTCCTCAAGCCCAATAGCTCGTATTACATGATACAATATGAGAACTCATGGCTCCATTATATAGAAAGTTGGGAGAAAATCCCAAGGATGAATGCATGCGAGAAGTGAACTTGGAGCAAATCCCAAGTAAAGATAAGCCAAGTTCATGTGGAGAAGATTGAGACACCTAGAGCAAAATTGAATTTCTTTTGTGCACACCAAGGGAAATTGAATTCCCCATATGATCTAGTGAACTCACCCATAAGCCAAACGAAGTCTCGTGCTACACCAAGTCCACCACTGCAAACTCGAACCAACTAAAACCGCACCTGTAGATGACCCCAGTGATATTCTGCGTAGGTTCCTGAGAACTATGTGTTTCCTCTGAGTGACTGCACATTCTAAGCTCAAGGAATAGCATAAATCCTCTGAGTGAAGTGTCGAGTGCTGTTACACTCCAGATAGCTTGTGAGAAGAGGCCCCCACTTGGTCTTCAGTCAACTGATCCTATAGAATATTCCTTTTATGCTCATCTGCCTTTAATAAATTCGATTTTCCTTGTGTGTATCTGCCGCTTTATCTCTGGGAAATTTGATTTTGAATAAATAACTGATGAATTAATGATGCAGTGTGCTCAATCATCCTCCACATGTCCATTGACTCAACTCTTTGACTTAGAATAATTTCCAAGTCATTTCCACATCATTTTGTCACATGGAATAATTTATTTTTCTCTATTTTTTTTAATTTTAGCCTAATTAAATGCCACAATTTCCACTATACTTGGGAAATGTGGGTTTCGACTTCGAGGGTCCAAAACTCATTATTAACCCCTCAAAGTGTGTCATAGTAGAAAGTTGAGGGTGAGAGGTGTAATTTTGATTACCCATACCCCATTCAACTCCTCTAGACAACACTTATTACAATCCAATTACAATTTTTATTGCAATTTTCGACCTGCGGGAAATATAAAAAATTAAAAAATCACTACCTAGACCTAACCAAATTCCACGAAATTTTGTGTGATTTAGTATGGTAATATACATTGACTCTAGACACTAGGACTCACCCAAGGCCTCACCATCAAGCCATACTCCGTCTTTGGGGTAAAATTGGAGGAAAAAACTCAATTAATTATTAAGTCCTGGAAGGGAGATGATAATTAACCGAGTAAAAAAAACTTCTCGTAGTAATACTCACTTGTTGGAAAGATCCCAAACTACCTAGGCCTGTTACAGACTTAATACTGACTTAAATTCGTCATTATTAGCATCACTTATTACAATTCCCCGTAGGGCGTGGAATCTGGGTACAAGAGAAAGATGATGAGAAATAGAAGTAGAGTTCAAAAACTCTGTTGAGTTGATGATATCTGATGGTACAAATGTCTTCTGGTTCATCCTTGGGCATGGAGTCATCTCATTATCATCAGGTGCCACTCCAGTGGTCAACACGTCCTACTTGATTTCTGCATTGTATACTGCTAAAAAATTTCTGAAACTTCAACTATGGTCTCTCTTCCAAATACCCACAAAAACCAAGAAATGATTTGGGCTGAGCCCAATTAGCGAAATTAATCCGCAATTAGTGTGAGTTGCCCAACTGGCCAGCTGAAGAGGGAAAGTGACTTAAATGAAGGGTTGGATCACCATTCGCTCCACACTACTCGAATCCTCCCATAATCCCCTGAGAATCACCCTGAAAGGTACAAACCTTCTCTCTTCTTCTGCTCCCAACTTTCTCCACCAAATGCTTGCGTAGGCATGTGTAGTCCTCTTCCATGCCCTGCTAAAAGATAACGAAATCGGCGCAACACCAACCTCGTAGATTGGCTTCAAACCTCCGGCAAAACAATGAGAAAATATCCCTGCAAAATTTATCTCTCGAATTCCCTCCTTAGTCTACACAATAGCCAAATCGATTTCCTTTCTGTGCCCAAGGAAATGCGCATTGTTGATCCAACATGCTATCGGTGGCTTTGTAGAAGCCCTGAAGTGGACTCCTGCAATCTCCAGCTAGGGAGTCACTTGAAGTCCTCCAAAACTGTCTTGGGCTTCGCTTGAAACCCTTGTGCTAAACAACACTCTGACCATTGTGCTAAACAACTCCAAGAGAAGAAGAATGGTTAAGTGTAATAGTCAAAAGATGAGCAACAAATGAGTCCATCCTCCTTTTATAATTTCTCCCCATGCTTCTAGACTCCTTTTTAATATTATTTTATTGGTGGGCGACATCTTCCAGTAAGTGACTTTTGCCACCATTTAAATAAAATAATATTTTCCGCCATTCTCCAATAAAACAATACTAGCCACCTTTCTCCAATAATATTTGCCCATTTTTAATTAATATTACCAAAATTGTGAAAAATTCCTCAGTGACTCCCATGCTCACAAAATTGGGGATGTTACAACCTTCCCTGCCAAAAATTGTTTTTCCTCAAGCAATGCTCGAAAAATGCTTCCTCTCTTTGCTCACCCAAATTGTCACTGCAAACAATACCGGGGTCCCAAATGTGCCACTGAGTCACCTTAAATTTGTTGACTAGCCTGTCATAAATGAATCCCTCGATACGAGGGTCCCGAGTCATCTTACTCAATGTGGAGCACTCCTTGCCCCACAAGACACAATCACCAGAACGCTCTGCATATCGGCAATAAGTAGAGCCCCCTTATCATGTGGAATCCTGACCAACTCCTCGAGAAGCTTCCTTGCTGAAAAACCAATCTCATGCACTAAATTCCTGAAGATGCAATCTGACCCCCGTGGAGATGAATCCTCACTTGCCCAAACTCTTCGTGATCTCCTCCTGCTGATCATCCTGCCATACCGTTGAAGTGCCTCATGCTATCTAAAGGTCACGAGGGAGAAAAATGCTCTTCGTAAATTTGAGACCGATTGGAAGGTCTGTCTAATCTCCTCCTGTAGAAAATAACTCATTCCTAAGGGTAGCTAAATGACCAAGCCTTGAAATGCCAGGGTCCCATTGTAGTCTCAAAAGAATGCCACCATGTTGACGCTGCACACTCTGACTATAACTGACTACCCATCATGTGCATACCGTATCCTCTCCTAGAACTTGTTGGAAAAATATTTGTAAAGACCAAACACATCTTGCCCAAGCATCTCCACGATGTCAAAGTCTACACATCCAAAGCTAACCTTGATCATGAGCAACAAGAAGGAAAACCCGCCTTACCATGTGATGAAGGCCTCAGCAATCCCCCACGTGTCAACCCAAGAGTTAACTAGATCACTCTGTGCCATGACTTCGCTCATCACAAAATAGAGTGACCTATCATCCAACTGACTTCCTGGATCCCATAGCTAGATTTGCTGCGGTTGAGTTCTGACAGTTGTTGTAATCCATCCGTGCCTCTTCTCTGGTACCTACATGCCACCCATATATAGACTCCATATATCATGAATAGAACTCATGCATGCTGAATTGCCTTGTGCTTGCCATAACACACAATGAGTTCTGCTATCCTGTCTCCTGATAATGCACCCTAATACTGTCTAAAGTCTAAACATCCTCCTGTAAGAAAGGTCCACCACCCACTGTATATACTTCTGTAACACCTCGGGACATCCTACCCAAAATGTGTCATGAATCTCCCTAAGTGTGAGCTCAAGGATGGAGCATACGCTACCTCTGCAGTAGATTAGGCCATCCTCAAGCCCGCGTCTATGAACTCGCGCCCTGACTGTATGCCACAACTGGGTAGTCTCCCTCCTAATGCATTACATCCCATCCAATTGTCTCCCGTGAGCCTTCCGTGTCCTGCTGCCTGTGTTGAGAGCATTCGGAATGAAAACCAAATCCCCTGTGACTGTAAGGAATATGAAGGAGAAATAGGCGTGAGTCCCGAGGGACACGTTAAATGGGTGCTTATCGATGCCCTCATCGATCCTGGGTAAGTCAAACCCAATGGTACGCCTGATGTCCCCTCCAGGAGATCTCTCTGGAGGCAATGCTCCAAAATTGCTCTGTGCAACACCACACACTATTGCACACTGACACACATCCCTGCAGTCTGCCTGGCATATCTCTGTGCACCACTGGATAGCATTACCTACTGCTGCACCACCTTCTAACACTTGGTATCCCATGTGTCCTACTCTGATATTGAAACCGCCATGATGTGAGTCATATCTTGTCTTTTGCCTTGGTAGACCTGAATGGCCTAACTCCTCACATGCTAATGGGAATAACACTATTGTGTCGATCCTTGGTGGCTCCTCTGCCCAATACATCAATGGAAGAGCATCATCTCCATATAATGACCTATGTGGTGGCCTGCCGATGCCACCTCCTCCTAGCTCCTACCAGAGTATGCTAATCATCCTGCGACAGCATGCACGACCAACATGACAAGGCATCTCACGAAGTTTGCTTACCCCCCTGTAAATCCAACTTATCACTAGTACTATCTAGGTATCTGATGAAGATCTAAAAGTGTGTATGCGATCAATCACCAGATCCATCACACCGTTACCATCGTCACTAACCAAATCCATGATGTGACTGGGAATCCCACCTAGATCCCAACAACAGTCTAGCCCTCTAGCCCCTCTGGTAACCCACAACCCTTGCTGAACTATGCCATGGATATATCCAGACACCTAGCTTGCTCCATCAGGTACCAACTAAGTACCTCTCACCATCCAACCCCGTGAGAGGGATCGAAAGCAGGAATACCTATCCACGTAGCAACTCCATCATGCGAATGTTGTACCGTGCATAACTCATGTCACCTCATCCCAATGGTTTGGTCAAGACATAAGATTTTTCTGGGTAACTCTGCCTCCCTCTCTCCAATGTGCAAAGGTAACCTAGTGCTGCAAGCCCCATCTATATATGCCTAAAGAGAGTTGTTGTTTGAATGTACTGCAACTCTGCTGGCTACCTGTGCATATGTCTGCTCCCCATTGATGGCTGGCCCAAAACATGACTCTCCATCCTCCACCATGGGCATGACATGAGTTACTAGCTGCCCCTCCATAGGTAGCTTACCAGGCATAACATCCTTATCGAGCTCACGTCTCTCTATGTGCTCTCCACCCTGTATCATCACTGGTAGCTCATATCCCTGACTACCTCCTACTCGGTGCATCGTTGGGGGTTTCAATTGTCTCCCAAAGCAAGTCAACTTGGCCGTTGACTGGGCACAAACTGCTCTCGTGTCCTCTCGTTCACCACTCTGTTGCAGGTGGCTACCATGTGGAAACTCTATCACGAATCTGGATGCCTCTCCCCATTAGTGGATGGCTCTCTGGGTGCATGCTCCACTCTCTCTATCGCTGTCTCAACCTGAGCCATCAATGTGCCCTCCAATAGTGGTGACTCTGGAGTCACATTAGGCTGATCTATGTCCTCGTCACAATCACCGGGGTTACTTGCCTCATGTGCAATCTCCTCCCAATTCTCGATGTCCAGAATCAACTCCATGTAGTGGGCCTTGCCCTTGGTGTACCTGCGCATTGGGGTCCACAAATCCTGACTTGTGAAACAAAAGTTCCCTCTCTGTGTAAAAATTTGGTTGCTCGAATCCTACTGCAACAATTGATGAGAATTCCTCTATTTGTTAATTACTTGAACAAATTTTTTACTGTGTTCTACGGTAAATACCGAAACCCATACACTACAGCCTTCACAAAATTAAATTGCAGAAAATAAATGTGCAGAAACAACATCTGAACAAGAATAAATCATAGACACATGACTCCGTTATTTTTGGACCAATGTCCCCGGAAAAACCCAATGCGGAAAAATTGGTGCAACAACTGAGGGTTTGTTTATTATGAAGTAATTCTGAATACAATCTGGGATGCCTTACTAGCTATCCACAGAGAGAATCTAACTAACAAAGAGCTAGTGAGGATTACCTCACACTGACACTGGAAAATCCTGACTGACCAAACACTGAGTTGATGAGTTGTACACTTCCTCTGTGCAGTTCTGCGTCACTATGCGTGGGGACTACGTCACCTCTGCTCGCTGGCTCTTCTGCTCACTAGATGCTGATCTTTGGCCCCTCCAGTCTCACACCTTGGCACTCCGGCACTCGATTTGACTGATCCTGAGCTAAATCTCGGATATCCTCAAGGCTGCAGCGCTGCCTCTGCATGGCACTGCGCTGCCTTTGCGTAGTTTCTATGTTGCCTTTCTCCGTATTGCCCTTTGTCTTCTCTACAATGTATTCCCGGCTCAGGAAAATCTCCAAACGACAATTATCTTTGCCCCTCTCTGCAAGAATCTTCTCGATCGATCTTCTCCCTGAGCACTACTCACTGAAGAATTTCGATCTCTAGACTTTGTCGGTTTCTCGGTGTATTTTCCAAATGATCCATCAAGTCCTTATAATCTTCTCGTTGAGTCTTCAACGACTGAGATTAAATCTTTAATCAATGGCTAAGATTAACTTGACTTGATCTTCGCCTTTTCTAGAAGATTCACACCTTGTTTTAATTAACATCCTTCAATTATTTTAATTTCCTAAGTTTAGACTTAGTGTCCCATTAAAAATAATTAATTATTTCCATAAAACATAATCTGAGTGGAATTTCCAAAAACACTTTCTGGGTTCATTGGAATACATGTGCTTAAGCCTCCTTGCAAAATTTGAGACTTAGAGCACATCCGATGCTACCAGAAATCAACACTCCCTCTTAGCGAGGAATGTGCTCTAGCAATACATACAACTGAAGTACTATTCTGATTTTGCAACATCTCCCTCTAAGCTGCTAATGTCTGACATTATTTCCCACCAACACTGCGCTGCTGCATCCATGCTGCTGCTGAGCCTGCATACTGCTGCCAATTGCCACTGCACTGCAACTTTGTTGCTCATTGTAACAGAAAAACATCCAAAATTTGAACAAGTGTTCAGTAGGATGCATCTCGTACTGAAGATCTGACTACTGCTAGTCTCTGTGTCGTCCCTTTGAAGCTGCTGCACTGCTGTTGACTCTGCACTGTGCCTTCCTGCACTACTTCCAACTCTGCTCCGCGCTGCTCAGTCTTTGGCGCTCACTAGCCATTGCGTTGTCACCTCTGCACTCCTCTGTACCGACACTGGTCCATCTTGCTACTTTTGTCATGGGCTTCCGTAGCAAGGTGATGATGCGAGAGTTGGAATCCTCAAGGATCTTGCCCACTTGCTATAGTTTCAGATCACCCCAATGCTCTCTTGGCGATATATGGGCAATCATGGCGAATTCCTCCTCTATCTTCGCAGCTGCAGCCTACGGATCATGCTTCTCATCTTTGTCCTTCTTCTTTAGAAGACACTGTGTGGCGTAATGTCCCATCTTGCCACACTAGAAGCACTTAATATTTGAGATGTCCTTCTTACGTCTTCGCTGCTCCCCTTAGATGCAAGGGCTGCATTCTCCTCCTCCTCCTTGGGCTTTGTCCCACTGCTGCTGCTGCCATCAAGTTTACACTCGAGTAGATCTCTCCTCATCTCTTCCTGTAGAAGAGCTTGTTGAAATTTTTGAGTGTTGGGGTAGCATCGGATGTGCTCTAGCTCCCAAACTTTGTGGAGGGACTAGAGTACATGAGAGCTCCAAGACCCAGAAACGGATTTGAGAAATTCCATCCTGTTTAAGAGATATTTAATTAATTAATCTTTTTAATTAAGGACCCTAAGTCTAACTTAGGAAAGTTAAAAGATTAAAGTTAATTAAATTAAACATGTGATGAAAATGACTTAAGTTACACGGATCAAACTTTCTTTTAATCTTAGCCTTCGATTCAAGATTAGATCACAGTCATTGGTTTCCCAACGAGAAAAGTATAAAGGAAAGGTTTGGGGTTAGTTGGAGAAAACACAGTGGCAGAGCACTGAAACTAAGCTGGAATTCTAGGGCGTGGTTTGCTAAGAATTTTAGAAGTGTTTCAGCTGCAACGAGGGGTAGTATTGGCGAGAGGGATGGTTTGATCCCAGGCTAAGAGTGTAACGAGGGCAGAGAAGCAGCAGACCAAAGCAGCGCAAAGGAAACAACAACTACGCAGAGTAGCCATAACCCAGCAGGGGCAGCAGGAGGCCAGGAGGGTTGATGCAGTGCCAGGAAGGCTGACGCAGTCCCAGGAGGACTGACACTGGCCAACCAGAGCAGTGCAGGGGCAACGTAACCCAGTCTAGGGTGACGCAGGCCCTTCCTGAGCAGCGCAGAGGCTGACGTAGGCCAGCAGGGCTGACGCAGAGGGCTTCAGAGCAATGTTGAGGTTTCTGAAGACCCGAAAAGACTAAGTTCCGTAAATCCCATTTAAGGGTGTGAATCAGTCAGTTTTCTGTCTCCAGAACAGAGGTATAGCTGCAATTTCTATTTCTCTGTCGGGTTAACCATTTTGGTGCCCAAATCTGTTGTACTTAGAATCTGCTTAATAATAAAAACCCTCCGGTAGCCAGAAGACTGGTTTTCATGCATTGGGTTTTTCCGGGGACAGTCGTCCAGAAAATCCTTGTGTGTCACTTTGTCATTGTGCATGTTATTCAGTTTAGATCTGTATGTGTAGGTTGTTAATGTATTTACTACGATGTTAATGCTGAAGATTTTAGATTAATAACTTAATGTAAGTAGGAGAAGTAAATAAGAAATTTAACAATAGGGTTTCTGTTTGAGCATATTCAGAAATTTTCGTAGAGCTGCCCACATTCCTTCCTTGTCCAACAACTTCTCTCTGGCCATGATGCTTTGGACAAAGAACTGGTACTCTTCGAACACGAAATTCAAGGCAAGTTTGACCATCTTTGTGGCCTAAGGAGCTGCTCCCACAACTGCCAATTGATCTCGGACCTCTTGAAGTTTTGCAAGGAATGGATCAACGCGTTCTCCCTTCTGCATCCTAGTAGTCCGCATCTTCTCCTCCAAAAACATCTTCCTCTGCTCGGAAGACCCTTGATATACCGTGGCCAACACATCCCACATTTCCTTGGCAGTCCCTTTGCTAGTAATGTGTGAAACAATATGATCCTTCACTTCGTCGAGGATCAACCGTTTGTCTTTAGCCATGTTCTTCTTGAAGGCTCTCAATGGTGCAACATCTACCGGTTCAACCAATGTTCTTTCGATAAAAGTCTCGAGGTCATGTTCATCTAGAAGGATGACGATCCTTGCCTTCCAGATTACGTAGTTGGAGGCACCCTCCAACCAATCTTGGTCACACAACCCACTAGCTGCCTCTAAAAATATCAACTTTGAAATTCTACTGCAGTAACTGATTTATTTCTCTTACTCAAATTTCTCAATAAGTTATTTACAAAAATCTTCAGTAAACAACTAAATAAATTCTACTGCAGTTATCATAAAATTTCATAGAGAAAACAACAGTGAAATGCAAAGCACAAGAATCAATCACATTAACATAGTTGTTTTTGGATAATTGTCCTCGGAAAAAACCAATGCGGGAAAGTTGGTGTAGCAGATGAAGGTTTATTTATTATTCTTCAGCAACAATTTCTTTACAAGGAATGATTTGCAGAATTATGGAGAAACATTCATGAGAACACCTGAGATAATTTTCCTCCAGTCACTGGAGAAATTCTGACACCCCGGAGACCCTCCAATCTCCCCTGCATCACCTCTGGGTCTTCTTCTGTGTGAGGACTGCGTCCTCAGCTGCGCTGTCTCTCGGCTGCTATGCGTCCCTCTTC
This sequence comes from Pinus albicaulis, assembly GCA_034641835.2. Taxonomy (NCBI): domain Eukaryota; kingdom Viridiplantae; phylum Streptophyta; class Pinopsida; order Pinales; family Pinaceae; genus Pinus; species Pinus albicaulis. Next base: position 63,364,268 of record CM076581.1, on the reverse strand, counting down.
CTCAGTCTCTGATTGTTGCTGAAACCCTCTTCTTCCTTCACCCTGCAACTCTTCCTTTGAAATCAAACTATTCTCTTAGAGTATCAACTCCCCTCGGGTTATTGACTTTTTTTCGACTTATCTTCAACTGACCCACACGTCTTCATTTATTCTTTTCCTGTTGTTAAATCAACGACCGTGATCTAATCTTTAATCAATGGCTAAGATTAAAACAGACTTGATCCTCGCCACTTAGAAGTTTTTCACCCACATTTAAGTTAATTCACTTTAATTATTTTTATTCCCTAAGTTTTAACTTAGGGTCCATTAAAAATAATTAATTATTTGAATAACTTGCACTTCGGGTGGAATTTCTCCAAATGATTTCTGGGTCTTGGAGATCTCATGTGTTCTAGTCAAGGTTACTTGAGAGCGGGAGCGCCATTTTTAGAAGCTTCTGGTCTGGAGCGTTTCCGAGAGCGTTTATATATATATATGTATATATATATATTTTTTTTTTTTATATTTTTATATTTTGATGCATATATGTCAACAAAAACATGTATAATGATGAATTAGACATAAAAAACATAAAAACATAGATTGAATCATATAACATCAATCATCTAGAAGTTATAATCTTCATCAACCACGCCCACAAGTTGGAAGCATACAACATATTGACTCTTGAGTCTCGCGAATCATCAATCTGAAGGTTTTAAGCTTTCAAAATTCAATATATAACATTTATCATCATTGATTTCAAATTTCAATATCTAACATTTATCATCATTGATTCATTGATTTCAAAATTCAATATACATTTATCATCATTGATATATAACATTTATCATCATTAATTCATTGATTTCAAATTTCAATATATAACATTTATCATCATTGATTCATTGATTTCAAAATTCAATATATAACATTTATCATCATTGATATTATATAACATTTATCATCATTGATATTATATAACATTTATCATCATTGATTCATTGATCACCATATCATATTCATAATTCATAATGACTTGTAAACTTATAAATGCCAACTTCAAAGTTTCACCTTTCAAATTCAAACTTCAAACTTAAATTGTCATTAAATATATGAAAGAGTCAAGTTTCAACTGTTCAACTGTCAACAACAAATAGAAAAGACTATTAAACAACAAATCTATTTTATCTACTGGTTGGCCCCTTGCCACGCCCACGAGAAATGTCTAATTTGTGCGAGCCACGAGGAAATGTTGGTCTTCTAGTACTCTCAGGAGTACCACGACCATGACTAGAAGGTGGAGGTTGGATCTGCAAAGGAACAATAGTGTGATATCGAGAACTGGCACTGGCACTGGCACCCGCACTGCTACTAGTAGATGGTGGGATTGGCCCTTTGTGTGGCGGTGTTGCTGATGCTTCATCCTCATCCCTAAAAAGTTCTGCTTCCAATTCTTCCATATGTACTGTGCCGTCCTCCAAATTATCATCCTCTGGGTTGTTGCCCCAGACTCTGTATGATTGATCCTCATTTGCCCGTTCACAGTAATGGCTCAACAACCTCAAGTTGTAATGCACATAAACCAAGCTTTCAGCTCGGTTTTCATTCAGCCTGTTTCTTCTCACATTGTGTATGAAGCTGTAGGTGCTCCAACACCTCTCTGCAGAAGAAGTGTTCACAACCTGTGAGAACTTTTTAGCCAACTTTGGCAAAAGTCCCATGCCGCCATATGCTTCCCACCATGTGAGAGCATCAAATCTGTCCCTGTCTTCCATTGCATGGAAAAAACCAAAGTTAGCAGTGCAACTGAAGTATTTGCCTAATTCAAGGTGCAATTCAGCACACTCCTCCCTGTCGGGTACCAACTTGTCTAATGTCTTCATGTACCCCTCTTGTACCTCTAGATCTGTGTGAGGATTCATCCTAACCCCACCTCCAGGTGCAGGTTGGCCCAACCAAGATGGAGAGTAATATTTTGGCGTAAGGATATATGCCAAGGCATGTAGTGGAACATTGAGTTTATTCCACCATGCACACACACAGGCATGAATCATAGCATACAAGTTGGGATCATTATCCTTAACAATATCTTTTATTTGCCCCAACATGTTGTCCATCTGCTCATAAACCTCCCCAATCACTGGTTTATCAGTATCTGCAAACCGAATCATGTGATAAATGGGCTTGGTAAAATTCAAAATTTCCCTCACACGTGCCCAAAAGGGTCAAGGGAGGTCTCCTCCACATGTTCGAAACCTTGCCTCTCAAATATTGTCACTGCCCTGCGCTTTAATAGCTGCCAGTGTGGGCTTGATACCATTGCAGCCAATGACTCTCTTACCTTCAAAAGGCGCCTGAAGGTGAGGTAATAGCTAGCAAATCTAGTCTTTGCTATCTTCAACAACTTCAATTTGGAGCGAGTACGGAAAAGCCCATGGGTATTGCTATGATTTGTAATAAATTTTATCATTTTTTTACCTCTCTTGTACAAATCACCAAGCCATTTGAATTGAGGTTGTTTGTTTTTGATGATATCATGCATCAAAAGGTTCATTGTCTGAACCAAACACCCAGACCAAAAAATGTTGGGGTATTTATCCTCAATAATTGCTCCTGCTGCCTTACAGTTAGCAGCATTATCAGTGATGACCTGTATGACATTGTATGGCCCAGTCTTTTCAATTATATCAAGTAATGGTTTTGCAATGTTAATGCCGGTTTTGAATTTATCTGAATAATCATAAGCTGCCAGGAAGACTGCACCACTAACCGACACAGCCAAAACATTTATCAATGGTTTTCCTTTTACATTGGTCCATCCATCAGAGACAATGGACAACCCATGCTCATTCCACAGACTTGTCATTCTAGCCAAAGAATTGTTTATTTTATCTCTTTCATGATCAAGACCCACGGTTATGGCCTTGTCATACCCAGGGCTTTTGTATCCTTTGGGGGCATCATCAATGGCAGAAACCATTTCATGCCAATAAGGTGAGCGAAGAACATTGAATGGCACCCCACATGCATATAGAAACCGGTAAACTTTTGAATCCACATCATTCCTACACCCTTCGTCCAGGAAATCGAATATGGTTCTACGCCTTAATCCAGGTGTGTCACTGCCTCCAAAACCACTGGCATGGGTGGAAGTTGAACCTGTTTGTCCATGACGTGTTAGGCCTGAATAAGAATCAATGAAACCCCTAGATCTTTTAGATGATCTCTGTAGGGCAACCTCCTCTTCCTTCCTATATTTCTATCTCTGTGTTGCTGGCACACGAGTACAAATTTCGATTCCAATATTTTTATCTCCATCCCCTGGCATTTTCCCACAAAGGTGCCTTCTTGCATGGGTGTATGAACCATGGTATTGTTTATTGCAATGGGGGCAAATAAATTTAGTGGTTCCACCACCTTTCCCTCCTTCCTGTTTCTGAACATATTTCCACAAAGGTGTCTGAGTTTGGTCTTGTCTAGTTGGGGAATCTGTGTCATCATGTTCTCCACTCCCCACTTCCTCCTCATCATAATCCTCCTCCTCTCTAGGATTTTCTTCAAATCCACCATAACCCTCCTCTTCATCCTCCTCTTCTTTGATTTGCCTCTTTCTTCTACTACTCTCCAACACTATTATCACAAAGAAAGGAACCAACATGAGGAAAATCCCTAGCCATATAGCCATGATGGAAACAAGTTTCAAGTTTAAAGTTTCTAGCCTGCAAAACAAATGGAAAAATGCCAAATGGGAATAGGAAATGCAACATAGGAAAAAAAAAATTCATTTTTTAAGTTTTAAACCCAATAAAATGCAACATTCAAGAAAAAATCAAGTTTTCATTTTCAAACAACCTACAAATTCATCCTAGAAAATACAAAATTGGATTAGAAGGCCTACCTCTTTCTTGCAATCCTCCTGTTGCCTTGCAGCTTGCTCCTTGCTCTCCTTGTTACTTCTGCAGCTCAGCTCTCCAGTTCTCTCCTCAAGCTCTTCTGGCTCTCTCTCACTCACTCAACAAGCAATAAAAACAAAATGACTCCCCCCCTCCTTATAAACAAAACGAAATTTTCATTGAAAAAAATTTCCGCCCGGCGGGAAGCGTTCGGGAGCGAACGCTCCCCGACTGCTTCCGGCGTTTAAAAAACGCTCCCGAGCATTGACTTGATTTGAAGCCACTTGGAGACCCATGAGACCCATTTTGGAGCCCCAAGCCCAAATTTGGGGTCTTAGAGATGTTTTGTAGCATAATGAGCATGTCACCGTCTTCATCATGATTTTTGAGGTCCTCTAACACATTTCTAGCACAAGAGGCCTCAACGCTGCCTCTTTAGCTTCCACGCATGCATGACATCAACCTTGTGTGGGCTAGAGAGAGGGATAAAATAATTTTTTAGAAGCTATCATGGTTGGCTTGTAACCATGGGCGGGTTTTTTAGCATCTTAAACATGTTAGAGGGGCTTCTTCTCGAACTACTTAGTCATGTATATATTTGTGAGACCTCATTTGAGATCTCACCATCATCCCTTGGATTTTCGGCCTCATTGGCAAATTCGAACCTGTAATTTGTGGATGATTTTTGTTGATTATGGATGAATTTTGATGTGTGGATAATTGTCTCTCATTTTTGGAGCTTCTAATTGGCATTGTTGTCGATGGATATACTCTTCATTATCTTGTAAGTGCACTTTTATGGTGAATTTCTGATTTTTGCTAATGTCTACTGCATGGAATAATGTCTCATAGTTATTAATGTGCGCTAATTGTTGAATATTTGCTTGAAGTTGTAACTCTTGGAAATTTTTGCATGTGTTACTCATTTGGTAGTGAATGAACGAATGTTTCTAGGGGATTATTGCATTTTATCCTTGAAACTCCATTAACAAATGTCTTGGAATTATAAATATCTAAATGGGAGCGAAGGCCTTCCCTTTAAGTCTCCTTGAAGAGAGAGTTTCCCATATCAGGGTCATTCATGACTCGAAATTTCCCAAGGGTCTATGCACTAGTCAAATTTCCTTGGCGGTCACTAACTCCTCAAAATTATCTCTATTTTAACATATATTTTTCGTCCCTTTAAGGATAAGGAGGCTCATCTAGGGCTTGGTACGAATTATCTCGGAGGAGGAATTTTTGAATTTGGCTTGGATAGAAATCTTCCATTGTCTCCCCTCTAAAGGTGCTCAAGTTTTGGTGGAATTCCCATGGTGGATTCTCCATAAATTGATGCCCTAGTTGTCACATCAAGAGGGAACCCTAGAAGCTAATCCTTCAACTTGGGGATTCTTTGAAGGAAAAATTCTTAGGTACTTGATGAAGTAAAATCATACATTTCCTTTTCGCTCACCTACCTTGACCTTGGATGCACATATACCTTGTGTCAAGTCTCAACCCTAGGTCTTGTGTAGTTATTTCTCAAAGGAGTTTTTCGTGGAAAGTTTTACTAGTCTCTCCTTAGGCTTGCACCATTTGTTGAACTTTCCATTAAATGAGCTACCTTGCCTCACTTCAAACCTATCACAAAGGCATCTGTCACAAGTGAGTAGTACTGGGATTCCTCCCGTCGGTGAAAATCCGAGAAGAGCTGGGGACTTAGGTTGTGGTGACAATGGGCCTTTGTCCCAGGTGTTGTTGTGCCCTCTGACTTTGGCCTCTATATAAGCCCTACTAGTTTGTGCAACAACAAATCCATTTCAGGCTCCCTCTGGCTCCTAAATCGGTCACATGTGTGGCCCTGGCACTCGACCCTTTTCAAGCAAACTCGCTATGCTAGGAAAATAAGCTCGACCTCCTTGGAATTCGACTACAATGGGAAAACTTGACTTCCCTGTGCAAATTGATTACTCTGGCAATCTTTTTCCTTACTCCGGTACCTCAACCATTCTGAAGCAACTCGCACCACTGGGAAACTCAACCTCTGCATAAAAATCGATCTCCTACAAAGTCTAGAAATCATTGAGAAGAATCTCCTCCGACAATATTGTCTCCAATCACCACTGATCACGATTTGTTGGTGCTCTCATGCTACCATTGCACACTTGCTATCACTGCAAATCTGTTTCTCGATGTATTCGCCAAATGCCCATCGATTTCCTCTTATAATCTCTCGTTGAGCAATCAACGGGCACGATCTAATATCAATCGATGGTTAAGATCATCTTGACCCCATCAATTGACTTTGCTAGAAGTCACTAGAGGAAAATCAATTTACCTCAATTAATCCCAATTAATTAAGCCATTTCCCTAAGTTAGGCTTAGGAAAATTAATAAACTTGCTAATTAATTCTAATTAAGTTAATTTTCCTTAGAATTTTTTCCAGGTATTGGAGAAAATCAAATGACTATGTTCCTTAGCCTCATAGACACCATTTGAGACTAGAACACCTATTCCAGCTACATAAACTAACATCTTCATCAATTTTATCAAAAGTCTTCCAGAAAATCACATTATCATTTAAAGAGTCGGCGCGTTTCGAACTACTCAGTGTAGTTCATCATCAGGAGAATGATGTTTGTCCTGATCCAAATCCTTCACTATATATATTGTAGATATGCAATGGTCATTGACAAAAACATAACCAGAAAATGAAATAACCCCTCATTGTGATGAGAAATCTATTGCTTCATTGGGCTAGGATGTTCATAGAGAGTTTTATTTAGTTTGATAGATGTGATATCTAGGGATACTCTTGGGACAAATGGCTATATAAGAGGGGTTAGAGCTTAGGCTATAATTTGGCTTTTACTCACTTGACATCCCTTGCCATTCTCTTGCATTTTAACATTGGCTCATGCTCTTTCTTTTCTTACAAATGCATCAAACTTGGGTATATACAACCCCTTCTCATGGGATGAGGTCAATAGTGAACCAACATGAGTGATTGACAACAACCAAACAAAAGGTATGACAATGGATTAGAGGAATGAGGACAAATGTTAAGCATGGATATCATGGAACACTACCATCATCAGAGCCTCCTATTTGTACCCCGTTGACCACTGGAGTGGCACTTGATGATTATGTAAAGACTCCATGCCCAAGTATGAACCAGAGGACACTTGTACCATCAGATATCATCAGTTCAACAAAGTTTTTAAACTCTACTTATACTTCTCATCATCTTTATCTTGTACCCAGATTCCACGCCCTATGGGGAATTGTAATAAGTGATGCCAGTAATGATGAGTTTTGAGTTAGTATTGAGTTTGTAATAGGCCTAGGTAGCATGGGACCTTGCCAACAAGTGAGTATTACTCTGGGAGGTTTTTTTTACTCGGTTAATTATCATTTCCCTCTCAAGACTTAATAATCAATTGAGTTTTTTCCTCTAATTTTACTCCAAATCCGGAGTACGGCTTGATGGTGAGGCCTTGGGTGGGTCATAGTGTCTAGAGTCAATGCATATTACCATACTAGATCACAGAAAAAATTTCGTGGAATTTGGCTAGGTCTAGGTAGTCATTTTTAAATTTTTTAGATTTCTTGCATGTCAACAATTGCAATAAAAATTGTAATTGAATTGTAATAAGTGTTGTCTAGAGAAGATGTATGAGGTATGAGTAATCAAAATTACACTTCTCACCCTCAACTTTCTACTATGACACACTTTGAGGGGTTAAAAATGTGTTTTGAATTCTCAAAACTCACTTTTCCTAGGTTTAGTAGGAAATTTGAAAATAAATTAAGCCAAAAATTAAATAAATGGAGAAAAATAAATATCCACACATGCTAAATGTTGTGGAAATGAGGTGTAAAATTATGGAGGAGTTAAAGTGAAGTCCCAAGGTGATGCAGACTCTTAAAATCAAGGAAAAAACACGTGCTCAAATAAAATCGAATTTTTGGCATTAAATGAGAGTTGCTTACTTGGAAATTCGAATTTGTGAAGTTAATACACATTTAGGAGGCTTTGGGAGAATATTTGGTGGAGATTTTTGTGGGAAATTGTCCCCACATAGGTTACCAACCATATACACTTGTCATTCCATCACAAAATTCGAATTTGACACATAAGGAAAGAATAAAATGATGTCCACTTGCCATAATTCGATTTTTACACTTGACATTGGAGCTCCATTTATCAAATTCGAATTTGACTTGTGATCGCCTCCCTCTCACCACTTGGCATTTAGTTATTCATTGGGATTTGCTTCCACTTATATAAATGAGCCTTGGGCTCTCATTTGTAATATTGTTTACTAACTATTGTGCTTGCGGAAGCGCTGCTACTTTGTACACTTTTCAAGAATATCAATAGAGACTTTGGGGGTCCATTCATGGATGTTCTTCCTTTGGAGCATGGTGCATTGTGAGCTATTGGTATAATCTTTTTTATGCTTTGAGTTATTTCATTTTCCATGTATTCTTGCGAATTTTCTAGTGCACAACTATCGTGTATTAGCATTTGATTTGAAAGTAAGTTCTAGAGGTTGAAAGTTTTAGTTTATTTTCAAATAAATTTCTAGAAGTTTCAATTCATTGTTTACTTATCTAAATCTACATGGACTAATGTGTGACTTGAGTATTATAGAAGTATTATTTTTGAATCAAGCGTGAGGGGAAGTCTTTGGGAGACCAACCCACTATTGAAGCACCTTCAAAGGAACTCTCATTTGTTATTTGGATTTTCATAGTTTATCTTATAAAAAAGTGTCTTGCAGGGATTCGTTTGGACATAGTTTGTATGCATGCAATCATTTAAAAATATTTTACTTTTCATTGTGCTTCATTGGATCATATTTTGCTATTTAAAGAGCTTAAGCATGTCTAGACAAAGAGGAGAGTTTGCTTATCCTCTTTGGCTTAGCCCTTTGTAGATTATTGTGCAATATTTTGTTATTTTTTTTGTCTAACACTTGGTTGGTTTTTTGTAGCCTTCTTTTTCTAACTTGTTTTCTTGTAGCAATTTGTGGGATTCACCTTCAAGAAACTAGTAACAAATTGTTGTAGGACCTTTAAGCTCTAATGTCAAATGAGGATGACTCTCTCTTTTTCCTTTGGTTGTGGGCAGTTAAGAAGCTTCTCTAAGGAAGGCTGAGTTCCTTTTGTGGCTTCTTCTCTTTCTCTTGGTCGTGAACATTGAGGAGGCTTAGCCTCTTTTCTTCACTTGTAAAAATCTGATTTCTATTGAGTCTTTGTATTGCAGAAATTTCTCATCAAGGATAAGTCTAAGACTTAAAGTTTCATTTGTAAATGTTTTACTTGAGCTTGTAGGAGGCCTCATAGTCTCTTACCTCTAACAACCAATAAAATTTCTGATTTTGGGAGCATGGGTTTTACCCATTGGCATCCAAATCTCTCCATTTTTGGAGAGGACTTGTGGTGTGATTTGTTGATCTCTTTAAATTGCATGCATCTCATCTAATTGGTAAATTAACACAACCATGCATTTCATTCATTTCACTAGCTATTCACTTTGATTTGCTACGAGTTTTAAGAGCATTTACTTTCATAGCAAATTTAGATTTTTTATATGCAAACATCTTTACTTGAGTTTATTTAGCTTGAAATCATACTTCAAAATTGCTTATGCTTCACCGTTGAGCACACTCTACAATCTTAAGTTTAATGCATCAAGTAAAGCTACATTTTTCATGACAAACAAATATATTTCAAGTTGAAGTGGAAGTCAAATTCTCATTTTCTTGTTAATTTACTTTTAGATCTTACATGCCCCAAGCATCACTAAAATTTACTCCCAACTTAAGTTGGTTGAATAGACATTTTAGGGACCCTTTACCTCTATGGACTTCTCACTGTGAGATCACATTTTAGGGACCCTCTACCTCTATGGACTCCTCACTGTGAGATCCAAACCTTTGGGCGAGGGTGAGGTCTAAAGATTAGAGCTCAATTGTAATCTTGTTTTAGAGCCAACTAATAAAATAAACCAAGAGCACTATCTCATCACATTTACTTACAAATTTCTCAATTTTTTTGCTATCTTGATGGTTTAAAGTTTCACATGCAAATCTTATTTCAAGAAGCATTTTGGATGCAAGCATTTTAATCTCTTAAATTTTGAAACAAGTTTAATTCTATGGTACTTGGAAATTTGCTTACTTTTGCAATTTCATTGCATGTTGTCATTTTAATAGTCATTATGCTTATGGATGATTGATATATCTTATTTATTTGGCAAGTACCCTTATTTGGTGTTGCAAATTTAATTGAATGTTGTTATCTTGGTCTAACATTTGAGTTTTTCTATCATCTCATTTATATTCTCCAAAGTAGAACACTAATTGTTTCCTTTTGAGCAAGATAGTTTCTCATGCTTTGATTCATAAATCTATTTATCTTGAAAGAATTTACAATACCTTGTGCTAACATTTTATTGTTTCACTTTTCAGGACTACTTTTGCTTTCTATTTGAAAGCATTTTACTTCATTTAAGCAAACATATTTTCATTTTAAAGAGCAATGCTTTGAAGACACTGGTTTTCATATGTTTTATGCTTATTTAAATTATGTATTGATGGTTAATGCTCATAACACTTTTTGCTTATAAATTTTAAGAAGTAATCTATTTAACTTTAAGAACTCTCCTAGAAAACTCACATCTTTAACTTAGTTTTTCTTTAGGGACCACCCCCCATGGCTAACCTACGAGATAACTTAAATGGAGAGAGCCAGGATTAATGTGACAACCCGTTCTTTGAGTTCCTTGCAACCAAACACACATTGTGGGGTTAAAAGCTTTTCTCACTAACTTGTAGGTAGGTGTAGGCGACGAGGAATTAACATGCCCCTTCTAGATAGTGAAAGAAAAGGCCTCAAGGAAGGTCACACTGGATTAGGGGCATGTGATAACCACGAAGGCGAAGTAAGGGAACAAGTGTACAACCAATAGTGGTCTATGATCCAACTCAACTTGTGATCCATACTAGAATGCCCTTAAACATTAAATGAAAGCACTTGAATACAAAAATGGTAAATGTACTGCATAATAGATGATCCACCTTTATCAAATGAACAAGCTAGATGAATATCATGAATGAATGCACTAACCGAAGAGTGAATAAGAGGAATATGAGGCTGACTATTTGTGGATCATTTTAGGGCTGCTGGTTGGAAAACTGCATCATAGGAGAAGAAATTTTCTTGTAGGGTTACCCATACATATGGGCGGGTAACAGCCGCATCATCACTGTATTTGGTACATCCATATTTAGGGTTTCACCATCCTATTGAGGTATACAAAGACTCCTTATTCCCTTTCTATTATCGGGAATGTGATACATAATAATTAAACTATACATTTGATTAAATTTATGAGTCATGACCTACTGTTTGGTGAAGGAAACTTGCTGATAGAAATTACTTTAGTGCCTTTAAATGAGCTCCAAAATACCTACGAAATCATGCTGATTCAAAAGCAGTTTGATTCAAGTCACCCTTCAAAATAAAAGTATATTAATTATAGACATGTGAAGAGACATTTTAGGTTAAAAACTTGTGGATGATGATAACAAAGACTAATTGGTTTCAACAAAAAATTATAAGTAAAGACACAATTAGTCTTGTTGCTTTGTTGATATATATATATATATATATATATATATATGTTACTAGACTCAGAATCGACAATAAATCGGCAAGGCAAAAGAGCGAAGAGTTTTAATCGGATCGGGAAAAAATCGGGAAAAAATTGGTGAATTGAATAAATAAATATATACACATCTATTGAATTAAAAAAAAACATTTTTCATTCATATTCAATCAAGCAATGTCCAAACAATGCATAATATCAATAGTTGTCCAAAATGTCATGAATGAATAAGTATCTCATATATGTTATGAGTCCAAACATGATCCAAAGTACCGAGTCCTGACTCCTAACTAGTGATGACATAGAACTAGAAGCATCTGCTTCTAAAAGTTTATAAAATACTGCATACTAATCAGTAAAAAAGTAGTAATTGAAATCTCTTGATTGCTGCTAAAACGATACGATAATGGTTTTCCACTGAAATCTTTGACATAACACACGTTGAAGCTAATGCTGGAGCACACTGCACACTACGCCTCTATTACATTATGCCTCTATTACGCGCAGTAAACTCAAACTGAAACCATGCCTCTTGTTGACCACACTTTGTCAAGTACCCCATAGCAGTACACCCCCATTTTTTTTAATGGGATTCGTCATGTTCGACGTGGTTGCGCCATTCAAATTTCATCGACAGTCGACATTTTTATAAATGATGTAAACCCATTCTGCATGTAATGATGTAAATGATCTAAGTAAGACCGTTAATGTATGTAACAGCCTAGGTAAGCCTAGTATGTTGTTGATGATTTCTATCCTAGGAGGTTTTTTGTCTCACTGATTCACGTAAGTGATCGACGGAGTTTTTCCCTCCAGCGTCACCCCAAAGCTAGGGTGGATTTTGTTATCAGCATGCTAAGTGAGTCTTAGTGTTTTCTATCGAGTCCTTGTAAAAGTAGTTTGAACTACTTGGTCTACTAGATCATGTTTTGAGTCGCAGAATTGAGTATCTATTTGAGGGTCTATACGAATGGGTATTCCCCCTTCATGTGTCTAAATGTATTATCTTGTGTAAAGAGGGTTGGAAAAATAATTAAAATCCCCTCTTAGTCAATTAATTAAATTTTCTGGTCAATTAATTTAAAAAATCTTAAACCAGAAATTTAATTAATTTAGGTTCCTAAGTTAGGATTAAATCTTTCAGAGGCAAAATTTGGGGGTCCTTGGAAAATGATTTTTAAAAGCCCCAGGCCAAGGGAATTTTGAGAATTTTAAGAAATTTTGGACCCTTGGGCCTTGGTGGTTAAGTCAAAGTCAAAATTTTTGGGTAATTAACTCAAAAATAATATTTTTGAGTTAATTAAAATTGAATTAAATGATAAATTCGTTTTTTCCCCAAATTTATAATTTCAACGCTCCTGATTAAAAGATGATTAAATCTTTTGGACGATTGAGATTATTTTGACAAGGATCATCCACACTAGCCGTTGGAGATTTTATCCTATAAATTTAGAGGTCTTTGTCAGTCTTGAGTCATTTGATCTCAGAATCGTGCACTTGTTCTTAAAAGCTCTTGTAAATTTTTGAGGAATAAAGCATAAAGACTTTGGGGTTACAAATCTGGATGTTCCTTCTCAGATCTATGTGGTGAATTGTCTCTAAACTCTGCTACTGTGTTTCTTGCATTTTATGGTTGATGGCCTTCATGGATTAATCTGCATACAGGTATCTTGTGTAGTTTTCTGGTTTTATAAAATGATATTCTGATTTTTCTAAAAAGGTCTCATGTTGTTTTCTTAAATTTCTATCGATCTAAGGTTCAGATCTAAGTGTGCAGGGAAATTTTTTTAGATTGAGCGTCTGGGGAAGTCTTCGGTTGGACCAGCCGACTCTCAATAACATAAATCTGAAAAGCTCATTATTTGTTAAATTCCAAGTCTATCTTACAAAATTGGTGGTTTTGCAGGGTTTTCTAAGGCTTGTGCCTCTCCCAAAAATTTTAAACTTCTGAAAATTGTGCTAAGATGGATTCAAATCTGACGATGAGGGTTTTAAATCTGTAAACTAGTTTGTAAGTTTGTAATTTTAAAAATTGTAAGGGTTTAATCATTTTTGGTGTATATATATTTCGGGATTTGACTGATTGTTGCAAGTTACAGGTTTATTCAGAATTTTTTTTTTAGGATCTGAGACAGATCTAGCCCCCAAGGGCCAGATCTGGCTTCAGAATCCCCACTGTGGGCAAATCTAGGCATTATTGATTCAAAATTTTTTGAAAAATCTGAGTTTTGAAAAGAAATTTTAAATTTTGTTAGATGTACTGGGTTTATCCATTGCAAACATTGCCATTTCCCCTGCATACGCTGCCATTGATTTCCTCACTGTTGCCCAGATTCATCTCTGCCTTCATATCTTCCCTCTGCCGTCCATTACCTGAGCCATTTACTCGTCTCCCCATCGTTCTTCATCCACGAGCCTCTTTCTCACGTTAGCTTTTCCTCCTTCACGTTCGTCGTCATCAACTGCCCTCTGCCTTCGATCTGCAAGCCGTCTGTCAGATTTATCTCTGCAAATCGATCCCGCCATCTAGCATTTCTCCACGCTGCGACCCTTGACATCCGTCCATTGAGCTTCCTGCAAACACAATGAACGCAGCATAAGCTCCATTGCTGCCGATCCATTTTCAGCTCCTCTGCTCGTGCCCTACCTCCTCGTCGACCTGCAAGGCAAACACAAACATTGAAAACGAAATTATTCATATGCGTTTTTTTTTAAAGTGGTTTCATAATTCGAAATTTTTGAGTCGGCTTTAGAGTAGTTCTTTTTTTTTAGTTTTAGATTTCAATAGTTGTTTCTTTTATCGTATAGTTTTTAGACATAGATTTTAATTAGATTTTTCAAATCGATTAATTTTTTTTCTTTTTTCTTTTTGGGTTAGCGTTTAGTGTAGAAAGTTCGATTTTTAATTTTACACTTTAGGTTTTGATTTTTTGTTTTAGATTTTAATTCTAACTTAGATTTAAATTTAATTTGTTTATATAATTAGTTAGTTCAGCTTTTAGAGTTTAATTGTTAGCCTTGTTTCAAATTTAATTTTTAGTTTTAGCTTTTAGATTTTAATTTTTTAAGTTTCATTTAGTTTTAATTCTAGTTGTGTTTTAATTTAGATTTAGATTGTTTTAGATTAAAAAAATAAAAATAATAAAAAATAAAAAATTCCAAAAATTCTAAAAAAAATTTAGAAAATACAAAAATATAAAAAATTTTCAAATTTTCTATAGTCAAATGCGCTAATTTTTTTTTTTTTTTATCTAAAGTTTGATTGTGGATCATTTAAATTTTCGAACTGGGTTATATTGGAATATCTTAATTTTGGAAAATTTTCAAGCATCTGACATTCTCATATTATTGAGTTCAAGTTATTCATGGTTGTGACGTTTTCAATTAAATATCATTGTGATCAATCGTGTTTTAATAAGCAGCAGTTAATCGTCACTTACTTGTTTATAATTGTAACGAAATTTTGTTTGACTCCATAAGGCACTGGTCTTAAAAGTGAAATCTAATCTAGATCTGTGAAATCCTGTTATTTTTATCAAGTATTTGGTGTTTTAGCTGTGTCTCTTGGATTTGTCCTTCATTTATAATAGGGTCTACCTCCCTTAGCTTGCAAGGAGACAACTTAAATAGAGAGATTGGGGATAAGGGTGACAGCCTCCAATCTGAGCCGTTGTCGCGGTGCCTTGACAATCTGTGCGACAACACCTCTATTACCTTCTCGTCTTATGAGTTACCGGGCCTGAGCAATGAGAAGTGAGTTACAGACCGACTTTTAATTTTAACCTAACTGAACCACACGACGAACAATGTGGCAACCCTAAAAGTTAAAACCCGTGCTCGTTGAGTAGAGGGTTGAAAATCACCTCAGTCACCTAAATTGTAATTAATCTGAGTCACGAGTCAAACTCGTGTTGACCAAGAGTCAAACTCGGTCAACACGAGTTTGACTCGCCCAGAGTTGAATCGGATCGTATGAGGGAAGAGCGGAGTTTGACTCACGATTAATAGAGAGTGATCGGAGATTCATGTTTCACTGATATATATATATATTATGATATGATGACATTGTGCTGATTGATGCAATCATTAACTTTTGCTTTTACTGTTCTATTAGGTAGATTCTTTTTATCTTTTAGCTTCTAGCTTTCAAGAGTTGCTCTTGTACTCCCATTACTAATTATTACTTGCGTAATTCTGAGTCTCATTGACCTACATTTTTTGGTTGTTTATGAATATTAATAAAATCATCTCATCTTATCCATCGAACATCAAATAAATACGAAATATGATTTTGATTTATGTACATTAGTGGTCGAATCCAAAAAATGTGCACTTTTAATGCATTTGTAGGATATTTAATGTAGATTTCAAAATATTAAGCATTTTGTGTATTATAGGTTTGCTCTCTGTAACACGTCTGTCACAAACTCGATTTCTTATTGCTTACTGTTTTGTGACTTGAGAATGTTTTTGATGTTGGGTGCTTTGGGTGAAAGTATTTTTATGGTAAAACAAACTTTCTTCCCTCTTTGATTTTGTCCAATGCCAATGGCATTTAAGAATGTTCAATTTATAATCGATTTTCATAATGTTTATGCAGGTGTTGACTTTAGGTTGAAGAAAATGACTGTAGAAGGGAAAAGGGTGAAGTTGGCAATTTGGGATACAGGTTTGTTGACATTATAGAAAAATACAATCTATTTCAAATCCTCTGTTCATTTTAATTGAGTTTTATACATAACTAGTTATATTCATTGTAATTCCTTTTGATGTTGGGAATATATGATTGACATAATGGTTACAGATCAGGCATGGAATGTTTTTAAAATGAAACATATATAGAATTGTCCATTATCTACATTGTTGTGATCTCAAGGGTAAAGTGTTGAGACATTCTAAACATTTCCAATGATAAATGAAGTTCCAATTGCCTTATATCTGATGTATGGTGTTTTCAAGAATATTTGTTGTCTAGTGCTGTTGGCAAATGAACGTTGGGAGGTGAAAATAGTGCTTTTTATAATCTCATGTTTCTCTGTGAATCTTGGATGTGACTGTTAATGATATTTTTTGTAAAATGAATCTGGCACTATTGATCGTTCATCACTTTCTTCCTATAATGTTTGTTCAAATGATTTCAGTAACCACTATTACATTCCATGTTGCAGATTTTCATCATCAAGGCAATTCATAACAGGAATTCTCCAAATTTCAATAAGGGTTTTAAATTTCAAATTACATAATCTCTTTCCCTACTCTTCTTCCATGCTTACAATTTTAACATTTTTTCTTATTAGAACTACGATAATTACAATTCAGTTGTCTTAAAATTTTTAATGTAGTCTTTGACTTTCTCTTTGGCATCCATGAATACCACTCCTTGATCCCTAACCTTCTCCCCCCTGCCCCCATCACTTCTCCACCTTCACAATTCTCCCAATCTGGAGAGGATATACCCTCTTGTTTATCACTCTCCTTTCCTTTGTAGGTGGGTTGAGGTATAATTGTTCATGGCCAAGCTTCCTAGTTCTTCATTAGTAAGGGATAAATCACCATGGTCATACTTGATTGATTGCTTGCCTTGATAAGATTTCTTTTTCTAATTTTCATGACATGACTTCATTTTCCCGACCACATCTCCCTTCTTGGTTTTGTTAGAGAAATTAAGGAGGTGGCAGTTAATCAATTTCTCTCATTATGACATTATCTTGTGATGTTTTGTTGTTATCATTTGTTCTTTCAATTTATCTTTTCTTATCATCAAGAGTAAAGCCAATGAACAAATAGAACACAAGATGTAGGCACACTGCCAGGGAAAAAACCCACTCTTTGGGGAAAACCCGGTCAAAATTCTTCCTTCAGTAGATTCAAGATGAGATGACCAAGACCCTAACTAGAGACTCCCTTTGTTAGCACCAAGATCTCCTTTGCTTGCACCGAAACTTCATCCTCATTACTACAATAACACCGAGAAATTCTTTTTAAGATCTTCCTCCTATGGTAGCCCCAAGATCCTTCCACTTTGATGACACCGAAACATTCTCTATGATAACCCTTAATTGTAGTAGCACTGAGTTCATTGATTAAGATAGCACTGAGGTATTGTGACTGAGATAGCATTGAGAGTATATAAGCATCATAGCCCGAGACTGTAGTATCACTATGATTGATATAGCACCAAGATCTTCCGAGCTTCTTTCTTGGCTATCACTGAGACATAGATAGTATCGAACCAATGAGACCCTTCTCATTGTGATAGCACCGAACTTGTGATATCCTTCTTACTGTAATAGTTCCGAATTGTCATGGCATCCTTTTCATGTGATTACAACGCACCTTTATCACTACAATTGCACCAAGATCATGAATGCACTGAGACTATCTTATTGAAAAGATCCGAACTGTATCTTTGTACTGTGATTCGAAAATCTGTGATGTAATGCGAAACCTTAGTTTGGTATACATAGTAGTTG
Organism: Pinus albicaulis; assembly: GCA_034641835.2. Taxonomy (NCBI): domain Eukaryota; kingdom Viridiplantae; phylum Streptophyta; class Pinopsida; order Pinales; family Pinaceae; genus Pinus; species Pinus albicaulis. Next base: position 63,346,262 of record CM076581.1, on the reverse strand, counting down.
CCCATCATAAATAGGCCGACATGATCATCATGAAGAGTTGCGTCTCTGTGTTAGGCTGACATGAGTTTTATGGAGAGAAGCCGACTTGTTGACTTTGATGAAGACTTGATGAAGAGGGTGAATTGAATATTTTGATGAAGAGGCCGAGGATGTTGACCTTGAAGAAGATGACTTGATGGAGGAGCCTTTTGATCAAATAATAAACAACCTATATTATGTGATTTAAATGCCCAAAATTGATCAATTTAAATCTGTAATGACTAACCTAGAAGTCCACGATGGGGACCTTAATCTAAATGACCCAACCATGCAACCCATGCTTTCATAAGTCATTTAATGATAATAAATTCTTTTTGACAAATATATTAATAATGAAGATTGAACCTAGTTACATTCTTCAACACTCCCTCTTAACTAGGGAGGTATTCATATGTAATTAAAGAGGTACATGGAAAATCTCACTTTATCTATAAAGATGTTTAGGCATTGCAATGACATGGAATAGATTCCTGACCAAGGCAATCTATTCATTTGGTCTCTTGTTAATTTTGGGCAAATAGGTCCAAACTCCATGTTGCACTGCTCATATGACGATGGTCATATTTTTGTTGGATTCCTCTTTCAGAGAGGTGCAAGATTGATCTAAAGATCATCTTGATTGGATGAGCAGAACATATATTTTGAATTTATTTTCCATACATTTGCAAGATCGACCAGATTTGTAATGTAGGCTCACATGCCTAATAGATGTGTCACACACCCTCACTAATGGATATAAATTGGAGAGACATGGAGGACATTTTCATCATCAACTCATCACACATCTCTCATTGTGATCTGATCTGTTCGTTAGCTTTTGGAGGCCTTCTTCCCTTCACACATGCACAACTGAAGTTTGAAATTTGCGGATTTGTTTAGGGCTTGTCTGCTATAGCATTGACCAGCATTGACTGTGGTAAACCCTTGGTCGTTTGACCTCAAAACTCTACCAAAATTTTGATTTTGAGAGGCCGTACTGCTGGGCACTGAAATCGAGGAAATCAGAGTTGTTTGACCGATGCCCTAATCTGTTGTGTTGACTTTTCTGCGTTGACTTTGGGTTGACCATCGTTGACTTGTGATGAGCTGTCTTTGAGGGCTGTGGGTGTGACACTTGGAGGATTGGTTGACCAAGAAAGACTTTGCTGGCTCAAGCATCTTGTTGACTGCCGTAATGCACAATATCTCATATCTTTGTTGGACAAAAGAAATTGTAAATCTGATCTATATTATTGGCTTATCTTCTGTTGATCTATTATTGTGTTCTATCAGCATTTTACTTTCATGTTTATGTGATTGCTATTTTGTATCAGGTCTATGAAAGATTGAAGTAAAATTGCATCAAGCATAGAACACCATGGTTATCTAAATTTAACATCTCTCAATAGTTTAGGCACCACAATGTCACAGACTAGTTTCCTGACCAAGGAAATCTATCCGAGTGGCACTAAGATGGACTAAAGCTTTCAACCTCTATAGGTACCATCAAAATAACTTACTAACTATCAACCCAGGGAACTAGGTGCGCATTCACCCGATACCACCCTCCCTACCAGACATCAAAACAAAGTGTTGGCCCGATGTCTTTGTTGAGATTCAACAAGATGATGAGCTTAGTGAAAATCAGTCACCTTCACTAAGTGGGCCCGCAGGTTATTTTTAGGTGTAAGTCTATTTTTAGACTATGTCTATTTTTAGACATGGTGATCATATTTCAGAAGTTGCAGGATGCTATTTGTGGATGGTTGGTCAAGTTGGAAAAATAGATGAAATTCTATTTTAAGAATATTGGGCGAAGTCTATTTATAGATCGTCGATCTAAGAATAGAAGTGTCGATTATTATTAGCTCTTAATAATAATCAGACTCTAAATATCAACTTATTCTCTTGGAGAACTTTATTTCAGTATACAGATTTGGCAAATTAGTGGGCTGAAGGAATTACGCAATGCCTAGGGTTTACTGGTGGTTCATGCATGGAGGACTTAGTTAGAACTGAAGTGACAAAGTTATGACAGAGTTGGAAGACTAGTTCATGGAGTTGTTATTCAGTTTAACTCAGTTAATGGAGTTAAACTCAGTTGAGCTAGTTGTATCTAGTCTAACTGAATGATACACTAGTGAGAGTGGAGTGAATTAATTAGTTAATTAATTCACAAATAATAACTCATTAATCAACTGAACAAATACAACAGTTAACTACAATGCATGTCAGTTCCAGTGGAGACCTAGTGGAGAGATAGGTGAAAGGGCAAGATGGACTATCCATTGTGACTATAGTGATGCATTGATTGCACCACACACACATTGGAGTTGCCAATGAGGATTGCGTAGTGCAAGCAAGGAAGATTCGAATTCATTCAGGAGTCTTCTTCAGCAGGGATTGCACAGTGGAGGCAGGCTATCAGGTGGCAAGAAATCAGTGCATGGATTTGCAGATTTCTTCTGATTAGTGTGTGACGATTGATTGTACTGAGAGCTTGATATACTAAGCTTTGTATGAGATTGTTACATGATCTCCATGATACATAATATATGATAGTTGGGGTTTTCAGCTTTAGGCTTTTCCGTTAAACAACTGTGTTATGTGCGGTTGTTTTTATTGCTTCATGTGTTTGCAATTGAGATTTTAAATTTCCGCAAAAGATTAACAGTGGAAGGATTCTGTATTTAGCAAGAAGATAAATATTGTTAGATCAGGAGAATCTGGATATATACATGCATCTTGTGTATAATTTCTACAGTCTTTCCAGGCAATGCTTCACTCACAAAGCCTTAACAAAAAATCTCTTCCGATCAAACTGATTAGTAACCAACATTTTATCAAAACTTCGAGAGATTTACCCGCACAACCCCAATTAGCAATACACTTTCAAATTTATAATCAAAACAAACCTTTGGGGTTTCGATGCTTCTCTTCAACTAATCTTAGTAGGACTATCAGTTGAATATTTGAGAGAAGATTCCTCTTCCTACTTTACATGCAACAACATATGTTCCAGAATGTATTCTCCAATAAAAAACGATGTTATGCCCTCCCTCTTAACCAGGGAGATTTCTTCTACGTAGGCCCCCTCCTAATGTAGGGAGATTAACTTCTTCCTTTAGTGTTGGAGAATCTTTCATGGTTTCCATCCTTCTTATCATACTTCTCTTGTGGACTTCAATATGATGTACCTGCACAACTTAGACAACAAGTACAACCAATTTATAGAAGCATGAAGTTAGTCATAACAAAATCTTATAGTCGTGGAAGCATTCGACTTTTACAAACATTATCATCAAGAGACTATACTTCAATACTTCAACTTCTAGCCCAGGTTTGTTACAAACCCTAAATCACATCAACAACTCAATCAAGATGATAGAAGATTAGTTCTGTCATATAGCGATCCCTAGAAATAAGTCGAAAGAAAGATAAAGGTATCTAATAACTTTTGGAAGCCATATGATAGACTTTCCACTAGGGTTTTATGTAAACCCTAGATTTCACTCAAAATAATCACAACTTGAATAGCTTCTACTAGGGTTTGATGTAAACCCTAGATTTTTCATCTATAAATTCTCAACAATCATTATATAGATTCAGAGGAATACACATACTAAAGAATTTAACCATTACTAGGTCTTAGTTGCAAAACCATAGAATTTTCAATCATCATCCTAGAACTTCAATCTTTGACTAGAGCTTTTTTCCAAACCCTAGAACTTATGACCATTAGAAACTTGGTCAACACACATATCTAGGATATTACCTAGAGCATATCATATGTCAAACAATATTAATACATTAGACATATACAGACCTAGGCTAAGCTAGGGTTTCAATCAAAAGAACACATACCTAGGACTTTAAGTACATAACAAGAATGTTGCTTTTAGATCTAATCAAAACCTTGGGTTTTGGTTCATATCAGAGCAAACCCTTATTATATCAAAACTTCATAGGTTCGGGATTTCGAACAACATCATTTCAACCCTAATAAGTTAGAGCTTCCATGATCATATCAAGATCCCAAACATGACATCATCAACATAATAGTAATTTCTTCATTAATATCCCTAAGTGAGTTTAGGGTTTCACATATCAATAACATACCCTTAGGTTAGGGTTTTCTAGAGAATCTGTCTAGGGTTATTTTATATAAACAATCAGATATATAAGGTGGGTAGATTTATCAAATGATGAACCATCTCAAACAAGAATATTTTAGATTCAAAAGAGCTAGACATAACAATGTTAGTAACACAAATTTCAAAATAAGATGAAGAGAATTTTAAAATATGTATGGTTTAATACATACCTGGAAATGTTTCTTGGCAAACCTTGTAAGAATTCTTTGAAGTGTAAGCCATGGTCTTCTATACCTGTAATACATACTTTCAAGCAAAATGTAATATCCCAAAATCGGGACAGCTCAGCAAGCTTGCACTAAAAATGCATTTCCAGCAATATATGTAATAAAATATTGAAATGAACTTTTGGATCTTATAGATTAATCAATATACAACCTAAATCCAAGAATAGAGCTGAAACAAATCAAACTAGGTGGGTTAAATAGACCTCCCACACTAGTGTAGCTGAAAATAACCAAAAACCCCAAACACTGCAACACAAGGATTTCTGCATAAAAGTGACTGCGCAGTCATAAGAGGGTTTTAACTCAGAAAATAGGAGAACAAGTAGATCTACTCATATATTGATAAAAAATGCTGAAGAACATACAAAATACAAGAGAACCCGGCAAAGGTTTATTGTCAAACACTCTGCATACAAAATGTGATATTCAGAAATTTACTGAATCACCATTGCAACTCTGAAGCATAGGAGTGTAGAAGGTTGAAATATGTTTGATCTGATGTCGATCCCTCAAGGGCTTCCTCCCATGAAATGTTGGACCTCTCAATCACAAGAAAACACTGCAACGAAGCCAGTAGACCCTCTGCTGAATGCTGCCTCCAAAATAATGCATTTCCTAGCTGGAACAATGCTGGGGATGTAGGGGAAATGTGTGGTCTGATACTAGAGATCTGAAATAAGCTCTGGAGCTCTCCAAATAGGTCCCTCAAGTGAAGGAAACCTTCCTCCAATGATAAACTAGCTCAAAAACTGGGATTCCAATCCCTTCCACTGCTGCACCCTGCAACACTGCACAATCTCCGGAAAAAACTGCGCTGATGAAGTAGGCTGAGTTTGGCCTAAAAACCTGATGTGGAATGATGAATACAAACTCTCCCAAGAGTCTCCTCAAGGAAAGAGGTGGGATTCCCGCTCGGGAACACCCGGTGCTAAACAACACTGCTACCCTGCTAAACAGCAAGAGGAAGCAAAAGTCTGAGCAGACAAGAATAATAATCTAAGACATGAAGAATAATGCTGCCATCCTCTCCCTTATATAAAACATGAGTTTTCTTGCCCTTGGCCCCACTCAATTAGGTCATCTCTATCCAAAGATACATCTCCCTCCAAAACTGCGTTATTCCTTCTTGGCTTCCTCCTCCTCCACAACTGCGCTGTTGACTTAGTCAAAGTGGACTGAATCAACTTGATTTTATCCCTGTTCACACATGGAGGTGTTTTATTAAGCTAGAAAGAGTGCCCCCTTTCACACTTGGAGTGTTTTTATCCTCCTTAGGAGACTTATGGGCTTTTCTACCCATTTATTTACCTGCTAGAGCTGCTGCTAACTCTAATGTTCCATTTAGCTTTGAGGCTAAAATTTTGGAACATTACACAAAACCATGTGATATCAAGAACATTATTTAATTCCTTAAATTAGATAACCATGGAGGATGGAATCCTATGAGAAGTTATTCTTTCTTTTAATCAAGGAATTCTACTTGACATCCTATATTTCTAGAAGATAAGGATTACGGTTCTAATATTTAAATATTGTCCAAGGATTACAATTTTACCTTAGACTAGCTATAACCAAGGATTGAGTGATCATTTGATAAACTGAACTTTTGAAAGAAACTTGTGAATATATGTACCTTATGATTTACTTACCTTTTGATTTGATAGCTTGTTGCATGTGCATCTTGTTAAGTTGGGAATGCTTACTTGATTTTCTTAAGTTGATTTCTTGTGTTTCTCATCTCAAACCTTTGATAGATCTCGATAGGCAGAATTTAGTTTCATTTCAACAAGATGTCGGTTGGACGTGCTTGTAGTAATTCATAGACATGTTACTGCCTAAACATCACTGCTCCTTATCAATGTTTTAGCCTAAACCACTTGTTATGCACATACTTCATAATCTGAATTCTCCTATATGATTGTGATAGAACCGAGTCTCTTTTTCATGTGATCAGAATCTAAGAAACCATTGAAGCCTTGACTGTGAGAAGACACTGAAACTGTGAGACTGAACCTTCCCTTCGAAACTTTTTTCACTATGGTCATTAATGTGATCGAACTCTTGTTACTGTAATCATTCTTGTGATATATCCGAATTTCTGTCACTGTGGTACAAGAACTTATCTTGAAGAATCGAGCTATATTAAACTTCTGTGGTTAGACCTTCTTCATGACATATCACCAAGACCTTTCCTAAGATTGATATCCAAACTGTGATATCATCCAAACTTCTATTTATGAGATTACACTTGATCACCCATTCATTGAATTGTCTTATTATGATTTGGACCTTTTGAGCTTATCCTCTGAAGTCAGTCCTACATGAAGCCTTTGAATCCTTCTTGACTTGATCTAACTGATCTCCAATACAAATGCACTCAACTGATCTTCAAACGGCCTTTGATCATGACCATAGCTCTGATACCATGTTAGAGAAATTAAGGTGGCAGTTAATAAATTTCTCTCATTATGATATTATCTTGTGATGTTTTGTTATTATCATTTGTTCTTTCAATTTATTTTTTCTTATCATCAAGAGTAATGCCAATTAACAAATAGAAGAAGACACAAGATGTAGGCACATTGCCAGGGCAAAACCCCACTCTTTGGGGAAATCCAGTCAAAATTATTCCTTCAGTAGATTCAAGATGAGACGACCAAGACCCTAATTAGAGACTCTCTCCACCAAGTCATCCCTTCATTGTGTTAGCACTGAGATCTCCTTACACCGAGATCTCCTTTTCTTGCACCGAAAATTCATCCTCATTACTGCAATAACACCAAGACATTCTTTCTGAGATCTTCCTCCTATTGTAGCCCGGAGATCCTTCCACTTTGATGACACTGAAACATTCTTTGTGATCACCCTTGATTGTAGTAGCACCGAGTTCTGTAGTACTGAGTTCATTGATTAAGATAGCACCGAGGTATCATGACTGAGATAACATTGAGAGTATATAAGCATCATAGCCCAAGACTGTAGTATCAATATGATTGAAATAACACCGAGATCTTCCGAGCTTCTTTCTGGGGTATCATTGAGACATAGATAGTATCGAACCAGTGAGACCCTTCTCACTGTGATAGCACCGAACTTGTGAGATCCTCATTACTGTAATAGTTCTGAATTGTCATGGCATCCTTTTCATGTGATTGCAGCGCACCTTTATCATTGCAATTACACCAAGATCATGACTGCACCGAGACTATCTTCTTGGGAAGATCCAAACTGTATTTATGTACTGTGATCCGATTTTCAGAGTGATCCGAAAATCTATGATGTATTGCTAAACCTTAGTTTGGTATATATAGTAGTTGCCCATCATAAATAGGTCGACATGATCATCATGAAGAGTTGCGTCCCTGTGTTAGGCCCACATGAGTTTTATGGAGAGAAAAGCCGACTTGCGGACTTTGATGAAGACTTGATGAAGAGGCTGACTTGAAGATTTTGATGAAGATGCCGAGGATGATGACCTTGAAGAAGATGACTTGATGGAGGAGCCTTTTGACCAAATAATAAACAACTTATATTACATGATTTAAAAACCCATAATGGATCAATTTAAATATGTAATGACTAACCTAGAAGTCCACAATGGGGACCTTAATCTAAATATGACCCAAGCATGAAACCCATCCTTTAATAAGTCATTTAATGATAATAATTTTTTTTGACATATATTAATAATGAAGACCAAACCTAGCTACATTCTTCAAAAAGTTCCAATATATTATTCATCCCATATGCAAGTCATATGATGCTTCAGATCCATATAACTACATGGCTATCATGATTGAGCATATGTTCTCTAGTCTGTAATATCCCCAAATGGGATATTTTCCTAAATTTGCATAAATTAATCTAAACCCCGTATTATGCCATAAAATCAACATGCATTTTTAACAGAAGATTGCCATGTAAAATAAACATACAATTTCATGCAAATCCATAACTCCATAATGCAGAAAATAACTCAGCTTTATTATAATATACTGGGCTTACATGCTGAAATGAAGATAGCTGAGATAACTGAAATACAACTGGCCTCAAGAAAACCTATTGTATTGCTACACTGCGATGGCCTCCAAAACTGACTGCTGCACTCTCCCTTCGGCAATAGCTACCACTGAATCCACTGAAGCACTTGTTGAAGATCTGAATGAAGTCTCCTCAAAGAGAGTTTGGTTTCCATCCAACACTCACAAATCACCCGAGGGATTCCATCCTGGGGCTACGACTGATGTAGAGAACCACGTCTCAAACCTCTCACACAAGAAAATGATATGATCCAAAGATATCCCTCAATGGCCTCCTCCCTTTCTTTTATAGATCTATTGGAGCCTTCTAGAGCATTATTTTATTATAATTTTATTCATGGTGCACTTTTCTCTCTTATTAAAATATTCCTTTTTAATGCAGAAAAGAGTAAATTGGCTACCATGTCTCCTCTGGTCACTGAAACTCATGCCCATCCTCGTCCCGGTTCCAATGAGCTATTACACTAAGGTGTTCCATCATGTATTCCTCTTGGAATGCCACCTTGAGCATAATTAGCTGAGTTAAGCCCACAAATAACTCAAATTTCCGAAAGTTGTCGAAATGCACCGGAATGAAAGCAAAACTGCTCGGATGATGGAATATATCAAATGAATGCCACCAAACACCATGGAAACTCCTCAAAACTCCTCCAGAAAGCCCCTGAGCCTGCTAATAGCACCAATCTGTACATGTGACCTGTCTGCTCCTAACTCTGGAAGTCCAACCTAACCCTGTCGTAGGTGACACCAAAAAAGGGAATATTACAGACCTTCTGCCCCAAGATTGCTTGCTCTCAAGCAATCCAAATATGTAGGCCACTCTGTTAGCCTGATGCAACTGAGACCCAATGCCCGGATCCCATACAAACCTCTTGGTGCTACTATGTGCCTGTGTCAAGCCACCCGAAATAGACCCCTCAATGCCGGGATCCCAAATTGATCTCTCATTGTACCTGTCATCAAACATTCCTCCCGGATCCCCACGCCACAATGGCCAATCATCGCCCAAGTACCATGGCTCGGACTGCGCACTGCCTTTGGCTATAACTGATGCTCTAAGAGGTGAAGACCATGTCTCCTGCTGCGCTGTATCTAATGACGGTGTAAGCTGCCCCACCAACTGTGTACCAACTCATCACCTCTCTCCAATCCAACCCCTGACTAAATCCAATGCTGATCCTGCTCTCCTGAAACCGGGATGGGATGCTGAAGAAATGTCGATCTGTGCCCCACTGCCAACTAGAATCTGTATCATATGTCATGTCTAAGGGACCCTGCTCCACTGTGCTCCCTACGAAGAATATCGTACCATCAAGAGGGTACGAACTCATGATCTCTCGCCAATCCATCTTGGAAGAAGAATCCAATGTAGCAACAACTGCATACAGAACACGCTTGGAGTGTTGTCGCCAGCCCGTAATCAGCTCACACTACTCTGCCTTGTTTGCCAACGAAAGCTGCCTGTAGAAGAAAGCCCCTCTCTCTATAATGGGCCAAAGTGGGCAAGATATGCTGCAAGCCCCATTGATGTACTCTTGGAGAGTGCTACTCACTGAAATTACTGCAGCTCTGCCGACTGCATGTACATCTATCTGCACCTTATCAATGTGTTGGCCCAAAGATGGATGCTCCACCATCTCCAACAACTCCTCCCTCTCCTGATCGATGTCAATTTTTGAAGATGTTCTATGCTTGATGCAATTTTACTTTTATCCCCAATGTCAGTCAGCAATCACATAAACAAGAAAGTAAAGTGCTGATAGAACATACCAATAGATCGACAGAAGACAAGCCAGAAAAATATAAGTGTGTTGGTGCGTTATGGCGGTCAACAGGATGTTTCAACTAGCAAAGTCTCAATACGGTCAGCCAACCAGAAGTGTCACACACACAACCCTTAAAGACAACTCATCAAAAATCAACATAATTCAACAAAGGAATCCCACATCTAGATTTTCGGCATCATCCAGATTTACGGCATCATCCATATTTACGGCATCCCTTTCGGGCATCATCCAGATTTACGGCATCCATTTTCGGCATCATCTAGATTTACGGCATCGTCCATATTTACGGCATCAATTTTCGGCATCATCCAGATTTACGACATCATTCATATTTACGACATCATTCATATTTACGGCATCATCCATATTTACGGCATCCATTTCCGGCATCATCCAGATTTACGTCATCATCCATATTTACGGCATCCAGATTTACAGCATCCATTTCTGACATCATGTAATATTCCTAATTAGCGATAGCTAATTGGAATATTTGATTTTGTATAGTTTTGCCGTCTATAGTTTATAAATAAATAAAAAGTGAGTAGAGAGGGTCTAACTCACTTAAGTGAAATAAAACATCCTCCTAGTAGCATGACATTGTAACTTAAGGGGGAGCCAAGGGGGCCAAACACCACGTAGAGAAGAGGGCCCACGTACACTCTAGAAGCTTCTGCGTAGATGAGGATGAGCACGTGGAGGAGAGAGAGGCTACGTTGGGGTTTTGGAGGGAAACCAATGTTATAAAAGATGGAGGAGCCTCCTCATTTGATTCATTCTGGAGTTGATGATTTTGAGCTAGACGTTTGTCTTCTTGAGCACGCTGGCTATTTAGCCTGTCTGCAGCACTGTTTAGTGCATTGAGTGTCTCCGGTTGGAGATCTCGCCCTTAGCCCCGGGGGACTTCAAGTGCCTGCTCGGGCAAGGTTAGTTCTTTAGTATTTTGTGAGTAGTTTTGTTGTTTGGGTTTGTTGCGGAGGATTGGGGGTTTCTGCAGGAGATTCAACCGAGATTTTGAGCAGAGGGTCAGCCTTTGCCCACAGGAGGATTTTGGCAGAGTATGAGGCGAAGTTTCAGCTATTTCCATTTAGCCTCTGCGCAAAGCCTTGGAGGCCAGCGTAATTCCCTGAGAAGGCATTTTCTGGTGATTTTCGGGGGTTGGCCATTTCTGATATGGTTTCTGGGTTTTGTCCGGATTGGTGAGTAGAGGAGGTTTGCAGATTTTCAGCTCATTCCGGCAAGGGGATCAACCCCTAGTCTTCAGTTCATTCCAGCAGTAGTAGCTACACGGCAGTTTTCCAGTAGCTGGGACGCAGTTAAGAGAGCAGCCATTTCTTGTGTATTCTGAGAGTATTTCTTCACTTGCCTTGAGCAAGATTAGGTGCCATCACTCTGATCACCTATTGTACTTCATTATATTTTTGAGATGAATAAAATGGCTTAGCATTTCCTCTCTATATTTTTGGATGAGTTGTCGTATTTGCCGTATTTCTGTTCTATGCTATTATATGTCTGCTGCACTGTTATTTTTATATATTCTTGAGCATTCTAGTTCTATACCATTTGGTGTGTTTATCTTTCACTCTTAGACAGAGTCTGGAAAGGGCCAGGTAGCCTCCGAATTTTTGTAATATCCCCAAAGGGAAATAACCAGTAATAAACAGAAATATGCCAGACAGATATAGAAAACACAATGCTGAACCAGATCATGGAACCAATACACATAGAATGCCAGAAAACTGAGCCATTTTATTAATCTGAAAGTACATAGAGAGGAGTACAGGAAAATCAGAATAAATGCACCTATCCTGGCCCTAGGCAAGTGGAGGCCCTCTCAGACAAATGATGGCTGCAACAAGGACAACAAGCCCTAGTCGCCCAAGACCTAAGCCCAAGACCGGTCGGGACCGCACTGGAACTATGAGCTGAGGACTGAAAGATAGCTGATATCAATACTCCAAACCCTCACCAATGGAAAACGCTGTCTCTACTAGTGACAGCGCTGAGACAGATGTAGTGCTGGATCACAAACCCCTCCAGATGAAAAGCTCAGCTCCTCAAGGCCAAAAACGCTGTCAAGCCTCTCGCTCACACATGACCCTCGCTCATCGTATCGCCGGTCCCTCCCCGCATGGATCGTCCCATATGCTCGATCTCGCCGGATCCGAAGTCTACAATCCGTATCCGCGTCCCGCCCTCTAGATCTCAAGGCCCTCCCATATATCGTATCTATCGTTTCTCCTCGATCTATGAAGTTAGATCCGACAATATCTCTTCGTATCCGCAACCCCCGCAAGGCCGGATCTCGATGTTATCTCTTCAGATTCAGGCCGGATCTCGCCAATATCTCCCGGGGACCGTAATCTCCCAAGTCACGGATCTAATGCCATCTCCCGTACCACACCTACGTAACCAGATTCGCAAATATCCGTCGTATCTACACTCTCCAAGGTCGGATCTATCAATGTGCCTTCAGATCTGCGTCCTCCTCTTCCTGCTGGAACAGCGTCCTCACTCCAAGACTGATCTGCGTCCTTCCTCCTCCTGGAACAGCGTTTTCCCTGCTCAGATCTGGACTGCGTCCTCCCTGGAACAGCGTCCTCACTCTCCAAGGCTGATCAGCGTCCTCTCTTCTCCTGAAACAGCGTCCCTCCTCCTCAAAACTGCGCAGCCACAAGAGGGCTTCTTCCTCTCCAAATCTGCACCAGAAACTGCTGCTACTTGCTACTGAAACTGAAAGGTGTACTCAGAACATAACCTTGCTAGGGCAGGCACTCGAAGTCCCCCCGAAGCTAAGGGTGGAACCAGAAATAACCTTACCAGGGCAGGCACTCGAAGTCCCCCGAGGCTAAGGGTGAGATCTCCGACCGGAGACACTCGGTTGCACTAAACAGTGCTGCAGACCGACTAAACAACCGGCGTGCTGAAGCAGACAGAAATCTAGCTCTCAATATCAATATAAAATCATGCATAACCAAATGAGGTGAGAACCCCCCCTTTTATAATGCCAAACTCCCTCCAAAACTTAACTGCGTCCTTACTCTCCTTTGACCTGCGCAGTTCACCTTGGGTCAGCCTGATGCCTCCCCATCATACTCATGTGGACCCCCAAGGCCCCCTCTCTAAGTTATAACGTCAATCAACTAGGAAAAGAACACTTTATTTATAAAGTGAGGTAACTAAAGTGAGGTGACCCCTCTTATTTCTCACTTTATTTATTATTTCTAGCTAAAGCGGCAAAATAAAGCAAAAATGAAATATTCCAATTAGCAAAGCTAATTGGGAATACTACAGTCTCCCCCGGCAAAACGTTGCTTGTCCTCGCAACCGAAGAGATGGATGGCTGTGAAGATCCTCTCATCCTCCCAAGTGGCATCCTCATCTCAGAGATTCCCCGACACAACCGGGGATCGAGAATAATGTCGGTTAAAGACAGAGGGAAGAGATGTGCTTTCTGGCCTAACCTTGCATGGGTCACATTTTAAGTCAACTGGCATTTGGCGTGTTGTTTTTTGGCCCTTTTTAAAAATTTGATCGAAAATATTCTTTGTGTTAATGGAGCATGAATCTACCCTCTTGAGATATATAAAAACGTACATACACAGACATTTAAGGTTCTACACACAAATTTAATTTAATTACGTCAAGGGATATTCCTATAAAGGTCAGATTGTAATAAACATTTGCAGTAAATTTAAATGGAAACAAAGCTGTACTTAAAAGAATTACCTGGATCGCTGGCGATGATGATTGATAGGGCTGTGATGATAGTTCTCCTTCCAAGGATGTTGATGAACAGAGCAGATTACCCAAAACAACAATCCTCCCAGCCGATCTAGGAGCAATCCTAGACCCAGAAGAGTGATCTTCTGCCCCCGTGCCCAGAATCCCAGAACGGTGAAACTCTCTCTTTAGAACTCTGCGTAATCTTCAATCCCTTGTTATCCAGAATTTAGAAATTTTCTTCTCTAACCTCCCCTTACTTCTTCACATCCTTCCCCCTTATAACCATCTTCCCACCGCCTTTCACTCCCGAAGATCTTTTTATCACATTTATGAGGGTCTGCCATCATTTAAGGCGACCTTATCTTCTTTTAAAGGTATATTTAATGTTTGAGATAAGCTTTGCGATTAAGTGTATTAAATATCTTTGGTGAGTCTTTATCTACTTACGTAGAGGAGATGACTTTATGGAAGCTCACTTGAATTAAGTTTGTTAACTAATTTGGTTTAATTAAATGCTTTTAGTTATAAGTTACAAAATAGATGTGATAACTTTATGTTTGTTTATAAATTAATTACTTTTCCTTAATTTATTTTATATTATTATTGTATTGGATCAGCCACATAATTTTAATGATTATACTGTTTATCAAGTATGGGCCATTACATACTTCCTCCCTTAAGAAAACTTCGTCCCGAAGTTAGGGCTTCATATACTTATATTGATAATTATGTTTTTAGGGAGTAGGGCACAAGTGAGAAGGTTTGTATTTTTTAAGATTGAATTTCGTTTGTATATACATGTTTCTTTTCTTTGATATTTATTTGTTACTTCATATCTCAACCGCCTCTGCAGACTATTCTTTAACCACCCTGTCCTTCCTAACCTCTTCCATTCCCTTCCTATCCGTCCTCTACAGGAATATGACATGGCATCAGTGTTACTGATCCATTCATAGACCTTAAGGATATCAGCGTTGATTATATCGACCTGATATGCTTGTAGGCATCCGGCAGTCATCATCACACGTCTAGGGGAGCGTGACTCGCACAGTCCTCCCATGACTCCAGGTTTTGGAGGATAACAGTGGGCAACACCTCCACCCCTCCCAGTAGAACCAGGGTTAACACCCTATCATGGAATCACATGGAGTCTCAACGTTCTGGGATTCTGTCATCACGTCTATTGTTTCGGTAATCTGTGTTCTGCGAGGCAATCACTGGTACACAATCTGCAATGTAAACACTTGTACACATATTACAGCATATGCACCTATATTGATCATAACTAATTGTTACCCATATAACAACCTTTACATATTCACAATAATTTGATATCTATGATATTAATCCAAAATCTTATAAAAAGAAAATTTGTTTACCTAGGTATCAATATGTCCCATAAAATTTCTCATTTCCGACACTGCTTCTGTTTAGTTCACACATGTTCTATTTATGATGCATTGCTTTACCCCTGTCAATTTAGATATCGATATATTTCATTTTTCATATTCTTGCAAATGTTAATTTAAATGACATATTACCTATCGGTGTCCATGCACCAGTGAATCTTAAACAAACAACATATATTTTGTATCAGTAGAGTGAAGTAGCATTCTAGACTTATGGGTATCCATGTACCAGCAAGGTAAAAACGCATCTTTACATAGTGTTTCAAATGTCAAGTATCAAAATAGAGCAGCTATATACATAAAAGTTTTCAGCCCTCAAAATTTAGCATAAGTTGGGGTAATTCTGGCAAAAAGTCTCAGCATCCTCCCAAGTTGCTGATCCAGGGCTATACTTGTCCCACTGGACTTTCACTTGGTCTATCCGGCGGTTCCTGAGCCGTCGAACCCTACGTTCCAGAATACGTAATGGTTCGACCGTTAGGGTTCCCTCGTCCGATACCTGCAGGTCCTTCCATTGAAGGTCATGAGATTTATCAGCAATATAATGTCGTAAGGCAGATACATGAAATACATTATGAATTTTGTGCAGGTGGGGTGGCAGTGCAAGACGATAAGCGACTGGTCCAACTTTTTCCAGAACTTCAAACGGTCCAATAAACCGGGGGGATAATTTTGTCCCCTTCCCAAACCGAATGGTACTCTTATTTGGTCTGATGCGAATGAAAACCTGATCTCCTACCACATAACTCCTATCTGTCCTGTGGGTGTCCGCATAACTTTTCTGTCTATCCTGAGCCTCTTTTAACCGTTGTCTAATCAGTTTTACCTAATCCTCCATCTCTTGGATCAAGTCTGGTCCGACGATTATTCGATCTTCTAACCTGTCCCAACTTAACGGCGTTCTGCAAGGTCTTCCGTATAATGCTTCAAATGGCGGCATCCCGATCGAACTATGGTAGCTATTGTTGTAAGCAAATTCCACCAAGGGTAAGTACTTTTCCCAACGTGATTGTTGGTCCATAACATACATCCTTAGCATATCCTCGAGCACTTGATTTACCCTTTCTGTCTGTCCATTGGTCTCAGGGTGATAGGCAGTACTCAAATTTAACTGGGTTCCCAAGGCCGACTGCATACAGTTCCAGAACCTTGAGGTGAACCGAGGGTCTCTGTCGGATATAATTTTCTTAGGTACTCCATGAAATCTGATGATTTCATTTATGAATACCCTAGCTACATCAGCCACATCATAAGTATCTCTTACTGGGATAAAATGGGCGCTCTTTGTTAATCGATCCACCACGACCAGGATGGCATTATGCTTTTGTTGCGTAAGAGGCAGCCCAACGATAAAATCCATAGAAATTATCTCCCATTTGGTCATAGGGATGTCATGAGATTGTAAGAGACCCGCTGGGTGGCGATGATCAGCTTTTACCTGTTGACACTCAAGGCATCTAGAAACAAATTGGACAATGTCATTTTTCATGCCTGACCAGAAGAAAAGTCTCTTGGTGTCAGCGTACATCTTCTTTACCCCAGGATGTGCACAATACACTGCTCGGTGTGCTTCCTTCAAGATGGTGTTTCGGAGATCTCCACTGTCTGGTATATACATCCTTCCGTGAAATCGTAGAATTCCGTCCTCTTCTAAATCATACCCGTCGAACTTAGGTTCCGTCGAACGGTTACTTTCAAGTCCCGACCTTACTTTTAAGTACCAACCATCTCTTACAAGATGTTCAAGCACTTGACTTCTCAAGTTCACCTTGATAGGTACGAGGGAGAATATTCGGGGTCTTCTACTTAAGGCATCAGCTACCACATTCTCCTTCCCTTTGATATATGAAATGGCAAAATCATATTCGCTTAGGAGTTCACTCCATCGTCTTTGTCTTGCATTCAAATCTCTCTGGGTGAATAAATACTGCAAACTCTGGTGGTCACTTTTAAGCACAAAGTTTCTCCCTACCAAGTAATGTCTCCACATCTTTAAAGCTAAGACCACCGCGGCTAACTCCAAATCATGCGTAGCATAAAGTTCTTCATGAGTTTTTAATTTCCTCGAAGCATATGCTATTACACCTCCTTCCTGCAATAAAACTGCACCTAACCCTTGCTTAGATGCGTCGGTACACACAGTGAAATCTTTATCCATATCCGGCACTCGCAAAATCGGTGCACTAGTCAATAATCGCTTAAGCTCAGAAAAAGCTTTATCACACTCCTCAGTCCATTCATACTTAACACCCTTGCGCTGAAGGTTGGTGATTGGCTTTGCAATTTTGGAGAATCCCTCCACAAACCTTCGGTAGTAACCTGCTAAACCCATAAAACTACGCACTTCATGTGCATTTTTAGGTATCGGCCACTCTCTGATTGTATTTACCTTTTCAGGATCTACAGAGATTCCTTCGCCTGAAATGATATGACCCAAGTAATGGATTTCTTTCTGGAAGAAAGCGCATTTGGATAATTTTCCATATAACTTGTGCTCTCTGAGACAAGATAACACTATCCGAAGGTGCTCTTCATGCTCCTTTTCATTCTTAGAGTAAATGAGGATATCGTCCAGGAAAACTTGTACAAATTTGTCAAGATATTTGCGGAGAACGCTATTCATAAGGTTCATGAAGACTGCAGGTGCATTGGTCAACCCAAATGGCACCACAATGAATTCATAATGCCCGAAACGAGTTCGGAATGCGGTTTTAGAAACATCATTCTCGCTTATCCTGAGTTGATGATACCCTGATCGCAGATCGATCTTTGAAAATACTGTAGCACCTTTCATTTGATCAAAAAGGTCGTCAATGCGAGGCATCGGATACCTATTCTTTACTGTGGCCCGGTTCAAATCTCGATAGTCCACACACAGTCGTAATGAACCATCTTTCTTTTTGACGAAGATTACTGGAGCACCCCACGGTGACACACTGGGTCGAATGTGTCCTATATCTAACAATTCTTTTAGCTGTATTTGTAGCTCTTGAAGTTCCGGGGCAGTCATTCGGTAAGGAGCTTTAGAAATAGGTTCCGTGCCCGGTTTTAATTCAATGGTGAGGTCTAGCTCTCTCTGAGGAGGTAGCCCAGGTAGTTCCTTTGGAAAAACATCCGGAAATTCTGCTAGAATCGGATATTGATCTAAGGAAGGCCCTTTTTCTTTGCTCACCATTTGAATGGCATATACTTGACAACCCTTTCTCAAGCACCGCTTCATCTGCATGGCTGAGATGAAACGCAAGGATACCTTTCTCTTAATACCTTGAATTTGGACCGTCTCACCCACATCATTTACGCAAAGTATTGTTTTCCCGAAACAATCTACCCATGCTCGATGAGATTCTAACCAATCCATTCCTATCACTAGGTCGTAAGTACCTACGGCTGTGACATAAACTTTTAGTTTGGTCACACAGACCCCTAGATCAACTTTGCAATCTTCCACACATAATTCTACCGATTGAAGGTCTCCTGAAGCCATTTCTACCTGTCTAAAATCGTCTTGTTTGCAGGCTGCCAACCCACATTTGTTTAATGCAAAAGATGAAATAAAACTATCAGTAGCTCCAGTGTCAAATAAGATTTTGAGTTTTATTCCATTGATTGTACCTGAAGATTCCACTACCGTTGATTGATGTGCTGCCTGGTTGTTGTTGACAACAGCATGGATCCTGTGATTGCTTCGAGCATCTGATGACGGTTCCTTCCCTGTCCGTCGCGAGTTCTCTGGTTCTTTTCCTGCTTGACGCGAGTTCTCCGGACAATCCCGTCGAAAATGTGGTCCTCCACATCCCCAACAGTCCACTCGGGTTAGTCCTCTTTCGTTTGACTGAGAAACCCCCGACCAAGAACTCTGTCCCCTAGTGCTGCTTCCTCTCCCATTTCTTCCTCGATTACCAGTTCCTCGAGACCTCCACGCACTATTGTTTGAAGACCCAGAAGCTATTGCGTTGATGGTCCTGGGAGCTGCTGCCCCCGCTCCTCTTGGGGTAAATCTGTTACCATAAGGAGGTGGTCTCGAGCTATTTCCTCGGAAGAAATTTCGGGGAGTCTTTCCTGTAAATGCCTGCGGTATTGATTCAGCTGGCCTGAAATCCCTTTTTATCCCCAGATGTTCTTCTGCATAACGAGCACATTCCACTGCTTCTGCCACGGTCGGTGGCTTCCACATTCTTACCATGGCTCTGATCCGAGGATTTAACCCAAAAATGAAACGCTCGGCTTGGCGTTCATCCGTGTCTAGATAAGGGACATACTTCACAAGTTCCATGAACTTTGTCTCGTATTCTTCCACGGTTTTACTCCCTTGGGTTAAAGTATGGAAGGCTCCAGCTTGCTGCTCTTGAAAGAAAGGCGGCAAGTATTTCGCATGGAATCGGCCCATAAACAATTCCCAAGGAACGGTATCCGATGTCAGATGTAGCTGTTTTTCCATATTCCCCCACCAAATCAGAGCATTCCCTCTGAGTTGGAATACAACGATCTTCGTTTTAGAAGTTGAAGAATATTCTCTTAATGCAAAGCATCGGATCATCCCTTCCAACCATGCTTCGGCATGCTCTCCACCTCGTCCTCCAGAGAATTCCGGGAGTTTAATCTTTTGCAGTTCCCGTGAGATATCTTCCCTGTGGGGTTTGTCATCAAAATCCCTCGGCTTTTCTGAGTGCCTTTCCTCTGACTGACGTCGCTCCTCCTTGTTCCTGGTCGACTGCGACCCTTTCAAGGTTTCCATAATGGCCTCTAATGAGCTCATCACAGTAGTGAGATCAGGCGGAGCAACAGGAGCTGACGGTGATCTTGATGGTGGCGAAGGCGATGGTGAAGGTGGAGGTGGTGGCGCTGCATTCCGCTGGCGCTGCCGCCTTTGGTATGTGTTTAACATGGTAATTTTCCTGAAATGCATAATAAATTCATGAGGAGTGGAAAAAAAAAATTTATTATTATTTTTTTTTTTTTTTAGACTGACAAAATATAATTTTCGCAAGATTAAAGCTGGCATACGGGTATAGTTCTTTTGCTATTTTACCTGCAGGCAGGTCTTACTGGTACCGAGGTCAAGGAGGGTGGCAACGCGACCTCCTTGTCCTATGCAGGGTAATGTATGCTTACTAAATCTAGCGTGAAATGCAAGGTTTAAGATCTATTTAATCCCAACTCAACATGAATCATCTAGTTAGGTTTTTTTTTTTTTTTTTTTTTTTTTTTAACTATAGGTTTTGAGGCATCACAATGCACATGTGATCAGAGCGTACGATGCTATCAATCGCTCTTTGTCTTGATGATATGTTGAACGTATCCACCATTTACCATGTATAACCCTATTATATAGATCCCGATTTTGAACATATTTATACTTGATTTACATATCACATTTTATATAAATCCTTTTAAATTTCATTTAAAATGTATTTTAATAGATAGAAAACATATACCATATAACTTTAAATTTCAAAAATGCTTTAATCGATATTTTCATACACTATATGCTTTACCAAAACCCATTTTTAAATTTCAAAAAAAATGTATTTAATAGATATAAAACATATACCATATAACTTTAAATTTTAAAATGCTTTAATATATTTATATACACTATACGAACTAAAACGAACTAAACGACAAACGACAATTTCTATTTTGAACTATACATACTATATACCATACAAACGACAATTCTATTTTGAACTAAGCGACAAATTCTATTCTGAAATTCTATTTGGACGCGTTACCTATATACATCCGGTCAATGACACCCGGTTTTTAAATTTCAATGCGTTTAATCGATATATATATATATACTAAACCCTTTTTTAAATTTGTTTAAATGTGTTTTAAATTTTAATTGAAACCTGTTACATATATATATATACCCGTTTAATGACAACGCGATTTAAAATTTCTATTTTGACGCGTCATATATATACATCAACCCGGTTTTAAATTTCAATGTGTTTAATCGATATATACATATACCCTATATCGACGACCAGCTCGATTTTAATTTTCGACTTGAATTTAAATAAATCAAACTTTATTTAATGTCCATTTGAACCCATAGATACATCCCATATAATCAAACGGAGCCACAAAGTTTTATATATTTATTTTTTTGCGTTGTGCGGCTAGGATATGCATATCCACAGACCGCTGTGTCGTTTATCCACAGACCGCTGTGTCGTTTTGCTGCCCTGCCACGGAGAAACCCATGCGAGACTCCCCTACCGTTGAGATTCATAGTATACGTGGAATATATACTAGGTGATTCGTCAACCAAAACAGACCGCCCTGTGGCGTCTTTTAGACAGCGCAACAGCATGGTATGCCCTGCTGGCTTTGCCTCGCTAAATTTTTTTTTTTCTTTTGACAGCGAGTGGTTTTTAAAACGCAGCCTATAAATTACTCTGCAAGCGGATAATGGAGCTCAGATGGATCCCCCCCTCCAAGAAGTGCTCGATAATATTTCAAAATCAATTCGTGGAATTGTCTCCTTGAATGAAAAGACAGAGATCAATGAAGGAAATTGTCAAAGCATCGTTGATCAATTGAATCTTTTGAAGCCTGTGCTAGATGAGGTTAGGGACTCAAAGATATCTTTGACAGGATCAGGCATCAAGCTATTTAAAGAACTGGACATGGCATTGAGTAATGCTAAGGAACTAATAGAGAGGTGTGGTGAAAAGGCAGCAAGATTTACAGGGTGCTACGCAGACAGCAGTATATGTCCAAATTCAAAACATTTCTTCTGAGATCTGCCGTGTGTTAAATGAATTGCCTTACTACTCTTCACATATTCCAGCTCAGACATGGATTCAGGTTGAGCTGTTGGGAATTGACAGTCAGAAAGCAGACTCGGGTCCTATGCAGTGCAGAAACACATGCTGGAGGCACTATGAAATGTTTAAGTTTTAGGCTACCAGAAACTGCTGCAAGAGATATTTGCAGTTATTACTTGTTGCATCGCTGAACCGATGGAGTCAAAATTATTCAGAGTCCAGATTAAGGAGGGTAAATAAAATACATTTAGTTTTTATATTAAGATGCGCAAATATATTTCTATTTAATTTTATTGATTCAACAAACACTGCTTACAAGATTGAAAACCTTTCTAGTTCTGAAAATAAACATTTTCAGGAATGTGGAATAGGTACCAGCCTTGTTTTCTTTCCAGCTTTAATAAGAAATAACACAGCTGAGTTGTATGATCTAGATTCAAAATTCTTCTTTCTACGAACAAGTCTAGAATAAAGATTTTCAATCAATTAAGAAAATGTGATTTCCAACATGAAATGTGAGGGATTCTTCCCCGAGTTAGCATGCTTCTTGATGGTTATTTCAAGTTTCAGTCGTGTAGACCTATCTTGTTTGCGGTGGCCTAAAGAATCATTTATTCGGTCACTGTTAAGATTTTGAGTTTAACACATATCTGACCAGCTCTTTCTGAAGTATTAACACAACCTTGTTTTGGAATCTTTTTCACAGGTCTGGAGTAGCAACAATAGGTTTCATGGAGTTAACATTGTTATTTGTATATGCAGGAAAGTGAACGAAAGAGAAAATTGTGTCACAAAGAAATTACGTCTATTCTACATGGTCAACCTGGATCCGTGGAAAATTGTGACAACAGATCTCTAGATTCAGATCCCCTGTCAATACCAGGGTCATCACAGATAAATATATTTTCCACATTGCCAGTAAAAGGACATTTCCAATGCCAGTTTCACCTATTTATTATCCCCAACTTCTGAGTCAACTAATGGCATGCCCGCAGCCCAGCAATCTTCTCCCCTTGTAAGTTTGTAATCCCTTGTATGCCAACTATACTCTCTAAGATTACCAGCAGCAGCCTACAAATAAGTTTTCAATTTTCAATGAGCCTATAAGGTCGCAAGAGGGTTTGAATCACCCCTCTGATACCAAATGTAAGATCCCTGACACAATCAGGACTGAGAATAATGCTGGTTAAAGACAGAGGGAAGAGACAGGTTTTTCGGTCTAACTCCAGAAGGGCTGGCACATTTCTAAGTCAATCTGTACTACAGTGTTGAGCTTTTGGCCCTTTTTAAAATTTGACTGAAAATATTCTTTTTGTGTTAATGAGCATGAATCTACCCTCTTGGAGATATATAAAAACGTACATACACAGATTTAAGGTTCTACACACAGCTTTAATTTAATTACAGCGAAGGGATATTCGGCAGTGCTGTATTGTAATAAACATTTGCAGTAATTTAAATGGAAACAAAGCTGTACTTAAAAGAATTACCTGGAACGCTGGTGATGATGATTGATAGGGCTGTGATGATAGTTCTCCTTCCAATGATGTTGATGAACAGAGCAGATTACCCAAAACAACAATCCTCCCAGCCGATCTAGGAGCAATCCTAGACCCAGAAGAGTGATCTTCTGCCCCCGTGCCCAGAATCCCAGAACGGTGAAACTCTCTTCTTAGTACTCTCCGTATCCTTCAATCCCTTGTTAGCCAGAATGTAGAAATTTTCTCCTTCCAACCGTCCCCTACTCCTTCACATCCTTCCCCCTTATAACCATCTCCCCACCGCCTTTCACTCCCGAAGATCTTTTATCACATTTATGAGGGTCTGCCACCATTTAAGGCGACCTTATCTTCTTTTAAGGGTATAATTAATGTTTGAGATAAGTTTTGCGATTAAGTGTATTAAATATCTTTGGTGAGTCTTTATCTACTTACGTAGAGGAGATGACTTCATGGAAACTCACTTTGTATTAAGTTTGTTTAATACTTAACTAATTTGGTTTAATTAAATGTTTATTTATTTATTTATAAGTTAGAAATAGATGTGATAACTTTATGTTTGTTTATAAATTAATTACTTTTCCTTAATTTATTTTATATTATTATTGTATTGGATCAGCCACATATAATTTTAATGATTATACTGTTTATCAAGTATGGGCCATTACACATCCGGCAAATTCTTCCATCTCACCAAGAACTCTCTGATCTTCCTGCTACGCAGCTGTCTCTCCCTGGTGTCAATAATGGCCTCCGGCTGTAACACCAAGTGCCCCTCATCATCTGTAGGCGGTAGCTCCCCGGTGACTGTCACATGCTGACCCAGTGCCTTCTTCAGGCATGATACATGGAAGATGTTATGAATCCGGCTGCCTTGGGGCAGTTCCAACTCATATGCTACCTGCCCGATCCTGCGTATCACCCTGTATGGTCCATAAAAACGAGGCTTTAGCTTCTCTGCCCCCTTCTGTTTGAGCGAAGACTATCGGTATGGCTGTAACCGTAGGTAGACTAGGTCCCCTACCTCAAAGTGTCTCTCCACCCGACCCTTATCATCATACAACTTCTGCTGATTCTGTGCTGTGGCTATGTTGTCCTTGAGAGTCCGGAGGATATCTTGGCTCTCTTGGATCCATAACTTGGCTCGCGGAGCCCTGCTAACACCAAACATCATGTCCACAAAAGATAGGGAATGATATCCATACAATGCATAGAAAGGTGTCATACCGATAGACATATGATGGGTTGTGTTGTAGCAGTACTCGCCCAGATGTAGCCATTTCAGCCACGCTCTCTGCT
This sequence comes from Pinus albicaulis, assembly GCA_034641835.2. NCBI lineage: Eukaryota > Viridiplantae > Streptophyta > Pinopsida > Pinales > Pinaceae > Pinus > Pinus albicaulis. Next base: position 63,321,327 of record CM076581.1, on the reverse strand, counting down.
GCCCGCTGACGTAGTTATGCAAATAGCCCTCTAGCCACTTGTTAACTATCTCCGTCTGCCCGTCCGTCTGGGGATGATAACTAGTGCTCGGTGTCAACTCGGTCCCCACTAGTCGGAAGAGCTCCTGCCAAAATCCACCCATAAAACGGCTGTCCCTGTCACTAACAATGGTCTTGGGTAGACCATGCAATCTGAAAACCTCCCGAAAAAAAACTCTGCCACCTGTGCCGCTGTGTGATGTGCCGAAATGGCGAAAAAATGAGCATACTTCGTTAGCCGGTCAACCACTACGAAGATGCAATCCTTGCCCTGTACTGTGGGCAACCCCGTGATGAAGTCCATCGAAATACTCTCCCATTTCCCCTCCGGAATGGGAAGTGGCTGCAGCAACCCCGCGGGATGGCTCATCTCTCCTTTGTTCCGCTGACAAACCTCACACTCCCTGACATGCCGGAGTACGTCCTCCTTGAGGCCCTTCCATGCAAACCTCTCCCGGATGGCCCTGTACATCTTGGTGAACCCCTGATGGCCCGCCAATGGTGAATCATGTGAAGCCCGGAGTATCTTCTCCTTGAGCTGAGATCCCTCAGTCAAGAAGATCCTGTCCCTGTAATAGATGACCTCATCGGCCACCCTGTATCTGCTATCCGCTACCTGCCCATCCAGAACCTCGCATGCAAACCTATCTTTGGAGTACTCAACCAGTAGTCGAGCCTTCCAGTCAGCGTCCAAGCTCATGAGTGATAACGTGGCCGGTCTACGAGAAAGGGCATCAGCTACCACATTATTCTTTCCTTTGACATACTCTATGTCAAAGTCGTAAGCCTGGATCTTGCTGATCCATTTCTGCTGTCTCTCCTGCAACTGCTTCTGCTCCAGAAAGTACCTCAGGCTGTTATGATCTGTCCTCACCCTGAATCTGCCACCTACCAGGTACTGCCGGAATTTGGCCAATGCATGCATGATGGCCAGCATCTCCTTATCATATATGGGATATAGCCTCTCGTGTGGAAGGAGCTTCCGGCTCTCGAACGCAATCGGATGACCCTCCTGCATCAATACTGCTCCAATCCCCTCTCCTGATGCATCGCACTCTAGGACAAAGGGCTGCGTAAAATCTGGCAATGCCAACACGGGACAGCTGCTCATCACCTCCTTAAGCTTATCAAAAGCTCGCTGTGCCGTATCCGACCAACTGAATGCCCCCTTCCTCGTCAACTCCGTGAGGGGTGCAGCAAGCTGAGAGAAGCCTTTGACGAACTTCCTGTAATAGGTGCAAATACCAATGAACCCTCGAAGTTCTGTTACATTCCGTGGCTCTGGCTAGTCCCTGATAGCCCGGATCTTCTCCTCGTGGACTCTCACCCCGTCCACTCCTATAATGTGTCCCAGATACAGCATCTCCGTCAATCCAAACTCACACTTGGAGAGCTTGGCAAAGAATTGCTGCTCCTCCAAAATGTGCAAGACCGTCTCAATGTGCTGGAGATGCTCCTCCCAAGTCCTGTTGTATATAAGGATATCATCAAAGAAAACCAGCACAAACTTCCTCAGATGATCCCTGAAGATGTGGTTCATACAAGACTGAAAGGTAGCTGGTGCATTGGTCAACCCAAATGGCATGACCAAAAACTCAAAGTGCCCATAATGACACCTGAAAGCAGTCTTGGGAATGTCTTGTTCCCTCATGCGTATCTGATGGTACCCGGATCTCAAATCAATCTTTGAGAAGAACCGTGCTCCTCTCAACTCATCCATCAACTCGTCGATCCTGGGAATGGGGTACCTGTTCTTCAGGGTCTTCTTGTTCAGAGCCCTGTAGTCAATGCACATGCGTAATGTACCGTCCTTCTTCTTTACCAGCACTACTGAAGAAGCGAAAGGACTGGTGCTGGGTCGAATGTGTCCAAGGGCCAGCAACTCCTGAATGGCCCGTTCTATCTCATCCCGATAGGCCTTGGGATGCCTATACGGTGTGGTGATCACTGCTTGTATCCCCTGCTCCAGCTCGATCGTGTGCTCAAACCCCCGATCTGGTGGCTGTCCTGGCGGGATGTCTCCAAAAACTACTGCATATCTGTCGAGAAGAGTCTGTAGATCAGGGTGCACCGTCCGTCCTGTATCTACTGCCTCCGAAGCCCGCAACTCTACTGCCCACTCTATATCTCCCTTGCGGAATGTCGCCTCCATGCTGTGTGCCGATACTGTCTGGGGTGGATATGTGTTCTGCCCTCGTATCTTCTCATGCTTCCCGTTTTGGGATCATCCCACTCCATCTCTAAGGCCTTCCAATCCGTCGTGACCTTCCCTAGAGTAATAAGCAACTGGACCCCCAATATCACATTGGTGTCCGGGATGTCCACCACAAAGAAGTGATCGGTCAATGTATAAGTGCCCATCGTCACTGACAATTCTGGTACATATCGAGCACATGCCATGGTCTGATCTCCTGGTACCAAAACAGAAAACCCATCAAAGCCTTCCGTCGGTATGCCTCTCCGTGCGACCATCTGGGCATCAATGAAGTTGTGGGTGGCCCCATTGTCGACTAAGACCGAAACCCGCTGTCCGCGCACTGTCCCTCGTACGCGCAATGTCAGATACTTGGGGACTCCTCGTAATGCTGCTAGAGCTCCCCCAGTAGGTGCGAATGATGCCCCACCTGCATCGGGTGGTGGAGGTGGTAAGGTACTTTGTGCTGCATAACATCCTCCTGTCTCCTCATCGACCTCCTCATCCTCTTCCCCGCTGCTCTCGGAGAAGACCTCTATGAAATGTGCCTTCCCGGCCGTACATTTGTGTCCCGGTGCCCACGGCTCCTGGCAAGTGAAGCATAATCGCTTCCGTCTCAGCTCTCTCCTGGCCTCATCATCAAACTGTCCTCGTCCTGGATTCGCCTTGGGAGGCGGAACCCTCGTGTCCTTCCCCTTAGGCTGGAAAGCCTGTCTCTGGGGATAAGGTGGCCGAGTCCTAGGCAAGACATCTTGTAGGTCACGAGCCCTACTGATAGCATCCTGTAGTGTAGCCGGTTTGTTTGACCGGACTAGGCCACGAAGTGGCTCTGACAGCCCCTCCACAAACATATAGACCATCCGAGCTGTCGATAAGTTAGGTACCATCACTGAAACCCTCAAGAAGTCTGAGATGTATGCCTCTACACTCCCCGTCTGTCTGAGCTTGGTTAGCTCAAAGAAATGCTGCTCCGGATCCTTCCTGTCAAAACGCTCCACCACTCTCCTGGTGAACTCAGCATATGTCGTCACTGTGGAATGTCCCAGTGTTGCCATCCCATGAAACCACCAGTCCTGGGCCTCACCCTCTAAATGCAATGCAGCCATCTTAATGGCCTCCATCTCTGGCATCTGGTTAAGCTGAAAATAAATGTCCAGCTTCTCCACCCAGGACTTTGCCGTAGTCTTCTGCGAACCATCAAACATCGGCAAATGGAATTTACTCGCTGCACGGTGACTATCACGGTGGGATCCACGTCCCTTGTGTTGGTGCTGCTCCTGCTCATGGGCTTTGACGCCACATCGGTACTGGAAATAGCGCTCTAAGGGAAAAGCATCCATGAACGCCTGACCTAGGCCCTGCCATTCTGCAAAAACGGCCGCATATTGAGCTGGACCCACATCTCTTGGTGCTGTCGACCCCTCGTCCTCTACCGGAAAGGTAGGCATGGTGGGTCGCGTGGGTGCGGGATTGACCCTCTGTGCACCTCCCCGCACTCCTGTCCCTGTGTCTTCGGTTGTGAATGTGGGCATATAGGGTCTCTGCGCTGTCACAATGGGAATAGCGTCTGGTATGTAGCGAGACACGCCCGATCCTTCTCCCACCTGGAGAACCCTAGGGGGTTCTCTCTGTGCTACCTCTACAGCTGCAATCCTCTTGGTTACATCCTGTACGTGATGGATGAGTGCATCCAACTTCTCAGCTATGTCTGCCATCGGATTCTGCTGCTCTGTCTCTGGATCTGTTTCCGGTGGCTCCTGATCATAATCACTTCCCCCAAAGAGACTCTTCCGATGGATGTAGGGGTTATCCCTGGTCGTCATAGACTGCTAGCACCACAGGCTGAGCCAGATCTATGCTCTGATACCACTGTAATATCCCCAAAGGGAAATAACCAGTAATAAACAGAAATATGCCAGACAGATATATAAAACACAATGCTGAACCAGATCATGGAACCAATACACATAGAATGCCAGAAAACTGAGCCATTTTATTAATCTGAAAGTACATAGAGAGGAGTACAGGAAAATCAGAATAAATGCACCTATCCTTGCCCTAGGCAAGTGGAGGCCCTCTCAGACAATTGATGGCTGCAACAAGGACAGCGTCCTAGCTGGCTGAAGACTGCTCTGAAGACTGAAGCTGGACTGCACTGGAACTATGAGCTGAAGACCAAAAGATAGCTGATATCTATACTCCAAACCCTCACCAATGAAAACGCTGTCTCTGCTAGTGACAGCGCTGAAACAGATGTGGTGCTGGTCACCAAACCCTCCAGATGAAAAGCTCAGCTCCTCAAGGCCAAAAACGCTGTCAAGCCCTGCTCACATAACCCTGCTAATCAGATCAGCGTCCTCCCAGATGAATCAGCGTCCTATATGCTCAGATCTGCTGGATCTGAAGCCTGCAATCCAGATCTGCGTTCTGTCCCTTCAGATCTGCGTCCTCCTATATCAGATCTACTGCTCTCTCCTCAGATCTATGCTAGATCTGACCATATCTCTTCAGATCTGCAACCTCCAAGGCTGGATCTGATGTTATCTCTTCAGATCTAGGCTGGATCTGCCAATACCTCCTCAGATCTGCAAACTCCCCAGCTGGATCTACTGCTATCTCTCCAGATCTACCACTTGCAGAACCAGATCTGCAAATATCTGCTCAGATCTACAATCTCCAAGGCTGGATCTATCAATGTGCCTCCAGATCTGCGTCCTCCTCTTCCTGCTGGAACAGCGTCCTCACTCCCAGACTGATCTGCGTCCTTCCTCCTCCTGGTACAGCGTTTTCCCTGCTCAGATCTGGACTGCGTCCTCCCTGGAACAACGTCCTCACTCTCCAAGGCTGATCAGCGTCCTCTTTCTCCTGGAACAACGTCCTCTTCTTCTCAGATCTGCGCAGCCACAAGAGGCTTCTTCCTCTCCAATTCTCCTGCTGAAGATGCTACCAAGTCCCACTGAAACTGAAGGGTGCTACTCAGAAAATAACCTTACTAGGGCGGGCACTCGAAGTCCCCCGAAGCTAAGGGTGAAACCAGAAATAACCTTACCAGGGCAGGCACTCGAAGTCCCCCGAGGCTAAGGGTGAGATCTCCGACCGGAGACACTCGTGCACTAAACAGTGCTGCAGATCGACTAAACAACCGGCGTGCTGAAGCAGACAAAAGTCTAGCTCTCAATATCAATATCAAAATATGCATGATCCAAATGAGGTGAGAACCTCTCCTTTTATAATGCCAAACTCCCTCCAAAACTTAACTCTCCTTTGACCTGCGCAGTTTACCTTGGGTCAGCGTGAGGCCTCCCCTCATATACGTGTGGACCCCCAAGGCCCTCTCTTTAAGTTATAACGTTAATCAACTAGGAAAACACTTTATTTATAAAGTGAGGTAACTAAAGTGAGGTGACCCCTCTTATTTCTCACTTTATTTATTATTTCTAGCTAAAGCGGCAAAATAAAGCAAAAATGAAATATTCCAATTAGCAAAGCTAATTGGGAATATTACAATTTTGTCCTCTTTTCAGAGGCGATATATCCGGTAAATGCCCTCCCAGTCTATCTCTGGTTGGAGTTTGCCGTGTTTTAGAGATATCCCCGAAACGGGATATTACAGTGGTATCAGAGCACAGTTCTAGCTCAGCCTGTGGTCTATGACACCGGGGAAGAGACCATATATTTGTTATAGAGGCAGGAAGTACAGAGACTGTGAGCGTAGGTTGAAGAACACCTACGGAGAGGGAGACTGTGTTCGGGTGGTGGACACAGAGCAGGAAAGAGCCTGTATTAGATTAAGTATAGAGAGGGCCGATGGCAGATGACACAGAGGCCAAATAGTTTGGGGAGGCACTCCTCAAATCGGTGCAGGATTTAGCCAGACAGATTGAGGTGATGGGTTAGAGATTCACCGCTGTAGAGGCTAGACAGCGTGAGACCCCTCGGGTTTTCCAGGTAGGAGAGGGATTAGGTACATCCCATCATTTGCTGGAGCATGGTGCTGCTCAGCGTGATACTCCTCAGCCGATGGCTTCACGTACACCTACCTGCTCTACCATGCCCACTTTCTTGGGAGCAGACACAGGGGCAGGAGCCCAGCAGGAGGCAGAGCCTGGACACATGGGCGAGTATTTTGCAGAGTATCAGGCCTATGGGCAGAGAGTTCAGGGATCCTCTCTCATTCCGGGATTTTGTTCAGCTCCAGCAGGACAGTAGACCCCGCGACCGTCATAGAGGGCACCGACATTATCATGATGGATATACCCACCGCACATCTAGCAGATTTCATTTGCCTACGTTTGATGGCTCATCAAACAGTTCGGCAAAGTCTTGGGTGGAGAAGCTGGACATTTATTTCCAGCTTAACCAGATGTCGGAGACGGAGGCCATCAAGGTGGCGACATTACATTTGGATGGTGAGGCCCAGGACTGGTGGTTCCATGGGATGGTGACACTCGGTCATTCTACAGTGACGACATATGTCGAGTTTACCAGGAGGTTGATGGAGCGTTTTGACCGGAGGGATCCGGAACAACACTTTGTTGAGCTGACGAGGCTCAAGCAGACTGGGAGCCCAGAGACTTACATTGCCGATTTCTTGAGGGTTTCAGTGATGGTGCCAGATCTATCCGCAGCACGGATGATCTATATGTTTGTGGAGGGATTGGCAGAGCCACTCCGAGGTCTAGTCAGATCTACTAGACCAGCTACACTCCAGGATGCTATCAGCAGGACCAGGGACTTACAGGATGCATTGCCTAGGACGCGGACACCTTACCCCCAGAGACAAGGTTTCTAGCCCAAGGGGAAGGATGTGAGGGTTCCTCCTCCCAAGGGGAATCCAGGTCGGGCACAGATAGATGATGATGCCAGGAGGGAGTTGAGGAAGAAGCGACTGTGCTTCACTTGTCAGGAGCCGTGGGCACCAGGGCATAGGTGTGGTGCTGTTAAAGCACACTTCATTGAGGTCTTCTCCGATGATAGCGGGGAAGAGGATGAGGAGGATGATGAGGCAGGCAGGAGATAGTCAGACAGCCTAGGATCAGTGGCCGCCTCCACCTCCAGGGACAGGAGGTGCAGCATTTGCACCCACAGGAGGGACCCTTGCAGCCTTGCGAGGAGTTCCTAAGTATTTGACGCTGCGCGTATGAGGGACAGTACGTGGCTAGTGAGTATCAGTCTTGGTTGACGGTGGGGCGACCCACAACTTCATTGATGCACAGATGGTCGAGAGGAGGGGTATACCGACCGAGAGCTTTGACGGATTTTCAGTCTTGGTCCCAGGAGCCCAGACGATGCAGTGTGCCTGGTATGTTCCAGAGTTGGCAGTGACGATGGGTACCTACACCGTGACCGATCATTTTTTCGTGGTCAACATACCAGATACCAATGTGGTATTTGGTGTTCAGTGGTTGATTACTCTGGGGAAGGTCACCACGGATTGGGAGGCCTTAGAGATGGAGTGGGATGACAAGAAGACCAGGAAGCATGAGAAGATCCGCGGGATGCACACTTACCCACCTCAGACAGTTTCAGCGCACCGGATGGAGGCAGATTTCCGGAAGGGAGACATAGAGTGGGTGGTTGAGTTGAGGGCATCAGAGGCAGAGACCACCGGTCGAGCAGTTCATCCGAATATACAGGCCATCCTTGACAAGTATGATGCAGTGTTTGGGGATGTACCACCGGGTCGGCCACCGGACCGAAGGTTCGAGCACACCATTGAGCTTGAGCAGGGTATTCAGGCGGTGATCACTACCCCCTATAGGCATCCCAAAGCCTATCGGGATGAGATTGAGCGGGCCATCCAGGAGTTGCTGGCTCTTGGGCACATCAGACCGAGCACGAGTCCGTTTGCTTCTTCTGTAGTGTTGGTGAAGAAGAAGGACGACACCTTGAGGATGTGCATTGACTACAGGGCCCTGAACAAGAAGACTCTGAAAAACAGGTACCCTATACCCAGGATCGATGAGTTGATGGATGAGCTGAGAGGAGCTAAATTCTTCTCGAAGATTGGTTTGAGATCAGTGTACCACCAGATTCGCGTGAGGGAACAGGACATTCCCAAGACCGCCTTCAGGTGTCATTATGGGCACTTTGAGTTTTTGGTTATGCCTTTTGGGCTGACCAATGCACCAGCCACCTTTCAGTCTTGCATGAACCATATCTTCCGCAGTCATCTGAGGAAGTTTGTATTGGTTTTGTTCGATGACATACTCATATATAACAGGACTTGGGAGGAGCATCTCCAGCATATAGAGGTAGTACTACGCATCTTGGAAGAGCAACAGTTCTATGCTAAGCTCTCCAAGTGTGAGTTTGGGATGACGGAGATGTTATATTTGGGTCACATTATTGGAGTGGACGGAGTGAGGGTCCACAAAGAGAAGATTAGAGCCATCAGAGATTGGCCAGAGCCGAAGAACGTGACGGAACTTCGAGGGTTCATTGGGATATGTACCTATTACAGGAAGTTCGTCAGAGGATTCTCACAGCTTGCTGCACCCCTCACAGGTTTGACGAAGAAGGGGGCATTCAGTTGGTCAGATGCAGCGCAGCGAGTCTTTGATAGGCTCAAGGAGGTGATGAGTAGCTGCCCTGTGCTTGCATTGTCGGATTTCACGCAGCCTTTTGTCTTGGAGTGTGATGCGTCGGGAGAGGGGATCGACGCAGTATTGATGCAGGGGGGACACCCTATAGCTTTTGAGAGTCGGAAGCTCCTTCCACATGAGAGGTTGTATTCTATATACGACAAGGAGATGTTGTCCATCATGCATGCTTTGGCCAAATTCCGACAGTATTTGGTAGGGAACAGGTTTAGGGTGAGGACTGATAACAACAGCCTCAAGTTCTTTTTGGAGCAGAAGCAGCTACAGGAGAGGCAGCAGAAGTGGATCAGCAAGATCCAAGCATTTGACTTTGACATTGAGTATGTCAAGGGTAAGAATAACGTGGTAGCAGATGCCCTCTCACGTAGACCAGCCACGTTATCTCTTACGAGCTTGGATACAGATTGGAGGGCTCGACTTTTAGTGGAGTACTCCAAGGACAGATTTGCATGTGAGGTGCTAGATGGACAGGTGGCGGATGATAGGTATAGGGTGGTTGATGAGATCATCTATTACAGGGACAGGATCTTCTTGACTGAGGGGTCTCAGCTCAAGAAGAAAATACTCCAGGCGTCACATGATTCACCATTGGCAGGCCATCAGGGGTTTACCAAAACCTACAGGGCCATTAGAGAGAGGTTCTCATGGAAGGGCCTCAAGGAGGATGTACTCTAGCACATCAGGGAGTGCGATGTTTGTCAGAGGAACAAGGGGGAGATGAGCCATCCCATAGGGTTGTTGCAGCCTCTTCCCATTCCGGAGGGGAAATGGGAGCGCATATCGATGGACTTCATCACCGGGTTGCCCATGGTGCAGGGCAAGGATTGTATCTTTGTCGTCGTTGATCGGTTGACAAAGTATGCGCACTTTTTCGCCATATCCGCGCATTATACAGCAGCACAGGTGGCCGAGCTGTTCTTCAGAGAGGTTTTCAGGCTGCATGGTCTTCCTAAGACCATCATCAGTGACAGGGACAGCCGCTTCATGGGCGGATTTTGGCAGGAGCTTTTCCGGCTAGTGGGGACGGAGTTGACACCGAGTACCAGTTATCACCCACAGACGGACGAACAGACGGAGATAGTTAACAAGTGGCTGGAGGGCTACTTGCGTAATTATGTCAGTGGGTAGCAGCGAGCATGGTTGAGATGGTTGCATTTGGGGGAGTACTGCTACAACACGACACATCACATGTCTATTGGTATGTCACCCTTTTATGCTTGTATGGGTACCATCCTTTATCTTTTGCTGATGTGATGTTCGGTGCTAGCAAGGCTCCTAGAGCCAAGATTTGGATCCAAGAGAGTCAGGACATCCTCCGAGCTCTCTAGGAAAATATGGCTACAGCACAGAACCAGCAGAAGCTGTATGCAGACAGAGGTCGGGTGGAGAGACAGTTTGAGGTAGGGGACTTGGTGTTAATTTCTGCAGATGTTCTATGCCATTTCAGATTAGAGCACAATACTGAAGAAGATAGAACATGCTAATAGATCGATAGAAGACAAGCCAAAACAGAGATAGGAAATGGTAGCGTTATGGCGATCAGCAGGATGCTTCAACCAGCAAAGTCTTCAATAGGTCATTCAGCCAAGCGTGTCACACATATAACCCAGAACAACCCAAACAAAGAACAGTCCATATATATCACAGCTCCAATGCTATCCAAAGAGAGAGAATTCTTCCACACCATTGTGTGTCAAATGATCTCTAAGTCTCTCCAATATATAGGAATCTTTGTGGGTGTGTGACACATCCTTTAAGACATTTAAGTCTATATTTTATTCCAGGCCGACCTAGCACATAAGTGGAATAAATTCAAAGTACATGTTCTGCTCATCCGATCGAGATGATCTTTAGATCAATCTTACACCTCTTCGAAAGAGGAATCCAATAAAAATATTGGGATCTTCATCTGAGCAGCACAACTCGGAGTTTGGACCTAGTTGTCCAATTTTAACACTCCCTCTCAACTAGGGAGAACTCCGTCCACTAGTGCAATCCAAACATCGTGCGTCATCCCGCTGTAACTTGCTTTGCTGGCCTCTTTATTTCAGAACAAAAGTGGGTTAGTCACAAAGACATCATTCCCAGCTGACAGATTCAGCCCAGAGGTCAAAACCTCTATCGGACTCACAAAGAGTCTCCAACCAACCCGAAGTTGGTTCATCTGAACCAAAGTCAGGCGGAGGTCCAAGACCTCACAAGACTTGATCCCAGATCAAGTGGTTGGACCGTGTCATCCCATATAGAGAGTACGGAAATTTCTGATGCGTCCATCAGTCTTTGCTACTAGTCTCTAGCCTTTCCCATTTCATTGGCCAAATGAGAGGTACTTCCCATGAGCCCTGAACTCAATGGGTAGGATGCATACGGGGCATAGATAATGAGAGGTAAACCAACTCAATAATCATAACGGTGGGGTCCAAGCACACCAACAAAGTTCGGCAAGCCTAGCCTTGTGGTTGCTCATAGCTCCGAGAAGCTGTCCCCAAAGCCCCCTAGAGCTCCCAGAGCTCATCGTCCAACAGGACCCTTAGAATAGGATCGTTCCACGATACCAAGATTCTCACGGAAGGTTATGAACATGACCTTCCCCAAGGGCATTGTGAGAATATCCGCGACCTGCTCATCAGTTCCTATATGATCGAGCCTTACGGCGCCTCGCTGTACCATATCCCAGATAAAGTGGTACCAGCCATCAACATGCTTGGATCAATCGTGGAACCTGGGATTCTATGACAAATGAATCCCCCTCTGTTTATCACAAAGGATAACGGTGGCATCTAGCACATGTTCGAACAACTCACAGAAGAGCTTTCGCAACCAAGTGACTTCACAACAGGCCATACATGTTACAATGTATTCGGCCTCAGCGGTGCTCAAGGCTACCGACTTTAGATTCCTGCCCGAAGCAGATCTACATGTCAAGTAGCATCCAGATGTGCTCTTGCGATCCACCACACTACCAGCCCAATCGACATCAGTATATCCATGGAGTGTCGTACTCCCGGCAGTGTATCTCAGCGCATGGTCTATCGTGCCTCAGAGATATCTCAAGAGTTTCTTGGCACCAACCCAGTGAATGTTATGATCAACCATGTGTTGACTCAAAGTGTTCACTGCACAACATACGTCCGAACAGGTGTTCATTAAGAACATCAGGGTCCCTATGAGTTGACGATACTCAGTAGGACGGGCCCAGCAACGCTGCTACTCAACTTCTTAAAGTTGAGTTCCATGGACTTACAGTCCATCATACCAGAAACTTCATAATGTATTTTCCTTGAGAAAGGAAAATCTTCCAGGTCTCTGCTAGACCTTCAGGCCTAGACATCAGTCCTAGGTCCTTCATCTCGAACTCAGCAGCGAGCTCCCTCTTGCACTGATGAATGAGAGGCTCAGCACCTGTCAGGAAGAGGTCATCCACATACAGCACCAGAATGAGAGGTTTTCCCTTGACAACCTTGAAGTAAGGGTTCGGATCAGCATTACTTCGAGTGAAGCCTAGCTTCATCAAGTAGCTATCTATCCTCTTGTACCAATCTCAGGGTGCTTGATTCAGCTCATAGAGTGCTTTCTTCAACCTGCAGACATGGGTGTCCCGATCCTGGACTTCCAACCCCAAAGGTTTCTCCACATATATCTCTTCCTTTATCACACCATGCAGAAAAAATGCGGTCTTCACATCATCTGATGAAGACTCCATCCTTGCGTAGCAGCAAGGGCTATAATAGATCGAATGGTGGTATCTCGAGCCACAGGTGCAAATATGTCATCATAATCTATGCCTTCCTTTTGAGAGAAGCCACGGGCAACGAATCTTGCCTTGAACTTTTCAGCACTTCCATCAGATCAATACTTGATCTTGTAGAGCCATTTCGAGGTGACAACTGCTTTGTCCTATGGTCTTGGAACCACATCCCAGACATCATTCTTCATAATGGACTCATACTCTTTGTGCATAGCATCCTTCCAGACTTGATGCTTTACGACTTCCTCAAAGTATCCAAGGTCAGATTGTACAAAAGTACTCATGGCTGCTAGATACCCTTTTATTTATATGGCTTCTTGGTTTTCCTTCGGAATTTTCCCCCTCTGAAGCCATATGTCCCTGAGCCATGAGGATCTTCTTTCGTTCAGCAGAGGTATCTGCTCAGGAGCATACACAGATATATTCTCCTCTTAATGCCAGCTTCTCTTTCGAGAGAAGACTTCTAATTTAAATGAGGGCATCCAAGACACCAACTTGTAAGGAGACTTAATCTTCCACAGTCAAAGCCATCCAACAGCCTTTGCTGATTATGGTTCAAAATCTGAAAGCTGCCGAAACACTTTTTACCATTATGCTTCAGTGTGAGGCTGCTACTGTCACATGCTGACTGCTACATAGGTGTCTATCTATGTCACTATCCAACAAGGAGAATATCTCAACAAGCCTCAGCTTGTTAGAAGTTGTGTTATTCTAAGGAGGTCTGTTGTAGCTTCCTCAACCAACGCTCTTTACTGCGACCCACAGAACTAGGAATCCAAACATGATTCCTTCTCTGCACTTGAGAGCTTCATCTACTTATCTGACCTCTCATCCAACACTGCTTCTTATTCATTGATCTGGCCAAGACTGCAGATCTCAGTTCTGCGATTTTTCTCCTGAATTTCACAGATCTAGGAACCAATCATACAGATTTTATACCCTTCTCCATGCAGATCCAGCACAGTGATAATGGTACTCCTGCTCATCAATGTTCCAGCCCCAATCATCCAATAGGATAAAACTGGACAAGGCACTTTTTAAGGTTACTGCTAATAGATAGAGTTCAGGTATATGCTGGTTCACAACCACTGTCACTAGACAACAGTATCATAATATTGTTCAATGAGGCACTGCACTGCCCCTCAAGTCATCAATATATGTTACATGTGTTCCTTTGTTCATCAAAGTGACCCCATTAGAAGAAGGTATGACCATCTGCTCATAGTTACAATATATGTTGCAACCAATACTGAAACTGTCTCAGGCCTCCTGCACTCTGAACATTGCCCCCTGCAGTGAGTGCATAACCTGCATCTCCATCATCACTACCATGCATTCATTTTATCAGTTTCTCACTGGCCTTTCTTGCTTCTGCAGCTTTATTCAAAGCATCTTCAATTGCCATAAACTGTTGCACATGAGCTTTCTGTCTCTCCCGAAACTGCTTATATGAATTTTGTAAACATAGGTATGATTGTATATGTCACTGTCATAATGACAGTGACATAGAATAAAAAAAATTACATTCTTACTTCCTTTCTGCGGTTGTGTTGACAAATTGCTGTAGAAGGTGTTGAAACCTAGTAACCAGCATCTCATTAAATGACTCAGTTTCAGGCTGCAACAACTGTGTGTTGCTGATTGGTTTCTGACTGGCATTCCACATTATGTAAAAGGATTCTGACCAATGCTAACATAAAGCCTTCTCATACCAGCAATTTCTCCAACATAATTGGACTTCTCATTTGCATTGACAATTCCAGTAGACAGAATCTCCAAATTACCAGCTTTTGCCATTTTTATATTGGAACCCGAAGCTGCAGCAGCAACAACCTATGACTGCAGGAATATTAGCCGATTGGATATCATTCCAGCTGTCTGTCTGAACAAGTTTTATCTCTAACAGCAAAGAGACTACATCGCTTGTTTGAGCCTTGAGGTGCTCTCTGTCATGTATTCAATTTTCATCCCAGCAAGGAAAACACCTTCGAGCATCTGCTAGCTCAAACTGAGTAATAGCCATATTCCTTTTCTCACCATTGATCACATATGCACTTCGATAAAATCCCTTCATCTGATCATTCAGAGTACCCTGAAATTCAATGTCCAAAACTGTCTCATCATGGGGCAAGGTTTCATCGAACTCCAACACCAAGATCTCATCTGCCGCATGGACACTGATATTGGATGGATTTATTACCTTCGACGAGGTAGTGTTCCGTAAATGGACGAAGTTGTTTGCAATCATCAAATCCGCAGCATTGAGAACGAGATGCTTCGTATCTTGGATGACATTCAACGTGAATGCCAATAAATAAATCAAAAAGGATACTTCTGAATGATTTGATACTTCCTCACCCATCATATTTAATTTGTCGCCTCGGCTCCTTTTAGCAGACCGACTGCGATGCTAAGGCTGTCGTGCATGAGAAACAGATTTTGAGTTTTATAGAGGCTGTCTGTCGACCCTGCTCGTCTCGCAGTTGGTGTTTGTGCTCGGGGGTTCGACTCTCTCTGCCATAGATTCATGGCCGCTGTACATACTTGCCATGCTCGTGTGCTGCGAGGCAAATTTTCTGATAGGTGTGTGGGTTTCGATTCAATTCCGGTGGCTCCAGCTCGAGAATTCGTCAATAGTCGTAACCCTAGAGCGCCTCCTGTTCTCCTGTATTCCATTCACAGCTTTGGTAATCTGGACGTTGGGGGCTGTGGCCGCTGTGGGAATGGATCATGCGACCTATTATTTTATGACGATTCTCTACGTCTTCTACTGGCTATATTCTCTGCCCTGGCAATCGTCTTTCAGGATGAGGACCTCCGCCTGGATTTACAGAGAGAAATAATCACTAAAAATTGCAAGGAGCAAAGGCATGCCATCGCTTTTGCAAATATTCTAAAACAGAGCGAGTGTCGAAACAAAACGTGATGCCATGCGATACCATACTGCCGCATGGAACATGCGTTGAGGATACTCACTCGTCGATGTCAATGTTGCAATATGCTGCCAGCATAATTTCCAAATCCCAAACAGAAGCCGTAATTTAGCAATGAGTTAGCAGGACAGACGGATGTCGAGAGGTGAAGAATACGAGGGCTAGTTGCGGGTAAAAAGAAATCCACGCTGATTTCTAGGTGCCGGTAAAAAAAAAAATGTCCACGTTGTCTCTAAGGATGAGGTAGGGACTGCAGCCCACCTACTTCCATTCGTCCATGATGCTCGGCCTCTTTCCCAAGGGACTTGGCCCACAAAAACAGCTCTTTCATGTCAATAGCAAGCCCTTTCTTCCTTCCCTAGAGACACTATCCTTCTGCGGCTATTTCAGAGAAGACGCTAACTCTAAATAGCCTCCTAGTACCTCTGTTTTACCCTGTTGTCTCCTTCCTTCTTGCTGCGGCCAAGTTCCCTTGCTTTCAACATAACTTGGGCTTTGTCTTCAACTAGCTCTGATACCATGTTAATTTCTGCAGATGTTCTATGCCATTTCAGATTAGGGCACAATACTGAAGAAGATAGAACATGCTAATAGATCGATAGAAGACAAGCCAAAACAGAGATAGGAAATGGTAGCGTTACGGCGATCAGCAGGATGCTTCAACCAGCAAAGTCTTCAATAGGTCATTCAGCCAAGCGTGTCACACATATAACCCAGAACAACCCAAACAAAGAACAGTCCATATATATCACAGCTCCAATGCTATCCAAAGAGAGAGAATTCTTCCACACCAATGTGTGTCAAATGATCTCTAAGTCTCTCCAATATATAGGAATCTTTGTGGGTGTGTGACACGTCCTTTAAGACATTTAAGTCTATATTTTATTCCAGGTCGACCTAGCACATAAGTGGAATAAATTCAAAGTACATGTTCTGCTCATCTGATCGAGATGATCTTTAGATCAATCTTACACCTCTCCGAAAGAGGAATCCAATAAAAATATTGGGATCGTCATCTGAGCAGCACAACTCGGAGTTTGGACCTAGTTGTCCAATTTTAACACCCGCAGACGGACACCGAGTACTAGTTATCACCCACAGACGGACGGACAGACGGAGATAGTTAACAAGTGGCTGGAGGGCTACTTGCGTAACTATGTCAGTGGACAGCAGCGAGCATGGTTGAGATGGTTGCATTTGGGGGAGTACTGCTACAACACGACACATCACGTCTATTGGTATGTCACCCTTTTATGCTTTGTATGGGTACTGTTGACCACTGGAGTGGCACCTGATGATAATGTGAAGACTCCATGCCCAAGGATGAACCAGAAGACACTTGTGTCAGCAAATATCATCAGATATCATCATGTTCAACAGAGTTTTTTAAACTCTACTTCTTCTTCTCATTATTTTCTTCTTCAGTCTTCAGATTCCGCAGCCCTTCGGGGATATTGTATAAATGTCACTAGCATGATGAATAAAGCCATGTAATAGGCCTAGGATGTCGGGATTCGATCAGCAAGCGAGTACACCTTGGAGTGTTTTTTTACTTGGTTAATTATTACTTCTTTTTAGCGGCGAATAATTTTCTAGGTTTTTTCACTCATTGCATTACCCCAAAGCCGGGGTGACGGCTTGAAGGTTGAGCCCCTAACGCATCTTAGTGTCTAGAGTCGATGTATATTACCATGCTAGGTCATCTCTGAAATTTCACGGAATTTGACTAAGTCTAAGTAGGATTTTTTAATAATTAAAAATTTCCCGCAAAACGGGATTTTTTAATTATTTTCTATGTAATGATGTAAATAAGTGGCCTTAGGAAATGTCTGGGGCGTGTGACTACTCGAAAATCATCCTCAGAGACCCAACATTATCCTAGGACCCACTTTGGGGGTCAAAAAATGACTTATGATGGCTCAAAAGCCGATTTTCCTAATGTCAGTGGCAAAAAATGAGAAAAAATGAAAAAAAATGAAAAATTGGAAAAATTTTAGAAAATTTTCTAAAGTCAAATAAGTCAAAATTTGACATGGGAATTAAGAGGGGAAGCCAAGGGTGATGTAGCAGCAATATGGGGCCCACCACATAAGTGAAATTCAAAGATCCAAGTGCCAAGTCAAGCTGGTCCCACATTGGTTGCATGAAACTTACGTATGGCCAAAAGTCAAGTATGATTTAATTCAAATGAGAATGGCATATTATAAAGTTTAGGCTCTAATAAAGCAAATGGGGAATGGACCCACCTTACATGGTGTACGCATAGTTATGAAGATTTATGCACATGCCACTAAAGAAGGTTCCACGCAGCAACATAATATTACACAACAAATTTTATGGGGAAATAAATACGCTCTCATTTTAGTGCCACGTAGTCAACACTTTAGCAGCACTTCAGCAGCGAATAAGACTCCACGTAGGTAGCAGTCAATGGTCAACATAGTTATCACATGTACGCAGCCAACACAGGGAAACTCCACGTAGTTGGCTGCCAAATCACACTTGCCCACTCAGCATATTACATCAGCATACATGTGGTTTGATGTGTTTGGTATTTGATTGGAGGAAATCGTGGAGTGTGTCTCCACCAATCCTCACACAGCTGTACACAAAATCAACAGCTACACGCAGCATATGAAGAGCAGTCCGTTGGCACTTGTGATAGGTGTCAATGCACAGAATTTTGTTGGAGATTTTCGTGGGATATTTGCTCCCTCATCACTAGCGTTCATACACTTGGCACCAGCTCTCATACTTCAGCTCCTACGCAGCACTATTGGCAGCCCACATGTTGATCACGTACATCTCTACCTGACAGTTTCCATTAGTTACACAACAGTCCACAGAAAGTATGAACAACAGTCAATTAGCTTGTTTATCAGAGGTGGCAGAGTGTGCTTCTTTAGTGGAGAATTCGATGGGAGTTTTCTCCCCTTTCACTTGCTAACATCTACACTTGGCAGCCACCAAAGATATGCACATGAAGAAAAACTTGTACGCTGACCTGAACAGAAGTTATACACCAAAAAGGGAGCAGTTTACAGCAATGATCTCCAGCACTTGGACAATTATGGTGCCACTTGTGCAAATTCGTTTTTTGCATTGGGATTACCTCCCTTCTCCACTTGTCATTTGATATTTCATTGGGATTTGCTCCCATAGTTCTATTTAAATGAGCCTTGGGCTCTCATTGTAAGAGTGATTTTTTGAAGCTTGTGCTTATTGTTACTATGCCGAAATTGTTATTGAGCTGAATAAAGAAAAGTCTTTGGGGTTACTAGCTTCTCTTGTGGTGCATTCTTTGGTTGATGAGGTATACTTGTTTCATTTGATGTTGTTATTTATTTACTTCACATTGCAATCTAGTTGGTTTTTTCTTTACATTTGCCTGGAGGCACTATTGTCTAGGGAGGGGAGATTTGTAGCTATCTCAGATCTCCTTTGGACTTGGTATGTTTTGTGTTCTTGTTGTAGCTTGTTATTTTCGATGAAATGACAAGCTCAACGTGGCCTCTATATGCCAAGTTTCTTTTGCACTAACAATTGGTTTGCAGAAATTTGTGTGTTCAAAGGACAGGTTGCCAAGTCTATTGGAGTGTGAAGACTTCTTCGGTTGGAATAAGTCAGCTCCAAGGATATCAAAGGTCTCACAAGTTGTTCAGGCCAACAATCTCATAAGACATCAAGAGATTATCTAAAAGGGGGTTTCATGAGCCCTTTGCTTCTATTCCATCTCTAAAAAAAAATCATATATTTCTTCTCTCATTTGTGCACATATCTATTTTATCTAGCATTTGAGGCTAAGTTGTTGGATCGAAATCCTAATTCTCACTCACTAAATCAACTCTTTCAAGCTGATCTTAGTGAGGGAAGTTGTAATATAAAGTGTATTTTATACTTGCATTGAGTTTCTAACTTTTTCCTTCGCATGCATGTGATTTCCTCTCACATATTTCAGCAATATTTCTTTTGCATGCTAACTCTTTTGCTTGTTTGCATGTTGGTGTTATTGGAAGCAATCTAAGTTTGAAGAAAGGGAGCTAAAGCATAGGCTAAGGAACACTCTTTCGTTTGGAACCTCAAATCCAAGTTCCGCCTTATCACTTCACCTCTACTTTTAAAGCCTCATTCTTTTGAGGAATTGTAACCGCCATTCACCTCAAGGCTTTAAGCCTTTACTTTGTAAACATCTCACAAGTAATTTTTTTTTAAAATCTTACACTTGTAACTTTGGGAAGGAGCAAATTTAAAACGCATATTGTAAGCCTTTCCCAATCCCCTCATTTCTATAAGAGGGCCTCACTTTCATTAATAAAGAGTTGACTTTTCTTGAGGGAGCTTGGGAAGTTTTTCCCATGGTATCTCACCTACTCATTTAGAGGGAGGAAATCTTCTTGAGTGGTTAACTTTTTATTTATTTATTTTTATTTTCTCAACTAAATCACTTGCATTCATCATTTCATTTGCTAATCTAATTTAGTTGCATGTGAGTAACTCATATTTCCATTTCATTAATTGCTTAGATCACATAGTCCTCTAAATTTCTTAATTTGCAATCTCATTTGCCATCACTTACTTATGTTTTGTGATCTATTTCTCATTTGGATAAGTTTCACAATATACTACAAGTAAAGAAGCATAACACTTTCAATTTATGGCAACTTGAGTTATTGTTCTAACTATGAAGCATATTTAACTGAATCATCTCCATCTTTTACATAGCACTTGCAAACTCACTTTCATATCATTTAGGCATTTCACTTTTCATACTAGACTTGCATCTCTAAAATTTACCTCCAACTTAAGTTGGTTGAATAGACGTTTTAGGGACTCTCTACCTCTATGGACTCCTCACTGTGAGATCCAAATATTTGGGCGAGGGTGAGGTCTGAGGATTAGAGTTCAATTGTAACCTTGCTTTAGAACTAATTAATAAAATAAATCAAGAGTACTATCTCATCACATTTATTTGCAAAGTTCCCAAATTTTTTGTTATCTTGATGGTTTAAAGATTCACATGCAAATATTATCTCAAGAAGCACTTTGGATGCAAGCATTTTAATTCCTTAAATTTTGCAACAAGTTTAATTCTATGGTACTTGAAAATTTGCTTCTACATGCAACTTCATTGCATGTTGTCATTTTAATGATCATTATGCTTATGGATGATTGATATATCTCATTTCATTGGCAAATACCCTTATTTGGTGTTGCAAATTTAATTGCATATTGTGATCTTGGTCTAACACTTCCTTTGTGGGATTATTGTCATTGTATCTTGGATTTCATTTTTGAGCAAACACTCGTCATTTACTTTAAAGCACTGGTCTATATTTTAAACACATCATTGAATATTGCTCATATACTTATATGCTTGTTTACATATTGGAATCGAGTCATCTTTGATAAGTAATTCCTTCTAATCAATTCTCCTAGAAATCTCACATCTTTAACTTAGTTTTCCTTTAGGGACCACCCCCCTTAGCTAACCTAGGAAGATAGCTTAAACGGAGAGAGTTGGGAATAGGTGACAACCCCTTCTCTGAGTTCCTTGCCACCAACCACACCTGTGGGGTTGAAGGCTTTTCTCACTAACTATAGGTAGGTGTAGGTGGAAAGCGATAACAGGTACCATCCTTTATCTTTTGCTGATGTGATGTTCGGTGCTAGCAAGGCTCCTAGAGCCAAGATTTGGATCCAAGAGAGTCAGGACATCCTCCAAGCTCTCAAGGACAATATGGCTACAGCACAGAACTAGCAGAAGCTGTATGCCGACAGAGGTCGGGTGGAGAGACAATTTGAGGTAGGGGACTTGGTCTACCTACGGTTACAGCCATACCGACAGTCATCGCTGACGCAGAAGGGAGCCGAGAAGCTCAAGCCTCGCTTTTACGGGCCATACATGGTGATACGCAGGATTGGGCAGGTTACGTATGAGTTGGAGCTGCCCCAAGGCAGCAAGATCCACAACATTTTCCATGTATCAGGCCTGAAGAAGGCGTTGGGGAAGCAGGTGATAGTGACAGCGAAGCTACCACCTACGGATGATGAGGGGCACTTGGTGTTGCAGCCAGAGGCCATTATTGATACCAGGGAGAGGCAGTTACGGAGCAGGACAGTCTGGGAATTCTGGGTGAGGTGTAAGAATTTGCCAGATGAGGATGCCACTTGGGAGAGCGAGAAGATTTTGCAGCATCCATCACTTCAGTTGCTTGAGGACAAGCAACATTTTGCCGGGGGAGACTGTAATATTCCTAATTAGCGACAGCTAATTGGAATATTCGATTTTGTATAGTTTTGCCGTCTATAGTTTATAAATAAATAAAAAGTGAGTAGAGAGGGTCTAACTCACTTAAGTGAAATAAAACATCCTCCTAGTAGCATGACGTTGTAACTTAAGGGGGAGCCAAGGGGGCCAAACACCACGTAGAGAAGGGGGCCCACGTACACTCTAGAAGCTTCTGCGCAGATGAGGATGAGCACGTGGAGGAGAGAGAGGCTACGTTGGGGTTTTGGAGGGAAACCAACGTTATAAAAGATGGAGGAGCCTCCTCATTTGATTCATTCTGGAATTGATGATTTTGAGCTAGACGTTTGTCTTCTTGAGCACGCTGGTTGTTTAGCCTGTCTGCAGCACTGTTTAGTGCATTGAGTGTCTTCGGCCGGAGATCTCGCCCTTAGCCCCGGGGGACTTTGAGTGCCTGCTCGGGCAAGGTTAGTTCTTCAGTATTTTGTGAGTAGTTTTGTTGTTTGGGTTTGTTGCGGAGTTGGAGCTTATAGAGACTGCGCAGTCACTGGGAGAGAGGACGTAGTCCCTTTTGTAGGTGCTTCGGATTGGGGGTTTCTGCAGGAGATTCGGCCGAGATTTTGAGCAGAGGGTCAACCTTTGCCCACAGGAGGATTTTGGCGGAGTTTGAGGCAGAGTTTCAGCTATTTCCATTTAGCCTCTGCGCAGAGCCTTGGAGGCTAGCGTAATTCCCTGAGAAGGCATTTTTTGGTGATTTTCGGGGGTTGGCCATTTCTGATATGGTTTCTGGGTTTTGTCCGGATTGGTGAGTAGAGGAGGTTTGCAGATTTTCAGCTCATTCCGGCAAGGGGATCAGCTCCTAGTCTTCAGTTCATTCCAGCAGTAATAGCTACACGGCAGTTTTCTAGCAGTTGGGATGCAGTTCAAAGAGCAGCCATTTCCTGTGTATTCTGAGAGTATTTCTTCACTTGCCTTGAGCAAGATTAGGTGCCATCACTCTAATCACCTATTGTGCTTCATTATATTTTTGAGATTAATAAAATGGATTAGCATTTCCTCTCTATATTTTTGGATGAGTTGCCGTATTTGCCGTATTTCTGTTCTATGCTATTATATGTCTGCTGCACTATTATTTTTATATATTCTTGAGCATTCTAGTTCTATACCACTTGGTGTGTTTATCTTTCACTCTTAGACAGAGTCTGGAAAGGGCCAGGTAGCCTTCGAATTTCGTCCTCTTTTCAGAGGCGATATATCCGGTAAATGCCCTCCCAGTCTATCTCTGGTTGGAGATTGTCATGTT
Organism: Pinus albicaulis; assembly: GCA_034641835.2. Lineage (NCBI taxonomy): Eukaryota > Viridiplantae > Streptophyta > Pinopsida > Pinales > Pinaceae > Pinus > Pinus albicaulis. The sequence continues at coordinate 63,298,262 of CM076581.1, read as the reverse complement.
TTAGAGATATCCCCGAAACGGGATATTACACATCATCCAGATTTACAGCATCCATTTTCGACATGATCCATATTTACGACATCCATTTCCGGCATCATCCAGATTTATGGCATCTTCCATATTTACGGCATCCATTTCCGGCATCATCCATATTTACGCCATCATCTAGATTTACGGCATCCATATTTAGATCATGAGGATGTGTGTAATGAGATGATTGAAATGTCCTCCAACGTTGACTCTATTTATATCAATCACTGAGGGTGTGTGATACATTTGCTGGGGGTGTAAAACCTTAAGGCCGACCTGCACATATTTTGAAAGTATTAAAAATAAATTAAAAATAAATGTTCTACTCATCGGATCGAGATGATCTTTAGATCGATCTTGCACCTCTTCGAAAGAGGAACCCAATAAAAATATTGGTGTCTTCACTGAGCATCACAAGATGGAGTTTGGACCTAGTTGTCCAATTTTAACAATCGGGAATGTAATGCTCCGACTGTCCACTAGCCCCCTGCAGAACTATCCCATCAACCTCCAGCGTCTCCAGAGGATATGGATCTGCAACTGCTGTCACCGTACTCGATGTTTGTGCATCTGACTGCTCCTCCTCAATGGCTGACCCTAAGTTTAGCCGCATACGCATCATAGACTCAGTGTGAGCCTCCATCTGGCTCTCCCCCAAGGGACTATCATGCATGATGTGCATAGTATCCTCATCTGCTGACTCAGGCTCCATCATATGCTGCTCTGGCTGAATCATCACAAGTGACTCTGTTGACCACACTTTGTCAACGACCCCATAGCAGTACACCCCCATTTTTTCAAATGGGACTTATCATGTTCGAGGCTCGTGTCATCTAGATTTCATCAACAGACGACATTTTTTATAAACAATTGTAAACCCATTCTGCATGTTATAATGTAAATGATCTAAGTAAGACCGTCAATGTATGTAACAACCTAGGTAAGCCTAGTATGTTGTTGATGATCTCTATCCTAGGAGGTTTTTTGTCTCACTGATTCACGAAAGTGATCGGCAGAGTTTTTCCCTCCAGCCTCACCCCAAAGCTAGGGTGGATTTTGTCATCAACATGCTAAGTGAGTCCTAGTGTTTCTATCGAGTCCTTGTAAAAGTAGTTTGAACTACTTGGTCTACTAGATCATGTTTTGAGTCGCAGAATTGGGTATTTATTTGAGGGTCTATACGAATGGGTATTCCCCCTTCATGTATGTAAATGTATTATCTCATGTAAAGAGGGTTGGAAAAATAATTATAATCCCCTCTCAGTCAATTAATTAAATTTTCTGGTCAATTAATTAATAAAATCTTAAACCAGAAATTTAATTAATCTAGGGTCCTAAGTTAGGATTAAATCTTTAAAGGCAAAATTTGTGGGTCCTTGGAAAATGATTTTGAAAGCCCCAGGCCAAGGGAATATTGTGAATTTTAAGAGATATTGGACCCTTAGGCCTTGGTGGTTAAGTCAAGGTCAAAATTTTGGGGTAATTAACTCAAAAATAATATTTTTGAGTTAATTAAAATTGAATTAAATGATAAATTTGTTTTTCCCCAAAATTTTAATTTCAACGCTCCGGATTAAAAGATAATTAAATCTTTTGGACGGTTGAGATTATTTTGACGAGGATCATCCAAACTAGCCGTTAGAGATCTGGTCCTATAAATTTAGAGGTCTTTGTCATTCTTGAATCATCCGATCTCAGAATCGTGCACTTGCTCTTAGAAGCTCTTGTAAACTTTTTGAGGAATAAAGCATAAAGACTTTGGGGTTACAAATTTGGATGTTCCTTCTCAGATCTATGTGGTGAATCGTCTCTAAACTCTGCTACTTTGTTTCTTGTATTTTATGGTTGATGGCCTACATGGATTAATCTGCATATAGGTATCTTATGCAGTTTTCTGGGTTTATAAAATAACATTCTGATTTTTCTGCAAAGGTCTCATGTTGTTTTCTTAAATCTCTATCGATCTAAGATTCAGATCTGAGTGTGCAGGGAATATTTTTAAGATTGGGCGTCTGGGGAAGTCTTCGGTTGGACCAGCCGACTCTTAATAAACATAAATCTGATAAGCTCTTTATTTGTTAAATTTCAGGTCTATCTTACGATATTTGTGATTTTGCAGGGTTTCGAAGGCTTGTGCCTCTCACTAAAAACTTTAAATCTCTGAAAATTGTGCTCAAGCGGATTTAAATCTGACCATGAGGGTTTTAAATTTGTAAAATAGTTGTAAATTTGTAAATTTTCTTTTAGAATTGTAAGAGTTTATTCGTTTCTTGGTGTGTGTATCTTTAGATTGGGCTGGTTTCTTGCAGATGCAGGGTTCAAAATCGAAATTTTTTAAGATCTGAGGCAGATCTAGCCTCCAAAGGTCAGATCCGGCCTCGAGTCACCACTGTGAGCAAAGTTTGGGCAGTATTTTTAAGGAGCATTATAAATCTGAGTATCGTTCGATTTAAAGAAGATAAAAGTCAGGGTTTTGACAGAAAAAATTATCAGTTTTTGCTGGACGAACTGGGTTATTCATTGAACCAGCCATCTATCACTCCATCGAAGCCCCTCACTGCATTCGATTCTCCCTCTGCCCGCCTGTCCAAAAATTTTCTTCACGCCCTTCCTATTCCTCTCTGCATTGAACCCAAATCCCTCATCGACCCGTCTCTTTTCTGCCTTCACGTCAACCTGCTTAGCCGCTGCCCGATCCATCCTTACGCTGCCTCGAACCTCTTCTCCCGCCTTCCAAATTTTCAACTGTTTCCCTCATATTGATCCGACTCCCTTTCAAACCGCGGAACATACAAGCGATAAACGGACACATAAAATTGAATCACGTGTTCTACTCCTCACGTCGACTTCTGTCTTGGTCCTTTCTGCTCCCGCTGTCAAGAGTCATTACCCTCACTTCAGTCCTCACAGCCGTCAGCTCGACCTGCATAACAAACAAAACGAGAAACACAAAAATTGCATCGATTTTTCAAAGCCAGCGTTTATGTATATACGTTAATTTTTTTTTAAGTCGGATTCATTTGATAGTGTTAGTCATAGAGTTAGGTTTTAAATTTATTTTGGTTTCCTTTTTTTTTTTTAGCGTAAGTTTCATTTTCTGTTCGATTTCACAGTTAGATTTTTTTTTGATTCGATTTTGTTAAAGTTTCGATTAGATTTTAAATTTTAGATTTTTTAATAGTTAGTTCGGATTAAAGTTTGGTTTAAATTCATTTCGTTTTTTAGATTTTATTTTAATGTAGTTTTAGTTTATGGATTTAGTTTAAGATTTCATTATTTTTAGACTTTTTTTTAGTTTAGTTAGATTTTAAATTAACATTTGATTTTAGTGATAGTTTGTAGATTCGATTTTTGTTTTGTTAACTTAGTTTTAATTTAGTTTAACTTTAGAGTTTAATTTTAGTTTGTTTTAGTGTTAGTTTTATAATTTAATTTTAACTTTAGTTTTATTTAGAGTTTAGATTTAGATTTTTTATTTGTTTTAGATTTATAAAATAAAAAATATAAAAAAAATATAAAAATTTTAAAATCCTAAAAAATAGAAAATACAAAAACATAATAAAATTTTAAATTTTCTATAGTCAAGTGTGCTAAATTATTTTTATCCAAAGTTTTAACTATAGAAACATTTTCTGGATCGAAATTAATTGAAGCATCATAAATCTGGAAATATTGCAAATATCTGGTATTTTCATCTTGTGATAATATTGCTGTGGGTTTAAGAGATTTTAATGCATGGTTGTGGTGTTTTTCAATTGAATATCATTGTGATCAATCGTGTTTTAATAAGCAGCAGTTAATCGTCACTTACTCGTTTATAATTGCATAGCGGGATTTTGTTTGACTCCATAAGGCACTGGTCTTAAAAGTGAAATCTAATTTAGATCTGTGGAATCTCGTTTATTCTATCAAGTATTTGACGTTTTAGCTGTGTCTCCTGGATTTGTTATCTTCATTTATAAAAGGGTCTACCTCCCTTAGCTTGCAAGGAGACAGCTTAAATAGAGAGATTGGAGATAAAGGTGACAACCCCCAATCTGAGCCGTTGTCGCGGTGCCTAGACAATCTGTGCAACAACAGACTCATCACCCTGAGTATCTCTCGTAGAGTCCCCTGACTGCTCACCCTCCACACTGGAATACAGCTCCGGCCTACTATCATCATCTCTGCCTGACTGCTCTCGCTCTCTAGAAACATTCTCAGCTGATCCCATGGACTCATATGAAGAAGAGTCCTTATCCTGGCATACCGAAGGAATGTCTACCTGCTCTAACTCTACCACCTCATCTGCGTCTCTCAAACATGAGTGATCAAGGCCCCCAAGGTTCTTTGCAAATGAAGCAAAGTCCCTTCCTCCTCAGCTCATTTCTACTGCCTGATCCACCAAACTGGAGCAGCTCCTCCTTGGTCAACTGTCTCCTAAAAAGCTCAATGTTCTACTCAACTAGCCCTTGGGCTAGCTCATAAGAAGCTGGTGAGACCCACTGCTCTCTTATCCAGATGCTCAACAACCTAGTCTGCAGCTCCCGGCAAATGGCATCACGATCTCCCATACGTGACGACATGATGGACTGCATGTGAGCTATGGCTATGTCAGAATGATGTCTCCTAATGATGAAGAAGCATTGGAACATCTGCAGAATCAATCCATCACACTCAAGATCGATCATGACCTCATAAGTCCGGGTCATGGCTATGGCTTCTAAGACCTTAAGCTTTCTCCCAAATGTAGAGCCTGCACAGTTGTATAAATCCCGAAAGGTTCCTACCATCAGTTTGAAAATTCTTTGCATAATATCATCATTGTAGGGAGGGAAGGGTGTTGTTATCCTCAAAATATCACTGAAACAAGAGGCAGCTATAAGCTTAACTCTCTCACTTGGATGTTCCAAGAATCTATCTTGTACCAATGCAAGCATAGATGGCTCCAAAGCCCAATTTAAACTCTAATTAGATTTCTCTACCTTTGAAAGGCAGGATTTCAGTTTCTCTAACACGGGAAAGTCATTTTCTGATCTTCCACTCTTTAAGTCCATCCCAAGTGCATAAAGCCAATTTTCCACTTCTTCCTCCTTTTGTAAGTTCCTCAGATGCCTTTGTTGGAACAAATTATGTACCTTCTTGGAGAAGGGTCCGTTATTCTGTTTCAAAGGACTAACTTCTGCATTGTTTAATTTTTTCAATTTGCTTAGGAGTTATTCCATGGTTCAATCCAATGATGACAAGCTTACTTGTGATAGTGCTGCTGTTTTCTGAGTTTAATGCAATTTCTGTGTAATTTCAAGTTATGCCACTATAAAATTTGTTATGAAAATTTTGAGTTTTTGGTCATCTTCTCTCAGTGAGGATTCTTGTCAAACAAGTTATAAACACACTGCTCTAGGTAGAACACACAATGGCGTTCACATGACATAACCATCAACTGATATTTCATTTAAATTTAATTTTCAACAAGATTATGATTGATATTCTGGCCATTCACTCATAATAATAAAAAAACATCCCAACAGAAATACACAAGAGAGTTGTAACTTGGCACCTGGCATACGACGACACTGTTGTACGCTATCCCACAATTTTTTAAAAGCTACAGCGCTTGCAAGTTGCTCCAAACAAAGTCTTACCCTATGTCCAGCATGATGCGTGGTTCCCTAAGCACGAATTTATTTTGGCGCTCCTTTGCGCTACTCTCCCTTCTACAGCTCTCGGTCTATGTATGGAGAAATTTGAAATTCGGTCAAGTAATCCGCACAGGTTTCTCCGCCTTCACATGTATACTACCTTCTTGTCGGATACATCGACTTGCCTCCATAGTAACTCAGGTCGACCAACAACATGTACACACAGCTGTGCATCCACCCATAAATTTGCATCCGTCAACTGCCTGTGCCAATCATGGCTGATCACCTGGGGCCATTGCTGCACCGGGATCATAGAAACATAATTTACGTGTAATTAATTTTGCTCTTCGACGTGTGCCTGACCTTCACAAATAGCCGACACAATTTTTCTAATGGCGGCGTTAATCCCTTTCTTCATACGCTGTGAGTATGCCTCGGCTAGCAGCATTTGGGGCTATGATCCGCCTCCGATAGCTCCTTCGACACACATCAATCTGTCAGAGAAAACGATGTCGGCCTCTTGCACCATAATCTCATTGTGAACATGCCAGTCGTGCTACGTCCACCAGGCTCCTTCTGATTCCTGTCTTAGTGTGATCTCGTCCTTTGGCTTGCATTAACACCGTTGTGACATCGAGAAAATTTCGACGACGCATGACAACAATTACTGATCCTGCCAATGGACCATCGAAAGCATTTGCTATAGATCAATCATGCTTTGAAACATGAAATGCTTGGTACACCAACATACAGCTCAACTGCAGTTCCGGTTGACGTGCGCAACACTTATATGATTGACGGCTTGTGGCTTGGCTAGAGCCTGGCACAAACGTTGCCCCTTGCAATTATCTCATCCCACTGGCTCGACGAATTAGTCGGATTGCAACTATGATTGTGCCGTCAGCGTCAGATATACGGTGACGACTTATCCCAAATATGGCCGATGGTTCTCTTCATAGGTAAAATTCAGCCCAAATTAATAATGATACACAACCCTTTAACTTGCCATGGCACTTAAAAATTTTGATGCGGCCTCTCTTCAAACTTCAACTGCGTTGCTAAACTCGGTCCCGGCAGCGTCGTGCTTGGAACCTCATGCGGTCATGAAGCACGTATTTGGCCACTTCAAAACTATCTCGACTCCCTTTTGATGGCTTTGACTTCAAATAATATTTTACGGCCTCTGCTGATACATTGGTCCGCATAACACAGCTTCTCGGGCTTAATGTTTCTTACGGTTCCTTCTAATCAAAATAGTTTTGGACAATAAAATTTTGAGCTCGACCTTTTGTAGAATATTTAATACCTGGAACAAATCTTTCGGCACAACGAAGGCGTTGACACCCTCCTTCGACAATCTGCAATTTAACCCTCAATCTTTTTCTGAATTTGATCTGCAGTAAAGCCCTCGAACTTGGCTTTTCGGGTAATTTGCCAGTTAAACCCTTAGGCTAGCAAGATCACCAACTCTGATACCATTGTAATATCCCCAAATGGGATATTTTCCTAAATTTGCATAAATTAATCTAAACCCCGTATTATGCCATAAAATCGACATGCATTTTTAACTGAAGATTGCCATGTAAAATAAACATACAATTTCATGCAAATCCATAACTCCATAATGCAGAAAATAACTCAGCTTTATTATAATATACTGGGGTTACACGTTGAAATGAAGATAGCTGAGATAACTGAAATACAACTGGCCTCAAGAAAACTTCTTGTATTGCTACACTACGATGGCCTCCAAAACTGACTGTTGCACTCTCCCTTCGGCAAGAGCTACCACTAAATCCACTAAAGCCCCTGTTGAAGATCTGAATGATCCTCACTCCAATATCTCTGAAGCTCTATGAAACTTCTGGATGAAGTCTCCTCAAAGAGAGTTGGGTTTCTGCCCAACACTCACAAATCACCCGAGGGTTTCTGTCCTGGGGCTACAGCTGAAGTAGAGAACCACGTCTCAAACCTCTCACACAAGAAAATGATATGATCCAAAGATATCCCTTAATGGCCTCCTCCCTTTCTTTTATAGATCTCTTGGAGCCTTCTAGAGCATTATTTTATTACTATTTTATTGATGGTGCACTTTTCCCTCTTATTAAAATATTCCTTTTTAATGCAAAAAAGAGTAAATTGGCTACCATGTCTCCTTTGGTCACTGATACTCATACCCAACCGTCCCATCATGTAGGTATCCTCGTTCTGGTTCCAATGAGTTATTACACTAAGGTGTTCCATCATGTATTCCTCCTTGAATTCCACCTTGAGCGTAATTAGCTGAGTTAAGCCCACAAATAACTCAAATTTCTGAAAGTTGTCGGAATGCACTGGAACGAAAACAAAACTGCTCGGATGATGGAATATATCAAGCAAATGCCACCGGACACCATGGAAACTCCTCAAAACTCCTCCAAAAAGCCCCTGAGCCCGTTGATAACACCAATCTGTACCTGTGACTTGTCTGCTCCTAACTCTGGAAGTCCAACATAACCATGTCGTAGGTGACACCAAAAAAGGGAATATTACATAGTCTTTATGCCACAACCCTTTATCTTTTATGTGTCCAATGTTGAAATTTGGTTACCGAATGACAGGTGGTTCCTTAAGGCTTTGATTTTTGCTCTAGGGAAAAGTGTCTAAAAGAATTTAATTTTTCTCCTAAAGTGACTTTAAGTGATAAAATTACTAAAGTCTAATTTTAAAGTGACTTTAATAAAGTCAGTGTGAAATTAGAAAGGAAAAGTGACTTTGGAAATAAATGACTAAGTGGGTCTTTATTAAAGTGGGGTGAATTAAAAAATAAAAAGTGAGATTTAAATAAGCATTTAATCTCAGCCCTAGATCTAAAACTTTTTTAGCCATTGGATTTAGGGATTTCCCAAAAGTCACTTAGGGTTAGGTTAAAGGAGGAAAATGAGGGAAAAGGTCATTCATTTTTTCATGAGCAGATTGAGAGAGGAGGAGGAAGAGAGCTGGAGTCATTTTCAGGGATTGAGCTTGAGAAGGTGAAGGAGAGGCAGATTCAGCAAGTCCATATAGCAGCAAGGAGCGACACGCTTTACGAGGCAGCACGAGGCTGCACAAATTTCGAAGCAGCAAGGCCATACAACAACATAGATTTCGAGGCAGTAGTCCGTACAATAGTTTTGTGGCACAGTTTTCGAGGAGGACAACACGGTTTTCGAGGAAAGGTACAACAACTAAAGGTACAGATTCCTAGGTGGGTGGGCACGGTTTTCGAGGTAGCCAGCACAGATTTCGAGGAGGTAGCTCTGCTGTAAATTTTCGTACAGTCCGTACAACTAAGTTCTGGGCACAATTTCCAACACTGTCATTTGCTGTAATAAATTTCTGTTTTGAGTTTTTTGCTGTTCTGGCACGTTTTCCAAGGCAGAGGCAAGCACGGAAAACAAGATAACTCTGTAATTTATTTGTTGGAATTTTTCCTGTATATTTTACCTCTTTGTAAAAGCATTTTCTATAAATAAGGAGCTTTCGAACTAGTTTTCCCCAAGAGTTGTAGGGGGTATTTCCAGGGTCACATTGACCGAAAATCATCGTGTCTATTTTTCTGTGTGTGGCTGATTTATTTTGCTGAGTTTTATTTCTGGATTTCTAGCATTTGAAAATTTCCAGAATTTGTGTTTTCAGAAAATATTATTTTTTCAGCTTGTTGAATGTATGGCTTTGGGAATGGGCATTTAACTATATGGAGAAATAAGGAGAAATTGAAAACCGGGGTGGGAAACAGAAATATCTACATGGTATCGGAGCTATTTTGCTGAAAAAGGCAGTTTGGGACAGCAAGAAGGAAAAATTACAGCAAGTTGATTTTTCACTTAGAAAGTACAACAAGCTGATTTTTCACACAGAAAATTTTACCTTTACTACAACAGTGTTATTTTCAGCTTATTTAGGACAACAAGCATGTCTTTGGGCTTGAGAGTGGAGGATAGGTTGGATGGGCATAGTAACTACAGTGTTTGGAAGGAGAGAATGTAGAGTATCTTTGAGGAGGCAGAAGTCTGAGATATCATGGTGCATACCACACAACACCTTGTTAATGTGTCCACTGATGCTGTTCAGTTGGCAGCTTATAATAAAAAGAATAACAAGGGTAAGAGACTGATTCTAGACGAAATCAAAGACCATTGCATTCCTCATTTGAGAGGAAAGATAAATGCTTATGAGATGTGGACAGCATTGACCAATCTCTACCAGAGTACCAATGAGAATAGGAAAATGGTCCTAAGGGAGAAGCTGAAGATCATTAAGATGGGTAGGACTGATAGTGCATCTGGATATCTCACAAAGATTACTAATGTGAGAGATGAGTTGGCAGCAGTTGGAGAGGTCATTCCACCCACTGAGTTGGTGCCAATTGCAGTGAATGGCCTCCCCAGTTCATGGCTGAACTTTGCTGATGGGGTTTGTGCACGTGAGACCCTTCCCACTTGGGAGAGGTTCTGGGATGATTGCATACAGACAGAAATCAGGAAGAGCTAGCTTGGGGCAGCCAAACCAGTTGAGCAGGATGCGGATGTAGCACTGTTGACATGAGGCAAGAAAGGCAAGGGAAAGAAGCAAGCTTCCACAAGCAGTGGTGGGGGCAAAGGTAAAGGTAAACATGGGAACACGCAGAAGGACTATTCCAAGGTGAAGTGTTGGAATTGTCAGAAGATGGGACACTATGGAGTTGTGTCCGGAGAAGAAGAAGAAGGGGAAGAACCAGAACATGGCAACATCAGCAGAGGTAGAGGAATTTACGGATCACTTTGGCCGGGAGTTTGGGTTCATTGCTTGTGAGTCCACTAGAGTAGGATCACCTACCATGGAGGTTGAGAGGGAGTGTGCATTTCCCTCCACTAGCGGAGCATCTTCAGGTGTCTGGTATGTTGACAGTGGGGCTTCACGTCATATGATAGGAGTCTGTGGGTACTTCTCAGAGCTTTCAGAGAGTGGCACTGATATAGAGGTAGTACTCGAAGATGACGACGTTGTTAGAGCAGTTCACTAGGGAGTCCACTGATGGAAAATTCACTTTACTTTAGCGTCTACAGGTTCAGGTTCAGGCAGGAGGGCAGTAGACAGAAAATCAGAAGTTCAGGCTCCTGATGAGGAGGAGGAGTTTCATTCTCCAGTGGGAGAAGTGTGCTCAGGGAAGAGGAAGCGCAAGTGGCTTCAGGATACCTTGAGAGAGGCCACATCTGTTGCTACGCCTAAGAGGCCGGTCAGAGAGAGCAGACCACCTGAGAGGTTTTGTAGCTATATGGCAATGGCTACCAGCATCCTTGACTCTGAGCCTTCTAGCTATGATGAGGCAGCTAGCCAGCAGGTCTGGAGAGAGGCCATGCAGGAGGAGTATTCTTCTATCATGAAGAATGATGTTTGGGAGGTGGTGCCGAGGCCTGAGGGCAAATCCGTGGTTACTTCCAGATGGCTTTACAAGGTAAAGCATGCTGCAGATGGCAGCATTGAGAAATTCAAGGCAAGGTTTGTGGCTAGAGGGTTCTCCCAGGTAGAGGGAGTTGATTATGAGGAGACCTTCGCTCCCGTGGCTCGATATACTTCGATTTGCTCCATCATATCGATAGCAGCAGAGATGGGTTGGAAGATCCACCAGATGGATGTGAAGACCGCATTTCTCAATGGCTTCATACAGGAGGAGGTGTACATTGAGCAACCACATGGCTTTGAGGTGCATGGGAAGGAGTCCCATGTGTGCAGACTGAAGAAGGCCCTTTATGGCCTGAAGCAAGCTCCCAGAGCTTGGTACTCCAGGATAGATACTTACTTGCAGAAGATGGGTTTCACAAAGAGTGAGGCAGATCCGAACCTTTACTATATTGTGATATGTGAGGAGCCTCTCATTCTGGTGCTGTATGTGGATGACTTAGTCATTACAGGTGCAGAGAGACTCATAGAGCACTGCAAGAGAGATCTTGCGGCGGAGTTTGAGATGAAGGACATCGGCTTGATGCATTACTTTTTGGGTTTGGAGGTGTGGCAGGAGGAGGGGCATTTCTTCTTGGGACAGGGGAAGTATATTGTGGACATCCTTGGCAGATTCCACATGGAGGATTGTAGACCCATGTTGACACCGATGATCACCAACTGGAAGAAGCTTCACGCTTCAGATTCCGAGTTGGTGGATCCCACTTTGTATAGACAATTGATTGGTTCCTTGATGTATTTGGTCAACACCAGACCAGATATATGTTTTGCAGTCAACACGATGAGCCAGTTCATGTGTGAGCCCAGGAGGGTGCACTGGGTTGTTGCAAAACACATTTTGCGGTACTTGCAGGGGACAGTGGATTATGGTCTGGATTATAGGCAGGGAGATGGAGTGAGATTGGCAGGTTACACTGATTCTGATTGGGCAGGTTGTGCTTTTGATAGGAAGAGCACTTCAGGGTGCTGTTTTGGGTTGGGTTCGGCAGTGGTGTCATGGTTCAGCTGGAAGCAGCAGTCAGTAGCATTGAGTTCAGCGGAAGCAGAGTATATGGCAGCCAGTCTAGCTAGTTGTGAGGCCATCTGGCTTCGCAAGATGTTGTTTAGCTTATTTGGTCAGCCGTTGAGACCTTCAGTGATTTACTGTGATAATCAGAGTTGCATTAAACTCACGGAGAATCCAGTATTTCATGACAGGTCAAAGCATATCAGGATCAAATATCATTTCATTAGAGACTATGTTCAGAAGGGAGCTGTGAAGCTTGAGTATATTCCCACTGATGAGCAGGTTGCAGATATTCTTACCAAAGCCTTACCACAGGGCAAGCATGTCTACTTCAAAGACAAGATGGGTGTGGTGAGGAACACCTTCCTCAGTAAGAGGGAGTGTTGAAATTTGGTTACCGGAGGACAGGTGGTTCCCTAAGACTTGATCTTTGGCCTAGGGAAAAGTGTCCAAAAGAATTTAATCTTTCTCCTAAAGTGACTTTATAAAGTTATAAAGTCAAATTTAATTTAAAAGTGACTTTAAGTGATAAAGTTACTAAAGTCTAATTTTAAAGTGACTTTAATAAAGTCAATGTGAAATTAGAAATGAAAAGTGACTTTGGAAATAAATGACTAAGTGGGTCTTTATTAAAGTGGGGTGAATTAAAAAATAGAAAGTGAGATTTAAATGAACATTTAATCTCAGCCCTAGATCTAAAGCTTTTTCAGCAATTGGATTTAGGGATTCCCCAAAAGTCACTTAGGGTTAGGTTAAAGGACGAAAAGGAGGGAAAAAGTCATTCATTCTTTCATGAGCAGATTGAGAGAGGATGAGGAAGAGAGCTGGAGTCATTTTTAGGGATTGAGCTTGAGAAGGTGAAGGAGAGGCAGATTCAGCAAGTTCGTACAACAGCAAGGAGTGGCACGCTTTTCGAGGCAGAAAGAGGCTACACGAATTTTGAGGCAGCAAGGCCATACAGTGGCACAGATTTCGAGGCAACAGTCCATACAACAGTTTTGTGGCACAGTTTTCGAGGAGAAGGACAACACGATTTTCGAGGAAAGTTACAGTAGCTAAAGGTACGGATTCATAGGTGGCTGGGGACGGTTTTCAAGGCAGCCAGCACAGATTTCGAGGAGGCAGCTTTGCTGTAAATTTCCGTACAGTTCGTACAGCTAAGCTATAGGCATGATTTCTAAGACTGTCATTTGCTGTAATAAATTTCTGTTTTGAGTTTTTTGCTGTTTTGACACGTTTTCCAAGGCGGATGCAAACACGGAAAACATGATCCAGGTGGATATTGGTGGTCACCCGCCTATTCCACTTGGGGCTCCACCATTGTCTATTTCAGTTTTTCAGTTTCGGCACAGTTTACTATTTTTAGCAGTTTTTCGGGTCCTAAACTTCCGGAGCCGTTTTGAGGCCCTAAACGACGTTTTTTGGGAAAATGGAGGGCAACATGGGTCTATGGACCGATGTTGCCCGTTCCAAATTTGTAGTCCTCGGATAGATCTTTCTAACGAGGTATGGTACGCGTCAAACGGAGATCGTATGCCAAAGTTACGCCCCTGGGAAGTTGAAACACCAATTTACCCAAACGGGGCCCATAGTTTTTGCGCTTCATCTCCTAGGGTTAGGGTTTTGGCTGTTTAGGATTTCCCATTGTTTCTAAATGATAAATAGGCCCTCGAGCCTCATTGTAACACAGTTCAGAGGCCTGTAGCCGCCACATCTCTTCTCAGAGATAGCTACCAGCGCCCTAGCTAGTTTTATTTCCATTTTGTCTGTAAGCAAATTTCAGTTCTTTGACATTAATGAAATGAAGTGTTATTTCCGCTGCATCTCTGTATCTAGGGTTATATGTTTATTCTGTTGCGTTCCTGCATAAATCCGGATCAGTGGTATCAGAGCGGTCTGCTTTTTCTCGATCCTTCTTTGCATGTCCCCAACGAGGTCGGGGTATAAGGGGCTAGGGCTTGATCTGGTGGAACCTTTGCAAGATCAGCCTCGCAAACCTCGACGGACGCCCATGGGGGACGAAAAGAAAGATGAGGGAGCAGGAGATCTTATCAAAATATTGCTCGAGGAGGCCCTCGAAAAACAAAGGAACGCGATGATGGATAGCTTTGCTCAGATCCTTCAACGGCTGCCCACCGGCGGCGCATCTGCATCCAGTAGCCACTCTGGAGTTGCGACTCCCTTTAAGGTACCAGTAAATTTTGACATTCCCATATTTGAGGGTCAAATAGACGCAGATGCCGTAGATAGATGGTTGAATCTATTAGAAGGATATTTCTCTGTTCATGACTTTTCAGACCGGGAGAAGATTATTTTTGCACTCCTCAAAGCTACCCCCCATGTTAAGGACTCGTGGGAAACCTACTGTGAGAACAAGGACCAGACAGAACCCTCTCTGTTCTCGGCCGTACCAACTTGGAATTCTTTCCGAGACGCCGTCAAGGAACAGTACTATCCCGTGGGGAGCTATGAGGACAAGTACATACAATGGACCACGGTGCGACAACAAAGGGATCAAGATGTGCATGAGCTGACGAATCTGTTCCATACCCTGCGCACAAAGTTGGGTATCAAAGATTCAGAGAAACATCTGGTGCTAAAGTATCGCAGCTGTCTACACAAATACATTCAAGAGGAAATGGAATTCCTCGAAATCTCCTCGCTTGGTACGGCATACCAGTATGATGCCAAGATTGAGCAGAAATTCAAGCAGAAGAAGCGAGACTTTGGATCTGCGAATCAAAAGCAAGGGAAAGGTGCTTCCAAACCGCAGAACAAAGGACCAAGCCAAGGCATGGTGGCTAAAGACAACTCATCGAAGCCACAAGAAAAGAATAGCCCTGCAAAGCCAAAGAAGGACACGGGAAAGTGGTGTGAGTTCCATAAGAGCTCCACTCACAACACAAGTGAGTGTCGGGCCAAGCAGTCGCTAGTGGCCGAGATGAGGGCTTCTGAGTCAGATGCATGCTCTGACTCCGAATCAGAACCTGAAAAGGCGAATGAAAAAGGGAAACAGATTATTGATGCGGAACCCAACGCCACTGTTGCCACTGCAAAGATCCAAAAGGAGGAACCGGAAGATCCAGAGGAGGAGGAATGTCTCTTCCACTCCCAGATGTGGGTAAAGGGCTCCCCGGTACAGTTCATTGTCGACAATGGGAGCCAAAAGAACCTCATTTCAGCAGACGCCGTGAAGCGGTTGGGCTTGCCGACCACGGCTCACCCACATCCATACACCATCGGGTGGCTTCACCAAGGACGAGATCTCCGCGTCAGCCAGCAGTGCCGCCTTCCCTATAGCATCAAGCCCTTCACGGATGAGGTATTATGTGACGTTGCTCCTATTGATGTTTCTGATGTATTATTAGGACAACCATACTTGTGAAAGCGTCATGCTGTGTATGAGTCTCGACCTCGTGCTGTTATTGTTACTTTGGGAAATAAGTTGTACAGGATACCAGAGGTACCACCTCCTGCCGCTATCTCTTTGGTTACTGCAAAACAATGCAGTAAGCTCATTTCCCAAACCAAGAAATTCGTTTTCCTGATGATCCGCCCCCAGGGCAAGAAGAAGACTGTGGCCACGACCTCCAGACAGGGCTCCTCTGCACAACAACAACAAATGGATAAGGTTGTGGAAGAGTACGGGGACATATTCACCTCACCCACAGGGGTTCCTCTGCACTGTCAGGTCAAGCACCCGATTGATCTGACCCCCGGTGCGCCGCTACCTAATGGACCGATCTATCGGCGCTCTATTCTGGAGAATGATGAAATCAAGAGGCAGATTCAGGAGCTGTTGCAGAAAGGTCACATCAAACCAAGTTCATCGCCCTGTGGGAGCCCGATCGTGTTGGTACAGAAGAAGGATGGCACGTGGAGACTCTGTATTGACTATCGGGCGCTGAACAAGATCACTGTCCGGAATAGGTACCCAATCCCACGGATTGATGACCTTCTGGACCAGCTCCAAGGTGCAAAATATTTCAGCAAGATCGACTTGAAGTCTGGGTATCACCAGGTACCAATTGAACCCTCCGATGTGTGGAAGACTGCCTTCAAAGCCAAGGAAGGCCTTTTCGAATGGCTGGTCATGCCTTTCGGGCTGACGAATGCTCCCGCCACCTTCATGAGGATGATGGATGACATCTTGCGGCCATTCACCAACTCATTTGTAGTGGTGTACTTGGATGATATTCTGATCTTCAGCCAGACTTGGGAAGAGCACCTTCACCACATCCCACAAGTCCTCCAAACACTGCGGCAACACAAGTTGTGTGCCAATTTGGAGAAGTGCACTTTTGGCATGACCCAGGTTCAATATCTGGGATACATTATTGATGAAAGGGGGTGCATGTGGATCCAGCCAAGATCCAAGTCATTCGGGATTGGCCAGCCCCAACCACTATAACAGAGCTTCGCAGCTTTCTGGGTCTTGCTAATTTCTACCGTAGATTTGTGTTGGGATTCTCTCATATCACTTGGCCCTTGAGTCAAGTCACCAAGGGAGGAGCAAGAGCAAAATTATTTTGGTCGGAACCTCAACAGAAGGCGTTCACAGAATTGAAAAATCGCCTCTGTTCTGCCCCAATGCTCACATTACCAGACTTGCAACAGCCATTTGAGATCGAGATAGATGCCTCTGACTATGCTATTGGGGCAGTTCTTACTCAACAAGGACATCCAGTGGCATATCACAGTGAGACATTGTCTGAGACAGTTCGCAAGTATCCCACCTATGACAAAGAAATGTATTCCATTGTGCAAGCCTGTCGACAATGGAATCATTACATTTTGGGGAAGGAAACAATCATCCACACAGACCACCGGCCCCTGCAGTTCATACAGACACAAGGGAAGTTGCAGAATGATCGCCATCAGAAGTGGTCCACATATCTGCAACAGTTTCATTTGAACATCAAGTACAAGAAGGGTAGCACCAATAATGTTGCAGACTGCCTCAGCCGACCACCGATCGTAGCGCTCACCACCGTGCTCAACTCTTGTGGGCACGAGACTTCTGATTGGCCGCTTCTCTATGAGAGTGACCCAGAATTCGGCCACACTTACAAGGCACTCTTGGGGGGCACGAAAGTTCCAAATTTTCACCTCCAAGATGCACTTTTATGTCACCTGGGACACCTTTGTGTTCCTTCAAGCGAGCGTGCCAAGATGATATGGGAAGTACACTACAGTCGAGTCGCTGGGCATTTCGGGGTCGAGAAAACAGTAGCAATACTACAGAAGTATTTCTATTGGCCGAACCTTCGAAAGGATGTCGAGAAGCACATCAGATCCTGCACTGCTTGTGCCATTGCCAAACCAACCATCAAGAAGCAAGGCCTATATACTCCTCTACCTACCCCTAGTCGACCTTGGGAATCCATCTCCATGGATTACATGTCGGGCCTGCCTTCTACTAAGCAGGGAAATGACTGTGTTTTTGTGGTCGTTGACAGATTCTCTAAGATGGCCATTATGGCGGCCTGCAAGAAGAATATCACAGCAGAAGCCACTGCTAAACTCTTCTTTGAACGAGTGTGGGTGCACTTTGGGATCCCACAGTTTATCATATCAGATTGGGATAGCAGGTTCCTCAGCACATTTTGGTCCAGCCTCTGGTCGATGTTGGATACCAAGCTCACCAAGTCCACAGCTTTCCATCCCCAAACAGATGGCCAGACAGAGGTCGTCAACAGAATGATTGTACACATTCTACGCATGTACAATTTAAAGCATCCACGCACATGGGACGAGAGCCTCCCCTATGTACAACATAGTTATAATCGGGCTCTCCACAGTTCAATCGGCCATAGCCCATTTCAGGTGGGCTTGGGATTCCAGCCACTATGCCCCATTGACGTAGCCATGCCATTTGCAGCTGCTCAGTCCAAGTCAGCTCATGTCCAGTCTGAAGTTGACAAAGCCAGTAGCTTCATCGAGCGCATTCAACACATCCGCCAACAGGTTCATGATATATTGGACAGAGCCAATGCCAAGTACAAGCAACGCCATGATCAACACCGGGTGCCACACAACTTCCAGGTGGGTGACAAAGTATGGCTACATTTGCAGAAGGAGCGCCTCACTGGACCCCACCGCAAGCTTCGCCCGCTCCGATACGGGCCATACACCATCACCAAGGCTATAGGGAACAATGCATTCGAGCTCAGTATTCCACCATTCCTTGGTCTGCACCCAGTCTTCAATGTGGATCGCCTTCGTCCTTACTACCCACCTCTACTGGACACCTCGGACATTGCAGAACAACTCACACCAACTGAGTTAAATCCAGACTGCATGGAACAGGCCACCACAGATTGCATCATGGACATGCAAATCAAGAACACTCGCTAGCAGAAGATCCAACTATATCGGGTTGTCAAAGCTGGCCAACTCCTGCACCAAGGAAAGTGGTTCACCAGGGACCAAGTTCAGCATAAATTTCCTCATCTCATGGAGGAACTTAACGCAATGGGGACCATTGCTTCCTAAGGGGGGAGGAATGATCCAGGTGGATATTGGTGGTCACCCGCCTATTCCACTTGGGGCTCCACCATTGTCTATTTCAGTTTTTCAGTTTCAGCACAGTTTACTATTTTTAGCAGTTTTTCGGGTCCTAAACTTCCAGAGCCGTTTGAGGCCCTAAACGACGTTTTTTGGGAAAACGGAGGGCAACATGGGTCCATGGACCGATGTTGCCCGTTCCAAATTTGTAGTCCTCGGATAGATCTTTCTAACGAGGTATGGTATGCGTCAAACGGAGATCGTATGCCAAAGTTACGCCCCTGGGAAGTTGAAACACCAATTTACCCAAACGGGGCCCATAGTTTTGGCGCTTCATCTCCTAGGGTTAGGGTTTTGGCTGTTTAGGATTTCCCATTGTTTTTAAATGATAAATAGGCCCTCGAGCCTCATTGTAACTCAGTTCAGAGGCCTGTAGCCGCCACATCTCTTCTCAGAGATAGCTACCAGCGCCCTAGCTAGTTTTATTTCCATTCTGTCTGTAAGCAAATTTCAGTTCTTTGATATTAATGAAATGAAGTGTTATTTCCGCTGCATCTCTGTATCTAGGGTTATATGTTTATTCTGTTGCGTTCCTGCATAAATCCGCATCAAAACAAGATAAGTCTGTAATTTATTTGTTGGAATTTTACTGTATATTTTACCTCTCTGTAAAAGCATTTTCCAGAAATAAGGAGCTTTCGAACTGGTTTTCCCCAAGAGTTGTAGGGGGTTTTTCCAGGGTCACATTGACAAAAAATCAGCGTGTCTATTTTTCTGTGTGCCTGATTTATTTTGCTGAGTTTTATTTCTGCATTTCCAGCATTTGAAAATTTCCAGAATTTGTGTTTTCAGAAAATATTATTTTTTCAGCTTGTTGAATGTATGGCTATGGGAATGGGCATTTAACTATATGGAGAAATAAGGAGAAACTGAAAACTGGGGTGGGAAATAGAAATTTCTACATCCAGTTGTTTGAGAGGCATGTATCAAGAGCTAGAGGCGAAGTCATACTTAGGAAAGATTTCTAGACAATGGATTACATATTCACTCTATGAGCTTGTTTCCTCAAAATTTAGCAAGCATTGTGAGGGGACTCACAATGCAGGGACCAGACCCTATTGCAACATTGAGGTAGATTTCCACTATCACCTTAGCAATCTTTCTCATGCTTTTTAGTGGAATTTTACTGCAAGGGATGCTTCCTAGTGATCACCTAAGAGGATATTCTAGGTTTTTATGGTTCAAGGTGATGAAACAATAGGCTAGGTACAAATACGCAATGATGGACATACTTCTTAATAAGGAATAGCGTACCATGCACCTAGACTAATGAGGACATACATGAACTAGGGTTTATTGATATGTAGCAGCAAAGGAGTACCTAGACACATATGTGTCAAAAAAGGGTTTACTAAAGATAAGACCAAAAAAATAGTGGAGCAAACCCTCAAGACAATCCTCGAGTTGAAGCTAAGGTAGGGTTAGGGAGTAAGATGACATCAACCCTCCATAGAGAAGTTTTTGTGAAAATTCCGAGATCTGGAATCCTATTGCAGCAACTGGAAAATATCCACCTAACTGTTAACTTTTACTTAACAATTTATTTGCAGTTAACTACGGCAAACACTTAAACATCACACTGCAACCCTCACTTAAATAAACTGCTGAAATGAAATGTAGAAACAAGATCTGAGCAAGGAAATAAATAACATAAAAGTGACACCGTTGTTTTTGGACTAAGTCCCCGGAAAAACGTAATGCTGGAAAACCGGTGAAACACTGAGGGTTTGATATTATTAACTAGTAATTTCAGAGTACAATTCTTCGGATGCCCTGACCAGAAATCCTATACAAAGATCTAATTGAACAAAAAACTAGCGAGATGATCTCACTCCATCACTGGAAGATTCGGCTTTGCGCTGGAGATGGGCCTCTGTGCTGTCTCTGCGCAGTACTGTGCCACACCTGCACAGTCACTGCGTCACTACTGCTGGGACTGTTGAGATTTTGTGTATTTGGGGTAGCATCAGTCGTGCTCTAGCTCCCAAACTTTGTGGAGGGACTACAGTACACTGGATCTACAAGACCCAGAAATGGATTTAGGAAATTTCATCTAGTTTAGGAGATATTAAATTAAATAATTATTTTAATGTATTTCCGAAGTTAAAACTTGGGAAAATAAAATAATTAAAGTGAATTTAATTAAACGTGTGATGAAATTATCTTAAGTCACACGGATCAAGTTTTCTTTTAATCTTAGCCATTGATTAAAGATTTAATCTTGGTCGTTGATTTGTCAACGAGAAAAGTATAAAGGAAAGGCTTGGGGTCATTTGTAAGACACACAGAGACAGAGCACTGAAGCTAAGCTGAGATTCTAGATTGGGGTTGCTAAGAATTCTCAAGTTTTTCAGTTGCAGAGAGGGGAATTTAGACCAAGGGGATGATTTGATCCTGGGGTCTAGAATACAGAAGAAGTAGAGAAGAGATCAGGAAAGACAGTGCAGAGGAAGGCAGCAGTAGCAGCAGACGTCAGCAGCAGTTGCAGCAAGGACAACGATTTTTAGGAAACCCTTCAGGGGTTACGCAGAGACCCTTAGGGGCAGCATAGTGACTGCGTCACCCAGTCTGGGGTAATGCAATCCCTTCCAGTGATAGTGATGAGCATTTGGAGGCCTTTAGAGGCTGACGTAGTGTCTTTTAGGGGCAGATCTGGGGTTTCTAGGACTAGATCTGGCTGAGTTCTGTAAATCCCGTTTGAGGGTGTGGATCAGTCAGTGTTGTTGGTCTTAGATCAGCGAGGTGCTGTAGATCTAGAGTTTTCTCTGTAGGGTTTTCCAGATCTAGAAACCAGAGTTGTGTATTCAGAAATATTCTTAATAATAGAGTCCTCCAGCAGCTAGATACCGGTTTTCCCACATTGGGTTTTTCTGGGGACAGTTTGTCTAGAAATAACTGTCACTTTGTCTATGTGTGCATGTGCTTATTCTAGATCTAAATTGGTAGAGATCTGTTATGTGTTTTGATTTGATGTTAACTTGAATTTATTCAGTTGATAACTTGTATAAGTAGGAGAAGCTTAACCAGATTAACAGAAATAATTTCTGAATAAGAATTAAGATTCATAAATTTCTACATGGTTTCACAAAAATTGCAGATCTAGAAGGGTCACCAGCTGAAGAATCTGAAGGATCTAGCTGCAGAAAGCAGCTGGAAAAGCAGTAGAGAAGTAGATTTGTAGGGACAACATAGTTTTCAACAGCAGATTCACGCAGAGGGAAGGGTGACGTCGTCTAGCGCTGTGCCCTAGCAAGCCCACGCAATTACTGCGCAGAGGCAGCTCAGAAACAAAGCTGGTTGGGTCTGAAGCCAGCCAATGTGATTCAGATCTGAATCTGTCAGATCTAGAGAAAGTCTGTAGAAAAGTTGCAGAAAATTCAGAAGAGTTGGTGGGGTTAAATTTATGAAGTTTTCAGATTTTTAGTCTTAGCACAAGTGACAAAGGTTGGGAAGAAATCAACTTCTTAGAAAGTTTCTTGCCAAAGGAAACTTGCAGTTTGATTAGAGGATCAAAGAAGAAGCTAAATCATAGTTGATTTGGTAGATTTCCAAGGAGGGAAATCAAATATTAGAGGGAGTAGAGGGTGCCTAGTTCATAAAGGACCCTAGATCCGAGATCTCTAGCATAGAGAAGAGGAGCTCTGACACATTCTGAGAAGATGACTCCTCATGGACTGTGTGATTAGGATAGGCTAGAGGGCCTCTCAAACTTTTCGATGTGGAAAGCTAGGATCTTGATTGTCCTTGAGGCATATGGTCTAAGAGACCATGCAGAGTAGACCTTGGCCACGCCAACAGATGTGGATCTCCTACGAAAGCATAGGGAAGCTGCTGGGCATGCCAAGCGGCTGATAATGGACAGTATCAAGGACCATATTGTACCACACATAGCTGAGAAGAGGACAACTAATGAAATCTGGAAGGCCTTGACTTCCCTGTATGAGGGAAAATTAGTCCAAAGAAAGATTTTGTTGGAGGCCCAAATGAGGTCATTCATGATGACCAAGGGAGAAGACAACGAGCACTTCCTCTTCAGATTGCAGTCAATCAGGGATCAACTGACTGCAACAGGTGCAACCATAGATGATGCAGTGATAGTCAGGACTTCCCTCAATGCAGTCATGGATGAGTGGGAAACCTTTGTCCAAAGTATCTTGGGCAGAGCGGACCTCCCAGATTGGGACAAATTGTGGTCGATCCTGCGGCAAGAAGAACTATGATGGTTCACCAAGAAGCAGCACAACCCTGCGTTGAGCAAGGTTAAGAAGGAAGAGGAGGAAGATGCAGCCTTGGCATCAAAGAAGCGGCCGAAGAAGAAGAAGGATCTTTCAAAGATCAAGTGCTTCTAGTGTGGGGAAATGGGACATTTGCCAGCCATTGTCCAAAAAAGAAGAAGGATAAGGAAGCATCTTCTTCCAAAGCAGTGGTGGCAGATGATGGGTCAGGAGATGATGTAGCCATGAGTGCTCATGAACCATGGAGGTGGGGTGACATGGACATGTAGAGGAGCTACATGGAAGTAAGGCGGGATCCTTCAGCGACTCATCTCTTGGATCACAAGCGAGCTACGACAACCTTAAGACAGTAGCGGGACAAGTGGAGCAGCGGGTGCATAGATCACAGAGGAGGCATAAGCAGAGGCAGATCTCGAGGCTGGGAGGAGCAGCACAGAGCATAGCAGCAGCAACATAGAAGCAGTAGCAGCGCAAAAACCGATGTGACTTTAGCAGCGCAGTGTAGTATTGCTTACGCAGTGCAGAGCTGCAGCAGCGCAGAGAGCTTCAGAGGGACAACACAGTGTAGCAACAACGTGATAGATTTCAGCACAAGGCGCTAATGTGACTTTAGTAGTGCAGAGGGTGTCTGATTATGCAGGCAAAGTTGTAGCTATGCATCGTTCTTTAGATGTCAGCATAGATCTGTAGCCTATGGAGCTTCAATGATGAGGATGCAGCCCATCTGACTTGTCTGTCAAAGATTGGGCAGGAGATTCAATTGTTTCTCTCAACAACTGAAGTTGCAGTGCAGCAGATCAGCGGTGGCAGTGCTACGAGCAGCACAGATGCAACATATTGAGAGGGAGCTGCAGTACAGTGGTTGCAGTGGCAGTGGCAGAGTCATGGGTAGCAGTACAAAATGACAGTAACAGTGTAGATTTGAGTGGCAGGAGGTAAAGCTTCAACAACACAGAACCAGTGTCCAAAGTCATGTAATGCATGAGTGTGATGTATTGCTAGAGCACACCCTTGATGCTAAGAGGGAGTGTTGAGATTTTGTGTATTTGGGGTAGCATCAGTTGTGCTCTAGCTCCCAAACTTTGTGGAGGGACTAGAGTACATTGGATCTACAAGACCTAGAAATGGATTTGGGAAATTTCATCTGGTTTAGGAGATATTAAATTAATTAATTATTTTAATGTATTTCCTAAGTTAAAACTTAGGAAATAAAGTAATTAAGGTGAATTTAATTAAACATGTATTGAAATTATCTTAAGTCACACGAATCAAGCTTTCTTTTAATCTTAGCCATTGATTAAAGATTTAATCTTGGCCGTTGATTTGTCAACGAGAAAAGTATAAATGAAAGACTTGGGGTCATTTGTAAGGCACATAGAGGCAGAGCACTGAAGCTAAGCTGAGATTCTAGGGCGGGGTTGCTAAGAATTCTGAAGTGTTTCAGTTGCAGAGAGGGGAATTTAGACCAAGGGGATGATTTGATCCCGGGGTCTAGAATACACAAGAAGTAGAGAAGAGATCAGGGAAGACAGTGCAGAGGAAGGCAGCAGCAAGGACAGCGTGATTTTTAGGAACCCTTCAGGGGTTACTCAAAGACCCTTAGGGGCAGCGTAGTGACTGCGTCACCCAGTCTGGGGTAACGCAGTCCCTTCCAGTGACAGCGCTAATCATTTGGAGGCCTTCAGAATCTGACGCAGTGTCTTTCAGGGGCAGATCTGGGGTTTCTAGGCCTAGATCTGACTGAGTTCTGTAAATCCCGTTTGAGGGTGTGGATCAGTTAGTATTGTTGGTCTCAGATCAGCCAGGTGCTGCAGATCTAGAGTTTTCTCTGTAGGTTTTTCCAGATTTGGAACCCAGAGTTGTGTATTCAGAAATATTCTTAATAATAGAACCCTCCAGCAGCCAGATACCAGTTTTCCCACATTGGGTTTTTCCAGGGACAGTTTGTCCAGAAATAATTGTCACTTGTCTATGTGTGCATGTGCTTATTCTAGATCTGAATTGGTAGAGATCTGTTATGTGTTTTGCTTTGATGTTAACTTGAATTTATTCAATTGATAACTTGTATAAGTAGGAGAAGCTTAACCGGATTAATCGAAATAATTTCTGCATAAGAATTAAGATTCAGAAATTTCTACAGGGACTGCACTGCACCTCCTCTGATCTCTCTGCTAGCTGGAAATTTCAGCCCTCTGGCCTCCCGGTCTCACAACCTGGCTCTGAAACTGGAACCTGATTGTTCCCTAGCAGAAATATAGAATACCTATGAAGCTCTGCGCAGCCTCTGCGTGGTTGGTTCTGCGTTTCCTCTCCGAACTGCTCTCTGCCCTCTCTGCCTTGTACTCTCTGGATCAAGAAAGATCTCCAACCGGAAAATTATCTCTGCCCCTCTCTACAAGAATCAACTCGATCGATCTTCTCCCTGATCACTTCTCACTAAAGAATTTCGATCTGTAGACTCTGTCGGTGTTCTTTCCAAATGCCCCATTAAGTCCTTATAATATTGTCATTGAGACTTCAATGATCGAGATTAAATCTTTAATCAACGGCTAAGATTAACTTGACTTGATCTCTGTCTTTTAATATAAGATTCACACCTTGTTTTATTAATGCCCTTTAATTATTTTAATTTCCCAAGTTTAAACTCAGGGTCCCATTAAAAATAGTTAATTATTTTCATAAAGCACAATACGGGTGGAATTTCCCAAAACGTTTTCTAGGTTCTTTGTAATACATGTGCCTTAGCCTCCCTGCAAAATTTGAGACTTAGAGCACATCGAATGCTACTAGAAATCAACACTCCCTCTTAGCGAGGAATGTGCTCTAGCAATACACCCAACTGAAGTATTGCTACGATTCTACAACATCTCCCTCTACGCTGTTGATGTTTGATACTGCTGCCCAGCAACACTGTGCTGCTGCTAACCTTGCATACTGCTGCCAACTGCTACTGCTTTGCAACTTTGTTGCTCGTTGCAACAAAAAAACATCCAAGTTCTGAACTAAGTGTTCCACATGATGCATCTCGGTACTGAAGTTTGACTGCTGCTAGTCTCTGCGCTGACCCTATGAAACCTCTGTGCTGCTTCTAACTCTGCACTGCTGCCAACTCTGCTCAATCTCTGGCGCTCTCTAGCTGCTACGCTGTCACTTCTACACTCGTCTGCACCAATTGAAATTCGTCCGTCCAACTACTTAGATTTGGGCTCTCGTAGGAAGGTGATGATCCGAGAGGTGGACTCAACAAGGACCTTGCCCAACTGCATTTTTGCTGAACTACAGCTCCAAATCACCCCAATTCTCCCAGGAGATATATGGGCAATCATAACAATCTCCTCTTCTTCGATCCGAGCGGTTGCAGCCTGCGGATCATGCTTCTCATTATTTTCCTTCTTCTTGAGAGGACACTGTGATGCGAAATGTCCCATTTCACCACACCAGAAGCATTTGATCTTTGAGACGTCCTTTTTCCACCTCCGCTGCTCCTGCTGCCCCTTTGATGAAAGGGCTGCATTCTCATCCTCCTTGGGCTTCGTCCCACTGCTGCTGTAGCCATGAAGCTTGAACTTGAGTAAGTCTCTCCTCATCTCTTCCTGTTGAAGAGCTGCCCACATTCCTTCCTAGTCTGGCAACTTCTCTCTGCCCTGTGAAAATTCCAACTTGAAATCCTACTACATTATTTGATGTTATTTCTTCTACTTATTTTTCAGAAATAATTTATTTGCAGAAATCTCTTAAGTAAATATTGAAATAAATTCAAATGGAGACTTCACCATTCAATTACTAAGAAAAACAATAAGGAAACACTAGCACAAGAATGACACAGATATTTTGGACAATTGTCCCCGAGAAAACCCAATGTGGGAAAACCGGTGCAACAGATGAGGGTTTCTATTATTCTTCAACAAAATCTTCTTGTACAATTTATAATCAGTAGTAACGAAGAGAAATTCTCTATGGTAACACTAGAGAATTTTCTCACAAAATATTCTTATGAGAAACGACCCCAAAAGGACTCTCTTGGGCCTCCTACGTCATCACTGCGTTTTTGCGTGGGAACTGCGTAAAACTGCGTCACCTCTCTGTTGTTCCCTTCCTGCCTCTATGTTGCCCCTTCCTGCCACTACGTCACCTGCTCCTGCACCCCATATTGATGCTGAACCCTCTCTGTCTCTCCTTCACCTGCAACTCTCCCTCTAGATAGGTTTTCTTTTGCCGAACTTCAGCCACTGAGAAAATCGATTTTACTTGGGCAACTGAGTATCTGCACTGGTGTGTTTTCCAAATGACCCTCAAGCCTTCCTTTATAGTCTTCTCGTTGAGATATCAACGACCAAGATTAGATCTCTAATCAGCGAATAAGATCATAACTTGACTTGATCCATGTTCTTTTGAAGATTCAGTCTTTGTTTTATTAATACCCTTTAATTATTTAATTTCCCTAAGTTTAGACTTAGGGTGTCCTTTAAAATAATTAATTATTTTAATAAAACATATTCCGAGTGGAATTTCCACAAATGATTTATGGGTTCTTTGGAATACGTGTGTCTAAGCCTCTCCACAAAGTTTGAGACTTGGAGCACTTCAAATGCTACCAAAACTCAACATGCCCAGAATACTTTGGACAAAGACTTGCCATTCTTCGGAAACAGAATTCAGAGCCAGTTTGACCATCTCCGTGGCCTGAGGTGTTGACCCTACAACTGCCAGTTGATCTCGAACCTCCTGAAGCTTTGCAAGGAACGAGTCTATGTGTTCTCCCTTTTGCATCCTCGTAGATCGCACATTCTCCTCCAAGAACATCTTCTGCTGCTTGGAAGACCCCCTTGGTATAGCGTGGCCAATGCATCCCACATCTCCTTTGTAGTCCCTTTGCTGGGAATATGTGAGACAATGTGATCCTTCATTCCGTCGAGGATCAACCGTTTGGCTTTTACCATGTTCTTCTTGAAGGCTCTTAATGGAGCTGCATCTACTGGTTCAGCTACTGCACGGAGACTTTGAGTTCATGCTCATCTAGAAGGAAGGAGATCCTTTCCTTCCAGATTACACAGTTGGAGGCACCCTCCAACCAATCCTAATCATGCTACCGAGAGGCTGCCATCTCACCCAATCAAATGTCGAATTGTTGCCTCTAACCCTCTGCGCAGTTGGCTCTACGCACTCCCTCCTGGAGTTAGCCAAATAAATCACGATCTCGCTTCTTCTGAACGGGAAATCAAAATTTATTTGGCATGCAATTCCCCGAGGTTAAAATTCCCTCAAAAGTGTCTTTTTCTCTCTTCTGACGCTTTCTTCACCAGCCACTGCTGCTACAAGACAACTGTGTCCCACCACTTGTTGATCTACGCTGAAACTGCTGCGTTGCTCTCTTTGCTACTGACAAATCACGAATTGGAAAATCCTACCTCTTTGTCAACTCACTCAGAGAGAGATTTTCTTTCAATTCTTGCCCTCCTGCGGACTGCGCAATTTCTGGGGAAATTGGTCTGCTACCTATGCAACTCTTTGATCTCCTTCTTTCTGCGCAACGTTGGATCCTTCTGGTATGCTCTCTTGCTTCTCCTGTACTGCTATACAAGCTCTGATACCATGTGAAAATTCTTAGATCTGGAATCCTATTGCAGCAACTAGAAAATATTCACTTAACTGTTAACTTTTAGTTAACAATTTATTTGCAGTTAACTACGACAAACACTAAATAAATCACATTGCAACCGTCAATTAAACTGCGGAAATGAAATGTAGAAACAATATTTGAGCAAGAAAATAATTAATACACAAGTGATACAGTTGTTTTTGGACCAGGTACCTGGAAAAACCCAATTGGGGAAAACCGGTGCAGCAGCTTAGGGTTTGATATTGTTAAGCAGTAATTTCTGAGTGCAATTCTTTGGATGCCTTGACTGGAAATCTTATATAGAGATCTAACTGAACAAAAAACTAGTGAGATGATCTCACCCCGTCACTAGAATATCCAACTTTGATCTGTGTTGGAGATGGGCCTCTACGCTGTCTTTGGGTAGTCTCTGCGTAGTGACACAGTACTGTGTCACACCTGCGCAGTCACTGTGCCACTGCTGCTGGGACTGTGCTGCACCTCCTCTAATCTCTTTGGTAGCTGGAAGCTTTAGCCCTCTGGCCTCTAGGTCTCACAACCCGTCTCTGGCACTCGATCCTGACTGTTCCCTAGCATAAATACAAACTCCCTCTGAAGCTTTGCGCTGCCTCTGCATGGCTGGCTCTGTGTTGCCTGTCCAGACTGCTCTCTGGCCTCTCTACCTTGTACTCTCCGGATTAGGAAAGATCTCCAACCGGAAAATTATCTCTGCCCCTCTCTGCAAGAATTAACTCTATCGATCTTCTCCTTGAGCATTGCTCACTAAAGAATTTCGATCTCTAGACTTTGTTGGTGTTCTTTCCAAATGCCCCATCAAGTCCTTATAATCTTTTCGTTGAGTCTTCAACGACCGAGATAAAATCGTTTATCAACAACTAAGATTAACTTGACTTGATCTCCGTCTTTTTCTAGAAGATTCTTGTTGATTTATGGTAACATAGGATGTGCTCTAGCCTTGTAACTTTGTATATAGGTTAGGACACATGTATTCCATAAAACCCAGAAATGGTTTTGGAAAATTCCACTTAGAGATGGTTTAATTGAAATAATTAATCGTTTTTTAATGTTTTTCTAAGTCTAAACTTAGGAAAACTGATTAATTAAAGGCTATTAATTAAACTAAGTGTGAATCTTCTAGATAAAGTCATGGATCACCTCCAAGTTAATCTTGGCCATTGAAGGTTCAACAAAAGAATATAAGGAGGGTGAGGGGCCTATGGAAATCACATCAGACAGAGAAAGAATCAAGAGTTCGATTTCTTCAGTAAGAGGAAGAATCGAAGTGGTTCTCATTTGTAGAGAGGGGAAGGTGAAACCTCCAGGAGGGAGAATTCTAAAGCATAGAGAGTGCAAGAAGAGAAGTGAGAGAGGAGCCAGAGCGTCAGCGCAAAGTTACCCTAGCAGCAGTTACGCTGGGCCAGCGCAGAGAAGCAGAGGAATTTTTCGTTTTCTGTTGAGTGAGCATCTGAGGGTTCATCCGGTGTCAGGAGGACATTTCGGGAAGGAAGGAGCAATCGAGTCTCATACAGCAACAAGCACAGAAGCATCCACGACAAGCAACAGAAGAAGTGACGCAATGACAGCGTGAGTGATGCAGTCACTGCGCAGAAATCACGCAGAGCCAGTTAGAGTGGGTGCAGGACAGTGGCGGAACTCAAAAGGTGATGTGAGAATTGTCTTACTCAGCCTTTTCTCATCAGGATTCTTTAGGTGATTGATTGACATTTACAATCACACATTTGTACTCAGGATTTCTGCATAATAAAGAAACCCTGCTGCACCGGTTTTCCCACATTGGGTTTTTCCGGGGACAATTGTCCAAAAATAATGGTGTCTATGTGTGATTACTTGTGCTATTTTTATATGTGATTTGTTAATTGTGAAGTTTGCATCATATTTTATTTTGTTAATTAACACAAGAGAAATGTTAAATAATTGTGTTTGACAATACAATAGAAGAAATTTAATAAGTAGCTGCAGTAGAATTCTTCATTATAGAATTTTCACATGGTATTAGAGGTGTCAGATCCAAAGGAAGCAAGGTCAGGAAAGGGACTGCGTAAACCAGAAGCTTCAGAGGGGACGCAACACAAAAAGAAGAAAGCACAGATAAGTTTGATAGACTTAGATGTCTTATCCTCTAGGTAAAAAAAGAGGATGATACATGCCTAGCAAGTTCAGCATCTACAGGAATCTGGTATATTGATAGCGGGGCTTCAGCTCATATGACTAGAGTGCGAGAATACTTCTCGAGCTATAGGGAAGAGCAGATGAACTTCCAAATCACTATGGGCAATAGCATGAAGTGCACTCCAGTTGGGAGAGGATCTGTAGTGTTTCAGACAGAAGCCGGAACCAGTGTCAGGATCACAGATGTACTACATGTGCTAGGGCTTGGGATGAACCTAATCTCAGTATCCTAGTTGCAGGACAAAGGGTATGACATACATTTTACCAAAAAGAAAGTATATGTTAATCATCCCAGTTGGAACCAAACAAGGCAGATCGGGATTAGAAGCAACAGACTATACAGGTTACAGATCGAAACCCCGATGGCACTAGTCAGTAGTAATCTCGAAGAAAAGAAAGGGTTGAATGAAATTTGGCATAGAAGAATGGGGCACCTACATCACGATGCATTGAAAATGCTCAGAGAGACAGCTGATGGGGCACTCGTTCTCAGCACGGAGCATGATGATGTATGTCGCGGATGTGTACTTGGGAAGTATGTTAAGGCAACTTTTCCCAGAAGTGAAAACATGGTAGCAAGCATTTTGGGATTGATATGCTCAGATATCTGTGGACCAATGTCCACTAACGCTCTCAAAGGTGGTAAATATTTTGTCACATTCATTGATGATCACTCTAGGAAGACCTGGATCTACTTCCTGAAGACAAAATATGAAGTCTTTGAAAATTTCAAAGAATTCAAGGCTCTTGTTGAAAACATGATGGGGAAGAAGATCAAGACATTGCGTTCAGATAATGGTGGGGAATACATAGATGGGGACTTCATAGATTTCTGCGCAAAGGAGGGCATCAGGAGAGAGTGGACTGCGCCATACAATCTAGAGCAGAATGGTGTGGCAGAACGGAAGAACAAGACAATTGTAGGAGCAGCCAAGGCCATGTTATTTGACCTTGATTTACCCCGATATTTATGGGCTAAAGCCTGCAATATGACAGTGCATATCCAGAACAGGACACCTTATAGAGCCTTGAGTAAGAAGACTCCTGAGGAAGTTTTCACATGGAAGAAACCGGAGGTAGGGTATCTTCGGATATTTGGTAGCATAGCTTACTGTCATGTACCCAACGAGAAGAGAAACAAGCTAGATCAAACTGCAGAAAGGGGGTATATTGTAGGGTACAATGACACCTCCAAGGCATATAGGATCTATATTTCTAACAGTAGGAAGGTTGTGATAAGACGCGATGTTAAGTTCATGGAGGATAGAGCGTTTCAGAAATCGTGTGATATGTCGGTAGAGGATCAAATTGCATAAGTTCCCTTGGTCCAAGAACAACAGGGGCACCATGAAGAACAGACAGGAAGACAGTCTTTGGTACCAAGGACAGGTACTAACATTTTCACAAAGGAAGATCAGGAATATACTCAGTCAGAGGAGCCGTTAGATTAGGAGGAAGAATTGAGAGAGCAACCTTCCACCAATGGTCAGATCACCAAGGAAGCTTAGCAAATACTGAGGGACGCATAAAACTTTATTGGGACTCCCAGCGACGGGAAGAGATAGTGCAAACCTCCTGACATATACCAGTCCTTGGTGGCTCAAGTAGAGGAACCGTCCAGCTTCCAAGAAGCTGTTCAACACCAAGTATGGGTAGATGCCATGATTGAAGAGTATGCTTCTATCATGACAAATGATGACTGGGAAGTTGTACCCAGAGCTCAGAGCATATCAGTTGTTGGATAACGTTGGATCTACAAGATCAAATACACTACAGATGGCAGTGTAGAGAAATACAAGGCAAGGTTTAAGGCAAAAGGGTATGCTCAGAATGAAGGCATTGACTATGAGGAGACCTTCGCACCAGTTGCCAGATATACCTCCATCTGGACTGTCATATCTTTAGTTGCATAGATGGGATGGGAGATTCATCAAATGGATGTTAAGACAGTTTTCTTGAATGGAGAAATTGAGGAAAAGGTATATATCGAACAGCCAGAGGGTTTTGAGACTCATGAAAGGAGGTCTCATGTATGCAGATTAAAGAAATCCCTATACAGGCTTAAGTAGGCTCCAAGAGTGTGGTATGGTTAGATAAATAGCTATTTGCAAAAGATGGGATTTGTCAAGAGTGATGTGGATCCCAATCTTCACTATTTGATGGTAGAGGATGAGCCATTGGTACTAGTACTATATGTAGATGATTTGTTTTTCACAGGATCATCTAGGCTCATCAAGGCTTGCAAGCGAGATCTAGAAGTTGAATTTGACATGAAGGATTTGGGGTTGATGCACTACTTCCTAGGATTGGAAGTTTGTCAGAAAGATGGAGGTATCTTCATGGGACAGGAGAGGTATGCCTTAGAAATTCTGAAGAGGTTCAGAATGCAGGATTGCAGACCCATGATCACCAATTGGAAAAAGATAGATGCATCAGAAGATACAGAGGTAGACCCCACCTTATACAGACAACTCATCATGTCATTAATGTATCTGGTTAACACCAGACTAGACATTTGCTTTGTTGTCAACACTCTTAGTCAGTTCATGGTGGAACCCAAAAGAGTGCATTGGGCCGCAACAAGGCACGTCCTGAGGTATGTACGAGGAACAGTCAAATTCGGTATCAGATATGGCAAAGGAGAGGATGTCAGACACAGTGGATTCACAGATGTAGATTGAGTAGGTAGCTCAGTGGACACAAAAAGCACCTCCCGGTACTGTTTCAGCGTTGGATCAGGAATGGTGTCCTGGTGCAGCAAGAAACATAAGTCAGTAGCATTGAGCACAGCCGAAGCAGAGTACATGGCAGCTAGTACAGCTACATGCGAAACACTTTGGCTTTGGAAACTTCTTGTGAGTCTATTCAGAAGCAGGATGGAGCCAACTAGCATTTACTGTGACAATTAGAGTTGTATCAAACTCTCTGAAAATCCATTATTTCATGATCGGTCCAAACATATTGACATTAGATGTCATTTTATCAGAGACTATGTTCAGCGTGGGGCAGTACAATTCCAGTACATTCCCGCAGGCGAACAAACAACAGATATACTCACTAAGGCTATGGGGAGAATTAAGTTCACTCAGTTTAGGGAACAACTGGGTATTACTAAAAATTCATTTCAGTAAGAAATGGATCCTCAACGCAGTTGAAGGAGGAAGTTGCAGTACATTGGAAGTTGGCAGCAGTAAGCAGAGTTAATAGCAGTACATATGCAATAT
Source organism: Pinus albicaulis (assembly GCA_034641835.2). NCBI lineage: Eukaryota > Viridiplantae > Streptophyta > Pinopsida > Pinales > Pinaceae > Pinus > Pinus albicaulis. The sequence continues at coordinate 63,264,309 of CM076581.1, read as the reverse complement.
TTTTTGTGCAGTGTTGGTGAGCAACATCAACAACACAGTAGTAGATGTTACAGAAGTCATATCAACAACACATTGAGTTGTCTTGCTAGAGCACTTTCCTCGCTAAGAGGGAGTGTTGATTTATGGTGGCATCGGATGTGCTCTAGCCTTGCAACTTTGTATATAGGCTAGGACACATGTATTCCATAAAACCCAGAAATTGTTTTGGAAAATTCCACTTAGAGATGTTTTAATTAAAATAATTAATCGTTTTTAATGTTTCCTAAGTCTAAACTTAGGAAAACTGATTAATTAAACAGTATTAATTAAACTAAGTGTGAATCTTCTAGAAAAAGTCATGGATCACCTCCAAGTTAATCTTAGCCCTTGATTATGATTCAATCTTGGCCATTGAAGGTTCAATAGAAGAATATAAGGAGGGTGAGGGGCCTATGGAAATCACATCAGATAGAGAAAGAATCAAGAGTTCGATTTCTTCAGTAAGAGGAAGAATCGAAGTGGTTCTCATTTGCAGAGAGGGGAAGGTGAAATCTCCAGGAGGGAGAATTCTGAAGCATAGAGAGTGCAAGAGTAGAAGTGAGAGAGGAGCCAGAGCATCAACGCAAAGTTACCCCAGCAGCAGTTACTCTGGGCCAACGCAGAGAAGCAGTGGGACTTTTCGTTTTCTGCTGAAGGAGCAGCTGAGGGTTCATCTAGTGTCAGGAGGACATTTCAGGAAGGAAGGAGCGCTTGAGTCTCATACAACAACAAGCACAGAAACATCCACGACGAGTAGTAGAAGTAGTGACGCAGTGATAGCATGAGTGATGTAGTCACTGCGCAAAAATCACGCAGAGTCAGTTAGAGTGGGTGCAGGACAGTGCCAAAACTCAAAAGGTGATGTGAGAATTGTCTTACTCAGCCTTTTCTCATCAGGATCCTTCAGGTGATTGATTGACATTTACAATCACACATTTGTACTCAGAATTTCTGCATAATAAAGAATTCCTTAGATCTGTTGCACCGGTTTTCCCACATTGGGTTTTTTTGGGGACAATTGTTCAAAAATAACGTTGTCTATGTGTGATTACTTGTGCTATTTTTATATGTAATTTGTTAATCGTGAAGTCTGCAACATATTTTATTTTGTTATTTAACACGAGAAATGTTAAATAATTGTGTTTGACAATACAATAGAATAAATTTAATAAGTAGCTACAGTAGAATTCTTCATTATAGAATTTTCACATTCACAACCTGTTTTATTAATGCCCTTTAATTATTTTAATTTTCTAAGTTTAAAGTTAGGGTCCCATTAAAAACAATTAATTATTTTCATTAAGCACAATCCGGGTGGAATTTCCCAAAACGCTTTCTGGGTTCTTTGGAATACATGTGCCTAAACCTCCCTGCAAAATTTGAGACTTAGAGGACATTCGATGCTGCCAGAAATCAATAGTTTTACCATGTAAAAGGCTAGATTTTGAGTTAAAAAGGATTATCAAGATAAAACTTAGGTTTTTACACCACAAAACATTCGTCCACTATTTCCCTAGACCAATTCGGCCCTAGGAAAATCCCTAAAGGCTTGCCTGAAAAGGCTTAGAAAAATAGAAAGAGGGAAAATATTTTGTTTTTCAAAGGTTTTGATTAATGCAAAGCTTGTTGGTGCCTAATCCTACTTGGGTGATGGAGTCTTTAGGGCAATTTCAAGAGATAAAGGACAAATGCTTGGAGTAAGTGGGGGGACTCTTTTTTCCGCTTAAATAAACCCTAACTATCCTTTTTGCGAGGGGACAAATTAAATAGGAAATGCACACTAGAAGTTTTCCTATGGATTTCAAGAAACATTCTACATGCAATAATTAATCAAAATTCCCTATAAATAATTTGCATTTAGACGTGGATCATAGAAAAACCCTAGCAATATTTCAATTACATGTAAAACCATGAAAGTCTGCAATAAACTTGCAATTCTTCCTTGAAGGGACCTTTTTTCAATCCCAAAAAGACATTTTAATGTTCCAAATTTTTCTTCAATAAATTGGAACATTAAATTTTGTCTAAATTCATTTAGGAGATGAATAATTGGGTAAGGAGGCCCAAAGATAATAAAAACATAAATAAAATCCCTCTAGTATGAAAAGGGATCAATCATGGTACCAGATTTCACGCCCTCATGTGTGAAAGGAGATATTTGCAAAGAGGTTTGACCAAGTCAACTAGCGCAGGTTATGAGGTGGAAGCATTACATGACAATGTAGGAGGGAAGCTTCTAGAGGAAGGGAAACCCTAATTCGAAGTAGGGCCCATGGAGACCCTTCACTTGGTATATATGGAGAGGGGGAGAGCCATTACGATTCATGCATATGTTTATGATATTGAGTTGGTCGCTACGACTTTGAGCACGCTCGCTGTTTAGCCTGTCTGCAGCACTGTTTAGTGCGCCGAGTGTCTCCGTGCGGAGATTTCACCCTCAGCCCCGGGGGTCTTCGAGTGCCTGCTCGGGTGAGGTTATTTCATCAGTGTTTTGCAGGAGATTTGGTGTTTGGCTTTCATAGTGGAGCAGCGTATTCATAAACCCTTCCACAGCGTTATTGCTGCAGCAGCATAATACTGTGTTGTAGGGTGTTGCAGCGGAGACTCCACAACACCCCTTCCATTGCTTGTTTTTCAGAGGGAGAGTCTTTCTTGCCTTTGGAGGATCAGTTTGGAAGCTTTAGAGCTTATTTGCAGATCTTGGCATCAGGCCAACTCGTATTCCTGCCCCTACTGCGCAGTTTGCTCCAGTGACTGCGTTATTTTCATAATGCGATTTCTGCGGGGTTTTGCAGATTGATTGGAGGGCAAGATCTCAAGTGTAAGGATCAGCCTTCCACTTTGGAGATCCATTGGAGGAGGTTAACTTCAGATCTTTTCATCTTATTCAGCCGTCTCTACGTATTTCTAGTTTCTGAGTTGCAGTAGCCGCCCAGCTACTCCGACATTTTTGCCATTTTGTATGTTTCAGCCAATCCTTTAGAGGATTGATGTATTGCTATTTCTAAGGGTTAGAGATTTGCTCCCCTATTGTATCTGAGCCATATATCGTCATATTCCTGTATTGATAACATTTTGCAGCAGCTTTCTATCGTAGACTGCGCCCTCATAGCTTGGGTTTATGCATAAAAGCACTGTTCCTTCATAATCATGTACATGTATTATTGAGGCTTGCATTGCCTTTCTTGAGAGGTTGTTTCCTCAAGACTTGTACACTCTTTTGCCGCTATACATTATTCTTGGCTATATGTTCATCTTCTTGTCTCACAGCTCATTGTATAATGCTGTCTCTTCATGGTATGTTCATGTATGCGTTTTGCATATTGCTGTAACTCACTTTTGAGTGGGATTCTTCAAGCAGCTCTATAGACAGAGTCTGAAAAGGGCCAGATAGCCTCTGGATCTCACACTTCCTTGAGAAGGTGACACATCCGGTAAATGCCCTCTCAGTCAATCTCTGGAATAGATCGCTGATTGCTGACATTTCCGAAAAAGGAATATTACAGACATCTTTAAGACATAATCTAATCTCCAATAGCAAAAAGCTCCAAAATTTCACATCTCCACAAGTATTGAGTTACACAAGACTAAGTCGAGCTCTCAAGAAGATGCTGAATTACAAGTGTGATGATGAAAAATGACAAGAGAGTGATCCTCACTATATATGAAGTCTATCAAATCTTGCACACCTCGACTCACCTTGGAATTCCTATAACTATTACTTCTTACTTCCAGGTTGTTTCGTTTGATCAAAACAATAAGCGACAGGAAAAGCCTCGGTATGCAATAGATGGGAGAAGGGTGATACCTCAAGGTTCACCACAACCTCCCCCTTTACGAGACAAAAAATTATATTTAAGACTGGCCTATAGACGCAGTGCCATGCTTCATTCAAACTATACTTGGAGTGTTAGAGGGAATGGTTCGAGACGAAGACAACACAAGGCACCTCCCGCCCACCAGACCTCGTCCCAGCCATAGCTCAACGGACAAAGAATAATCAACAACTTCTTCCTTTTAGCCTCAGATGTTAGGAGTAGCTCTCGCTCCCCTACTCCCCCTAGGATCATATAGTTGGATTCCCCGACGATTCTGGAGGATCTAGACAGGGAGAGATTGTCTTGCTCGCCTCCCTCACCACCGACCATCAGATTCAGGAGATGCTGACCTCATTAGCCTCATCCTCAACTCCCCTTTTGCTTCTTTCGAGTTACACACTGCAACATTGACATACTTTGTAACTCTCTTTTTTGGTAAACTCATGTGACTTTATACACTTTAATTGTACTTTTATTTCACTTAATTCTTATTTTAATCATATTTTAGCCTTGTTAGGTTTGGAGTTATAGTGGAGTTGCATTTTCTCTCCCGCATGCCTTGTATTTACACCGCATGTATCTTGTAGTCTCGTTGACCTACTCTTGTTGTTACTGGAGGACATTAATAAAATTATCTTATAAGCCAACCCAATAACTCATAGTAATAAAAATATGCCACAAAAGCCACATGTGTGGGTTGAAATCCTCCATAAACATAATCATTCCCCTTTTAGGCAATAAATGCTAAGAAATTGAATGAATGGGCTAGGGGAGATGTCCCATCATCATAGTCAACTCCATCCTTGAGGGGAAACCCTCAAGAAGTACCTCAAAATGCCTCTTTTGTTGCCCTCTGTCACCTTCTAAGGGCTAGAAGTGTGACGTGGCATCATGTCTCTCCAATGTTGGGACTCCAAGCGGTAGTAGAAACCAATGTGGAAAAAGTCGAAGTTGGGATTAAATTGGAAAGGGTCCAAAAGTTGAAAAAATCGATAAAGTCGGGAGTTTTTTGAAAAAGTTGACAAATTAAAAAAATACAAAAATATTAATTTTTGGAAAAAATCTCGATTTTTTGGAAAAAAATCCTAATTTAAAAAATAAATTAAAAAATCATTAAAGAAACTACCTCACTCATGATTTTTTCGAAAAACTCCCTATTTAATCCCGACTTTTTCGATTTAATCCCGACATTTTCAACTGGGAAAAAATCGCCAAAATGTCGGCCGATTAAATCGGCTAGTCCAAAAAATCAGATTTTGCCGATTTAATCGCGACTTTTGGCGACTTTTTCCACACTAGTTCAAACCTTCCCTTGTCATCATTAGGATGACGATCATCATTTGGACTCCAGGTCAAGTCATGCCCATGCAACAATGTCAAGGCAATTTTGGGGGCACACTGGGTCCACTGGGTACATCATCAAGAATCTCCATCACCAAGCAAGAGGAGCTCAACATTTTAGCATTTGGGGGTGCTTTGAGCTGTCAATCATATGCTAGAGTCATCCAAGTGCCTAATGCATTGCTTTGGAGAGGCAATACGGCATTTGCAAGGTCATCACTTCTCTCTTGAAATGTAAAACGGCCTGGGCATAATGTGTAGTGGAGACCTGACATATGTCCTCAAAGGCCTCTATTGTTGTGTGAAGGACCACGTGGAAAAACAATCTCAATATCAAGTGAAAGTTGCCAATCATGTGGGACAATGACCATATATGCATCATAGTGGACTATACTTAATTGTTAAGGGCATAAAATACTTCAAACTAGGATCACCTTCAAATATTTAACTAGACCAAGTCCCTTAAAAGTGTTCCCTGATGATTTCTGGTAGCATTGAATGTGATTTCTGGTAGCATTGAATGTGCTCTAAGTCTCAAATTTTGCAGGCAGGCTTAGACACATGTATTCCAAAGAACACAAAAAGCGTTTTGGGAAATCCCACCCGGATTGTGTTTAATGAAAATAATTAATTATTTTTAATAGGACCCTAAGTTTAAACTTGGGAAAGTAAAATAATTAAAGGGCATTAATAAAACAGGGTGTGAATCTTCTAGAAAAATACGGAGATCAAGTCACGTTAATCTTAGCCGTTGATTGACGATTTAATCTCAGCCGTTGAAGTCTCAACAAGAAGATTATAAGAAGGACTTGCTGGGGCATTTGGAAAGAACACCGATAGAGTCTAGAGATTGAAATTCTTTAGTGAGCAGTGCTTAGGGAGAAGATTGATCGAGTTGATTCTTGTAGAGAGGGCAGAGAAAATTTTCCAGTTGGATATCTTTCCTGATTCAGAGAGTACAAGGCAGAGAGGGTAGAGAGCAGTCTGGAGAGGCAGCGTAGATCCAACCACATAGAGCTTTAGAGGGAGTCTATATTTTTGATGGGGAACAATCAGGGTCCAGTGCTGGAGCCGGTGTGTGAGACCAGGAGGCCAGAGGGTTGAAGTTTCCAGCTAGCGGAGAGATCAGAGGAGGTGCAACGTAGTCCCAACAGTAGTGACGCAGTGACTGCACAGGTGTAACGTAGTATTGCACAGAGACAGTGCAGAGGCCCATCTCTAGCACAGATCAGAACCAGATCTTCCAGTGACAGGGTGAGATCATCTCACTAGTTTTTTGTTCCATTAGATCTCTATGTAGGATTTCCAGTCATGGCATCCAAAGAATTGTACTGAAAAATTACTACTTAATAATATCAAACCCTCAGCTGCTACACCGGTTTCTCGCATTGTGTTTTTCCAGGGACTTAGTCCAAAAACAACTGTGTCACTTGTGTGTTATTTATTTTCTTTCTCAGATCTTGTTTCTCCATTTCACTTCCGCAGTTTATTTAAGTGAGGGTTACGCTGTGATGTATTCAGTGTTTGCCGAAGTTAACTGCAAATAAATTGTTAAGTAAAAATTAATAGTTAAGGTGAATATTTTCCAGTTGCTGTAATAGGATTCCAGATCTAGGAATTTTCACATGGTATCAGAGCTTGTATAACAGTGCAGGAGAAGCAAGAGAGCAATTCAGAAGGATCCAGTGTTGTGCAGAATGAAGGAGATTAAAGAGCTGCGTAGGCAGCAGATCGATTTCCCCAGAAATTACGCAGTCCATTGCTAGGAGGGCGAGAATTGAGAGGAAATCTCTCTCTGAGTGAGTCAACAGACAGGTAGGATTTTCCAGTTTGTGATTTGTCGGCGGCAGAGAGAGCATCGCAGCAGTTTCAACGCAGATCAACAACTGGTGGTACGCAATTGTCTTGTAGCAGTAGTTGCTGGTGCAGAAAGCGTCAGAAGAGAGAAGAATAAGACACTTTTGAGGGAATTTTGACCTCAGGGAATTTCTTGCCCAAGAAATTTTGATTTCTCGTGCAGAAGTAGCTAGATCGTGATTTATTTCGCTGACTCCATCAAGGAGTGCGTAGAGCTAGTTGCGCAGAGGGTTAGAGGTAGCAATTCGACATTTGATTGGGTGAGATAACAACCTCTGGGTTGCGTGATCAGGATCGGTTGGAGGGTGCCTCCAACTATGTAATTTGGAAGGCAAAGATGTCCTTCCTTCTGGATGAGCATGAGATCAAGGCCTTCATTGACAGTGTAGTAGCTGAACCAGTAGATCCAGCTCCATTGAGAGCCTTAAAGAAGAATATGGCAAAACCCAAACGGTTGATCCTCGATGGAGTGAAAGATCACATTGTCTCACTTATTTCCAGCAAAGGGACTGCAAAGGAGATGTGGGAGGCATTGGCCACGCTATTCCAGTGGTCTTTTGAGTAGCGGAAGATGTTCTTGGAGGAGAAGATGCGATCTCCGAGGATGCAGAAGGGAGAATGCATAGACCTGTTCCTTGCGAAGCTTCAGGAGGTTCGAGATCAACTAGCAGCTGTAGGGTCAGTACCTCGAGCCACAAAGATGGTCAGACTAGCTCTGAGTTTCGTTTCCGAAGAATGGAAAGTCTTTGTCCGGGGTATGCTGGGCAGAGAGAAGTTGCCAGACTGGGAAGGAATGTGGGCAACACTTCAACAAAAGTAGATGAGGAGAGACTTACTCAAGTGCAAGCTTGATGGAAGCAACAGTAGTGGGACGAAGCCCAAGGAAGAGGATGAGAATGCAACCCTTGCATCAAAGGGGCAACAGGCGTGAAAGCTTCAAAACAGAAACCCTACTGCAGTATCTAGATCTACTTCGCCTACTTGTTTAATTAACTTAACAGGTTATTTTACTGAATTATTCAGAAAAACATTAAAGTAGACACTAATTGCAGCATACAAATCTACAGATAATTTACTGAACAATACACACATGTGACAAGATTAGAGACGATTTTTCGGGCAAATGTCCCCGGAAAAACCCAATGCGGGAAAACCGGTGCAAAAGCTTTAGAGGGTTTTATTTTTATGCAGAATCTGAATACAACATTTTGGGCACCAGAAATGGTTGGCCCTACAGAGAAATTACACGACAGTTTGTACCTTTCACCCGGAGACAGAAAATATGGCTGTAGCACACACTCAAACGGGATTTACAGATCACGAGCCCTTTCTGGCCCACTGGAATCCTTAGCGCTGCCTCTGCAGCCTCTGCGTCAGCCCTCACTGGCCAGCGTCCCCACTGCGTCACCCTGACTGATGCTGCGCTGCCTATGCGTTGCCCCGGCTGAGACTGCATCACCTTGGATGGTGCTACACTGCCCCTGTGCTGCATTGGTTGGGTCTGCATCACCCTTGATGGGCTTATGCAGTACTTTGCGTGGTGCTGGTTGAACTGCGTCCTCTTGGTTGGCTCTGCGCTGACTGATACTCACTGCCCCTCTGCTGCTGTATTCTCGGCCTTAAATCAAATCATCCCTTGCTGATATGTTCCCCTCACTGCATTGCAAACTCGCTTTGAATTTCACAGCAAACCCTGCCCCAGAAATTCAACTTAGCTTCAGTGCTCTGCAAGTGTGTTTTTTTCCAACTGACCCCAAGCCTTTCTCTTATACTTTTCTCGTTGGAAAAGCAACGCCCATGATCTAATCTCTAATCGACGGCTCAGATTAAAAGATTGCTTAATCCACGTCACTTAGAACATTTCATCACGTGTTTAATTAATTCACTCTAATTTTTCTAATTCCCTAAGTTAGACTTAGGGTCCTCATAAAAAAAATTAATTATTAGAATAACTTCAACAGCAGATGAAATTTCTCCAAACGCTTTTTGGGTTTTGGAGGTCTCGTGTGCCCATCCACAGATTTTCAGGCTAGAGCACACCCGATGCTACCCAAAAATATCAACACTCCCTCTTAGCGAGGACTGTGCTCTAGCAATACATCCACATTGAAGCATTGCCTGATCTTGGCATCGGTCTTTGTGCTGTTGATGCTTGGCATGTTGCCCTCCATCCACTGCGCTGTTGCTTTCTGTACTGTTGCCCATGTCACTGCCACTGACACTGCTACATCTATACTGCAATTCCTTCTCAATTTACTACATCATGCTGCCCATAGCACTGCCACTGCTAATTTTTGCATAACAACTCAGTTGCTGAGAAGCAAGCAACTGAAGGACCCTTGCCCAATGACTGACAGACAAGTTAGTTGGGCTGCAACCCATCACTGAAGCTCCCTTGGCTGTTGCGCTGTGCTATCTCCCTGAAGCCACTACGCTGCTGCTGCTCTGCACTGCCTAAGCACTGCCCCCTCTGCGCTGCTGAGTTCCCATCAACCTTTGCGCTATTACTCCTACGCTGTTGTTGCCTCTGCACTATGATGCTCCCATCTACAGCGTCCCAACTCTGCCCTCTGCTTCACTGTGATCTTCTGCACCCACTACTCCACTCATCCTGCTACTGCCTTAAGGCTCCCGTAGCTCGTATGTGATCCAAGAGTTTGGGCACCTCAAGGATCCTGCCTACCCATCTGTAGCTGCTCTACAGATCAATATCGCCCCACTTTCGTTGTTCATGAGCACTCATGGCTATGTCATTGTCACTACCATCGTCCCCTTTTGCTGCTGCTGCCTTGGAATTAGAAGATCCCTTGTCCTTCTTAGGACAATTACTCGTGAAGTGTCCAAGTTCGCCACAATTAAAGCACCGAACCTTGGATAGGTCCCTCTTCTTCTTCCGTTGTTGCCTTTGTCCCTTCAATGCAAGGGTTGCATCCTCCTCCTCCTCTTTCTTTACTTTGACTGTACTGATGCTGTTGCTTTGCCTCTTGGTAAATCTCCTGATTTTGTCCTGACGGAGGATTGCCCACATGTCTGCCCAGGATGGTAACGCTGCCCTGCCCAAGATACTTTTGACAAACATTTCCGATTCATCGGTGACTGCATTCAGGGCAGTCCTCACCAAGAGCCCTTCATCCGGATTCATACCCACGACAATTAGTTGGTCTCGGATAGTTTGAAGTCTAAAGAGGAAGGGATCGATTTCCTCAACCTTCTGCATTTGGAACAACCACAACTGTTTCTCCAAAAGCATCTTCCTCTGGACAGAGTGTCCCTGATACATTGTGTTCAAAGCTGTCCATATTTCATTTTCCGTGTTCTTCCCGACAATATGTGGAGCCACGTGATCCTTGACTCCATCCATGATCAAGCGCTTAGTCCGTGCTTGATTCTGTTTGAATTTCTTCAGGGGATCTGCATCGGTAGGCACAACTAGGACATTTTCGACATGGTCCTTGATGTTGTACTCATCCAGGACTGTCAGGATCCTGGCCCTCCAGATAACGAAGTTGGACATGTCGTCCAACCTGTCCTGATCTCTCAGTGCATGAGAAACCATCTCTGCTCAAATCTGTGGGAACAGATACTCCTCTCCCTCTTCTTGCTACAACACTCAACAAAAAACTGGATTTGGGTTTCTTGGCGATAGAAACCCTCTATAGTGGTTGCTCTCTCTGACAACTGATTTCCCTCCCGAAAATCCTCCGCCAAAAACAACTGAATCAGTGCTCTACGATCACCCTCCTGATTGAATCTTAGATTTGTTTGCCACAGGTCTACTGAGCAACTGTTCTCCTCTCGCTCTCGTCACCTTTGTTAGGCATTTTTGTGCACCGATAGAACCTGTGCCACACCAGCAACCTTTGAAGATCAGAAGTTCTGCTTCTAGGCTTCGGCAAATCTGCACAACAATCTCCACACAGACCTGCGTCCCTCTGGTTGGCCTCTACGTGAGTAGGCTGGCTTAGCGCAGCCTCTGCGCAGCGCAGACTGCTCCTGCATCACTCTGAAAGGCTCTGTGCTGCCTCTGCGTCACTCAGATGGCTTGGTGTCACCCTCCGCATGGCCTCTGCGTCAGCCTAGCTCAGTTGCGTCCCTCCTTTTGATGTGCTGCCCTTTTCTGGAACTCTGTTGCTTCAACTGCCTTCTCTGCAGCAATTTCTTCAGCCGCTCTGCTGGTGGATCAGCTTGATTTGCAATGCTCTGATACCATGTGAAAGTTTCAAAACAGAAACCCTATTGCAGTATCTAGATCTACTTTGCCTACTTGTTTATTTATCTTAATAAGTTATTTTATTGAATTATTCAAAAAAACATTAAAGTAGACACTTACTGCAGCCTACACATCTACAAATCATTTACTGAACAATACACACATGAGACAAGATTACACACAATTTTTCGAACAAATGTCTTCGGAAAAACCCAATGCGGGAAAATCGGTGCAGCAGATCTAGAGGGTTTTATTATTATGCAGAATCTGAATACAACATTATGGCCACCAAAAATGGTTGGCCCTACAGAGAAATTACACAGTAGTTTGTACCTTTCACTCGGAGACAGAAAATATGGCTGTATCACACCCTCAAATGAGATTTACAGATCACGAGCCCTTTCTGGCCCACTGGAACTCTCGATGCAGCCTCTACAGCCTCTGCATCAGCCCTCACTGGCCAACGTCCCCACTACGTTGCCCTCACTGATGCTGCGCTGCCTCTGTGCTACCCTGGCTTGGATTGCATCACCCTGGTTGGTGCTGCGCTGTGCTGGCTGGGTCTGCGTCATATTGGTTGGTGCTGCGCTGTGCTGGCTGGGTCTGCGTCATATTGTTTATGTGCTTTATATTGCTGTTTATTTCCATTGGGGATATTACACTCAGGAACTAGGTAATGGCTAATGAGTGGGGTAGAGCTTATGCTAGGCTTTTTCCCACTCACTAATAAATGCCCCAACCATATTTTGCATTTTAACTTTTTTGTTTCTTTTATTATGGCCATTTTATGCTTTTACCTTTCTTTTAACTGCATCAACCTCTAGGGAAAAGTTTTTGGTCCAGACTCAAAGATGAGGATAAGAGGGAGCCAATGCTAATGAACCAATGGCTACTAACCCAAATGATGGATATGAGATTTGGGGAAAGGTGAAAAGTGATAAATATGAAATGGTTATGGACAAGGTACTTAATCTAAGTTTCCCAAGTAGTGCCCTTCCTAAACCGTAAGGCCTCAGAGGAGGTCCCACTGCACTAGGGTAAAATAATTAACCTCCCTAGTAAGGTGAGAGAACAAGTTTATAGTCAAAATCGGTCAATCAAAATCGCTCCTTAATCCATGTTAGAATTCCCAAAACATTAAGTAAAAGCACATGATTGCAAAATGGTTAAAATATCTTCCAAATGCTGACCCACCTTCCTTCAAGAGGAATATTAGATGGCGAGAGGGGTTTGACCTTTGTAGATGGTGGAGGAATGTGGCATATCATCATATACTGAGCAAATGTAGGGCTGTTGGCTAGCTAGATGTCCAAAGAATGAGAACAATTTTCTCATTTTGAGTTAACCCACTCTTTGGTGGATAAAATCTGGCTCCAACTCGAGGACATGTGCTCACCACAAAGTGCATGATCCATATGCTTGAACGAGGAGTTCATGAGAATCCCAACAATCCTTGGCCTTGCATACTTGCTACTTGCACACTCAAATTAACTTGTTTACTAGCATGTCAACTAGGTGTTGGTCGTCACCCTTGCAATTATACGATATATATAAAACCATACGGGAAAGAACGATTATCTAAATGCATTCTAATCTAGTATGCAAACACATCAACATAAATAATGAATAAGTAGTATGCACACACAATAATGCAACACAAAAATGCAATGCAACTACATAAATACAAATGGATCAGGTTCCATTAAACAAATTAAGGTGCTTGCATCCCATAGGGGAAGGCAAGAGATCACCATCAAGTTTGCAATGTAGAAAAAATAATTAATTGACATTTGAGGGATTTAAATATTTTTTCCACCCTCTAATATTTTAGGCATGGTGTCTAAGTATGAGGGACCATTCACTAAAATATTTTTTACATAAGATTTTACATTTACAAACCCAAAAGGGGGAACACTGGTTTGAGATAGACCTTCAAAATACACACCCAATTCTGCGACACAATATGATCTAGTAGACCAAGTGATTTTTAATAAAATAATTTATCCAATTAGCTTAAATTATTCCCAAATCACTTTTACATAAGACTCTAATAAAACATTACGAGTCACCTAAGACTGACAAAAAATTCCACCCTAGCTTTGGGATGAGGTTGGAGGGAAAAACTCTGCCGACCATCTGTGTTTAGAAACATGTTGAAATTTGGTACCGGAGGACAGGTGGTTCCCTAAGGCTTTGATCTTTGGCCTAGGGAAAAGTGTCCAAAAGAATTTAATTTTTCTACTAAAGTGACTTTATAAAGTTATAAAGTCAAATCTAATTTAAAAGTGACTTTAAGTGAAAAAGTTACTAAAGTCTAATTTTAAAGTGACTTTAATAAAGTCAATGTAAAATTAGAAAAGAAAAGTGACTTTGGAAATAAATGACTAAGTGGGTCTTTATTAAAGTGGGGTGAATTAAAAAATAGAAAGTGAGATTTAAATGAGCATTTAATCTCAGCCCTAGATCTCAATCTATCTCAGCCATTTGATTTAGGGATTCCCCAAAAGTCACTTAGGGTTAGGTTAAAGGAGGAAAAGGAGGAAAAGGTCATTCATTCTTTCATGAGCAGATTGAGAGAGGAGGAGAAGGAGAGCTGGAGACTTTTTTCTGAAGAGAGCTTGAGAGGGTGAAGGAGAAGAAAAACTCAGCAAGTCCGTACAGCAGCAAGGAGGGCACGGTTTTCGAGGCAGTAAGAGCGTGCACAGATACCGAGGCAGCTTGGCCGTACAGCAGCACAGAAATCCGTACAGCAGTCCGTACAGCGGTATTGAGGCACGGTTTTCAAGGAGAAAGGCAGCACGTTTTTCGAGGAATAGTATAGCAGCAAGAGGGCTCGATTTTCTAGGTGGCTAGGCACGTTTATCGAGGCAGCCAGCACTGTTTTCGAGAAAGACAGCTTGCTGGAAAATTCCGTACAGTCCGTACAGTCCATACGGCTATTCAGCTAAGTTCTGGGCACGAATTTCTGAACTGTCATTTGCTGTAATAAATTTCTGTTTTGAGTATTTTGCTGTTCTGGCACGTTTTCCAAGGCGGAGGCAAGCACGGAAAACCAGATAAGTCTGTTATTAATTTGCTGGAATTTTTTCTGTATATTTCACCCCTCTGTAAAAGCATTTTCCAGAAATAAGAAGGAGCTTTCGAACTGGTTTTCCCCAAGAGTTGTAGGGTGTTTTTCCAGGGTCATGTTGACCAAAAATATCTGTGTCAAATGTGTGAATGACTGTTTTTATGCTTGTTGATTTTTAATTCTGCATTTTCCAGCATTCTGAAAAAATTTCCAGAATTTGTGTTTTCAGCAAAATTTGTTTTCCAGTTTGTTAAATGTATGGATATGGGAAAGGGCATTTAACTATTTTGGAGTAATAAGGTGAAAACTGAAAACCGGGGTGGGAAACTATAAATTTTTACAAAACACAGATGAGTCAGTGAGACAAAAAACCCTCCTAGGATGAAATTTTCTCCAAAATAATAGACTTACCTAGGTTGTAACATATGTACACGGTCTTACTAGCATCATTTCATTACAAATTTGCAGAATGGGTTTGCAATGACACAATAGCAGATGACTGATGATCTTGATGCATTGAATTTTTTTTTTTGGCATATCTACTTCCTTGGAACTTTGACAAAAAGTGTGCAACACTTCTCATTCAAAATAATTTCCAAGACCGAAAAATTTGATTTTCCCTTGAGAAATTATTTTTCTGGCCCAACAAATTTTTTGAGTGGGATTTTCTACCTTGGAAATGTGACTTTTCTCATATTTTTGACTTGATTCTTTTTTTAACAAATTTCCAGCTAATTATTTGGATATTTTTTGCTGGAAAATAAAATAAATGACTTAAGAGGGGTTTTACACATTTTCCACTCTCAAAGTGTTTCTAGATAGAAAGTTTAGGAGTTGAAGTGTACAATCAAGTATTCATACCCCCTATAACTTCTATAGACAACACTTTTTACATCAAATATTACTTAGATATCCCATATAGAAGGGGAAATTTTACAATTAAAACATGAACTCTAGACACAACCAAATTCTGCGACACTTGACAAATGATCTAGTATGATAATTTACATAGACTCAATAACACTAGGACTCACCTAAGACCTTACCATTGAGCCCCACTCTAGCTTTGGGGTATGTGTGGGAGAAAAACTACACCTATTATAAGTGTAAAAAAACACAAACAATTAGCGGAGGAAAAGAAACTCCCTTGAGTGAAACTCTTTGCTAAGAATCATAGGCTTACCTAGATGTTTTACATGGCTTAATAGACATGCTAGAATCATTTTTGCAATAAAGGCCCATAGGACTGTAGAATTTGGGATTATAATAACAAATTTGGAAGCTGCATGATGATGATGACTTTGAAAATTTTCATATGTTTTGCTCTGTACTCTATGTCTTGGGGAAGTTGACACGTGTAGTCACCAGAACCTATACACCAAATCTGCCTCGGAAATCTGCCTCGAAAACTGTGCTGATTTATTGCTGTATGGACTGCTGCTTTGAAATGTGTGCAGCCTCTCCTTGCTGTACGGATTTGCTGAACTGCTCCTCTCCTCTTTCTCAAAACCAGAAAATGTCTCCAGCTCTCTTCTCCTCCTCTCAATCTATTCATGAAAGAATGAATGACCTTTTCTCTCCTTTTCCTCCTTTAACCTAACACTAAGTGACTTTTGGGGAATCCTTAAATCTAATGGCTGAGATAGCTTTAGATCTAGGGTTGAGATTAAATGCTCATTTAAATCTCACTTTCTATTTTTTAATTCACCCCATTTTAATAAAGACCCACTTAGTCATTTATTTCCAAAGTCACTTTCCCTTCCTAATTTCACATTGACTTTATTAAAGTCACTTTTAAATTAGATTTGACTTTATAACTTTATAAAGTCACTTTAGGAGAAAAATTAAATTCTTTTTGGACACTTTTCCCTAGGCCAAAGATCAATGCCTTAGGGAACCACTTGTCCTCCGATAACCAAATTTCAACACTCCCTCTTACCGAGGAAGGTGTTCCTCACCACACCCATCTTGTCTCTGAAGTAGACATGCTTGCCCCGTGGTAAGGCTTTGGTAAGAATATCTGCAACCTGCTCATCAGTGGGAATATACTCAAGCTTCATAGCTCCCTTCTGAACATAGTCTCTGATGAAATGATATTTGATGCCGATATGCTTTGACCTGTCATGAAATACTGGATTCTCTGTGAGTTTAATGCGACTCTGATTATCACAGTGTATCACTGAAGGTCTTAACGACTGACCAAATAAGTCAAACAACATCTTGTGAAGCCAGATGGCCTCACAACTAGCTAGACTAGCTGCCATGTACTCTGCTTCTGCTGAACTCAATGCTACTAACTGCTGCTTCCGGCTGAACCACAACACCACTGCCAAACTCAACCCAAAACAACACCCTGAAGTGCTCTTCCTATCAAAAGCACAACCTGTTGAATCAGAATCAGTGTAACCTACCAATCTCACTCCATCCCCCTGCCTATAATCCAGACCATACTCCACTGTCCCCTGCAAGTACCGCAAAATGTGTTTTGCAGCAATCCAGTGAACCCTCCTGGGCTCACACATGAACTGGCTCATCATGTTGATTGTTAAACATATATCTGGTCTAGTGTTGACCAAATACATCAAGGAACCAATCAGCTGTCTATACAATGTAGGGTCCACCAACTTGGAATTTGAAGCGTGAAGTCTTCCAGTTGGTGATCATCAGTGTCGACATGGGTCTACAATCCTCCATGTGGAATCTGCCAAGGATGTCCGCAATATACTTCCCTTGTCCCAGGAAGAAATGCCCCTCCTCCTGCCACACCTCCAAACCCAAAAAGTAATGCATCAAGCCAATGTCCTTCTTCTCAAACTCCGACGCAATATCTCTCTTGCAGTGCTCTATGAGTCTCTCTACACCCGTAATGACCAAGTCATCCACATACAACACCAGAATGAGAGGCTCCTCACCTATCACAATAAAGGTTCGGATCTGCATCACTCTTTGTGAAACCCATCTCCTGCAAGTATGTATCTATCCTGGAGTACCAAGCTTTGGGAGCTTGCTTTAGGCCTTAAAGGGCCTTCTTCAGTTTGCACACATGAGACTCCTTCCCATGCACCTCAAAGCCTTGTGGCTACTCAATGTACACCTCCTTCTGTATGAAGCCATTGAGAAATGTGGTCTTCATATCCATTTGGTGGATTTTCCAACCCATCTCTGCTGCTATTGATATGATGGAGCGAATCGAAGTATATCGAGCCACGGGAGCAAAGGTCTCCTCATAATCAACTCCCTCTCCCTGGGAGAACCCTCTAGCCACAAACCTTGCTTTGAATTTCTCAATGCTACCATCTGCAGCATGCTTTACCTTGTAAAGCCATCTGGAAGTAACCACAGATTTGCCCTCAGGCCTCGGCACCACCTCCCAAACATCATTCTTCATGATAGAAGAATACTGCTCTTGCATGGCCTCTCTCCAGACCTGCTGGCTAGCTGGCTTCTCATAGCTAGAAGGCTTAGAGTCAATGATGTTGGCAACCATTGCCATATAGCTACAGAACCTATCAGGTGGTTTGCTCTCTCTGACCGACCTCTTAGGCCCAACAACAGATGTGGCCTCTCTCAAGGTATCCTGAAGCCACTTGGGCTTCCTCTTCCCTGAGCACACTTCTCCCACCGGAGAATGAAACTCCTCCTGCTCATCATCAGGAGCTTGAACTCCTCACTGTCTGTCTGTTGTCCTCCTGCCTGAACCTGAACCTGTAGACGTTGAAGTACCGTGTGAACTGTCCATCAGTGGACTCCCTAGTGAACTGCTCTGTGGACTGCTTTGCATGTTGCCTGAAGCACCACCCCTCTGACTCTGTGAGCCACTGCTCATTGATGGACCTGACACCGTAATCGATGTACCTCCAGATCCTCCTGATCCCTGCCCACTAGATCCTTGCGACTGAGTCAGCTGCTCCTGAGGGTCTGGCTGATCTAGATACTCTAACTCACGTGACCTCCTGAAAGCCCTGTCCTCCTCGAATTTCACATCTCGTCTGACAACAACTCTCCTATGTGCGGGAATATAAATCCGAAAGGCCTCCGAGGTCTCACTGTAGCCCACAAAGATACCCTTCTCTGCGGTGGGCTCTAGTTTGGTCCTCTTCTCCTTGGGTAGTAGGAGTATGCAATACACCCAAAGATACGAAGATGACCAACATTAGGCTTCTTCCCGGAAAAATCCTCCTTCGGAGTCACATGCCCCAAGGCACGATGCAGACTCCTGTTCTGCAAATATACAGTAGTGTTGCAGGCTTCTGCCCACAAAAACAATGGTAACCCCTAATCATGTAGCATGGCTTTGGCAACCCCTCTGATGGATCTGTTCTTCCTCTTCGCAACCCCGTTCTGCTGGGGGTTGTAAGGAAATGTGAACTCCCTCCTAATGCCTGCCTCTACACAATAATCAACAAACTCACCAAGGGTGTACTCTCCTCCATTGTCCGACCTCAAGGACTTGATCTTTCGACCTGTCTGAGTCTCCACAAGAGCTCTGAACTCCTGAAACCGCTTGAAGACCTCACTCTTGGTCTTCAAGAAATAAATCCAGGTCCTCCTGAAGTGATCATCAATGAATAAAACATAATACTCATATCCACTCAAGGAAACATGAGACATCCGACCGCTCACATCGGAATGAATCAAATCAAGTATCCCAGTTGATCTGCGGTCACTACTGGGAAAAGGGGATTTTGCAAACTTGCCCATAGCACATCCTCTGCATGTATCAAAGTGATCAATACTGAAATCTGGCACACCTGTAGTGATCTCCCACAATGTCCTCAAGGCTCTATGATACATGTGCCCCATCATGCGGTGCCAAATCTCACACAACTCTGAATTGCTAGCTCTGCTGCCGGTACTACTGCTCAATGCCAAAAGGGGCTGAAATGCAAACTTGTACACCTTTGCATGGCGTACACCTATCACTCTAGCTGAATCAGCAGGAGCGCCCCTGGGATATATCAGCACCTGTCCTCTCCTGAACAATATCTCATATCCTCTGTCCTCCAATGCTGAGACGGATATGAGGTTCTTCCTCATCCCTGGCACATATAGAACATCTGACACCTTTAAGGGAGGTTTGGGTTCCTTATCAAATGTTAATGTCCCTACACCGACTGCTCTAACAACACTGTCATCTCCGAGTACTACCTCTATATCAGTGCCACTCTCTGAAAGCTCTAAGAAGTACTCACGGACTCCTGTCATATGACGTGAAGCCCCACTATCAAGATACTAGATACCTAAAGATGCTCTGCTAGTGGAGGGAAATGCACACTCCCTCTCAACCTCCATGGCAGGTGATCCTGCACTAGTGGACTCACAAGCAATGAACCCAAACTCCCAATCAAAGCTATCCGTAAAGTCCTCTATCTCTGATGATGCTGCCATGCTCTTGTTCTTCGGACACACAACTGCATTGTGTCCCATCTTTTGACAATTCCAACACTTCACCTTGGAATACTCCTTCTGCGTGTTCCCCTGTTTACCTTTATCTTTGCCTTTGCCCCCACCAACACTTGTGGAAGCTTGCTTCTTTCCCTTGCCTTTCTTGCCTCCTGCCAACAGTGCTACATCCTCATCTTGCTCAACTGGTTTGGCTGCCCCAAGTTGGCTCTTTTTGATTTCTGTCTGTATGCAATCATCCCAGAACTTCTCCCAAGAGGGAAGGGTCTCACGTGCACAAACCCCATCAGCAAAGTTCAGCCATGCACTAGGAAGGCCATTCACTGCAATCCGCACCAACTCAGTGGATGGAATGACCTCTCCAACTGCTACCAATGCATCTCTCACATTAGTAATCTTTGTGAGATATCCAGCTGCACTATCAGTGTTACCCATCTTAATGGTCTTCAGCTTCTCCCTTAGAACCATTTTCCTATTCTCATTGGTACTCTGGTAGAGATTGGTCAATACTGTCCACGTCTCATGAGCATGTCTCTTTCCTCTCACATGAGGAATGCAATGTTCTTTGATTCTATCTAGAATCAGTCTTTTACCCTTGTTATTCTTTTTATTAAAGGCTGGCAATTGAACAACATCAGTAGGCACATTAACAGGGTGTTGTGCGGTATGCACCATGATATCCCAAACTTCTCCCTCCTCAAAGATACTGTGCATTGTCTCCTTCCATACACTGTAGTTACTATGCCCATCCAACCTATCCTCCACCCTCAAGCCCAAAGACATGTTTGTTGTCTTAATAAACTGAAAATAACACTGTTGTAGTAAAGGTAATGATTTTTTGTGTGAAAAAATCAGCTTGCTGTAATTTCTGAGTGAAAAATCAGCTTGCTGTAATTTTTTCTTCTTGCTATCCCAAACTGCCTTTTTCAGCAAAATAGCTTCGATACCATGTAGAAATTTGATAACCAACCCTGGTTTTCAGTTTTTCCTTATTTCTCCCATAAAGTTAAATGCTCATTCACATAGCCATACATTCAACAAGCTGGAAAAATAAATATTTTTTGAAAACACTAATTCTGGAAATTTCACAATGGTGAAATGCAGAAATAAAAACTCAGAAAAATAAATCAACCACACATAGATTTTAGACACGCTGATTTTTGGTCAATGTGACCCTAGAAAAACCCCCTACAACTCTTGGGGAAAACCAGTTCGAAAGCTTCTTCTTATTTCTGGAAAATGCTTTTACAGAGAAAGGAAATATACAGAAATATTCCAGCAAACAATGTACGGACTTATCTCGCTTTCCGTGCTTGCCTCCGCCTCGGAAAATGTGCCAAATCAGCAAAACAGTAAAAACAAAAATTTTACAGCAAGAGATAACAGCATTAAATGCTGTACGTCCTCCTCGAAAACCGTGCCAAAAATTTCGTACTGTTGTACGGACTGTACGGAAATTATAGCAGCTTCTTTCAGCCTTGAAAACCGTGCCAACTCAGCCTTGGAATGCATGCTGCACACTGCTACTCCTCGAAATCTGTGCCTCTTTACTACTGTACGGACCTCGAATAACGTGCCCACTGCTGCTGTACGGAAATTTGCCTCGAAAACTGTGCTGATTTATTGCTGTACGAACTCTGCCTGGAAATGCGTGCAACCTCTCCTTGCTGTACAAATTTGCTGAACTGCTCCTCTCCTCTTTCTCAAAACCAGAAAATGTCTCCAGCTCTCTTCTCCTCCTCTCAATCTGCTCATGAAAGAATGAATGGCCTTTTCCCTCTCTTTCCTCTTTTAACCTAACCCTAAGTGAATTTTGGGGAATCCCTAAATCTAATGGCTGAGATAGCTTTAGATCTAGGGCTGAGATTAAATGCTCATTTAAATCTCATTTTCTATTTTTTAATTCGCCCCACTTTAATAAAGACCCACTTAGTCATTTATTTCCAAAGTCACTTTTCCTTTCTAATTTCACATTGACTTTATTAAAGACACTTTAAAATTAGACTTTAGTAACTTTATCACTTAAAGTCACTTTTAAATTAGATTTGACTTTATAACTTTATAAAGTCACTTTAGGAGAAAAATTAAATTATTTTTGGACACTTTTCCCTAGGCCGAAGATCAAAGCTTTAGGGAACCACCTGTCCTCCGGTAACCAAATTTCAACACTAATTTTATCCGAGAGACATTGTCCTCCATATATGTTAAATATCCCATCATAATAATTTGATCGTGTGAAATTCTATAGTTTCAATATTCCTTGTAGATAATTACTACAATGCATGCCATATGATAAGTAATTCACAAGTCAAATCATAACTGTTTATTGTTAATTTAAGTAATGACTGTTAAATAATTTGGAGTGTTCAAGGTTTGGACTTTGATTATGTAACCTAGTATATTGATGCTATATGATGAGATATGAAGGCTCAAATTATGTATTTTACGACCATCTCATTCATCTTGTTTGCAGCTGGCCAAGAACGTTTCAGAACTTTGACCAGCGCATACTATAGAGGAGCACAAGGTGTAATTTTGGGTAAGTGGTATTTGTGGCTTTATCTATTAACTTTTGTAATCTTTTATTTTAATATAAATGTTAGCATGTGTTTTACTTTATTTCCTTCCAAGTTTAAGATGATAAGATTTATGACACTAGTCTGAAATCTAGTTAAGAAAAAGAATGAGATGTAAACAAGAAACCCAACATTTGAAAAAGGTGCCACTGCGCCCTTCAATAATGTTGACAGATAACTTGTTACTTGAATGTGACCAGCACATCTTATACAAGGGTACAAGGTGTCATTCTGAGTTAGTGGTATTTGTGGCTTTAGCTATTAACTTTTGGAATTTTTTTTATATTTCTATTTAAATGTTAGCATTTGTTTTTCTTTATTTCCTTTTTACTTTTCCAAGTTAGAGTGATAAGATTTATGACACAATTCCAAAATCCAGTGAAGGAAATCAATGGCATGTGAACAGGAAAGTTAGAAACCCAATATATGAGAAAGGTGCCACTACATCCTTAATAATAAGAACCATAGCATGTTCTTCTTCTGTAGTGTTTGAGGATGTAGCTTTGATAAATATTGACTTGTTAAGCCTTCTAAATTGTCCTAAAATCTCATTCACTCAAATCTGGAAATTGCACTAATAGACCACGATCTTTCATGCAAGTTTTGCAACAGCCATAGCATTTTCTTCTTTTGTAATGTTTGGGGATGTTCCTTTGATAAATATTGACTTGTTAAAGGCTTCTAAATTGTCCTAGAACCTCATTCACTCAAATCTAGATGTTGCAGTATTATACTTATTCTCACCTTGACTATTATATCTTAGTGATGGTAGTGTGAGTAACTAGATAGGCGTCCTTAGAATTTATCTCTTCTTTCCTTGGGAATTCTTGAAGCTACAAGGGAAGCCTCCTTCGTGTAAGATCTGTCCTTCGTGGCCATGCATTCAAACTTCAAATGTTGATATCAAGCACTAATAATAATAATCCATTGCTTATCATGCTAATGCATCCCCATGCATGTTGTATGCCTGACTTTGTATGCTTTGAGATCTTGCATTCACATTAGGGTTGGATAAATGGAAATTATCCATTCAATGAAACTTGTGATAAGTGTTTAATACTGTTGTCTATGGGATTTTATTGGTGCACAATAAACGTTTCATTAACACTTCAAAGTGCTACTGATAATGCTTGTTTACAATAATGTTTTCCATGCATTCTGTTCTATAATCAAACTTTAATGACATTGATGAATGCCTCATGGATATTGGACCTGTTCACTGTTTATGAGTTTTGAATTCTTCTTTGAATCCTAAGTCAGGACAATATTTTGGGTATACGAAATGGTTTCTTAATGTTTATTGTAGACTTAATTTATAACTATTGATCTGATCCTAAGTTGTAGGAAACGTAGGGTAGGGGTCCGTTTCTGCCCTGAAATGAAACAGAAACACATTTCCCCGTACCGTACGGCCTGAAAACGTGTTTCCGTCCGTATTGGGCTGTCTCATGTGGGGAAAACGTGCCCAGTACGAAAGGAAACGCGTTTCCAGGCTGTACGGGCGCGTTTCCATCATTTTAACTTAAATGTTTTTGCTTTTTTTGGGGTTCGTGTATTTTATTATTTTCTTGATTGTGAAAAGTGTCTTTTGGATGCATCTAGATGGGTCTCTCAACTATTAAAAAGACTCTCGCTTCTAATGATCAAACCTATGGCCCTAGTAAAAGTGACATTCTCCTTAATCTTCATTTTCATCTTTTTACGTAAATTTTTAACATTACCATGAAATGACTTGGGATGTTTGAGAGTGATTCTGACCTCATTGTATTTCATAAGGAGAAAGTATAATTTTAGATCTCATTCAAAATCCAGCAGACCTATCAGTTTTTCAGGATTTCAAGATTGGGTGATTGCAATGTTTCCATCGGATTTTGTCATGGATTAGAGTATGGAACTCGTATTTAATCAAGAGCACCAATCCCTCTATGTACCTTGATGTTAGTGACATTGGTTGTCAAACTCCTCTATCATAACCCTACTCTAAATGTACCCATCACTCAAACAAAATCTTGACTTGACATGCTTGTTGACCACACTTTGTCAACGACCCCATAGCAGTACACCCCCATTTTTTCAAATGGGATTTATCATGTTCGAGGCTCGTGTCATCCAGATTTCATCGCCGATCGACAGTTTTTATAATGATGTAAACCCATTCTGCATTTTATGATGTAAATGATCTAAGTAAGACCGTCCATGTATGTAACGATCTAGGTAAGCCTAGTATGTTGTTGATGATCTCCATCCTAGGAGGTTTTTTGTCTCACTGATTCACGAAAGTGATTGGCAGAGTTTTTCCCTCCAGCCTCACCCCAAAGCTAGGGTGGAATTTGTCATCAGCATGCTAAGTGAGTCCTAGTGTTTTTTATCGAGTCCTTGTAAAAGTAGTCTCAACTACTTGGTCTACTAGATCATGTTTTGAGTCACAGAATTGGGTATTTATTTGAGGGTCTATACGAATGGGTTTTCCCCCTTCACGTATGTAAATGTATTATCTCATGTAAAAGAGGGTTGGAAAAATAATTATAATCCCCTCTTAGTCAATAAATTAAATT
This sequence comes from Pinus albicaulis, assembly GCA_034641835.2. NCBI lineage: Eukaryota > Viridiplantae > Streptophyta > Pinopsida > Pinales > Pinaceae > Pinus > Pinus albicaulis. The sequence continues at coordinate 63,239,461 of CM076581.1, read as the reverse complement.
TTATGGTCAATTAATTAATAAAATCCTAAACCAGAAATTTAATTAATTTAGAGTCCTAAATTAGGATTAAATCTTTAAAGGCAAAATTTGTGGGTCTTTGGAAAATGATTTTGAAAGCCCCAGGCCAAGGGAATATTGCGAATTTTAAGAAATATTGGACCCTTGGGCCTTGGTGGTTAAGTCAAGGTCAAAATTTTGGGGTAATTAACTCAAAAATAATATTTTTGAGTTAATTAAAATTGAATTAAATGATAAATTCGTTTTTTCCCCAAAATTTTAATTTCAACACTCCTGATTAAAAGATGATTAAATCTTTTGGACGGTTGAGATTATTTTGACAAGGATCATCCAAACTAGCCATTGGAGATTTTGTCCATAGTTTTAGAGGTTCCTTTCTATTCTTGGAGTGATCCATCCAGATCGTGCACTTGCTCTTAGAAGCTCTGAAACTTTTGGAGGAAATTTTAAAAGCATAAAGACTTTGGGGTTACAATCCTGATGTTTCTTGTATCTATGTGGTGAATTGTCTTCAAACTCGCTACTTACTTTGGTATTTTATGCACATGCTCTCATGGATTAACTGTGACATGAGCATTCCTCATGTGAAGCCGGGTTTATAAAATAAATATTCGATTTTTTTCCAGTCTCATGTTGTTTTCTTAAATCTTCATCTACCTCAGATCTGGATCTAAGTGTATAACTTTTTTAAGATTGGGCGTCTCCAAAGCCTCGCTGGACCAACTCACTTTCAATAAACATAAATCTGATAAGCTCTTTATTTGTTAAATTCCAGGTCTATCTTACGATATTTGTGATTTTGCAGGGTTTCAAAGGCTTGTGCCTCTCATTCAAAAATTTTAATTTCTAAACTGTGCTAAAATAGAGTCCAAATTATCTACAATAGGTTTTAAACTAAATTAGTCGTTTAATTTTCTTTTAAGACTGTAAGGGTTTAATCTTTTTTTGGTGTGTGTATCTTCAGATCTTGCTGGTCTTTTGCAGGTTAAGGACTTAAATCAGAAATTTTTTAAAGCTCTGAGGCAGATCTAGCCTCCAAGGGCCAGATCTGCCCTCAAATGCCTATTGTGAATAAAATCTGGACATTATTCGATTTGAAGAGCATATAAATCTAAGTTTGCAGGGAGAATTCGTTTAGTTTGAGGGGTAAAATTTAAATGTACTGGATTTCGTTGCTGGTTCTGTGCACTGACAAAGACTCCTGCAGCTATCTCCACATCTCTGCGTTATTTCTCTTGCTGGCCTTCGAGCCAGATCTCATGCTGCATAATTCCCTTTATCCACCGCCTCCATTCTGGTCGATTTTCCTTTGCGTTCATTGTTCCACCTCACGTCGTCCAGCAAGATTTTCCACGCTCGCGTTTCATCATGCCATCCCTCCCCACCCGTCCATCGATTTCATCTCTCTCTCGCTCGCTGGACGTCCACCGCAAATAGCACGCCCACATCAACGCAAAGATAAGCTCCTCCGCCGTGGCCCACTCTCGTTGACTCTTCAAAGGACAAAACTGAATATTGAAAACGAAATTATTCATATGCGTTGATAATTTTTTGTGAGTCGGATTTTTTTTTTTGACAGCGTTTGATTTTTTCATTTTTGTATAGTTTTAATAGTATTAGATTCTAGATTTTAATTGAGTCGGTTTTCTTTTTAGTTGATTTCAATTTTGGTTAGATGTAGTTTTATTTAATTCGATTTGTTTAAGTTTAGCTTTTAACTTTTTTTTTTTAATTAGATTTTGTTTATTTTTGTTTTAGATTTGTAATCTTTAGCTTTAGTTTAGGAATTTAAATTTTAGTTTTATTTTAGTTTAATTTTAATTTTAGGTTTTAAATAGGTTTCAAATTTTTTTTAATCGTTTTAGTGTAGATTTAGATTAGTTTAGTTTTAGTTTGAATTTTAGATTTAACTTAATTTTAAACTTAGTTTAGAGATCTAACTTTTAAATTTTGGAGTTTAATTTAGAGTTAATTTTCTTTAATTTGTCTTAAATAATTAAAAAAATAATAAAAAAACAAAAAAATAAAAAATTCCAAAAATTCTAAAAAAAAAATTTAGAAAATACAAAAAATATAAAATTTGGAAAATTCTCAAAAGGGTTTTATTTTATAGTCAAAAGTGGGCTTCTAATTTTAATCTAAAGTTTTGACTATAGAAGCATAATCTGGATCAAGATTAATTGAAGCATCATAAATCTGGAAATATTGCAAATGTCTGGCATTTTCATCTTGTGATAATATTGCTGTGGGTTTAAGATATTTTAATGCATGGTTGTGGTATTTATCAATTAAAATATCATTGTGATCAATCATGTTTTAATAAGCAACAGTTAATCGTCACTTACTTGTTTATAATTGCATAATGGGATTTTGTTTGACTCCATAAGGCACTAGTCTTAAACGTGAAATCTAATTTAGTTCTGTGGAATCTCGTTCATTTTATCAAGTATTTGATGTCTTAGCTGTGCTCCTGGATTCTTCATCCTCATTTCTAATAGGGTCTATCTCCCTTAGCTTGCAAGGAGACAGCTTAAATAGAGAGATTGGGGATAAAGGTGACAGCCCCCAATTTCAACTGTTTCTATTGTCGCAATGCCTTGACAATCTGTGCGACAACAATGCTCATAGTCTTTATTGTACTTGCAGCCTCATATATATAATAAAGGTTGATTTTGAGATTTTGATATATAATAAAGGCTGGTTTTGGATATTTCGATATTGTTATTTTTATTATGTCTCTGTTATCATTCATGAGTAAATGTCTTGTAACTTGTAATAGTTCATGCTTTGAATTTATCATGTATGTTTTATGATTTCACGTAACATTTCTTAAATGTCCTAAATTCTAATTATATATATATATATATATATATATATATATATATATCGCGTTTCCCTGTTTCCAAAATTTGTGGAGATCGCGTTTTGTATTGCTTCCCGTTTCGGAAACTCGTTTCCGTTTCCTTGTTTCGTGCAACTTAGATCTGATCTGACTAATTCTCGCGTTAGTGCTACTCTCCACTGCCATTTGATTTGCATGATAATGATGATAATAATTGATTTTCACATTGATAAATGGATAGTTTTCTTGCAAGCATAATTTGTGTGGCTAGCACAATATTTTTGGCCTTGTGCATGATCAATCATGTATTAAATCAATTTCAATTTTCCAAGCATCACTTGAATGAGTAATTGTTTAGTTGGAAATACCTTTTGAATTTATTAATATTGACATTTTGATACTCCATTCTGCATAATTATTTCCTCTATCCTACATGGATGTTGTTGCCTCAAATCCTAGCAGGTCTTGTGAGGGGATCTCACAAGACAAGAACTAGACTAAGTGACAACACTATGAGGTGTGGCCCACTGTCACCACGACCACTACCTCCCGCTGTTTAGTGGATTTGCACCACAAAGGAGGCTTCCCTATGTTAGGTCACCTAAAGGATATATCAAGGGGTAAAGATGACAAAATAGGCCAAGGAGAGATGCTCTACTGAGGAACAAGGCTCAAATAACACAATAAGGCAATGGACACTCTCAAAGAGGCCTATTTAGGGCACAAAGTCACCTAGGGTTTATGAGTAAGCAAGGTTAACATGCTTATCTAGGATTAGAAGGACAAGAAAAAGCTTGGGATAGATGTGTATAATCAATATATGGCATAACAATCCTTCAATAAGTCTGAAGTTGAAGCCTAGGGAAAAACTAGGGCTTTTCTAGGGAAAAATTTACCTAGGGCAGAGGATGTCAGCCATAAAATGGAGAAATTAGCCTTGGGAAAAAGTTTTATTTTGAGGAAATGACCTCACAACCAAGTGTTTAATCCATTCACAAGGCAATACAATCAACTCTAGTTGAAATAAAGCCGTAACCCTAGCTAGCGACTTTCCTTAAAAGGTTGAAAATCAAATTTTGGGAAAAAGAGTGAATTAATGATAGTTTTTGGTGTGATCAACAATGTGAATAAGGCTAGTGCCTTGACCTTGGGTGATGGAGTCTAAAGGAGGTTTATCGAGGAGAAAATACTAAATCCTAGCAAGGATTAGGGAATATGAAACCCTAGTTTCAAACCCTAGCTATCATTTTATGAGGGAGTAAAGTCAAAGAGGAGAGTTAGTCTAAAGATTTACTCATGGGATTTTCACACAAATTATACAAGGGTAATGCATACAATACCATTGCTAAGATTCCATAGAACAAATTTCAATATTAACTAGCACATAGAAACCCTAGACAATAACCATTCCATAGAATAACAATAAAATAAATTCCAATACAAAGAGAACTTACAAGATAAGTGCATGAACTAAATCCTTTATTGCTCCAAAATGACATCTCCAATACCAAAGAATAGCTCCATAAGGAAAATGTCACAATAGATCACATCTCTAGAAGAAACAAGACGAATTTCAGCTAGGCCGAAATCTCTACGAGGGCCGAATTGATCCACCAGTGATGACCCAAATGAGATGAGAGTATCCTCTACTTATATGAGGTTTATCTCAAGTAATTTAGCCTAATGAAGCTCCTAGAAACAATTTTGACGTCAAATAAAATTGGGTTACAAGCCAACCCACTACCTAATGAGAAATTGTTGAGATTTTGAGGTGTTGGGGTAGCATCGGATGTGCTATAGCTACCAAACTTTGTGGAGGGACTAGAGTGCATGAGATTTCCAAGACTCAGAAAGCGATTTAAAAAATTCCATCCTGTTTAAGACATATTTAATTAATTAATCTTTTTAATTAAGGACCCTAAGTCTAACTTAGGAAAATTAAAAGATTAAAGTTAATTAAATTAAACATGTGATGAAAATGACTTAAGTCACACAGATCAAGCTTTCTTTAAATCTTAGCCATCGATAAGAGATTAGATCACAACCGTTGGTTTCCCAACGAGAAAACTATAAAGGAAACACTTGGGGTCAGTTGGAGAATACACACACAGTGGCAGAGCACTGAGACTAAGCTGAAATTATAGGGCGTGGTTTGCTAAGAATTTCAAAAGTATTTCAACTACAACGAGGGGTAGTATTGGCGAAAGGGATGGTTTGATCCCAGGCCCAGAGTGCAACAAGAGGCAGAGAAGCAGCAGATTGAGCAACATAGAGGGCAAGAATACGCAGAAAGGAGGCTATAGCCCAAAGGTGGGCGGGTGGTGGCTTTAGTGGCTATGGGCAGGTCGTACGCAGCCCGAAAGGGCAAATGCGAGGCAACATGAGGCCAGCAGGGCTGACGCAGGCCCAGCCAGGGCAGCGTAGGGGTAGCGTAACCTAGTCTAGGGTGACGAAGGCCCTTCCGAGCAAGCAAGGGTGGGCCGACGCAAAGCCAGCGTAGCCGACGAGGGCTTCAGAGCAGCGTTGGGGCTTTTGAAGATTCAAAAGGGTTGAGTTTTGTAAATCCCGTTTGAGGGTGTGAATCAGTCTGTTTTTCTGTCTCCAGAACAGAGGTATAACTGCAGTTTTATTTCTTTGTCGGGTTAACCAGTTGGTGACCAAATTTGTTGTATTTAGAATCTACTTAATAATAAAACCCTCCAGCAGCTAGAAGACCAGTTTTCCCACATTGGGTTTTTCTGGGGACAGTTATCCAGAAAATCTTTGTGTCACTTTGTCATTGTGCATGTATTTAATTTAGATCTGTATGTGTAGGCTGTTGATGTATTTACTTCGATGTTAATGTTGAATATTTCACATTAATAAGTTAATGTAAGTAGAAGTAAATCTGGAAATTAACAGTAGGGTTTTTGTTTAAGATATTAAGAAATTTTCACATGGTATCAAAGCAATTGTAGATCTAGCCTGGATCTCCAGCAAGAAGACTGAAGAATCTGTGCTATAGAAAGCAGCATAGAAAGTAAAAGAATAAATAAATAAACCGACCGAGAAGGCACAGAAGTACAGAAGGAAGCAAAGCCAAGCAGAGGCCAGAGTGTCGCAGTCTCCACGCAGATCCACGCACTTACTGCGCAAAGGCAACGCTGAAGCCGCAGTGAGACTATCTACTCACACGGAGGCTAGCCAGGGTGATGCAGTCCTAAAGCTGATTGTTGATTCCGTAGTGCTCTTAAGCGAGTCAGAGACCTTCAGCAATTGCTAGTGGAGTTAAAATTTCATCGATGTAGAATTTAGCATAAGCTAAGTTGACGAAGAGCGGGAGAAGAACAAACTTCTCAAAGGATTTCCTACCAAAGAAGAATGAAGATCGATCAGAGGATCGAAGAGAGCTGATTCGTTTTGTTTGGAAGACTTCCAAGAGAGGGAGTCAGTTGTCAGAGGGAGCAGAGGGTTCTTGTTTCGCCAAGGACCCTAGATCCAAGTCTCTAGCAAAGAGAGGAGGATTCGTTCCGACACATTTTCTGAGCAGATGGCACCTCATGGACTACGTGATCATGATAGGTTGGACGACCTGTCCAACTTTGCAATCTGGAAAGGCAGAATCTTGATATTAATGGAGGCAGACGGCTTGAGGGAGCATGCAAAGAAAGTCCTGGCCACGCCGACCGATGCTCTTCTCCTAAAGAAGCATGAAGAAGCCATGGCACATGCCAAGCGCTTCATTATGGATGGGGTCAAAGATCATGTGGTCCCACACATAGCCGAGAAGGCATCGGCTCATGAGATGTGGGTGGCTCTAACCACAATATATGAAGGAAGATCCGTCCAGAGGAAGATGCTACTGGAGAACCAACTGAGGTTATTCATGATGACCACAAGTAAGGTAGAGGAGATCTATCCTTTCTATTCGTACTACAATCGATCCTAGGATCAATTGACGGGGCATGGGTGTCAAGTGCAGATGATGATGTCATGGTGAGGACTTCTTCCCACAAATTGCATGTGAGATTCTGGAAACTTTTGTCCAAAGTCTCTTGGGCAGAGCGGACCTTATCAACTGGGACAACATGTGGGCTATCCTCCGACAAGAGGAAATCTGCTGGATGACGATGAAACAATACAACACCGGTTCAAGTAGAGTGAAGAAGGAAGAAGAGGAAAATGCAGCCTTGGCATCAAAGAGGCAGCAAGGGAGAAATAAGCGTGATTTTTCGAAGATCAAGTGTTTCTAGTGCGGCAAACTAGGACATTTCGCCAACAATTGTCCTCAGAAGAAAAAGGACAAGGAAGCTTCTAGCTCCAAGGCTGCTATGGCGGATGATGGCTCGGAATATGACGTAGCCATGAGCGCTCATGAACCACGAAAGTGGGGCGACATGGATCTGTAGAGAAGATACAGAGATTGAGGCAGTATCCTTGAGTAGCCCAACTCTTGGATCACATATGAGCTACGGGAGCCTTAAGATGGTAGTGGGACAAGTGGAGCAGTGGGTGCAGAGAATCACAGATGAAGCAGAGGCAGAGCTAGATGTTGAGAGGGAGCAGTGCAATGCAGATGCATCAACAACAACGCAGAGGAGCAGATGTGACTTCAACTGCGTAGAGCAGACTTGCTTACGCAGTGCAGAGCTACAACAGCGCAGAGGCTTCAGGAGGACAACACAACACAGCAGCAACGTAGGGGATTTCATCACAGAGGAGGTCTGCTTACATAGTGCATAGATGCAACAATGCAACAACCTCCATATGACAGCACGGAGCAGCAACCTATGGAGCTTCAGTGATGAGATGCAACTCAACTGACTTGTCTGTCAAATATTGGGTAGGAGAAACTCAGTTGGTTACTCTTAGAAACCGAGTTGCAGTGCAGCAGTTGGTAGCACAATGCAACAGATTGAGAGGGAGATGCAGTACAAATGTGGCAGTGGCAGTGGCAGCGTTATGGGCAGCAGTACGGGAGAGCAACAACAACGCAGTGATGAAGAACAGCAGGCCAAGCATCAGCGCAGAGACCCACACCAGAGACCAGTGCAGAACTTCGGGGTGAAGTATTCTTGTTATAGCACATTCCTTGCTAAGAGGGAGTGTTGATATTTTGAGGCGTTGGGGTAGCATCGGATCTCCAAGACCCATAAAGCGATTTAAGAAATTCCATCATGTTTAAGAAATATTTAATTAATTTTTTTTTAATTAAGGACCCTAAGTCTAACTTAGGAAAATTAGAAGATTAAAGTTAATTAAATTAAACATGTGATGAAAATGACTTAAGTCACACGGATCAAGCTTTCTTTTAATCTTAGTCGTCGATAAGAGATTAGATCACTACCGTTGGTTTCCCAATGAGAAAAGTATAAAGGAAAGGCTTGGGTCAGTTGGAGGACACATAGTGGCAGAGCATTGAGACTAAGCTGAAATTATAGGGCGTGGTTTGCTAAGAATTTCGGTATAAGTCACGTCGCATCGATGTAATATTCCTAATTAGTGACAGCTAATTGGAATATTCGACTTTGTATTGTTTTGTCGTATGTGGTTTGTAGATAAATGAAAAAGTGAGTAAAAGGGGGTCTAACTCACTTTAGTGGAATAAAACACCTTCCTAGTAGCACAACGTTGCAACTTAAGGGGGGAGCCAAGGGGGGCCACACACCACGTGGAGGAGAGAGAGACTACGTTGGTTTTGGACGGAAACCAATGCTATAAAAGGTGGAGGAGCCTCCTCATTTGGGGCATTCTTGTTTTTGGTGATATTTGAGCTAGACTTTTGTCTTCTTGAGCACGCTGGCTGTTTAGCTTGTCTGCAGCACTGTTTAGTGCGTTGAGTGTCTCCGGTCGGAGATCTCGCCCTTACCCCGGGGGACTTTGAGTGCCTGCTCGGGCAAGGTTTTTCCTTCAGTCTTTTGCGGGAGATTTGGTTGTTTGTTTTGTGGAGGAGCTGGGCTTCTTTTGGTGACTGCGCAATCCCTAGGAGAGAGGACGCAGTTCTTGTTGGAGGTGTTCCGGTGCGGGGTTTTCTGCAGGAGTTTCAATGAGATCCGGTGCGGAGGCTCAGTCTTTACCAGTTGGAGATTTTCCGGGGAGTTTGTGGCTCTGTCTCAGCATATATCATTTGGCATCTACGCTGGGCCTGGAGGGACAGCGTAATTCCTTGAGGAGGGTTTCTGAGGTGATTTTCGGAGGTGGTCCATTTTTGTTATGGTTTCTGGGTTTGGTCTGGGTTGGCGAGTACAGGCGATTTGCAGATTTTCAGCCCATTCCGGCAAGGGGATCAGCCCCTAGTTTCAGTTCTTTCCAGCAGCAGCAGCAGTTTACGGCAGTTTCCTAGCAGCTGGGACGCAGTTTCTTGTGGCAGCCATTTCCTATCTATCTGAGAGAGTTCTTGACTTGCCTTGAGCAAGAATAGGTGCTATCATTCTGATTATCCATTGTATTCCATTATATTCTCAGATTAATAAAATGGCTTAGCATTCCCGGCATTTTTATCAGTATTTTCTTTATGTTCTATTTCTGGCATTTTCCATATTGTCGTATGCTTGTATTACTGTCTATTTCCCTTTCGGGATATTGGCGCGGGTATCAAAGTGACACTGGGTTCCACCGTGGTCTATGACACATTGGAAAGAGACTGACAGGGTTTATTTTGAACTTAGAGAGAGCAATATTAGCATGGCAAAGACCAAAAACGAAATTGGAAAAAGGGCCAAAATACAAAGGGTCAAATTTTGAAGTTTGGAATTAGAAGAAACCCTTTTGAGGTTTTTCTGGGTTTTGGGCAAGGATCACCTTCCCAAGTTCCTAGAATTTTCTGAGTATTTTTCAGTGGGTAAATCAGAGGCCGAAGACAAGCCGCAATATAGTTTTGGAGCAGCAGTGCCATTTCATGAGGAACCTATAGACACATAGCAGGAGAAGCCGATGGCAGGTGATGATGGTGCAAAGAGATTTGAGGAGATGCTCCTCAAACGCACAGACTGTCGAGATAGATGGAGACGGTGGGAACAGAACGCCGCGACAGGTTACGCAACCGTGGAGATCCGAAGGGGGTTTCGTGTTGGTGAGGGATCGTGCACATCCCACCATATGCCGAGCATGAGGCTATCCCCATTATGTCATCGCATGCACCCACGCGATCCACTATGCCCACGTTCCTAGCGGGAGGACACAAAGGGTGAGGAAAGCAGAGCCCGAACCGGGCCACATGGGTGACTATCTTGTGCAGTACCCAGGCATACGGCCGGGAGTTCGCAGATCTATCTCATTCAGAGAGATTTTGTTCAGCTCCAGCGGGATAGCAGACCTAGCAACTTCCACAGAGGGAATAAGCACTCACATGATGGGGGCTTACAGCGCACAGTGGACAGATTCCCTTTACCGACATCTAACGGGTCATCCAAGCATTCAGAAAAATCTTGGGTGGAGAAGTTGGATACCTCTGTCCAGCTTGACCGAGTATCAGAGAGGGAAACCACCAAAATGGTTACCTCACACTTGGAGGATGAGGACACACAGGATTGCAGGGAGTCCATGGATACACCTAGTGTGACACAGGACTCACCTTCATGGGAGACCTCCTTGACCGTGTCGGTTGATATCGGAGTGGAGAAGGTAGAGCCTACCCTAGTAGAGCCATCCATTGAGGTGATGACCGAAGTCGTGCCCGAGTCTTTGGGTGGTAGCAGCACATGACAGATGGGTGAGGTGTCAGGAGATATATCCACATTCAATGAGGAACTAGGAGATACTGAGGTATTGGATGAGGGTCGCAGACAATGGTATCATCGGCTTCGAACAGACCTTCGAGTTTTGGAAGGGAAGGCCATTTTGTTGCAAGACAAGGAGCTGGAGGGCATGAGAGTGGCTTGTGCCGAGTCGGTGGTCAAGTTGTCCCGCATTGGGGAACGACAGGATTCCCTGATGATACAACCAGAGGACACGTTGGAGCATCAGATCATTCCCCTCCAGGCATGCATGGACGGGACTAGCAGCGTTGTTGGGTTACCTCTTCCCATTGGAGAGAGGGATGCAGAGCCACCTAGTCAGATCTCATACGTTGACTTGGATAACGGTATGAGACGATCACAGTTGCACAGGGTGCAGCATCCACTTTTCAAGGTTGGATGGCAAGAGATTTTGAGTTGGTACTCAATGGAGTGGGTTACGGAGATAGTGGTGGACCCGGGTGTAGTTCAGTAGGAGTTCCTAGGTGTTGGGCATACAGGAACCCTAGATTGGCATTGGGGTCTAGGTGGGATCACCTATCATTTCCCAGGTAGGTCGGCTGACTATGTCTTGGAGGGTATATTTGGCCTAGCAGTGGAGCATGTGCATCCGCTAGGGGAGTTTTGGTCAGCTCCAGTGGCCAACCAGTTTATGGGCAGACTCCCTAGGTTGTCTTGGTATGACACTCATACACGGGATCACGGGGTGGTCAAAATACCTTGGTAGGATCTTGTTAGAGGAGGTGGCATTAGCAAGCCACCATATGGTGCCTTGTATGGGGCCAAGTATTCTTCACCTTTGTGTGGGATACAGGGGACGCAGCAGAGCCGAGCAGTGGTGGTATCACTACTAACACATAGGGAGATTCACTTCTCGGACCCCTCGATGAGGATTTGGAGTGATGATCCATTCGTTGGTGGGTATAGTGATGCGACGGTGGAGACGATGATACCTTCTGAGGTTAATCCAACATGTAGAGGCACAGTTCCAGGTCATCACATCTAGGGATGTGTGGGAACCTCTAGTATTGAGCAGTGGACTACCGAGGGACATGGAGTTGCATGGTGGTGTACCGTAGAGTGTGGGACTGCATTGTGGAGTAGGAGTGTCCTACATCACATTGAGAGCACGTGGAGAGTGGCCGATGCCTGGACACAGTCATGGCACGAGACGGTACAGGGTGGTACAGTAGTAGCACGGGGTGTCCAGCAATATTCAGGGGAATGCCTCAGTGTGCAGTGGCATGTTGAGGAGTACATGGAGGATCAGTGGTATGCGAGGGCATATGGCGCTACACAGCAGGGTCTTAGAGTATTGCATCCAAGGAGATTCACAGACAGTGACACTGGGCTTACCTTTGGGGGTATTTCACCCAGGATCGATGAGGAGCGATACTTGATGGTATCTGTGGGGACTCACACACCTGACCCCCTTCTACATCACTCATGGGCACAGCTGATTTTGTTGTTGTCCTCTGGCACTTTGGGCATGAGCAGCAGGGTAGTGAGGCACACCCAAGATATTTGGATGGCCTTCAGCACACTAGGCGAGATACTTCTCAGCAGTGGCACTGGGTCAGTGCGTTAGTTGACAGCCATAGTATAGGGGATGAGATGATCCTCTGTAGTGGTGGCACATTAGTCATTGCTGAGCCTACGCTTGGAGAGTAGGTCATGAGGGAGACATACGTCACTTTTCCCTCAGAGCATGTTGAGATCATGCATGGGCAGAGGATACTGGGTACAGCAGAGGTAGCATCCTAGTATGTGTCTGGGATCCAGACCTTATATCGACACTTTATCGCGAGTGGATGGCATGATCAATGCAGATGAGATGGCGGAGGAAGAACAGGAGGGCATTCCTTCTATATGCCAGGGTGAGGACTCTTTTTCATATGAGTCCATAGGATCAGTTGAGGACGCTTCTGGGGAGCGATAACAGTCATGCAGAGATGGTGATAGTAGATCAGAGCTGCACTCTAGTGTCCAGGGGGGACAGTCACGGGACTCTGCGGGACATACTCTGGGCGAAGACTCACTTGTGACGATTCAGCTAGAGCAGTAGGTGATGGATCCTGAGTCGACAGAGGAGGACATTATTCACATCAGGCATGATAGTCCTTTGAGGGAGAGCCAGATGGAGGCTCACATCGAGACTGTGATGGATATGCGGCTAACCGCAGGGTCAGCCATTGAGGAGCGAGAACGCCGTATGCATTGATATCGAGTACGATGACCATCTAGTACGATGACAAGAGTTGCAGATCCATATCCTCTAGAGATGTTGGAGGGTGATGGGATTGTTATGCAGGGGGCTATTAGACAGCAGGAGCTGTTGGATATGGTGGAGCATTCATCTTTTGGCCGCCACATTGATGAGGTACAGATAGATGTACATACAGTCGGTCGAGTTGCAGTACTTTCAGTGAGTAGTACTCTCCAGGAGTACATTGATGGAGCTTGCAGCATATCTTGCCCACTTTGGCTCATTATAGAGAGAGGGGTTTCCTTCTACAGGCAGCTCTCATTGGCAGACAGGGCAGAGTAGTGGGAGTTGATTACGGGTTGGCGTCAACACTTCAGGCGTGTTCCATATGCCGTTGTTATTGCTACATCGGACTCTTCTTCCAGGATGGACTGGCGGGAGATCATGAGTTGGTACCCTCTAGATGGTATGGTATTCTTCGTAGGGAGCACAGTTGAGCAGGGGCCCTTGGACATAGTAGATGTTATAGATCCCAGTCGGCAGGAGGGCACCAGTTGTCCTGACTTCAGGACTCCTTCCCAATTTCAGGAGAGCAGGATCAACATGGGATTGAGTCATGACGTGGATTGGAGAGAGGTGATGAGTTGGTATGCAGTTGGAGGGGTAGCATATGTAGCTACAGGTACATCATGCCAGTGGTTCGGGAGCAAGATGCTTATATGGTCTTCACCTCTTAGGAGCATCGCTTATAGCTGCAGGCAAGCAGGCTGGGCCCCAGCCATGGGACTTGGGCGACATACGGTGTGAAAGGAGTGGGATCCGGAGGATTATTGGTTGGCTGGTACGGTACTCTTCATAGGGAGCACAGCGGAGAAGGGGCCCTTGGACATAGTAGATGTTACAGATCCCCGTTGGCAGGAGGGCACCGATTCTCATTACTTCAGTACTCCTTCCCAATTTCAGGAGAGCAGGATCAGCATGGGATTGAGTCAGGACGTGGATTGGAGAGAAGTGATGAGTTGGTATGCAGTTGGAGAGGCAGCATATGCAGTTACAGGTACATCACAGCAGAAGCCCGGGAGTAGTGATGCTTGCTGGTGGTCTTGACCTCTTAGAGCATCAGTTATAGCCAGAGGCAGTGCACAGTCCGAGCCATGGGACTTGGGCGATTATTGGCCATGGAGGCGATGGGATCCGGGAGGATTATTGGTTGACTGGTACTGTGAGATTTTAGCTTGGGATCCTGGCATTGAGAGATCCCTTCGTATCAGGGTGATGCTGAAGTCAGGGAGGGTTCAGTGGGACCTAGGCACATTTTGCAGTATCGGTAGGGAGCATCAGCTAGAGAGGAGGCTTGTTCAAGCGTTGCTTGAGGACAAGAAAATTTTTCCGGATGAGGATGCCACTTGCGAGAGCGAGCAGATTTTGCAGCATCAATCACTTCAATTGCTTGAGGGCAAGCAACATTTTTCTGGGGGGGACTGTAATATTCCTAATTAGCGACAGCTAATTGGAATATTCGATTTTGTATTGTTTTTCCATATGTGGTTTGTAGATAAATAAATAAAAGTGAGTAAAAGGGGGTCTAACTCACTTTAGTGGAATAAAACACCTTCCTAGTAGCACAATGTTGTAACTTAAGGGGGGAGCCAAGGGGGGCCACACACCACGTGGAGGAGAGAGAGACTAAGTTGGTTTTGGAGGGAAACCAATGCTATAAAGGTGGAGGAGACTCCTCATTTGGGGCATTCTTGTTGTTGATGATATTGGAGCTAGACATTTTGTCTTCTTGAGCACGCCGGTCGTTTAGCCTTGTCCGCAAAGACTGCTAGTGCGTTGAGTGTCTCGTCTGAAAGATCTCGCCTTTAGCCCCGGGACTTTCGAGTGGGGTTCGCCGGCAAGGTTTTTTTTCCATTTTTGTGGGAGATTTGGTTGCTGGTTTGTGGAGGAGCTGGGCTTCTTTTGGTGACTGCGCAGTTCTTGGGAGAGAGGACGCAGTTCCTGATTGGAGGTGTTCCGGTGCGGGGTTTTCTGCAGGAGTTTCAGTGAGATCCGGTGCGGAGGCTCAGTCTTTACCAGTTGGAGATTTTCCGGGGAGTTTGTGGCTCTGTCTCAGCATATATCATTTGGCATCTGCGCTGGGCCTAGAGGGACAGCGTAATTCCTTGAGGAGGGTTTCTGAGGTGGTCCATTTTTGTTATGGTTTCTGGGTTTGGTCCGGGTTGGCGAGTACAGGCGATTTGCAGATTTTCAGCCCATTCCAGCAAGGGGATCAGCCCCTAGTTTCAGTTCTTTCCGGCAGCAGCAGCAGTTTACGGCAGTTTCCTAGCAGCTGGGACGCAGTTTCTTGTGGTAGCCATTTCCTATCTATCTGAGAGAGTTCTTCACTTGCCTTGAGCAAGAATAGGTGCTATCATTCTGATTATCCATTGTATTCCATTATATTCTCAGATTAATAAAATGGCTTAGCATTCCCGACATTTTTATGAGTATTTTCTTTATGTTCTATTTCTAGCATTTTCCATATTGTCGTATGCTTGTATTACTGTCTATTTCCCTTTCGGGATATTACAAACGAGGGGTAGTAATGGCAAGAGGGATGGTTTGATCCCAGGCCAAGAGTGCAACAAGAGGCAGAGAAGCAGCAGACTGAGCAGGGCAGAGAGGGCAGCAGCTACGCAGAGCAGCGATAGTCCATTAGGGGAAACACAGAGGCTTTGGGGGCTACGTAGGGCTGACGCAGGCCTAAAAAAGGCATTGCAGAGGCAACAAGAGGCTAACAGGGTTGACGCAGACCCAACTAGGGCAGCGCAGGGGCGAGCGTAACCCAGTCTGGGGTGACCCAAGCCCTCATTAGGGGAATTTTGAGGTCTAAAATGGGCCTCCTAAGGAAATAATAAAATCATAGCTAAACCAATAAAATAATATTTATTAATTTGCAATTCACTTTTTGCACCAAAATCCATGTAACCATGGTTAAATTCAATTCAAAAGTTGTACCAAAATAAAATTAATAAAAAATTGTATTGATGTGACTATAAATAAGAATGCGTTTTTCAAGAAAAAGTCATTATCATTGCACAACTAATGCATTTGTCCTTTGTACTTAAATAACCTAAAATAAAATATAAATATAAATTCATAAATTCTTAATTATAAAATATATTATTAATTAAAAATTATGTTATTTAAATTATATAATAACTTGTAATTAATATACTATATAAATATATGAAAATATGCAAATATAATATTTATTGAAAAGTGTGTAAATACATGAAGATTGTGTAGGGATATGCATTGATTCTTTCAAAAAATATGAAATGAAAATAATAATATTTTATTCAAAAAGTGTGAAATGACATTTATTATGAGTACTTTACTTTATGACTTCAAAAGTACTTAGAGCACTACCATGGTTAACCATGAGTTTTTATCCACCATTGAAAATGTGACAAGTAAGTACCTTTAACTCAAGCAATGCCACTTCAACCATTAGGGATTATGTCATCCCTTAAAATGTGATTGGTTCTCATAAAGTGAATTTTGATTGTACATTTTCCTTAGGAGGCCCATTTTAGACCTCAAAATTCCCCTAATGTCCTGAGCAGCACAGGGGCTGACGCAGAGGGTTTTAGAGCAACGTTGGGGTTTCTGAAGAATGAAAAGGGCTGAGTTTTGTAAATCCCGTTTGAGGGTGTGAATCAGTTAGTTCTCTCTCTCAAGAATAGAGGTATAGCTGTAGTTTTATTTCTCTGTCGGGTCAACTAGTTGGTGCCCAAATTTTTTGTACTTAGAATCTACTTAATAATAAAACCCTTCAGCAGCCAGAAGATCAGTTTTCTCGCATTGGGTTTTTCCGGGGACAGTTGTCTGGAAAATCCTTGTGTTTCACTTTGTCATTGTGCCTGTATTCAGTTTAGATTTGTATGTGTAGGCTGTTGATGTATTTACTTCGATGTTAATGTTGAATATTTCATATTAATAACTTAATGTAAGTAGAAGTAGATCTGAAAATTAATAGTAGGGTTTATGTTTGAGATATTCAGAAATTTTCTCAAAAATAAACCATAGTTTCTCCCCACATCAAAGTCAAAGTTGACCAATGTCACAGTTGACCAACATCCTTGGTACTGAAGGTACTCTGGGACATGTAACATCTGCTTATGATGTCAGGAGGCTGCAATATCTCAATGCTGCATCTGCTAAGGCCATGCACTTCTCTAAAAGGCTTGGGTACATGTGGAGTGGGTGCCCTCAAGGCCTGGGCTGCTATGGACCACTTGACAAAAACAACATGAACTGAAGTGAAAGAACTCATCAATCAGAGATGAAGATTATACATGCATGTAACTGGATTAAATTTGAATGTTAAGGGCATGTTAATACTTCAAACCAATGTGGAAAAAGTCAAAGTTGGGATTAAATCGGCAAGGGTCCATATATTGAAAAGGTCGTTAAAGTTGGGAGGTTTTTGAAAAAGTCGGCAAAATTAAAAAAAGCAAAAATATTATTTTTGATTTTTTTTTTTTAAAGTCCTTAAAAAAACTACCTCACTCACGATTTTTTGGAAAAATTCTTGATTTTATCTCGACTTTTTCGATAACATCCCGATTTTTTCAAAAAAAAAAAAAGTCGTTGAAGAAACTACCTCACTCACGATTTTTTTGAAAAACTCCCGATTTAATCCCGACTTTTTCAACTGAGAAAAAATCGCCAAAAAGTCGGTCGATTAAATTGGATTACTTTTCGATATCTAGCTAGATCAAGTCCTGTAAAGGTGTTCCCTAACTTGGTAAAGGTTGTGTTAGTGTCAGTATTTGTATCCTGCCATCAATGATCAAAATCCTCTTTTGATATCGTTTTAGGAGTCACACTCAGAATTTTTCTATCATTCCACTAGTTCATGCAAAAAATTAGTCACTGATTATAGCCCCAAGTCCAAAATCATCACTCTTCCACAAATTTGGTTACTTGCTGGCATATCTCCATACCTTGCTGACTATACATCATTCATAAAATCAATATCAGTGATGTCATCTTGAAATTCAGTCCTTCAAGGTCTCATTAGATCTTTTAGGGGTTTTCAAGGTTTCACTAGGTCACTAGGGTTTCCAAGGTTCAATAAAACTTCATTCCATAGCATAAGACCAGCAAGTAAAGGGTGATCCAAATAAACTTGTAATTTTAAGTTCAAATGTAATTTTTATATCTTTCATTATGTAATTTTAAGTCTTTTAAATGTAATAATTTCATCATCCCAAAACTGCTAACTTGGTGTTCCAAAGATGCCAAAGCACCAAAAATGTAAATTCAAAGAGTTCCTAGTCCATCAAAATGATCAATTGCCAAAGAAAAGAAGTCAAAATGAAAGGTAAAAGTTTCAAAGGTTAAAGTGAAAACAAGAGGGAAAAGTGGGTTCCAAAGTTCAAACCATCCAATTCACCAAGTATAAAGCTCATTCAAAGATCAAAACATCTTCATTTGCTCTCCATGTTATCAAGCCATCATTCACATAGCTCAGAAAATCGGATTTGAAGGGTGCAAGGTCGAAAAAGTTCGAGGCGCTACACAGTACAAATTTTCTGAATTTGCTGATATTTTCCTATTTTTCTCAGTTTTTCCAGTTTGACCATGGTCAATGGATTTTAACAATGTAAATCATGAATGTAAAAGTAAATATGATGTTTTACACTTACCTAGGGTAAATAGATTAGGTGAAAAGCTTTGGTGATATGTAATGAATTAGTTTGCTAAAAGTGAGGGATGAGTCAGTTTGACCTCCCTACACTCTAGGTATTCAGCGCAGTTTTTGGTGGAACTTCTCCTCTCATGGATTCGACCCCTGAGGATGGGAGGAGTTGTTTTTGGTCTATATCATGTAAATTTTCACTCATTTCACAGGTTGGAAATTGTTGGATGTTAAGGCCTTGATCAAAGACTAGTGTAATAATTTTGGTAGGAAATTAATGAAAAGGTTGCAACTATTTCTTTGGGATACCTGTGGTATGAGAATTTAGCATTGTTTTTCTTATGTCTCATTATGTATGAATGTTTTGTTTCATGATCCATTTCATTTCTATGATATGCTGGTTTTTAAGTTGATGAACATAATACATCTCTCATGCTCTGTTTTGGAAAAACCTTCATAGTTTGTCCATCCTCTTCAGTTTAGAAAGAATTCAAGACTTTCCTTGCTCTTCTAGCACCTCACCTGTCTGATCCATCTCACCCTCAAACCCTAAGTGTTAGGTTTTCTACCTACCTTGCCCCATTGAATCTCTACAACCCTAATCCTATTTGCCCTGACCTAGCCTTTTGACCTATTCCTTATCCAGCAACCCAATTCAACCAAATCAAACCTCTATACTTATACCTAGCCTAAAACCCTAATTCATCCAACCCTCTTGGCTGTGACATTATGGAGAGAGCCCTCTCCGGTTTGGTAGGGCTAGATACCAAGCCAAAAGATTGGTCTATGGTTACCTCTGTTGGGATTTCTTCTTCAGCCTTATAAATCTGGAGGAGTGATAATAGGTTGGTAGTTTCTGGTAGCAACAGATAGGTGTTTTAGTCTCTATGGTGTCTATGAAGCTAACGAACACATTTTCTCCAATACACAAAAAAGTTTCGCAAGAAATGCCTTAATTAGATTAATTAACCAATTTTAATATTTCTGGTTAATTAAATCAAATTAATTGAGGTAAATTGATTTTGCTCTAAATACTTGTGGAAAATTCATTTGATGGGGTCAAGATGATCTTAGGCATCGATTGTGATTAGATCGTGGCCGTTGGTAGCTCAACGAGAGATTATGTTGAGATTTATAGAGGTACTCCAAACCTTAGGCTAATGGGTTTTGGAGG
Organism: Pinus albicaulis; assembly: GCA_034641835.2. NCBI lineage: Eukaryota > Viridiplantae > Streptophyta > Pinopsida > Pinales > Pinaceae > Pinus > Pinus albicaulis. The sequence goes on along the minus strand of CM076581.1, from coordinate 63,219,814 downwards.
AATGGGCACACAAATTTGTTTGTGGGCTGAGAACCCAAGCCTATGGGATTTTCACCCAAGCATGTTGGTGTGAAACCATGATGAGGATTGATGGTTTGACTGATGTGGATGATAAAGGACCTCTATAGCTATTGGGGGTAGTGAAAATCATCAAAATTGGATATCTAGAAGTTGAGATATGAATTTTTCTGTGGCTGGAGGTTAATTTGCCAGCTAGTGCAGGTAGGCTTGAGTAATATGGTTGCGCAAATTAATGTTTGGTGACACCACATGGTTAGATATAAATTGGAGTGATGTGAGAGGCATTTCTACACATCCAAGTGCATCAAACCATCAAGAATACCTCGGTGATTTGGAGAAGTGACTGAGGTAGCGGATTAGAAAGGCAAGGGGCCGAGTTTGGAGAGTGTTTGTCTCTTTCTAGGGTGTGGTTTAATTGACAACTTGACCATAGGTTTGAGGCAGCCCATAAGGAAGGTTTGAGGACGTGTCTTGGACAGATTGGAGTGCGAGCTCATTGCAGATCCTAGTCGATGGTTAGAGGTATGTTTTAAGGGTATTTTCTGTGCATCATAATGTGGGGAATCTCTGTTACAGGTGGCCGCAGGAGTGTTGTAGCAGACAACATGGTTTTGGAGGTGATTTGAGGGTTGTGAGGCCTTGAGCAGGGAGGTCACACTAGGCCGCAACCTCTAGAAGGAGCAGCGCAAGTATACAAGGGTCAAGAGGCTTCAAACAACAATGCTTTCTTCTGTAACCAGGCAACCCCTAGTTTGCTGTAGCAGTCTGAGTTGTGTGAGAGCTTTGTGGAGGTGCCCAAGGTGTCTTGAAGGTTAAGGGACAACAAGGTAGGAGAAAGATTGGGCAAGGAACAATAGTGGCTTTGGAGCAGTGGTTTAGGCCTTTTATGTGCCCTAACCAGTGTTGTGAATGCACATAAATCTAGGTCAAGGAGGCAACAATAGTGAGTCGTAGATGTCACCTTGTTGATGGATGGATGCTAAGTGGATGATGTCCTAGAAGAGGACATTGTATTAGACGCTCGTGGACTGTTGGAGGGCATCGCGAGAGTGGACCAAGTTGGTAGAGTTGGAGTAGCGTAAAGAACAACTTGTAGAAGATTGTAGAGGCTTGCTTCAAGCCCTAAGGAACAAGTCTCTTGAAGGACTAAGGTATTGTTAGAAGTGGTAAAAGAAGAGATCACAGGTCTGATCATCCATGAGCAATTTGTATCCCTAGACTTGCCTTGTGGAGAAGGACAACTATAACAGAAGTTGGGTAGTCCTCTATGCCATAAGTTCATTGTTGAAGAAGGACATTCGATAGTGATAGTGGGAAGCCCTCTGGCCCTAAGTGTTTCTTCATCAAGCATCACAGGAAGACACCAGTGGGAAGAAAGTCCCAAAAGAGCTGAGGAGCAGTAGTGGGCAGTTGAGAGTTGTTCACCAACAGAGTTGTGAACAACTCGACAGGAGTCTCGATGTGTTGATGTGTTGAAGGACTAACAGTCAATGAGAGAGAAGGTGGAGCTGAGTTCAGTGACCTAATGGACTTGGTCAATTGATAGAGGCAGAGTTGTGTTGCTGCAGATCAAGAGCCGAAGGATTGAGTAGGTGTGTACAAGGAACGACCAAGGCAGCTGTGAGAAGCTCTACATTAGCTAGATGGTCAATGTACTTTGTTTAGGGTAGATTGGTTGTCAAAGGATTGACACCAAGCCCTAGTTGTTGTAGTCTTGTATTAGTGGATGTATGAGGGCCATTATCCCTGGTACGAGAGCCCTAGACTATTGTATTATTAGTTTGATTAATATAACGAAGTTGAGTTGTATAAATTTGTAAAATATTGTGTATATTTTGTGCACTATTAGATTTATTGTTGTATGTTATTCCGCTATGCAAAGTAGTCTTGTTGTGATACTTGGATTGGTAGTGTCAATGATTTAAGATTCTATCCTAGGCTCTAGTATTGTGGAAAAACAACCGATTATAAGAGAGTCGATGGGGCTTTCGAGAACACACAGAGATACTCAGTGAGTGTAATTTGCAGTGAGAGCAAGGGCGCAAAGGGGACACCAACCCTGAGGTTTCAATAGAGAGTTTGGGAAAGGAATTTTCGGAGAAATTCTCCACAGATTTTCCTGTCATTCCAAGGAGGAAAGGAGGCCAAATTATTTTGCATGAGGGAGGATGATTCAGCTGGGGCGCATTGCCAATTTACCTGGTGCGAGTTGCAAAGGTTACAGTTCGATTTCCAGTGCTGGAGTTAGCTGCTAGAGGTGTGAGTGGCTTTAGTGTGTTGCAAAAAGCAGTGTGGTTGTTAGAACGGACTTTCAGAGGTTGAAAAAATTTCGTAGAGCTAGCAGTGTGCATTTCTAGTCACCGGTGTGAGCAGCAAGAAGAGGTGCGAATAGGCAGAGGGAGGCCGAATTAATTTTATTGAAGGGAACTTGCATTTCTAGTTGATTTTTCAGTGGAGAAAATCATTTGCTGGAGCTTTTCCAGTGAGAGGCAAGAAATTTTCGTATTTCTCAAATTGCTGAAGAATTAATAATAATAAACCCTTATCTGCAAAACTAGTTTTCCCTTCGTGGTTTTTCCAAGGACTATTTATCCAAAAATACCGGTGACAATAATTTTGTGTGTGTGCATTATTTATTAGTTCCTATGTTTATATGTGAAGATTGCAGTAGTGAATTAATCATTATTTGTCGTAATAATTTCTGAAAACAAATAATCTCCAGTAGATAGAAGATTAAATTTCCAGTTACTGCAATTAAGGAAATTTCACATGGTATTAACTCTGGTCTAGGTGCAGAGGGTTTGCGCTTTGTAGGAGTAAATCAATGTAGGGCACATAAAGAGAAAGCCAAGGGTTTTAACCCAGTTCGAATTCTTCAATATATTTTGCAAATTTTTTGAGTTTCGCAGATTTCTAGAGATGGTCATAGCAGGTTTGAGAGATCAGGACAAGTTGGATTGAGCCTCCAACTTTGGCATGTGGAAGGCTAGGATTTAATTCCTTTTGGATGAGTATGGACTGAAGGAGTATGCAGAGAATGTGATTGTTGTACCGACAGATCCACAACAACAGGCCATTGACAAAAAGGAGAATGCCAAAGCGAAGAGGATTATGTTGAATTTCTATGACCTTGGGTCTAGGATAGAGTCTTAAAATCTTTGATGCTACCAAACCAAGAATCTCAATAGAACTACTTTGCACAATGGAATATAAACAACAGTAAATCATATATGCACGTAATATAGATAAATTTTTAATTTTTCAACCCAACTTCATTATATTAACAACATATAATACAACAGTTTCGGGCTCCCGTACCGGGGATAATGGCCGTCATACATCCACTAGTACAAGATACAAACAAGATACTCTGACCATCCGGCTATAGTGCAATCTCTCAGACCTTTTGATCGTACCCTGTAACTTCCTGGTCCTTCGGCTCTCGATCTGCAACTCCTGCAATCTCTCAGCCCTTTTGATCGTACCCTGTAACTTCCTGGTCCTTCGGCTCTCGATCTGCAACTCCTGCCTCTATCAATGCTTCAAGTCTATCTTGTTGATTTTTGTAGCATCTAAAAGTTTTCCAAGTCTCAAACTTTGCAGTGAGTCTTGGACAACAACATTCCAAAGAACCCATAAACTGTTTGTGGAAATTCCACTTGGTTCATGACTTATTAAAATAATTAATTATTTTAATGAAGACCCTAAGTCTAAACTTAGGGAAATGAAATAATTAAAGGGTATTAATAAATCATAGTGTGAATCTTCTAGAAAACAAGGATCAAGTCAAGTTTTAATCTTAGCCATTGATTATACTTCTAATTTGGGTCGTTGGTTCTCCAACGAGAAAATTATAAAAGAAGGCTTGAGGGTCATTTGGAAATCAAGCTGGGCATACACTCAGTACCCGAAGGAGATCGGTTTTGAAGCAAGAGAATTCGATTTTAGTGGGAGAGTTGCAGGGCGAGGATTTTACAGAAGTAGAAGCAGGAGGGAGGTAACTAGTGGTCGAGGTCAGGGATAGAGGGAAGAAGTGGGCCACTGGAGGCAGCTCTGGGCTGTAGCGCAGATAACCCACATAGACCCTATGCAAACTGATGCAGACTAGCACTGGGACTGTGCAGAGGAACACGCAGATAGGCACAGGAGAGAGTGGAGGCTGATCAGGGTGATAGAGATTTGCTGGAAGTAGCTGGGAATCCTGTCTCAGGTGTTTCAGATTTTATCTGCCAGAATTTTTCCTTGTAAAGAAATCAATTGCTGAAGAATTAATAAAACCCTCATCTGCTGCACCAGTTTTCCCGCATTGGGTTATTTCGGGGTCAATTGTCCAAAAATAACTGTGTACATGTGATTTATTCTTGTGCTTATGTCCTTTACTATATATTTCTCTGCATATGTATTTGTGAATGTTGCAGTAGTATTTATTTCGATATTTGCCAGAAGATTTATGAAAATAACTTATGGAAATAATAAGTAGGAGGAATAAATCTATCACTGCAACTGTATAGTTTTCAGATCGAAAATTTCACATGGTATCAGAGCCAGAGATGAATAAAAAGAACGGAGAATCGACTAGTGAATGGAAGTCTTCCGTTGCAGCAACAACACATAAGGGTTCATGCAGTTCTCCAGGGAGGGAAAGAAGCATGATAGAATAGATGGATCACGATGTCTCTGTTCTGGCATCCAGACTTGAAGAAGAATTTGTTTGCGTATCAAGCATTGCTTCTTTTGATGTCTGGTATATTGACATTGGTGCCTTTGCTCACATGACTGGAGTACGGGAATGTTTTTCCGACTGCTGAGAAGAGAAGATGAATTTTAAGATAACCATGGGTAATAAAGCAAAATGCACTCCTATTGGGAGAGGTACCATAGTTTTTCAGATTGAGGCTGGAAATAAGGTCCAGGCCACTAATGTACTATATGTGCCTGGGTTGGGGATGAACTTTCTCTGTGTCTCAGCTTCAAAACCGAGCTATGACGTCTACTTTATTGACAATAGGGTCTATGTCAAACATCCTAGTTGGAAGAAGGCATAGATCGGGGTAAGAAGCAACAAACTTTACAAGTTGTAGCTTGAGTTTCCAATGGCACTGGTCGACAGTGCAGATGAGACTGATCTGAATGAGCTATGGCACAAAAGAATGGGACATTTGCATCATGGGGCATTAAAAATTCTCTAGAAGACTATCACAGGAGTTCCAGAGCAGAGCACTAAACGAGATGATGTCTGCAAGGGGTGCGTATTAGGAAAATATGCCAAGGCAGCGTATAAGAGAAGCAACAATAGGGCCAAGGGTGTATTGGACTTGATACACTCAGATATTTGTGGACCAATGTCCACTAGAGCTCTTAGTGGTGACGAGTACTTCGTCACCTTCATTGATGACCATTTCAGGAAAACCTGGATCTACTTTTTGAAGACCAAGGATGAAGTCTTAAGTCTGTTTAAAGAGTTTAAGGCTCTGGTTGAAAATCTAACAAGAAAGCGGATAAAGGTGTTGCGATCAGACAATGGTGGTGAATACATAGATAAGGAATTCACTAGATTCTGCGCAAGGGAAGGTATCAAAAGGTAGTGGACAACTCCATAGAATCTGGAGCAAAATGGTGTGGCAGAAAGGAAAAACAGGACTATTGTCTATGCAACAAGGGCAATGTTGTATGACCAAGACATGCCCAAATTCCTGTGGGTCGAAGCTTGTAATACCACTTTCTACATTCAGAACAGGACTCCTCAAGCTGCAATGGGAAAGATCACATCGGAAAATGTCTTCACTGGCAGTAAGCCTGAAGTGAGTCACTTTAGGATCTTTGGCAATACAACTTACTGTCATGTGCCCAGTGAGAAGAGGAAGAAGTTGGAAATTACTGCAAAAAAAGGGTATCTGGTAGGATACAATGAGAATGCAAAGGCATATTGCATCTACATTCCTGGTGCGAAGGGATGTGAAGTTCATGGAGGAGAAGGCCTTCAGAAGGTCCCGCGAGTTTCCTTCTGCTATGCATTCTGAGGAGGAGCCTCTGGTTCAGCCCCAACAACTAGCAACAAAAAATTCAGTTGCCTCTCCAAGGCATATGGATCCAAGGGATGTGGCTCCCGAGGATTTGCAAAAGGGAGAGTCGGTAAATCCACCCACCACCAGTGGAAGAATGAGCAGGGAACTTCGACAGATTCTGAAAGATGCAGAGGACTTTGTCGAAAACCCCTGAAATGAGAAGAGACAATGTAAGAAGCCTGAGAGGAATCAAGCCTTGGTTGCTCAAGTTGGAGAACCTTCCAGTTTTCAACAAGCAGTTGAGCACCAGGTGTGGGTTGATGCAATGGTGGAAGAGTACAGTTCCATCATGATGAATGTTGTCTGGGAAGTGGTCCCCAGACCTCAGGAGAGATCAATTGTAGCATCAAGGTGGATCTACAAGATCATGCTGTAGATGGCAGCATCGAGAAATTTAAAGCCAGGTTTGTGGCTAAGGGGTATGCTCAAAAGGAAGGGATTAACTATGAAGAGAATTTTGCCCCAGTAGCCAAATACACCTCTATCAGATCCATGATATCCCTTGCAGCATAGATGGGATGGGAAATTCACTAGATGGATGTCAAGACGACATTCTTGAATAGGGTGATAGAGAAAGAGGTGTATATAGAAGTTAGAACAACCAGAGGGCTTCGAGACGCATGATCAGAAGATTGATGTGTGTAGATTGAAGAAAGCGTTATATGGGTTGAAACAAGCTCCTAGAGCCTATTATGGTCGAATTGACAGCTACTTGCAGAAGATGGGATTCGTCAAGAGTGACGCAGATCCCAATCTCTATTATCTGAGAGTAGGGAGTGAGCCGCTGATACTGGTTTTGTATGTAGATGATCTATTCTTGACAGGATCATTAGGGCTCATCGCAGACTGCAAGAATAATTTGGCTGAGGAATTTGACATGAAGGATCTAGGACGGATGCACTATATTATGGGGTTGGAGGTTTGGCAGCAGAATGGGGAGATCTTTCTTGGTGAAGGGAGATACACTACAGAGATTCTGAACAAATTTCAGATGGAGGATTGTAGACCCATGACAACTCCAATGATCACCAACTGGAAGAAAATCGACATGCCCGAAGACGATGAGGCTGATCCTACATTATATGGGCAGCTCATAGGATTGTTGATGTATCTGGTAAATACAAGGCCAGACATTTGTTATGTTGTAAATACCCTTAGTCAGTTCATGGTAGAACCTAAGGCTCATTGGGTAGCAACCAAGCATGTTCTCAGGTACCTTCAAGGAACAGTCGAGCTTGGATTGAAGTACACCCGTAGCAATGATGTCGGGTTGAGTGGTTTCACCGACGCAGATTGGGCTGGGAGTTTAGTAGATCGAAAGAGTACTAGTGGGTATTGTTTCATTCTAGGATCAGGAATGACTTCCTGGTGTAGCAGGAAACAAAAATCCATAGCATTGAGCTCAGTAGAAGCAGAGTATATGGTAGCCAACACAACTTCGTGTGAGGCCATATGGCTTCGAAAATTGTTAGTGAACCTACTGAAGGAGAAAATGGAAGCGACTAGTATCTTATGTGATAATCAAAGTTTCATCAAGCTCTCTGAAAATCTTGTGTTTCATGATCGGTCGAAACATATTGATATCAGGTTTCACTTCATCGGGGACTGTGTACAACATGGAGTTGTTCTGTTGCAGTACACTCCAACAGGAGAACAGGTGGCAGACATCCTCACAAAATCTCTAGGGAAGACTAAGTTTGTCTACTTCAGATAAAAGATGGGGATGATGAAGAATCATTTCCAATAGCAGGAATGGATAGGATCAGTAATCAGAGGGAGCTGTTGTACAGATGTAGCAGTGATAGTGGCAGTGTCAAAGGCAGCAGTACATAGGACAACAGCGTAACAGATGAGGGGCAGCGTCCAGAGATCAGCAGTGCAGAGGGTGCTTGAAAAGCAGAGTAGCATGCAACAAGCATATTGTTGGAACACCTTCCTTGCTAAGAGGGAGTGTTGATTTTTGTAGCATCCGGAAGTGTTCCAAGTCTCGAAATTTGCAGGAAGGCTTGGACAGCAGCATTCCAAGGAACCGAGAAACCATTTGTGGAAATTCTACTTGTTTCATGACTTGTTAAAATAATTAATTATTTTAATGAAGAGCCTAAGTCTAAACTTAAGGAAAAGAAATAAAAATAGGGTATTAATAAGTCAGAGTGTGAATCTTCTAGAAAACAAGGATCAAGTCAAGTTTTAATCTTAGCCATTGATTAAACTTCTAATCTGGGCCGTTGGTTCTCCAACGAGAAGATTACAAAAGAAGGCTTGAGGGTCATTTGGAAAACAAGAAGGACATTCACTCAGTACCTGAAGTTGATCGATTCTGAAGCAAGAGAATTTGATTTTAGTGGGAGAGTTGCAGGGTGAGGATTTTGCAGAAGCAGAAGTAGGCGGGAGGCAGCTAGTGATCGAGGTTAGGGACAGAGGGAAGCAGTGTCAGAGATTTGTCGAAAGGAGTCGAGAATCTTGTCTCAGGTGTTTCAGATTTTATCTACTAGTATTTTTCCTTGTAAGAAATCAATTGCTGAAGAATTAATAAAACCCTCAGCTGCTGCGCTGGTTTTCTCGCATTGGGTTATTTTCCGGGGACAATTGCCCAAAAATAACTGTGCACATGTGATTGATTCTTGTGCTTATGTCCTTTACTGTATATTTCTCTGCATATGTATTTCTGAATGTTGCAGTAGTATTTATTTTGATATTTGCCAGAAGTTTTCTGAAAATAACTTATTGAAATAATAAGTAAGAGGAATAAATCTATCACTGCAACTGTATTGTTTTTAGATCGAAAATTTCACATATGTGGCCACTGAATCTTGGCTATCCAATCTGCTCTCTAGTTGTCCCTTCGTCCATCAAGGGCACAACACATCGAGACTCTTGTCGAGTTGTTCATAGTTCCACTTGTGAACAACTGTCAATCTGCCCACTGCTGCTCCTCAGCTACTCAGGGACTTCAGCCCACTATGGTCTTCTTGCGCTACAATGATGAAGACCAACATAGGGCACGAAGGGCTGCCACCTATCACTGTAAGATGTCCATCGAACACGGGCTAGAAGGAGAACCCATCATTCGCTGTAGAAGTCCTTCTCCACACACAAGTCTCAGGCTCCACAATCCTGCTCCTGGTTGGCCAAACCCTTCAGCTCCACAACTGCCAAGATAGCAGTCACCTTTGTCCATCAAGGTGCTGCACTTCGGCTCCAACATGGACACTATCACGATATCCTCTAGCAGACCATAAGTGCCCAATCTCGTCCACAGTTGGTCCTCTCTCATGCTGCCCTGCAAAACTCCACGAGAGACCAAGTCCATGCTGTAGCATCTGCTCCTAGTTAAGGCATCCCCACACCTAGGAGACCCTTACACATGGTTGCCCACAGACTCCACCAATCTGCCCTTTGCTTCTGCAATAGAGGAGCTATTGCACAAATCTAGGCACATCAATATGTCCTCTCCTAGGACACCATCAATCCATCATACATGGGTCCATCTGCAACACACCTTGTTGTTGTCCTCTTGCCTTCCGATCTGATGTGCCTTCTATCGCCTTGGTTGCTTGGTAGGCCTCCCAACAATCCACGTGGGCTCCTCCAAACAACTCCTAAGGCCTCCTCAAGATTCCCTTCAAATTGATCCACGCAATAGTCAACACTTTGACCCAATACTACACCGTTGATTATGCTCCTAGGAAAATCCTTCACCTCCTCGGAAGATCATCCACATGGCACCAACAGGCTGCAACTCACGATCTAATCATGATCAACCATTGACCCAACGCTCCTCCACAAAACGCTGTTGTCCTCCACTGTTTGCTTGCTGCTCCTGCAATTCTGGTTGGGGCACAAACTACAGCCCTTAACCCTCCACGCAGTCAGCAACTAAGCCCTTCTAGAGTTGTGGTCCTCTTCGGAGAAGCACCTCCAATGCTACGCTGCCCCAAATAGGGCTTGTTGCCCTTAATGCTACCCTTGAAACAAACTTAGCAGCTTGCTATGGCCTGCGACCTACCAAAGTAGCTAGTTGTAGCTGCCGCCTCCCTCAAATAACCCAAATAGTCGCTTAACACAGCAATATCTTGTCGCCTCTGAGCTCGGCCTACTGCCCAACAAACTCGGCCCTTGAGACAACATCTTTCACGGACCTGTTTTACCCTCAAACAATCCTGCAAGCAAGTCTGTACTCTAGGAGGGACATCAGCAGAAGAGACTAAAAGTTCTAGTTGCAGGAAGCAGCTGGAAAAGCAGCAGAAAACGTAGATCTGAAGGGACAACGCAGTTTTCAGAGGCAGATTCACGCAGAGGGAAGGGCGACGTTGTCCAACGTTGTGTCCTAGCAAGCCTACACAATTACTACGCAGAGTCAGCTCAGAAACAACGCTAGTTTGGTCTGAAGCTAGCCAGTGTGATTCAGATCTGAATCTGTCAGATCCAGAAAAGACTGCAGAAAAGCTGCAGAAATTCAGAAGAGCTGGTGGGGTTAAAATTCTGAAGTTTTCAGATTTTCAGCCTTAGCACAAGTGACAAAGATTGGGAGGAGATTAGCTTCTCAGAAAGTTTCTTGCCAAAGGAAACTTACAGTTTGATCATAGTATCAAAGACGCTGAATCATAGTTGATTTGGTAGATTTCCAAGGAGGGAAATCAAGTGTCAGAGGGAGTAGAAGGCACCTGTTTCACCAAGGGCCTTAGATCCATTTCTCTAGCAAAGAGAAAAAGAAGTTCCGAGACATTCTGAGCAGATGGCTCCTCATGGATTGCGTGATCAGGATAGGTTGGATGGCCTCTCAAACTTTTCCGTTTGGAAGGCAAGGATCCTCATTGTCCTTGAGGCATACAATCTAAGAGACCATACAGAGCAGACTCTGGCCACACTGACAGATGTGGATCTCCTTCGGAAGCATAGGGAAGCTGCTGGGCATGCCAAGCGGTTGATTATGGATGCTATCAAGGACCATATTGTACCACACGTAGCTGAGAAGAAGACAACTAATGTGATGTGGAAGGCCTTGACTTCCCTATATGAGGGAAAGTCTGTCCAAAGAAAAATGTTGTTGGAGACCTAGATGAGGTCATTCATGATGACCAAGGGAGAATACATGTAGCACTTCCTCTTTAGACTGTAGTCAATCAGAGATCAGCTGACTGGAACGAATGCAACGGTGGATGATGCTGTGATAGTCAGGACTGCCCTCAATGTAGTCACGGATGAGTGGGAAACCTTTGTCCAAAGTATCTTGGGCAGAGCGGACCTCCCAGATTGGAACAGCTTGTGGTCAATTCTTCATCAAGAAGAACTCAGCCGATTCACCAAGAGGCAGCACAACCCAAGATTGAGCAAATTGAAGAAGGAAGATGAGGAAGATGCAGCCTTGGCCTCAAAGAAGCAGCCAAAGAAGAAGAAGGATCTTTCGAAGATCAAGTGCTTCCAGTGTGGTGAAATGGGACATTTTGCCAGCCATTGTCCTCAGAAGAAAAAGGACAAGGAAGCATCTTCTTCCAAAGCAGCGGTGGTAGATGACGGGTCAGAAGATGATGCAACTATGAGTGCTCATGAACCACGGAGGTGGGGTGACATGGACATGTAGAGGAGCTACATAGAAGTGAGGCGGGATCCTTAAGCAGCTCATTTCTTGGATCACATGCGAGCTACGACAACCTTAAGACAATAGTGGGACAAGTGGAGTAGTGGGTGCATAGATCACAGATGAGGTAGAGGCAGAGGCAGATTTGAAGACTGGGAGGAGCAGCGCAGAGCAAAGAAGCAGCAGCGTAGAAGCAGTAGCACGCAGAGGCTGATGTGACTTCAGCAGCGCAGAGCAGTGCTGCTTACGCAGTGCAGTGCTGCAACAGCGCAGAGAGCTTCAGAGGGACAGCGCAGTGCAACAGCAACGTGATAGATTTCAGCACAAGGAACTGATGTGACTTCAGTAGTGTTGAAGAGGTAAATCCCCTCTGCGGACAGAGGCGATCCCACTAGCCCAGATCGGGTCTAGCAACAATCAAATCACGCAATGATGCTGGTTCCTAGTTACAAAAGGACAAAGATTGTGATAAGTAGCCTACCTCAAATCCCACGTAGTTGTCGTTGAAGAAAAGATGACGTTTCCCGTCCCTCGCTCGACGGATCACGATCCTTCCGTTCGACACGTCCGAACACCTGTACGCATGCAAGGAAACAACAACATACAACGTAAAATCTAAAGCATGTAACCATATATCAGTCAGAGAGGATATAATTCATTGCATTGCATAAAGGAATGAACACATGAATGGAACCATAATCAGAGTCGCTTATATTATAAATGACAAAAGGGAGATTACAACCAAAAGCTCTAATGCTATGATTTTCCTTCGGTGGAGCTGACCGTGGAGCGTGTCTCAACAAAGCCTGTCGGGAATTTGGACGAAGCTCTCTCTCTTTGGCTTGGCTCTCAAAGGTTGCCCGGCTATAGTTTCCTTCCTACAAGTTCAGCTACCAAGCGTTCAGCTATTTAGCTCTAACCTGTTCAACCAGCACATCAATGGAAGATGGCTATATTTATAGAGGAGAGGAGGAGGTTGGGATCCCTACAATAGTGGAAGGGAGGCCTTATCCCTTGGGAGAATTCCCCATAAGGTGGAAACAAGAGGCCAAAGGAGGAAGGCCGTGGTTATTTAGTCGGAACCACTCCGTATGACTCATCCACGAAGTTGTTGTAATTGAAATTTCGCCTCTTGTCTTTAAAAAACTTTCCATAAACAGATTGGCGCGGGTGCTTAACTGGGACAGAGCGTCAACTGGCGCGGGCTCGGTGTTAATTTTCCCCATTGGCGCGAGGGCATCACTGGCTACCAGCGCCAAGGCAAAAACAGGTGTTTTTAGTGGTCTGCTCAGGAAATGGTCAACAGAGGGAATGTTGTCCCCATGGCAAGGGATGCAATAATGGTATTTGCAAGGCATGACACTGCTTATTGGTTACAAAAATGACCCTCCAATGGGCGAGATGGAAATTGCAGGGACAGTGACAAATTACTGTGTAACAGATGCCCCCTAAAGCATGAGGTCCGAGAGAGAGGGAGGTTTTCAAATTTAGGGATTCAGTAAAGATCAAATTGACTCCTCCTGGAGGAACGAGTGGTATAAAGGGCAGCAACTAGTTTCGGTGATGGTGGAACTACTCAGAACAAGATAAAGGTCAAGAGGCTAGCTAACAAGACCACTCTTCACAGCGGTTCCTTAGGAACAGGTAAAACAACCAAGTGAAGGCATATGATCGGCCAAGCAGATAGGGACGATGGAATGAAAAATCCAAGGCTCATCTAGCAAAACAGGCTGATAATGGCAATCACAAGAGGTAAAATGGGAATGGTTTCATTTTTACACAAGCTTGAAATCAGGAAACTATGCTTGAAGTTGGTTTCATTTTTACACAAGCTTGTAACAAAGATAAACTATGCTTGAAACCGGTTTCATTTTTACACAAGCTTGAAACGGAAACCAACTATGCTTGAAATATTTTGCATGCCCCCATCATGGTGACTCAATTCGAGGTACATGATTACAACCAAAAGCTCGACGCTATGATCTTCCTTCGGCGGAGCTGACAGTGGAGCGCGTCTCAACAAAGCCTGTCGGGAATCTGGACGAAGATCTCTCTCTTCGGCTTGGCTCTCAAAGGTTGCCCGGCTATAGTTTCCTTCCTACAAGTTCAACTATTCAGCGTGTTCAACCCTTGGCCGTACCGTTCAGCTAGAACAAGTTCAAACCTTCAGCAATTCAGCTCTAACCTGTTCAACTAGCACATCAATGGAAGATGGCTATATTTATAGAGGAGAGGAGGAGGTTGGGATCCCTACAATAGTGGAAGGGAGGCCTTATCCCATGGGAGATCTCCCCATAAGGTGGAAACAAGAAGCCAAAGGAAGAAGGTCGTGGTTATTCAGTCGGAATCATTCCCTATGACTCATCCACGAAGTTGTTGTAATCGAAACTTTGCCTCCTTTTTTTAAAAAACTTTTCATAAACAGAGTGGCGCGGGTGCTTAACTGGGACAGAGCACCAATTGGCATGGGCTCAGTGTTAATTTTCCTCATTGGCGCGAGGGCATAACGGGCTACCAGCGCCAAGGCAAAAACAGGTGTTTTTAGTGGTCTACTCAGGAAATGGTCAATAGAAGGAATGTTGTCCCCATGGCAAGGGATGCAATAATGGTATTTGCAAGGAATGACACCGCTTATTGGTCACAGAAATGACCCTCCAATGGGCGAGATGGGGATTGCACGGGTAGTGACAAATTACTGTGTAGTAGATGCCCCCTAAAGCATGAGGTCCAAGAGAGAGGGAGGGGTGAAATGCTTTATGAGAACATGCCCAACTGAAAACACTGCCGTCGGAAGGCCTGCAATACAAATACAACTGATATCTTTGATACATGACATGTGGTATGGGCGCAGCGATCCATAATAGAGTGTACAAAAACCGGGATCCAAGGTATGGACGTAGCCATCCATTAAAGAAGGATCAAGAAGTAGACTTAGGTATGGTCGCAGCCATCCAATCAAATGAGTCATGTAACCAATCATGATAATCCACAAAAATTCTGCAACCTGGATTTCATCAGACAAAATCCAGGGTCTTGCGTTCCATCTCGACCCGAACAGAGTACAAGTCCGAGCATGTGAGTAAGTGAGTTGAAGTCGAACATGCAAGAACATTGTTTGATTACCAGCCAATAATGAAAGTCGTTAACAGACGCAAGAGGAACCACCAATAATGAGGATGGCCCTCAAGGTACTGTTGACCACACTTTGTCAACTACCCCATAACAGTACACCCCCATTTTTTCTGTGGGATTCGTCATGTTCGACGTGGTCGCGCCATTCAGATTCCATCATCAGTCAACAGTCGACAGTTTTATAAATGATGTAAACCCATTCTGCATGTAATAATGTAAATGATCTAAGTAAGACCTTCAATATATGTAACAACCTAGGTAAGCCTAGTATGTTGTTGATGATCTCTATCCTAGGAGGTTTTTTGTCTCACTAATTCACGAAAGTGATCGGCAGAGTTTTTCCCTCCAGCCTCACCCCAAAGCTAGGGTGGATTTTGTCATCAGCATGCTAAGTGAGTCCTAGTGTTTCTATCAAGTCCTCGTAAAAGTAGTTTGAGCTACTTGGTCTACTAGATCATATTTTGAGTCGCAGAACTAGGTATTTATTTGAGGGTCTATACGAATGGGTTTTCCCCCTTCATGTATGTAAATGTATTATCTCATGTAAAAGAGGGTTGGAAAAATAATTATAATCCCCCCTTAGTCAATTAATTAAATTTTCTGGTCAATTAATTAATAAAATCTTAAACCAGAAATTTAATTAATTTAGGGTCCTAAGTTAGGATTAAATCTTTAAAGGCAAAATTTGTGGGTCCTTGGAAAATGATTTTGAAAGCCCTAGGCCAAGGGAATATTGAGAATTTTAAGAAATTTTGGACCCTTGGGCCTTGGTGGTTAAGTCAAAGTCAAAATTTTGGGGTAATTAACTCAAAAATAATATTTTTGAGTTAATTAAAATTGAATTAAATGATAAATTCGTTTTTTTCCCAAAATTTTAATTTCAACGCCCCGGATTAAAAGATAATTAAATCTTTTGGACGGTTGAGATTATTTTGACGAGGATCATCCAAACTAGCCGTTAGAGATCTTGTCTTATAAATTTAGAGGTCTTTCTCATTCTTGAGGGATCCGATCTCAGGATCGTGCACTTGTTCTTAGAAGCTCTTGTAAATTTTTGAGGAATAAAGCATAAAGACTTTGGGGTTACAAATCTGGATGTTCCTTCTCAGATCTATGTGGGGAATTGTCTCTAAAGTCTGCTACTTTGTTTCTTGTATTTTATGGTTGATGGCCTTCATGGATTAATCTGCATACAGGTATCTTGTGCAGTTTTCTGGGTTTATAAAATAACATTCTGATTTTTCTGCAAAGGTCTCATGTTGTTTTCTTAAACTTCTATCGATCTAAAATTCAAATCTAAGTGTGCAAGGAAATTTTTAAGATTGGGCGTCTAGGGAAGTCTTCGGTTGGACCAGCGGACTCTCAATAAACATAAATCTGATAAGCTCTTTATTTGTTAAATTCCAGGTCTATCTTACGATATTTGTGATTTTGCAGGGTTTCAAAGGCTTGTGCCTCTCATTTAAAAATTTTAATTTCTAAACTGTGCTAAAATGCTTCAAATTTGGCCATGAGGGTTTTAAATCTGTAAACTAGTTGTAAATTTGTAAATTTTCTTTAGGGACCGTAAGGGTTTGATCTTTTCTTGGTGTGTATCTTCAGATCTAATTGATTTATTGCATATTCTGGGTTTAAATCGAATTTTTTTTAAAGATTTGAAGCAGATCTAGCCTCCAAAGGCCAGATCTGGCCTCAAACTGCCACTGTGGGCAAATCCAGACATTTTTAATTTGAAGAGCACTGAAAATCTGAGATTGCAGGGAGAATTTTTTTAAATTTAAAGGGAAATTTTTTGATTTGATGGGGTTATTCACTACATATCTCTGTCTCTGCCCTAGCTGCATTTGTTAACTCCCTTCTTTATCAGCATTTC
This sequence comes from Pinus albicaulis, assembly GCA_034641835.2. Classification (NCBI taxonomy): domain Eukaryota; kingdom Viridiplantae; phylum Streptophyta; class Pinopsida; order Pinales; family Pinaceae; genus Pinus; species Pinus albicaulis. Next base: position 63,203,142 of record CM076581.1, on the reverse strand, counting down.
CACTTGTTTTCACGTCCGATCTGCCTTTCTCTGCCACTCATCGAGCCTCACTTCTGTCCATTTATCCATCCATCGAATCCTTTTAACCCTCGCTCCAACAATCGTCATCCTTTCCGAATCTTCCACGCAGTCACTGCCTTCTGTTGCAGTGATTTTTCCTTTGCCGTGAAACATCCTTACCATCGTGCCTCTATTCTGCTGTCCAAGCCTGCGTCTTCACCTTGCTATCTGCGTCACGCCGTCTCTGATCTTCTCCTCGTGCCGCCGTCCCTCCGTCGACCTGCAATCTCTAACCATAAACAACGCACGTATAAAGTTTTCAAAAGCCCTTACGCTTTGTTTCAATGCGGATTCTTTTTTTTTTTTTAATTTGTATATAGTTTAGCTTCAGGGTTTAGATTTTCGTTTAAATTTTTTTTTTTTTTTAGATTTTAAGCTTTGTAATGATTAAAGTTAGGGTGTAATTTCAAATTCGATTTTTTTTTTTACTTTGTTTTTAGCGTTAGTTTGGTTAGGATTTAGGTTTTGATTTTTAAAGTTTAGATTTAATGTATAGTTTGTAAGGTAGCCATTAGTCGTAGTTTTTTTTTTTTTTTTTAAATTAGATTTTGTCTTGAATTTCTTTTAGATTTTAAGAAATTTAGTTTAGTTTTTTTTTTAAGAACTAACTTAGGTTTTAGTTTAGATTTAATTTAGTCTAGCTTTAGCTTTAGTTTAGGATTTTAAATTCTAGATTTTAAATTTTAATTTAGTCTTAGTTTAATTTTAATTCTAGTCTTGCTTAAATTTAGATTCTAACTTTTTTTTAGATTAGAACTTTAATTTAGATTTAGATTTAATTTAAAAATAATAATACAAAAATAAAAAAATAAAAAATAAAAAAATTTCAAAATTCTAAAAAATTTAGAAAATACAAAAATATAAAAAAATTTCAAAATTTTCTATAGTAAAATGCGCTAAAATTTTTATTCTAAAGTTTGACTGTGGAACATTTTAATTTTCGAACTGAGTCATATTGGACATATCTTAATTTCGGAAATATTTCAAAGCATCTGGGATTTTCATCTTGTGATAATATTGCTGTGGGTTTAAGATATTTTAATGCATGGTTGTGGTGTTTTTCAATTGAATATCATTGTGATCAATCGTGTTTTAATAAGCAGCAGTTAATCGTCACTTACTTGTTTATAGTTGCATAACGGGATCTTGTTTGACTCCATAAGGCATTGGTCTTAAATGTAAAATCTAATTTAGATCTGTGGAATCTCGTTCATTTTATCAAGTATTTGATGTCTTAGCTGTGTCTCCTGGATTCTTCATCCTCATTTCTAATAGGGTCTACCTCCCTTAGCTTGCAAGGAGACAACTTAAATAGAGAGATTGGGGATAAAGGTGACAGCCCCCGATCTGAGCCGTTGTCGCGGTGCCTTGACAATCTATGTGACAACATTTTTTGGCGCCGTTGTCGGGGATAGAGTTTTTTCTGTCTTTGGTCTTAACGACATTTTATAATCTTCAAATCTTCTTTCGCCATTCATTAGCCTGTTGCAAGGGATCACATTTTTTGGCGTCTTTCATCTTTTCATATTTTCATCGTCTTATCTTTCGTCATATCACTAATCATTTCATCATCGTATTTTTAGCACCTGGACATCTCGGTTGGCTTCTTGTTTGGGTGGCGACTCCACTTATTCATCTTTTTACTCCCAGACAAGAATCCCCCCCTGATATCCATCTGCTATCTCTCGATTATTTCTTTTGTTTTAGAATTAGTTTCATGTTCAAGTGGCGACTCCATTTTTTTCATTTCTTACAAGAGTTCCTGCTAAGAAGTTCGCTTCTTGAGGACCTTTTGACTATTCTTGAACACAAATCTATTTCTAAAATCCTAAAAACGATATCATGGATGTTTTTACCCCGTGTAATTTTGCTAATATTCAGGGTAATCCCCATGATGTCCCTCAAATGGATAAATTACCTTCTTTTCAAGGAAATGATGCAGTTAGTGTTAAATCTCATTTGTTTGCTTTCACTAACTGGTGGAATAGAATTGCAGTTGCAAATAATAATTTCGATGATGTAAAGATGAAAACTTTTGTTCTTACTTTTGGTGAGGATGTTGCTGAATGGTTTACGGAAAAGCCTGATAATTCATTTGATACTTTTGAATCAATTGTAACTGCCTTTAAGGAAAAGTATGGTGATAAAAGGGAAGATCGGCATTTGGTAAGAGAGATCAGTACTATAAAAAAGAAAGAAAATGAAACGACTGAAGAATTTAACAGGAGATTTAATGGTATCCTTAGAGAAATATCTCAAACTCATAAACCTCCTGATGGATCTCTTCTGAATTTTTACATTGATGCTTTTGATTCTGATACTTCATATGAGTTAAGGCGGGCTAAAACTGCAAATTATAAGGCTTGTCAATCTTTGGCTGAGGAAATTGAAAAGGATAAGAAAGCATATGGAATGTCCAAAACTCCAGATTTTGATAGGTCTTTGACAGATACTAAGTTAAAAGAACCTCTAGAAGATGATGATGACCCTATGAAAAGGTTAATGCAGAAACTTGAAAACATGGAGCTTAATCATGCTAAGAAACTTGAAAGCATGGAGCTTAATCATGCTAAGGAAATAAGCACTTTACAGTCTAGGTTGGTCCAAATGGAAAGGGCTCAAACGCAGAATTCCCAACCTAGAAATAATAATGCTTTGCAGGAAAGAGGCCTATCTAATGAGCAGAGACCGACAAATCAACTTGAGTTTGCAAATCTTGTGGATGAAGCTCTACCTTATTGTAGAGCCTGTAATGCTCTTCATGAAGAGGTTACTTGCCATGTTGTCAAAAGAATCATAGCTAGTAGAATGGCAAGGTCAAGCCATCAAATTAATGTTGTTGGTAAGGACTATCACATGCATATAGAAGATCATGAAAGTCAGGTTAAGGAACCAGCTCAGATGATTAAGGATGTGCAGCCCAATCATATGCAAATGATTCAAAACATGGAAGCTAACCAAATCAATTTTCAAAATAAGATAACTTCCATGGAAGCAAGTCATGCACATGAAATAAATGTCATGGAAAACAGGTTAAAGATAATGATTAATCAGATGTCCATTATACAAAATCATATGATTGCAATGGAAGCAAGACACACCCAGGAAATGACTGCCATGAAGGAAAATCACTGGTTGGAAATAAAAAATATGGAGGCAAATCATACGAAATTAATAGTAAGGCATGCCAGGGAGATGAGTTCCATACAAAAGAAATTGGAAAAAATGGAAGAATTACAAAAATTTCAACCGAAATTTGATTATGAAGATTCATCAACAGATCATAAGACTTCTTGACTGCTAAAGCCTTTCCCATCTCATCACACGGAGGATTTCACTATGGTTTCAAAGGATGTTGAGAAAGACCAGGCTTATGTGTCACCATTGACAGAGTATATCCAGAATAATATTGGTCACGATCCAGGTTCTTCAGATATTTTGTACAAACATCTTCAAGATGAGGACAAGGAGTTTACAGTGGTCTCATTGCTAACATCACAACCCACTCAGAAGAAGAGAAGGAAGCAAAAAAGAAGTGTGTGGTTTGATTCGTCTGATGGTCGAGAGCAGCTTGATATTCGGATAAGACAGAGTCCTACATTGTGCAAGATTGGACATGGCACATCTGAAAAGCAACCTACAGACTTGCCTGAAAGCAGGCAAATGCTCAGCATGCACTATATTGAGCACATCTGATGCCACAGGGCATCCTCTGTATTGTATCTCTAACCTTACACCTTGTTATTTTAGCTTTTCATTTTGCAGTTAGAGTAGATTTACTTTTCATGTTAAATAGAATAATAAATAAAAGAAGAGCTTCTATTTTTCATGAGCTTAATGTTATATGATGATATTTGGATGGACGCTACTTATGTAATCTTGTGTGTTGCTTGGATGCAGATTCTGGATTCTCTCATTCCTTCAATGAAGCAAAGTGTCCCCAAGTAGAGCCAGATGTTGACCACACTTTGTCAACTACCCCATAGCAGTACACCCCCATTTTTTCAAATGGGGCTTATCATGTTCGAGGTTCACGACATCCAAATTTCATCAATCAACAGACGACATTTTGTTATAAATGATGTAAACCCATTCTCCATGTAATGACATAAATGATCTAAGTAAGACCGTCAATATATGTAACAACCTAGGTAAGCCTAGTATGTTGTTGATGATCTCTATCCTAGGAGGTTTTTTGTCTCACTGATTCACGAAAGTGATTGGCAGAGCTTTTCCCTCCAGCCTCACCCCAAAGCTAGGGTGGATTTTATCATCAGCATGCTAAGTGAGTCCTAGTGTTTTTTATCGAGTCCTTGTAAAAGTAGTTTGCGCTACTTGGTCTACTAGATCATATTTTGAGTCGCAAAACTGAGTATTTATTTGAGGGTCTATACGAATGGGTATTCCCCCTTCATGTATGTAAATGTATTATCTCATGTAAAGAGGGTTGGAAAAATAATTAAAATCCCCTCTCAGTCAATTAATTAAATTTTCTGGTCAATTAATTAATAAAATCTTAAACCAGAAATTTAATTAATTTAGGGTCCTAAGTTAGGATTAAATCTTTAAAGGCAAAATTTGTGGGTCCTTGGAAAATGATTTTGAAAGCCCCAGGTCAAGGGAATATTGAGAATTTTAAGAAATATTGGACCCTTGGGCCTTGGTGGTTAAGTCAAGGTCAAAATTTTGGGGTAATTAACTCAAAAATAGTATTTTTGAGTTAATTAAAATTGAATTAAATGATAAATTCGTTTTTTCCTCAAAATTTTAATTTCAACGCTCCGGATTAAAAGATAATTAAATCTTTTGGACGGTTGAGATTATTTTGACGAGGATCATCCAAACTAGCCGTTGGAGATTTTGTCCTATAAATTTAGAGGTCTTTGTTGGTATTGAATCATCCGATCTTAGGATCGTGCACTTGTTCTTAGAAGTTCTTGTAAATTTTTGAGGAATAAAGCATAAAGACTTTGGGGTTACAAATCTTGATGTTCCTTCTCAGATTTATGTGGTGAATTGTCTCTAAACTCTGCTACTTTGTTTCTTGTATTTTATGGTTGATGGCCTTCATGGATTAATCTGCATACAGGTATCTTGTGCAGTTTTCTGGGTTTATAAAATAACATTCTGATTTTTTTACAAAGGTCTCATGTTGTTTTCTTAAATCTCTATCGATCTAAGATTCAGATCTAAGTGTGCAGGGAAATTTTTTTTAAGATTGGGCGTCTGGGGAAGTCTTCGGTTGGACCAGCCGACTCTCAATAAACATAAATCTGATAAGCTCTTTATTTGTTAAATTCCAGGTCTATCTTACGATATTTGTGATTTTGCAGGGTTTCAAAGGTTTGTGCCTCTCATTTAAAAATTTTAATTTCTAAACTGTGCTAAAATGCTTCAAATCTGGCCATGAGGGTTTTAAATCTGTAAACTAGTTGTAAATTTGTAAATTTTCTTTAGGGACTGTAAGGGTTTGATCTTTTCTTGGTGTGTATCTTCAGATCCAGCTGATTTATTGCAGATTCTGGGTTTAAATCGAATTTTTTTTAAAGATTTGAAGCAGATCTAGCCTCCAAAGGCCAGATCTGGCCTCAAACTGCCACTGTGGGCAAATCCGGACATATTTAATTTGAAGAGCGCTGAAAATTTGAGATTGCAGGGAGAATTTTTTTAAATTTAAAGGGAGAATTTTTTGATTTGATGGGGTTATTCACTACATATCTCTGTCTCTGCCCTAGCTGCATTTGTTAATTCCCTTCTTTATCAGTGTTTCCACTTGTTTTCACGTCTGATCTGCCTTTCTCTGCCACTCATCGAGCCTCACTTCTGTCCATTTATCCATCCATCGAATCCTTTTAACCCTCGCTCCAACAATCGTCATCCTTTCCGAATCTTCCACGCAGTCACTGCCTTCTGTTGCAGTGATTTTTCCTTTGCCGTGAAACATCCTTACCATCGTGCCTCTATTCTGCTGTCCAAGCCTGCGTCTTCACCTTGCTATCTGCGTCACGCCGTCTCTGATCTTCTCCTCGTGCCGCCGTCCCTCCGTCGACCTGCAATCTCTAACCATAAACAACGCACGTATAAAATTTTCAAAAGCCCTTACGATTTGTTTCAATGCGGATTCTTTTTTTTTTTTAATTTGTATAAAGTTTAGCTTCAGGTTTTAGATTTTCGTTTTAATTTTTTTTTTTTTTTAGATTTTAAGCTTTGTAATGATTAAAGTTAGGGTGTAATTTCAAATTCGATTTTTTTTTTACTTTGTTTTTAGCGTTAGTTTGGTTAGGATTTAGGTTTTGATTTTTAAAGTTTAGATTTAATGTATAGTTTGTAAGGTAGCCATTAGTCGTAGTTTTTTTTTTTTTTTTTAAATTAGATTTTGTCTTGAATTTCTTTTAGATTTTAAGAAATTTAGTTTAGTTTTTTTTTTAAGAACTAACTTAGGTTTTAGTTTAGATTTAATTTAGTCTAGCTTTAGCTTTAGTTTAGGATTTTAAATTCTAGATTTTAAATTTTAATTTAGTCTTAGTTTAATTTTAATTCTAGTCTTGCTTAGATTTAGATTCTAACTTTTTTTTAGATTAGAACTTTAATTTAGATTTAGATTTAATTTAAAAATAATAATACAAAAATAAAAAAATAAAAAATAAAAAAATTTCAAAATTCTAAAAAATTTAGAAAATACAAAAATATAAAAAAATTTCAAAATTTTCTATAGTAAAATGCGCTAAAATTTTTATTTTAAAGTTTGACTGTGGAACATTTTAATTTTCGAACTGAGTCATATTGGAAATATCTTAATTTCGGAAATATTTCAAAGCATCTGGCATTTTCATCTTGTGATAATATTGCTGTGGGTTTAAGATATTTTAATGCATGGTTGTGGTGTTTTTCAATTGAATATCATTGTGATCAATCGTGTTTTAATAAGCAGTAGTTAATCGTCACTTACTTGTTTATAATTGCATAACGGGATCTTGTTTGACTCCATAAGGCACTGGTCTTAAATGTAAAATCTAATTTAGATCTGTGGAATTTCGTTCATTTTATCAAGTATTTGATGTCTTAGCTGTGTCTCCTGGATTCTTCATCCTCATTTCTAATAGGGTCTACCTCCCTTAGCTTGCAAGGAGACAACTTAAATAGAGAGATTGGGGATAAAGGTGACAGCCCCCGATCTGAGCCGTTGTCGCGGTGCCTTGACAATCTATGCGACAACAGGTACTATAGGTACAATCCACGGAATGTGAATAGTGAGCTGGCGTCGAGCATTCGTAGAATCATCCGATTGAAGGCCAATAATGAAAACCTTGCGTTGAATGCGAAGAACCTGCCATTGAGGCATGCATGCTCCAAGGTACCTAAAGGGAGTCTCTAGACCAGCTTCCTGGATAATGAGCTGAAGTCGACAGGAAGTGACCTTGATCGAAGGTGGGCCATAGTGTTTCCCACATCATCGACGTGAGACAGAGGAACATGATGTTTGTGAATCAAGATCAGTAGAGAATCAGAGGGAGGTTGAAAACCGCAGAGGCCAACTTCTCTTGAACATATCGGCGGCACGACAGTGGATTTGGCAGTATTTGACATCAAAGGATTCGAGGTCATGATGACGTGGCAAAGAGTAGATGAGCAGTCAAACAGGATTTCCCAAACCCATGGAGGCAAGCAGAAAACGAGATGAGATGTCCCCAACTCGACACGAATGTAGACAAGTGCCATGTTCAAGAGCGACATACTGCCGACACGATGGTGATATTGGTTCCATTTTCCCCCACCATTTCTGGCGAGTACCCCAATTATTTTTGGAAACAAGCTTAAAGGGGATAGCATATGCTTGCAATATAAGTTTGTCCTTCGGACAAATCCAACCTAGTACATTTAACGAGCCCTAGGAAGGAGGAACTCGAGTAACATCATTACGACGGAGCCCGATGTTATCAGTTTTAACGAGTCTGACAAAGGAAGAACTCGGCATCTTTTCATATTTAGAGAGTTTGAAAAGAAGGCAGGAAAGAAAACTTCAGTAGTCCCTTTTTGTAGGTAGTCCCTCAGATTCGAAAAGGTAGAAAACAATATCCGAGAGAACCTCCTAGTTGTGATAGGCTAGGGTATTCCTTTTTCGTAAATAATCTATCCCAGCTCAAAAAAGGGGTAAACGTATATTGGGTAGATGTCGTTTCGCAACCATTTAACGAGTTCAAAACGACAAGCGACTCGGCAATCTTTTCAATTTTAGAGAGTTAGAAAGGAGCTAAAAGGTGACTCCTCCTGGAGGAACGAGTGATATAAAGGGCAGCAACTAGTTCCGGTGATGGTGGAACTACTCAGAACAAGATAAAGGTCAAGAGGCTAGCTAATAAGACCACTCTTCACAGCGGTTCCTCAGGAATGGGTGAAACAACCAAGTGAAGGCATATGATCGGCCAAGCAGATAGGGACGATGGAATGAAAAATCCAAGGCTCATCTAGAAAAACAGGCTGATAATGGCAATCACAAGAGGTAAAATGGGAATGGTTTCATTTTTACACAAGCTTGAAATCAGGAAAATCTGCTTGAAGTTGGTTTCATTTTTACACAATCTTGAAACAAAGATAAACTATGCTTGAAATCGGTTTCGTTTTTACACAAGCTTGAAACGGAAACCAACTACGCTTGAAATGTTTTGCATGCCCCCAGCATGGTGACTCAATTCGAGGTACATGCCCCCCAAGCTTCAATCCATATGAAAGGCAGATGGAGTGAAGGTTCAAGCTACGAGATCAAGAGAAAGACTCGACTGGGATTTTACGAGATCTTATCAAAGACTCGAATTGAACAGGAAAGTGTTTCATTGTTTTAACGAGATTGACACATTAAAAGAACTATCCTCATAACATCTTGTTTCATTTTTTAGGGAGCTTGACAGAAGGAAACGAACTGTGCTCCAAAGAGCTTGTTTCATTTTTTAAGGAGCTTGACACAAGAAAAGAACCATGCTCCGACAAACCTGGTTTCATTTTTTAAGGAGCTTGACATAGGAAAGGAACATGCTCTGAAGAGCTTGTTTCATTTTTTAAGGAGCTTGACACAAGAAAACGAACTATGCTTCGAAGACAACTCATCATGATGAATAAGAAGTCATGGCTTCCAAGAGGTTCTCATCCGATGGGAGGAAAACATCTCGGAAATCAGGACCCAATGCCCCCAGCACCTGATGCACAACGACACTATCACTGAATGCGGGCATGGGACAGGTAGCCACATAATTAACATGTGGCGGGGATGACACAACCGGTGGATAAAGATCCGACAGGGATGATGGTGGACTAGCTGCCATATGAGGACCAAAGAACGCAAGCTGATCGATGGTCACGATCCAACCTTGGTGCGGAAAACACATCACACGAAAGAGGGAAGAGACAAGCGCTCCCATGGCATAAGTATAATCGCGGCCCAAGAGTAAATTAAAGTCCAAGGGGCCAGGAACAACCATCACGTCCATATGGACAGTTTTCCCTAACGGTTGACTAGTTCCTCTGTTAAAGGCCAATAGATTCTGCGTAACAGGCACAAGCGGCGGCGAACTGAAAGCTTGCCAAGTAGTTGAGGATAAAATACTAACAGACGCACCTTCATCTATAATAGTGCTAGGTACGACCAGATCAGAGGTTTGTACCGTGATCTCAAAAGGCACATAAGACGGAAGGCGGTATCCTGCAAATCGACTTCAATCAAAGGAAGCGACCAAACTACTCGGGGGGGCTACCATTGAACCAAGATGGTCTTCCCCTGGTGTTACAGAAGAAGAAGGAGCATCCTCCACGACCTCCATCAAAGAGTCGGGAGGGGTATCCTCCGGGACCTCCATCACGGGAGGCGAAGGAGCGGCTTCTTGAGGTATAGAGACAGGAGAATCTTTCTCCAAGTCTGAGGAATTTGATGAAACAAGAAGAACATGAGGGGGATGAGATCCACTCTCAACGGAAAAGACCTGGTGCACCGTTGACGGGGCCAGCTCAACCGATGCCCGACCAATGGTTGGTCAGGGATGGATTCATGAATTTGAACTTCTGAGGGAGTGGGATTGACCAAGGATGACTCTTGACCAATCATTGAATCAACTGGTGAAGGACTCAAAGAAAGTTGTTTGTAACTAGCCGGAAGGCATGGTGTAGAAACAGTCAGGTTGTCCAACACTCTTTTGGCTTCATCCATATACAGACAAAGGTGAATGGCTTGGTGCCCTTCACACAACTTACAGGGATTGGTAATCTTACCCTGTTTCTTATGAGTCTTACCAGCACTGGTTGAAGACGTGCCCCCAACTTGACTCCCAGAAGCCAAAGGCAATGGCAGACGACCGTTGGACCATACTTCGAGCACCTTGGGAATGCCAGGGAAATCTCAAAGAAGATGGTTTCCCTGGCACAACATGCAAGGGAACTTAATTTTCCGTGGAGGGTTGGAAGGTTCATCGATGGATGGTTTCTTAGGCGCAATAGCCGCAGAGCCAGCCTCTCCTTTATCTGACTTCTTCTTCTTCTTCTTAGCCACCTGGTTACTAGAATCCAGAGTTTCACTAGGCGAAGTAGAAGAGGAGGACAAAGAAACAGGCGAAGAAGGGGAGAGGTCCACCTTTGAATCAACATGGTGTTGTTCAGGCGGAGGAGTGGACGGTACGGTAGCCAGGACATTCGGGACCATAGAGGTTGAAAACAACCAAACAGGCAACCCAACAGTCAACCCAGGGAGGGACAACGTTGCCATATAAGGAGCACCAACATTCCCAAAAGGAGGAAAATGACCAGGATTCCCGTCGGAGGGGATTCCTTGGTTGGTGAACTTCGGAAAAGTTGCCATTGGAAACGACCCAAAACAACACCCTAAGGAAACTAACTTTAACCAGGAATATTTCGTGGGCAGTTAATTTTTAAAACATCGAAACAAAACTCTACCGTTTCATATTTTAAGAGTGAAGAAATGAGTAAAAGATGACTCTATCTCTTTCAGTTTGGAAACAATTGTGAAAGGACAAGCGCTTGATGATCTTTTCAAATTTAAAGATCGAAATGACTTCTCTGGTAATCTAGGCAAATGGGTGTACTAGATATCCGTGAACTGCCATATACACCTTGGTAAAAATGAAAGAGAAATCAACCAAGGACTTGACGTACATGCAGGTAATCTCCCCGAATGCTATGTTCGGTGTATCACGGGTAAAAGACGGCAGACTCGGCTTCCTACGGATAAAGGATAGCAACCTAATGGGGTCTCCCTTTATATACTCGACGGTACGGGGAGCACAAGTCTGTACTAGCACTGTCTAAAGCCAGATGGCGAACGACAACTACTAGGTTTAACGACGCCAGAACACGTCACTAGCCTAGACCATTAAAAATGTTTCGTTAGGTTTCAATGCTTCCTTAGGTTAATTCAATAAATTTTAAATTTGATCTTGAATTATGTCTCGGTTTCAAGGCCCTACCGCATGTCATCTGACAATCTCCTATATGTAGCTATATGAGGAAAGAAATCTTTCAATTTGATGAATGTTATCTAGTTAAAGGAAGAGTTCCAAATAATGATGCAACAAACAGCAATATTGAAAACGAAACTTTTTCCAAACTAGATGACTTTCACTATCCAAAAGTATTCTAAAACATTCAACGATGCAAATAATGCAATGTAATCTATGCAAAATCCTCTTTTTGAAAATTATGCAATTGTAATCTATGCACAATTTCCTTTTTCTTTTGAAATGATAAGAATGCACTCAATGCATTTTTCGATGAAATGAGAATCTACTTAATGCATGCTTTTAATAAAAAGAGAATGCACTCGATGCGACCTTTAGTTTTCAATCATTAAACAATGTGATCTAAGTTCAATGATAAATCTCAAAAATACTTTTCAATGCAATGTGATCTAATGCATTCTAACGAAAAGAAGAACTTTGAGACGAAAACTAAATGAACGCAAATCTCCTTAATGGAAAGGATGAATGCAAAAGGGATGCAAAAACCACACTAAGAATGCAATCGTTGTTTTAAACACTTTGTAACGAAATTCCTCAAAAGGCTACAAGACATATGAGGTCAAGCACAAAAAGGACTTCCAAAGTATGAGTTCAAATCAAGGCATTCATTCCCTTTTACATCAACCAATTAGAAAAATGACACTAGGACCAAAAATCAATCTCAAGGAGGCCAAAAGCAAGCAAACCCTAACACCAAGCAGAGTTGGCACGCCTGTTTGGCTGTAATCTGCGCCAAAAAGGCATTGGCGCGGGGGCCTAACTAGCAACTAGCACCAGTTGGCACGACTGTCAAGAGTTAAACCGTGCCAATCAAGTTTACTATGGAAAAAGATGAAAAAGGACAAACAGAGACTGGATCAGGTATTCTGGAGGCTGAACAGGGGTTTGACACCAAAGGAGGCGAACCAGAAGAGCAAATAAATCAATCAAAAGCCAAAAACAACCAAAAGAAGAAAGACTAACTCCAACTGACTCCCCAGTGGAGTCGCTAGTTTGTTGAAGAGGTAAATCCCCTCTGCGGACAGAGGCGATCCCACTAGCCCAGATCGGGTCTAGCAACAATCAAATCACGCAATGACGCTAGTTCTTAGTTACAAAAAGACAAATAATGCGATAAGTAGCCTACCTCAAATCCCACGCAGTTGTCGTTGAAGAAAAGATTACGTTTCCCGTCCCTCGCTCGACAGATCACGATCCTTTCGTTCGACACGTCCGAACACCTGTACGCATGCAAGGAAACAACAACATACAACGTAAAATCTAAAGCATGTAACCATATATCAGTCAGAGAGGATATAATTCATTGCATTGCATAAAGGAATGAACACATGAATGGAACCATAATCAGAGTCGCTTATATTATAAATGACAAAAGGGAGATTACAACCAAAAGCTTTGACGCTATGATCTTCCTTCGGTGGAGCTGACAGTGGAGCGCGTCTCAACAAAGCCTGTTGGGAATCTAGACGAAGCTCTCTCTCTTCAGCTTGGCTCTCAAAGGTTGCCCGACTATAGTTTTCTCCCTACAAGTTCAGTTATTCAGCTTGTTCAACCCTTGGCCGTACCGTTCAGCTAGAACAAGTTCAAACCTTCAGCAATTCAGCTCTAACTTGTTCAACCAGCACATCAATGGAAGATGGCTATATTTATAGAGGAGAAGTGGAGGTTGGGATCCCTACAATAGTGGAAGGGAGGCCTTATCTCTTGGGAGGTTTCCCCATAAGGTGGAAACAAGAGGCCAAAGGAGGAAGGCCGTGGTTATTCAGTTGGAACCACTCCCCATGACTCATCCACGAAGTTGTTGTAATCGAAACTTCGCCTCCTTTTTTTAAAAAACTTTCCATAAACAGATTGGCGCGGTTGCTTAACTGGGACAGAGCGCCAACTGGCGCGGGCTCAGTGTTAATTTTCCTCATTGGCGCGAGGGCATAACAAGCTACCAGCGCCAAGGCAAAAACAGGTGTTTTTAGTGGTCTGCTCAGGAAATGGTCAACAGAAGGAATGTTGTCCCCATGGCAAGGGATGCAATAATGGTATTTGCAAGGCATGACACCGCTTATTGGTCGCAGAAATGACCCTCCAATGGGTGAGATGGAGATTGCAGGGACAGTGACAAATTACTCTGTAACAAGTAGTGCAGAGGGAGTCTGATTACGCAGACAGAGTTGTAGTTGTGGATCGTTCTTTAGATGCCAACAAAGATCTGTAGCCTACGGAGCTTCAGTGATAAGGATGCAGCCTATCAGACTTGTTTGTCAGAGATTGGGCAGGAGATTCAGTTGGTTCTCTCAGACAACTGAAGTTGCAGTGCAGCAAAACAGTAGTGGTAGTGCTATGAGCAACACAGATGCAACATATTGAGAGGGAGCTGCAGTACAGTGGTTGCAGTGGTAGTGGCAGAGTCATGGGCAGTATTATAGAATGGCACTAGCAGTGTAGAGTTGAGTGGCAGTAGGCCAAGCTTCAGCAACACAGACCCAGTGCCCAAAATCATGTAATGCATAAGTGTGCTGTATTGCTAGAGCACACCCTTGATTCTAAGAGGGAGTGTTGAGATTTTGTGTATTTGGGGTAGTATCAGTTGTTCTCTAGCTCCGAAACTTGGTGGAGGGACTAGAGTACATCTGATCTACAAGACCTAGAAATTGATTTGGGAAATTTCATCTGGTTTAGGAGATATTAAATTAATTAATTATTTTAATGTATTTCCTAAGTTAAAACTTAGGGAACTTAAATAATTAAAGTGAATTTAATTAAACATGGGATGAAATTGTCTTAAGTCACACGGATCAAGATTTCTTTTAATCTTAGCCATTGATTTAAGATTTAATCATGGTCGTTGATTTGTCAACGAGAAAAGTATAAAGGAAAGACTTGGGGTCATTTGTAGACACATAGAGGCAGAGCACTGAAGCTAAGATGAGATTCTAGGGCAGGGTTTGCTAAGAATACTCAGAAGTGTTTCAACTGCAGAGAGGGGAATTTAGGACAAGGGGATGATCTGATCCCGTGGTCTATATACACAAGAGGCAGAGATCAGCTCAAGGATAGCGTAGAAGAAGGCAGCAACAACAACAGCAAGGACAACGCAATCCCTCCAAGGACAGTGTGATTTTCAGCAGGAAACCTTCTGGGGTTATGCAGAGACCCTTCAGGGGCAGGGTAGTGATTGTGTCACCCAGTCTGGGGTAACGCAGTCCCTTCCAGAGCAACGTTGAGGGTTTGGAGGACTTCAGAGGTTGATGCAAAGGTTTTTAGGGGCTTCAAAGGCTGACGCAGAAGCTTTCAGGGGCAACGCTGGGGTTTCTAGGCCCTAATATTGGCTGAGTTCTGTAAATCTCGTTTGAGGGTGTGGATCAGTTATTATTTTGTCCCTAGATCAGCCAGTGAGCTGTAGATATAGTGTTTTCTCTGTCGGGTTTTCCAGATCTGGAACCCAGATTTGTGTATTCAGAAATATTCTTAATAATAAAACCCTCGAGTAGCCAGAGACCGGTTTTCCTGCATTGGGTTTTTCTGTGGACTATTTGTCTAGAAATAGCTGTGTCAATTTGTTAATGTGTGCATGTGCTTATTCTAGATCTGGATTGGTAGAGATCTGTTATTTGTTTTGCTTCGATTTTAACTTGAATTTATTCAGTTAATAACTTGTCTAAGTAGGAGGAGCATAATCGGATTAACAGTAATAATTTCTGCATAAGGTATAAGGTTCAGAAATTTCTACAAGGACTACTTCCCATACATCATTGTCATGATGGAGCTATACTCCTCCACCATGGCATCCACCCATACTTGATGCTGAGCTACTTCCCAAAAGGTAGATGGTTCACCAACCCGAGCTACCAGTGCCTAATATCTGTCTGGTTGTTTCCTTGTCCTCTTTCCTTCTCTAGGGGCTCCAACAAATTTTTCTGCATCCTTAACAATTTGTTGAAGTTTTCTGCTCGGACTCCCATCAGTTGTGGGCGGTCTCATCTCTTCTTCCTCCTGTTCTTCTTCAGAGGAGCTCTCCTCAGAGTTGTTGTGCCTTGGAGAGGCACTTGACCTGTCCTTTGTAGGTCGTTGAGGCTGTACCAGTGAATCTTCCTCAATTTGCATATCTATGGCCATTTCTCGAGATTTCTTGAAAGCTCTCTCCTCTAGGAATTTCACATCCCTTCTAACCACGACTTTCCTGCTCTCTGGAATATAGATGCGATATGCCTTTCCATTCTCGCTGTAGCCCATCAGAAAACGCTTTTCTGCAGTTTGGTCCAACTTCTTTCTCTTTTCATCTGGAACATGGCAATACACCATGTTGCCGAATATCCTGATGTGGCTCACTTTTGGCTTGCTGCCTGTGAACACACTCTTGGGAGTTACCTTCCCCAAAGCTCTATTGGGAACTCTGTTCTGAATATATATTGTTGTATTGCAGGGCTCTGCCCATAAGAATTTGGGCATATCTTGGTTGTACAACATTTCCCTTGCAGCTTCTATTATGGTCTGATTCTTCCTTTCTGCAACTCCATTTTGCTCTGGATTTTATGGAGCTATCCATTCTCTCTTGATGCCTTCCTTTGCACATAAATTTGTGAAGTCTTTATCGATATATAATCCACCGTTATCTGACCACAACTTCTTGATCTTCTTTCCTGTAGAATTCTCCACCAATGCTTTTAAATCTTTAAACCGACCAAGGACTTCATCTTTGGTTTTCAAAAAATAGATCCAAGTTTTTATGGAATGATCATCAATGAAGGTGGCAAAGTACTTTGCCCCACTAAGAGCAGTTGTGGGCATTGGACCACAAATGTCAGAGTGTATTAACTCTAATACAACTTTGGCTCTGTTGCTGCTTCTTGGAAACGCTGCCTTAGAGTACTTTCCTAGTACGCATCTCCTGCAAATTTCGTCTTTCTTCGTGCTGAGTTCAGGAGCCCCTATGACAGTATTTTTGAGAATCCCCAAGGCTCCATGATGTAGATGCCCCATCCTTCTGTGCCATAATTCATTCAGATCTCTGTTGTATGTACTGCCAATTAGGGCCATCGGAGATTCAAGCTGGAGCTTATACAGCTTGTGACTCCTTACTTCGATTTGTGCCTTTTTGCTCCAGTTAGGGTATTTGACATACACCTTATCTCGAAAAAAGTATACGTCATAGCCCTTGTTATGAAGTTGAGACACTGAGAGTAAATTCATCCCCAACCCTGGTACATGTAGAACATTTGTGGCTCGAATCTTGTTGCCATCCTCCGTCTGAAATGTTACGGTACCTTTCCCGATGGGGGTACATTTTGCCTTGTTTCCCATAGTTATCTGGAAATTCATCTGTTCTTCTCGGTAGCCCGAAAAACATTCTCGAACCCCCGTCATATGAGCAAATGCTCCACTGTCAATATACCGAACACTTGGAGGAGCTGTGCTTGATACACAAGCAAGATCCTCCTCTAGTCTAGAAGCCAACACTTTGATGTCGTGTTCTCTCTGCATTTCTGTGTGCTCTGGAGGACTGCG
Organism: Pinus albicaulis; assembly: GCA_034641835.2. Taxonomy (NCBI): domain Eukaryota; kingdom Viridiplantae; phylum Streptophyta; class Pinopsida; order Pinales; family Pinaceae; genus Pinus; species Pinus albicaulis. The sequence continues at coordinate 63,186,067 of CM076581.1, read as the reverse complement.
TGAGTCCCTCTGACTGCGTGAACCCTTCCGGATCATGGAAATTTGGTCAATGGCAGATCCTCCCTTTCTGTTTTTAGCCTTCGCTCTGATACCATGTGAAATTTTCAAGAAGAAAATATTTCTACAATACTTGGTTTATTTCTCCTACTTGTGAGATAAGTTATTTACAGATGCTTAAGTAAATTCTGAAATAAACACATTTGCAGATCTTCATTATCATTAAGAGCATAAGAACAAAAAGATAATTTACACAAGTAGCACAATAGAAACAACCACATGAACAAAGTTATTGTTGGACAATTGTCCCCGGAAAAGAAAGTACATTTACAAGAGTCCGATGAGCAGAGAAAATTTGCAAACACCTGGCTGAATTTTTTGGACCTTCTAGACAAATTTCAAACCCTCGGGGTGACCTCCTTCACCCTCTGTGTCATCCAGCGTGAGATCTCTGTGCAGTCTCTCCCTGGACTGCGTGATTTTGCGTGGAGGGGGTCTTGTTGCTGATCAACTCACCCTTCCCTTCATCCTCCTTACTTCTACTTCTCGATAACTGACTCCTCCCTCCTCCTGCGTCTGCAATTATGCCTCTTCAATCTCAACCACTGAAATCGAATTCTCTTGTTTCAGAATCGATTTCCTTCGGGTACTGAGAGTGTCTCCAACTTGATTTACAAATGGCCCTCAAGTCTCTTCTTATAGTCTTCTCACTGATGAATCAATGGCCAAGATTATATCGTTAATCAATGGCTTAGATTAAAAGATGACTTGATCTTCATTTTCTAGAAGATTCACACTCCTCTCTATTAAGATCCTTTAATTATTTAATTTCCATAAGTTTAAACTTAGGGTCTGCATTAAAATAATTAATTATTTTAGTAAAGTCATATCCGAGTGGATTTTCCACAAACAATTTTTGGGTTCTCTGGATAACTGATGTCCAAGCCTCTCTACCAAAAATGAGGCTTGGTGCACTTTCCGATGCTATAGAAATCAACAAACTGGCCATCAATATGAATTGTTGCACTGCGTTGGCCTCCAAAACTGAATGGCTGCACTCTTCCTCTGGCAACAGCTACAACTCAATCCACTAAAGCACCCGTTGAAGACCTGAATGATCCTCACTCCAATATCTCTGAAGCTCTACGAAACTTCTGAATGAAGCATTGAAGTCCCCTCAAAGAGAGTTGGGTTTTCATCCAACACTCACAAATCACCCGAGGGTTTCCGTTCTGGGGCTACGGCTGAAGTAGAGAACCACATCTCAAACCTTTCAAATTAGAAAATGATCTAATCCAAGATATCCCTCAATGGCCTCCTCCCTTTCTTTTATAGATCTCTTAGATCCTTTTAGAGCCTTATATTATTATTATTTTATTCATGGAGCACTTATCCCTCTTATTAAAATATTCCTTTTTAATACAAAAAAGAGTACATCGGCTACCACATCTCCTCCGGTCACTGAAACTCTTGTCCAATCGTCCCACCATGTAGGTATCCTCGTCTCGGTTCCAATGAGCTATTACAATATGGTGTTCTATCATGTATTCCTCCTAGAATGACACCTTGAGTGTAATTAACTTAGTTAAGCCCAAAAATAACTCAATTTTTCGAAAGTTGTCGGAATGCACAAGAACGAAAGCCAAGCTTCTTGGATGATGGAATACATCAAATGAATGCCACCCGACCACATAGAAACTCCTCAAAACTCCTCCAAAAAGCGCCTGCGACCACTGATGACACCAACCTATACATGTGACCTGTCTACTCCTAACTCTGGAAGTCCATCCTAGCCCTGTCATAGGTGACACCAAAAAAGGGAATATTACAGACCTTCCGACCGAAGATTGCTTGCCCTCAAGCAATCCAAATATGTGGGCCATCCTGTTGGCCCAATGCAACTAAGACCCAATGCCTGGATCCCATACGAACCCCTGGGTGCTGCTATGCACCTGTGTCAAGTAACTCGGAATAGACCCCTCAATACCGGGATCCCAAACTGGTCTTTCACAGTACCTGTCATCAAACAATCCACCCGGATCCCATCGCCACCATGGCCAATCATCGTCTAAGTCTCATGGCTCGAATTGCGCACGGCCTCTGACTATGGCCGATGCCCCGTGAAGTGAAGTCTGCCAACAATCATCAAGGCTCCCTGGCTCCTGCTGTGTTGTACCTCTATTTGTATAAGCTTCCCCACCAACTACGTACCAACTCATCACCTCTCTCCAATCCAAGTCCTAACTCAATCCAATGTTGATCCTGCTCTCCTGAAATTAGGATGGAGTGCTGAAGAAATGACGACCTGTGCCCCACTGCCAGCTGGAATCTGTAGCATTTGCCATGTCTAAGGGCCACTGCTCCATTGTGCTCCCTACGAAGATCGTACCATCAAGAGTGTACCAACTCATGATCTCTTGCGAATCTATCTAGGAAGAAGAATCCAATGAAGTGACAACTGTATACAGAACATGCCTGGGGTGCTATCGCTAGTCCGTAATCAACTCACGCTGCTCTGTCTCGTTTTCCAACGAGATCTGCCTGTAGAGGAAGGCCCATCCCTCTATAATGGGGCAAAGTGGAAAAGATATGCTGCAAGCCCCATCGATGTAATCCTGGAGAGTGATACTCCCTGAAAGTATTGCAACTCTGCTGACCGCATGTGCATCTATCTGCACCAGTGTTGCATGATCCTTCCCCCCTGAAGGATCTAAGGTCGGAACCACGTCCCGTACCGATCCTTGGGTGATCGTTTGACGAAACCGCGGATCCAAAAATCAGATCCGCAGTTCCGCCATTTTGAGGCAATTCCTGGAAATCTGGAACCACACAAGCCCGATCCGTGATTCTGGATTCCCGATTCGCGAATCCAGAAAAAGATCCGTTGGGGATCCATGGAGGTTTGGGCACGAATCCGCGCGGATCGCTAGTGGATCCAGAAGGAGATGGGCGGTTCCGCGGGGTTTTAAATTGTTTTAAAAAAATTCTTTGACTTAAGTTGGGATGGGGCTTCCCGGGCACTCCTAAGGTGCTCCCTAGATGCTTCTTAGATGCTTCCTAGATGCCCTGTTATGGTAATGTTAAATTTTTAAAGTAAAAGAGACATTCTCCTTTATCTTTCATTTTCATCCTTTTACTTAAATTTTTAACATTACCATGAAATGACTCAGGATGTTTGAGAGTGGTTCCAGCCCCATCGGGATTCATATGGAGAAAGTAAAATTTCATATCCTATTCAAAATTAAACAGACTTAATAGTTTTAAGGAATTCAGGATCAAGGAGATTATGGCTTTTCATTAGATTATATCATGTATGAGGGTATGTGATTGGCATTTAATCAAGAGCACCAAGCCCTCTATGTGCTCATGTACCCTAGTGTTGGTGGTGTTAACTGTTGAACTCCTTTGTCATGGCCTTAGCAAAAAATTACCTTTCAATCAAGTCAAAATCATTGATCAAGCATGTTAAGCTTTTTCCACCATATTTTAAGGCTTGGATTAAGTAGTTTGATTAAAATTGGGAAATGTTGACTAATATCCCTGGACAATCGAGGTAGAGGCAAAGGCGAGACAAGAAGAGAAGAATCTAGATTCTAGATGGTTGATGCTCAAATAATTAACCAGGGATGTATAATGGATGCCATATCTATCTTGATTTGTATACAAATATGCATGTTTTCATATCTTCTACAACTAGTTTGGTATTTTGGATGTTTTTTTTAATATAAATGCAAAAAAATATAAATATAAATATATATATATATATATAGTAGACAGTTCTGAGACGGTTCGCTTCCTAGGATTTTGGGAAATGACGCTTCCACGTATCCGCTTCCAAAAAACGTCTGCGCTTCGTGCAACATTGATCTGCACCTCATCAGTGTGTTGGCCCAAAGATGGATGCTCCACCATCTCCAACAACGCCTCCCTCTCCTGATCAGGAATGTCATGCTCCTGCTGTCTACTAGCCCCCTGCAGAACTATCCCATCAACCTCCAACATCTCCAGAGGATATGGATCTGCAACTGCTGTTAGCCTACTCGATGTTTGTGCATCTGACTGCTCCTCCTCAATCGCCGACTCACGCTCCATCATATGCTACTCTGGTTGAATCATTACGAGTGACTCATCGCCCAGAGTACCTCCCGTAGAGTCCCCTCACTGCTCACCCTGCATACTAAAATACAACTTCGGCCCGTTGTCACCAACTCTGCATGACTGCTCTCGCTCCCCAGAAGCACCCACATATGATCCCGTGGACTCATTTGAAGAAGAGTCCTCATCCTGGCGTACAGAAGGAATGTCCTTCTGTTCTGCCTCTGCCACATCATCTGCATCACTCAAGCATGAGTGATCAGGCCCCCAAGTTTCTTTGCATATGAAGCAAAGTCCCTTCCTCATCAGCTCATTTCTGCTGCCTGATCCCCCAAACTGAAGCAACTCCTCCCTAGTCAACTGTCTCCTGAATAGCCTAATATTCTGCTCAACCAGCCCTTGGGCTAGCTCATAAGCAGCAGGTGAGACCAACTACTCTCTCCTCCAAATGCTCACCTGGTCTGCAACTCTCGGCAAATGGTCTCACGGTCTCTCATACATGACGACAGGATGCACTGCATGTGTGCTATGATGGTGTTAGGATGATGTCTCCTAATGCTGAAGAAGCATTGGAACATCTGTAGAATCAAGTCATCACACTCAAGATCAAACATGATGACATATGTCTCGAATGTGGCCATTCCCCCTAAAACCTCAAGCTTCTTCCCAAAGGTAGAGCTTGCACTGTTGTCCAAGTCCTGAAAAGTCTTTGCCATCAATCTGAGAATCCTCCTCATAACATCATCATTGTATGGAGCTATAGGCGCGGTTAGTCTCAGGATTTTATTGAAACAAGATGCAACTGGAAGGCTAACACCTTCACAAGGTTCCTCCAAGAATTTGGGTTGTATAAGAGCAAGCATAGCAAGTTTTAGAGTTCAAATCAGTTTCTGCCCTTCTACTTGGCTTATTTTGGACAGGAGTTCATTAAGCTCATCAAGTTTGGACATAACTCTCCATGTCATCTTCATGTGTTTCAAATATGTTCCAAGTGCAAGAATTTTGTGACCAACCCCCAATTCTTCCTGCAAATCTTTTGGCTGTCCTTTTTGAAGGATGGCATATATTTCTCTTTAAAAGGGTTTGATGTTCGGTTTAGTTTTTTGCTCTTCTAATGCATGGTGGTTTAAGGAACCAACTTTTGTTGTTATTCTTCTCAAGCTATTTAGGAATCTCTCCATGTTTCAACCACAATGGCTTCCTGCAGACATAAATATTTGGCTTTTAATATGTCGTTGCTTGCCAAGAGAAAATAATTTTGGACGATTTCTTTAATAATCGGCCCTTAAAGAAATCGACTTGACCCCTTCGAAAGAAAATTAATGTTTGTTCACAACGAGTGACTAGCTCTTCCACCGAGAATTCAATTATTTTCGAATATGCAACTATTAGTTCTGGGCAATGTTGCAGGAAAAGTCCCCCCCCCCCCCCTCCCCCCGGCTCCAAGCCCCGAAACACGTCCCGTACGGATCCGTACGGGATTCGCAACCTGAACCGTGGATTCAAATTTCGGAAACGCGGTTCGCAAAAAAAATTGCGATTCCTGGAAAATCCGGATTCGTACGTTTGGATCCGCGTTTCCGTACAGCGGATCCGCGGATCATACGGCGGATCGCCGAACGGAAGCGCCGCGATTCCTGTACGGATCCGTACGGATCGCCAGCGGTTCCGTACAGCGTCGTACGGATCTGACTAATGTAGGTCAGAAAAACGTTTTATTTTATTTTATTTTATTTTATTTTTGTCTTTGGTTGTGTTAGTAGGTGAGTTAGTGCTGAGTTAGGGATAGGATGAAAAAAATATAAGCTCTCGTTTACCTCCTTAGATGTTTCTTAGATGCTCCCTCATGGTAATATTAAATTCTTAAAGTAAAAGGATGAAAATGAAAAATATATAAGAATGTCACTTGAATTTTCAGGTCTCTTGGGTCATTTACATAGTATAACCAGCCGTTTTCCATCCTCCCAGTTTATAACTGATAAAAAAGTATTATCAAAGAAACATTCCATTTTCCACAATTATTTCATGGACGAAAATATGAGAATTTCTCATTTCGATCCGTGCAGGAACATCATTTCCAATCTCTTGGGTCCAAATTGGTGCTCTTCCTCATCCGAATTCCGCAAAAAAACATTTCCAGTAGTTAGTCTTGGACAATTGATTCCTGAAAGTGTATGGATATCCGAGGATGAACCACTCCCCGAATCTGGTCAAATCATAGCAGTTGATGAGGAATCTTTAGTCATTAGATCAGCTAAACCCTATCTGGCTACTCGAAAAGCCACTGTTCATGGTCATTATGGAGAAATTCTTGACAAAGGAGATGCATTGATAACATTGATATATGAAAGGTTAAAATCCAGTGATATAATTCAAGGTCTTCCTAAAGTTGAACAATTGTCAGAAGCCCGTTTGAATAATTCAATATCGATGAATCCGAAAGAAAGTTTTGAAAATTGGACCGGAGATATGACAAGATTTCTTGGAAGTCTTTGGGGGTTATTCATCAGCGCTAGGATAACTATGGAACAAAGTCAGATTCATTTAGTCAATCAGATTCAAAAAGTTTACCGATCCCAAGGGGTACGAATTGGTGATAAGCATATAGAGATTATTGTACGCCAAATGACATCAAAAGTATTAATTTCAGAAGATGGAACGGCTAATGTTTTTTCACCGGGGGAACTCATTGGATTATCACGAGCACAGAGAATGGATCGTGCTCTGGAAGAGACAATCTACTATCAAACCATGTTATTAGGAATAACAAGGGCATCTCTGAATACTCAAAGTTTTATATCCGAAGCGAGTTTCCAAGAAACTGCTCGGGTCTTAGCTAAAGCCGCTCTACAAGGTCGTATCGATTGGTTGAAAGGCTTGAAGGAAAATGTTATTCTCGGGGGGATGATACCTGCCGGTACTGGGCAACATATTCACCGTTCAGTGAAACGGAACGGAATAGATCCAAGAATAGGGAATAGGAATCTATTTAGCAACAAAGTGAAGGATATTTTATTTCATCATGACAAAGTATCTTTTTTTTCCATTCAAGAAAATTATCACAATATATTAAAACAACCATTAAAAGAGTCTTGAGAAAGAGATTTCTTTTTTATGTTCATGAATATATCTTCTATAATAGGAAGAATATGAAATATTCTATGAGTGAGAACATTTCTACCACGTACTAGACAGACAGGCAATCTTTAAGATGTAATCGATTCCGTTGGAATAATTAGATATTATGATACATTTTATTTCGCTATTTTGGGGAGGAAAGCGAACGAGAATGAGCAAAAGATATTGGAACATTGATTTGGAAGAGATGATGGAAGCAAGAGTTCATTTAGGGCATAAAACTAGGAAATGTAACCCTAAGATGGCACCTTACATTTTTACAGAGCGTAAAGATACTCATATTATTAATCTGGCTAAAACTGCTCGTTCTTTATCAGAAGCTTGTGATTTGGTGTTTGATATAGCAGGTAGAGGAAAACAATTCCCGATAGTCGGTACGAAATATCAAGCAACTGATTTAGTAGCATCAGCTGCTACAGAAGCTCGATGTCATTATGTAAATAGAAAATGGCTTGGTGGTATGTTAACTAATTGGTCTACTACAGAGACGAGACTTCAGAAGTTCAAGGATTTAAAAAAGAACAAGATACGGGACGATTCAATCAACTTCCAAAAAAAGAAGCAGCTATGCTCAAGAGACAATTAGACCAATTGCAGAAATATCTAGGTGGGATTAGATACATGAGGAGCTTACCCGATATTGCGATAATTACCAATCAACGAGAAGAATCCATTGCTCTTGGGGAATGTAGAACTTTGGGTATTCCGACAATTTGCTTGGTTGATACAGATTGTGATCCAGATCTCGTGGATATCCCAATTCCACCCAATGATGATGGTATAGCTTCAATCCAATTGATCCTGAACAGATTAACGTCAGCAATTTGCGAAGGAAGGGCATTAAGGTCATTATAGCTATATGAAGGGCTAATAGAAAGTGAATTAGTAATAAAAAGAAAATAGAAAAAAAAAAAGTGGGGGGGGGAAGGACCTGAGGATTTACTGAGTTGGCTGCTATTCCATCCAAAATATCGTAAGAGCCAATTTCATTTATTGGTTTGGTTGGCTGCTCCAAATTGAAAAATATTCTTAATGGAATAACCCTTTTATTATCTCGTGACATCAAAAATTCTTATGAGTGAAATAATTGAGGAATCTATCATTTATTTGATAAAAATAATTTATTTTCTTCTTTAAGTTCATCTTTACAAGGGGGTAATATGGATATCGTACGATCTCCTATTAGCACACTGAATCATATCTACGATATATCCGGTGTGCAAGTGGGTCAACATTTTTATTGGCAAATAGGGGGGTTTCAAGTTCATGGACAGGTACTTATAACTTCTTGGATTGTAATTTCTGTCTTATTAGGTTCAGCTACCATAGCTGTTCGAGATCCACAAACCATTCCTACCGGTGGTCAAAATTTTGTTGAATATATTCTCGAATTTTTTCGGGACTTGACCAGAACTCAGATTGGGGAGGAAGAATATGGTCCCTGGGTTCCCTTTACTGGAACTATGTTTCTATTTATCTTTGTTTCTAACTGGTCAGGTGCTCTTCTTCCTTGGGGAATTCTAAAATTACCTCAGGGGGAGTTAGCCGCACCTACAAATGATATTAATACTACTGTTGCTCTAGCTTTACTTACGTCAGTAGCATATTTCTATGCAGGTCTTGCAAAGAAGGGGTTAGGTTATTTTGGTAAATATATTCAACCAACCCCAATACTTTTACCAATTAACATCTTAGAAGATTTTACAAAACCTTTATCGCTTAGTTTTCGACTTTTTGGAAATATATTAGCCGACGAATTGGTAGTTGCCGTTCTTGTTTCTCCGGTACCTTTAGTAGTTCCTATACCTGTAATGTTCCTGGGATTATTTACGAGCGGTATTCAAGCTCTGATCTTTGCAACTCTAGCTGCAGCTTATATAGGTGAATCCATGGAGGGTCATCATTAAATCACCGTCCAATCAGACAGAATAGTTTCTAAGTATCGTACCAACGCATGACTTGATATGTATGGTAGAAGCAAATCATATTTCTTAGTAAAAAGAGCTTGGTAACAAGATTTAAGATCGGTTAACTACTTCTGTCCATTAGATCTCCAGATAGAGTGGATCCGATTGGTCCGTTTGTATAGAAATATGAGAGAAAACAGGATCGAACAGGTTCACTAATCGGAGTTGTTTGAGTAAAGAATGTACCCCGGCGTAGAACGATGAAATTTTTGTTCCCAGCAAGGGGAGGATTTTTTCGAACATGTTTACTTTGTATATAATTCGTTTCATATATTAATCCATTTATATTGATTAAAAAAGCCTTTTTGATTATATGGATTAATATATCATCCGTAGATGTTATATATAATGACTTATAGGCTTTTACGCAGTCTATTCTCTCTCCGTGATAAGAATTCATATGTTCAATAAAATGGAATCTTTATTTTCGAATATTATTCAGATGAAATATTTTCATAAGGGATAATAGGTTTCCTTATTCGTTGATATTATCACTTTGATACCGAAATATTTTTGGGTTCTTAGTTGTTCGGAAGAAATCGTTCCATAATTTTACCATTGGTGAACACTCAATAGATGAAACTGTTGTATTATACACTATTTCCTGATCTTAGTAAGAGGAGATTACCATGGATCCCTTAATTTCTGCTGCTTCTGTTATTGCTGCTGGATTATCTGTAGGGCTTGCTTCCATTGGCCCTCGCGTTGGCCAGGGCACTGCTGCGGGCCAGGCTGTAGAAGGTATTGCGAGACAACCAGAAGCAGAAGGTAAAATACGAGGTACCTTACTGCTAAGTTTAGCTTTTATGGAAGCTTTAACAATTTATGGACTAGTTGTGGCCCTAGCGCTTCTATTTGCGAATCCCTTTGTTTAATCCTGAAAAAAAAAAAAAAAAGATCCCTACACCTCGTCATTACATTAGTATTTCTCCAAGAATTTCCTTGTTCAGCTGCGGGAGAGGCTGATCTTAATAATTAGCAAATGAATTCTTCTTCCTACTTCGGTCGGAAAGATTCATGATGCGTGTGACAGGGAAGGGAAGGGAATGGATAGGGCAAGAAAATTCATTTTATCCTTTTCTTTTTATCCTTATCAAAAACCTGGGACTAAGTATCCAAAATATTCTTATCCAGAACTAGATAGGATCAAAAAAGAAAAGAACAAAATGATGTAGAACATATCCTTATCTATGAGAGGCGAGCATATGAAAAATGTAATTGATCCTTTCATTTCCTTGAGTTATTGGCCTTCTGCTGGGGGTTTCGGATCAAATACCAATATTTTAGAAACAAATATAATAAATCCAAGTGTGGTACTTAGTGTACTGATCTATTTTGGAAAGGGAGTGTGTGCGAGTTGTATATTCGAATAACATGGCTGGGCCCAACCAGCTGCACTTTGGAGATAGAAAAGTGCATGATCTCAACGAATTACTTCCGAACGGGGAATAGCGAAGAACTATAGCATTTCGTAATTGATTGGGAAATGAACTATTAGTTTATACCAACCAATGAGGGAGGACCACTAGAATGGTTAAAGCTGAACTGTTTGAAGTCTAAGCACAACTAACCGGGTATTCTTTCCACCGCTGTGTCAAGATGAGATGGATTCAAAGGCATAGTTGGAGATTGATCCGATATAAAACATTCATATCAATGGAATAATTTCATCTATTTACCGAAAAATAGTCCCAATCTCCCATCCAATTTTAGTTCCAATGCTGAACTGACAACCTAAACAGAAAGGAAATTATTCGATAGAACAAAAATAAGGAGGCACAAATTAATTAATTGAATGGAACGATTCAAATTTCATGGGGGAAGAATAGGAGAGAAAAGGGGAAACGAAAACAAAAACAACTTTATCGATAATTGCAAATCCCTTTTGCTGGAAGAGCCCTTGGAGATCTCGGTCTTTTATAAATTGATTCTAATCTTCCGTAAACGGAACGGAAAGGGCAGGCTTGGTGTCAAGGGGGAACGTATATGTTCCTGGGGAATAAAAAAGAACTGAGCAGGAGAGCCGAATGAATCGAAAGATTCGTGTTCGGTTTGGGAAGAGATTATGAATTCGAGAAATTTGTGAATAGATAATCTACTTTCATTAAGTAATCTATTAGATAACCGTAAACAGAAAATATTGAATACTATTCGGAATTCGGAAGAACTATGTAAAGGAGCTATCGATCAGCTCGAGAAAGCTCGGGCTCGCTTAAGGGAAGTGGAAATGATAGGGGACGAAATCCCGGTAAATGGAGACTCCCAAGTAGAACGAGAGAAAGAGGATCTCATCAATGCTGCTTCTGAGAATTTGGAACAATTAGAGGATCCCAAGAATGAAACGATTTACTCCGAACAGCAAAGAGCAATTGACCAGATCCGACAACAAGTTTCTCGCTAAGCTTTACGAAGAACTATAGGAACTTTGAATAGTCGTTTTAAAATTGAGTTGCATTTACGTACGATCAATCAAAATATTGGCCTGTTTAGAACCATGATGAACACACCAGATTAGTTGTTAGTTGTTATAGGCCCTATTTCTCAACAGATAATTAATAAGTGCTAATGGGAAATCTTCAAATCGACGAAATTAGTAGTATTATACGAAAACAGATCAAACAATATAACGACGCAGTAGGAGTTGGTAATCTTGGCACCGTACTTCAAGTAGGAGATGGCATTGCTCGTATTCATGGTCTTTATGAAGTAATGGCAGGGGAATTAGTGGAATTTGGAGATGGTACAGTAGGCATTGCCCTAAATTTGGGATCGGATAATGTTGGAGTTGTATTAATGGGCGATGGCTCGATGATACAAGAAGGTAGTTCCGTGAGAGCAACAGGAAAAATTGCTCAGATACCAGTAAGTGATGCGTATTTGGGTCGTGTTGTAAATGCTCTAGCCCAACCCATTGATGGTAAGGGTCAAATTTCAGCTTCCGAATTTCGACTGATTGAATCTCCCGCTCCAGGTATTATATCAAGACGTTCCGTATATGAACCCCTTCAAACGGGGCTTATTGCTATTGATTCTATGATTCCCATAGGACGTGGTCAGCGAGAATTAATTATTGGGGACAGACAGACCGGCAAGACAGCAGTAGCTACAGATACTATTCTTAATCAAAAGAGTCAAAATGTAATCTGTGTCTATGTAGCAATTGGTCAAAGAGCTTCTTCCGTGGCTCAGGTAGTTAATACATTTCAAGAACGTGGCGCAATGGAATATACCATTGTGGTAGCGGAAAATGCGGATTCTCCCGCTACATTACAATATCTCGCTCCTTATACAGGGGCAGCTTTGGCTGAATACTTCATGTATAAGAAACAACATACATCAATCATTTATGACGATCTCTCCAAACAGGCACAAGCTTATCGACAAATGTCTCTTCTATTAAGAAGACCACTTGGCCGAGAAGCTTATCCGGGAGATGTTTTCTATTTGCATTCCCGTCTCTTGGAAAGAGCAGCTAAATTAAGTTCCCAGTTAGGTGAGGGGAGTCTTACTGCTCTACCAATAGTTGAGACTCAAGCTGGAGATGTTTCAGCTTATATTCCCACTAATGCAATTTCCATTACCAATGGACAAATATTTTTATCGGCCGATCTATTCAATGCCGGGATCCGACCTGCTATTAATGTGGGTCTTTCCGTATCTAGAGTAGGATCTGCGGCTCAGATAAAAGCTATGAAAAAGGTAGCTGGAAAGTTGAAATTAGAGTTAGCTCAATTTGCAGAGTTGGAAGCCTTTGCACAATCTGCTTCCGATCTTGATAAAGCTACTCAAGATCAATTGGCAAGGGGTCAACGATTACGTGAGTTGCTCAAACAATCTCAATCGGCTCCTTTGAAAGTAGAAGAACAAATAGCTACTATTTATACCGGAACAAATGGATACCTGGATATATTAGAAATAGCACAGGTGAGAAATTTTCTCGTTCGGTTACGCGAGTATTTGATAAAGAATAAACCTCAGTTCGGAGAAATTATATGTTCTACCGGTACATTTACAGAAGAAGCGAAAGCCCTTTTGGAAGAGGCTCTTAAGGAACATACTGAACTTTTTTTACTTCAAGAAAAAAAATGAATATTTGATAATGTGGTGGGATTATTCAGAACAGGAAAAAGAGCTGAATAATTTGTTCCAATACATTGCACAACAATTTAGAACAATTGAAGAGTATTACGTCCAATAGGATTTGAACCTATACCGAAGGTTTAGAAGACCTCTCTCCTATCCATTAGACGATGGACGCTCTTTCTATCTTCCCTTTTTTTATTTTAACTCCTTTTGGCATACATTGTCCCGATCTACCTTTTTATTCACAATGATGTTATAGGATAGGAAAAGAATGGAATCTATTTCACATTGCAACGGAAAATTTATTTCGAGTGAATCGTGAAATTATGTTATATACTTAATCACTTTATATCTACCTATTCTATCTATATAGATAGATATAGAACAGGTAGATATCTGTTAGCGGGTAGCGGGAATCGAACCCGCATCGTTAGCTTGGAAGGCTAGGGGTTATAGTCGACATTGATTATTCAATGCCTCTAATTCAGAACCGAACATGAGAATTTCATGTCATTCAGCTCCTTCATGGGGGATAGAGAGCGGTATGAGGGAAGAAGCGGAATATTTATATCAAATCTTTGTGAAAGGAAATTTCAATTCTTTTCTTTCTCCTCTTTTATTTTCGAACAAAACCCTAATTTCTTATCGTACCCATGGCATCTACGTCAGTTTCTTCTCTTTTCTACTCTTCTCTTTTTTTAGTGAAGGGCCCAAAATCGTAGAATACTTACTCACTTTCTAGATGATCCCGATAGAAAGAGAAATTTGAAAAGTTTCAAATAATCACAAATCTTTCTAGTTAATTCGTTCCCTATTTCTACTGATTCTGATCCCCAGGAGAACAAATTCCACCGAGCTCGAACGAAACGCTGATAACCCAAGTAAACCAAAGTCATCGTTCTATAGCTATTCCGCTTCAACCTGGGGTCCTTCCATCCATAAGTTGAAGGTTTAGTCACGATGAAAAAATATCTTTGGATCCCCATAGATCCGGAATTTATCTAACCTTTCAAACATTCTGTGTCGCTATCTTGGAACCAAAAATGTGTTTCTCTTTCATCATTTCAGACCCAGATTACGAGAAGGTATGCTATTCCTGGGCATTCATAGGGAAGGGTTTGAGCCTATCCGGAAATAGAGCTTTAGATGGATCTTTGATCCATGTAAAAGATCCTTCAACTATTTGAGTTGATAATGTAACGAATCACACTTTTACCACTAAACTATACCCGCAACGATCTGATTGTAACATACAGATCGATCTTTTGTCCAACCAATAGGAAGATGAAAAATATATGAGAATGTCACTTTTACTTAAATTTTTAACATTACCATGAAATGACTCAGGATGTTTGAGAGTGGTTCCAGCTTGATCGGACTTCATATGGAGAAAATAGAATTTCATATCCTATTCAAAATTCAACAGACTTAACAGTTTTCAGGAATTCAGGATCAATGGTATGGTGGCATGTCATTAGATTATATCATGTATGAGGGTATGTGATTAGCATTTAATCAAGAGCACCAAGCCCTATATGTACCCTAGTGTTGGTGGTGTTAATTGTTGAACTCTTTTGTCATGTCGTTAGCAAAAAATTACATTTCAATCAAGTCAAAATAATCGATCAAGCATGTTAAGTTCTTTCTACCATATTTTAAGGCTTGCATTAGGGTTTGATCAAAATTGGGCAATTTTGACTAATGTCCCTAGATAATCGAGGTAGAGGAAAAGGCTAGACAAGAGGAAAAGGCTAGACAATAGGAGAAGAATCTAGATTATAGATGGTTGATGCATCTAAATGGTTGATGCTCAAATAATTAATCATTAATGTACAATGGATGTCATATCTATCTTGATTTATGTACAAATATGCATGCTTCCATATCTTCTACAATTAATTTGGTATTTTGGATATTTTTTTAATATAAATGCAAAAAAATAAAAATAAAAAAATATATATATAGTAGACGCTTCCGAGACGCTTCGCTTCCTAGATTTTTTGGAAATGACGCTTCCGCGTCCCCGCTTCCAAAAAACGTCCCCGCTTCGTCCCCGCTTCGTGCAACGTTGGTTTTGGGCAACTGTAATATCCCGAATGGAAATAAACAGCAATATAAAGCACATAAACAAAGACAAACAACAACTAGAGAGATATCACATGAATAATAACCAATATGGAGAACGCTGAGCCATTTTATTAATATTGAAAGATAGAAATGAGTACAAAGGTGATCAGAATGACGACACCTTGGCTTGCACTAGGCAAGCGTAGAAATACTTTCAGGATATGACCTGAAATGGCTGCTACTCAAGACTGCGTAATCTCCAGTGCTGCTGGTGCTGGTGCTGCTACCGCTGGAATGAAAGGATGATTTGGGGCTGTTCCCCTCCTCAGAAAATTATGAAACTCTGGAAATGGCCTCTCCACACAAAACCCAGAAAAGCCCAGAGAGCTTCCTGGAAATGGATGACCCCCGAAAATACCTCCCTCGAGGCACTATGCTATTCCCCAAGAGAAACACTGACCCTGAATGCTCTGATGCCAATGATGGCCCTCGTCTCTGTCAAAATGATAGAATATGGAAGAGCTGATCCCTCTCCAACTCCTCCGGGCTGAATCCCGTGATAAACCCTCAATCCAGAACCAGCTCTATCCAAGACTGCGTCCTCCCTCTCATTGACTGCGCTGTCTCTTCTAAGGAATGCTCCCAACTGTGGATGCTGCTATCCTCTCCGGTAAAACAAGATGAAACTCCTCGCCCGAGCAAGCACTCGAAGTCTCCCGAGGCTGAGGTTGGGATCTCTGAACGGAGACACCCGATGTACTGAACAGTTCGTGCAGACTTTGCTAAACAGCAAGCGTGCTCAATATCAAAAGACAAATCTCAATATGCATAATCAAAATGAGAGAATGAGGAGCCTCTTCCCCTTTTTATGCTTTGAGAGCCTTGATCTCACCTGTGCCCCACCAAACTGCGTTGCCCCTCTCGGCCCACGCGGTCCCTCTCTCACTGCGCTGTCATGGGCCCACGCTGCCCATGCTGCCACTTACCTCACGCTGCCACTTCGTCCTTCTGGGCCCCACGCTGCCAAATAATTATATGCTCAAGTGACTTTAGGAATGTTTATTTCCTAAGTGTAGGTGGTGTGTCTCATCACCTACTTTATTAACTGAATTAACTTTAGAAAAGCAAAACTGGCCAAAATTAATATTACCAATTAGCTGCTGCTAATTGGGGATATTACAGCAGCGAATTCGGTGGCTAGACTACATGCAAGCACAACCGTAGATATGAAAGTGGCTCGACTATGGCAATACGCCATGATGTCCCTGTTATTGGAGCGGCACAATTTTGGAATTGCTGAGGTGATCCACGAGCTGTAGCTGCCACGAGCAAGCTCTTAATGATTCGGCAGCTAGAGCAAGCTCTTAATGATTCGACCCTCAAAATTGATTGGGAAAAACTCCACGCTTTCCTATGCCTCGGCCTGCATATCTATACCCCTCGTCAAATAATTTTGGTCGCAGCCCAATTTCTATTTGAATAATGCTCTCGACTTGGATGATGCCCTTGTCCAGTTCGGAAAGACAACCTTCAAGAAAGTCCAAAAAATGAGGCCCTTTGTGTTTTAAAATAAAAACAATTTTATTCACAGCCTTCAAATAATCTTTCACGACCCTTGCAAAAATAGACGACAAATTAATCTTATGCCTTCTTTTAAAAAAAAAATAATTCGTGGACTACACCAATCCTTCACACTTCTTAAAATAATTCCGTGGCCCACACCAACACTCTATGCAGATTTGTTTTTGCAGCGGCTACACAATCGGCCACGTCCTCAGCCACTTCGATCAACAACTGGGGCTTCAATAAAATCGACCCCATGACAAATAGTTTCAATCGTTTTACTTGGACCCACACCTTCTTATGCGAATTTGAATCTACGACTAAAGAATTCACACTGCCCTACGTGAAATTCAACCAGCAATTTAACTCAGTCTTTCAGCAAGGATATGCTCTGCCTTTTCAAATTGGCTGGCAGCTTTGACTGGTGAGTTATATTGACACCAGCATTTGCTGCTGCAGATGGGATCACTAACATGCGATCGATTTCATCACTTCAAACTCTGCTCCCAAACACTGAGTCAACTGGGCCAAAACAATTGCTACGACAGCGAGGGAAAATGTCTTTATCGCGACAACTCTGCTTGACTCAAGCACCAAATATACAAATGCAATCGATTTTTGTTTTCAAAGAATAGAAGATTTCTGGTGCGGAAAACCCTAGGAATGTGCCTTCATAGACTTGGCTCAGAGTCGGTTTCCAATAAACCCTCAAGCTGGCAGGAACACCAGCTCTGATACCACTGTAATATCCCCAAATGGGATATTTTACTAATTTTGCAAAAATCACACTAACCCAACATTTTACCATAAAATTACTGAATTAATAAACAAAAGATTGCCATGTAAAATAAAACACATAAGCACTGCAATCTATAAACACATCGAATAGGAAGAATCTTAGCATTTTTATTATAGATAATAACTGGGGTTACAAATACATCTGACCCAAAAAGAGCTGAGATGGAGAACTGGCCATCAATATGAACTGCTGCACTGCGCTGGCCTCCAAAACTGAACTGTTGCACACTCCCTCTGGCAACAACTACCACTGAATCCACTGAAGCACACGTTGAAGATCTGAATGATCCTCACTCCAATATCTCTGAAGCTTTGCGAAACTTCTGAATGAAGTCCCTTGAAAGGGAGTTGGGTTTCCGTCCAACACTCACAAATCACCCGAGGGTTTGCGTCCTGGGGCTACGGCTGAAGTAGAGAACCACGTCTCAAACCTCTTAAATAAGAAAAAGATCTGATCCAAGATATCCCTCAATGGCCTCCTCCATTTCTTTTATAGATCTCTTTGCTCCTTCTAGACCCTTATTTTATTATTATTTTATTCATGGAACACTTTTCTCTCTTATTATAATATTCCTTTTTAATGCAGAAAACAGTAAGTAGGCTACCACGTCTCCTTCGATCACTAAAAGTCTTGTCCAATCATCCCACCATGTAGGTATCCTCGTCTCAGTTCCAATGAGCTATTACACTAAGGTGTTCTATCATGTATTCCTCCCGGAATGCCACCTTGAGCGTAATTAACCGAGTTAAGCCCAAAAATAACTCAATTTTCTGAAAGTTGTCGGAATGCACTGGAATGAAAGGCAAGCTGCTCGGATGATGGAATACATCAAGCGAATGCTACCCGACCACATAGAAACTCCTCAAAACTCCTCCAAAAAGCCATTGGGCCCGCTGATGACACCAACATGTACCTGTGACCTGTCTGCTCCTAACTCTAGAAGTCCATCCTAGCCCTGTCAAAGATGACACCAAAAAAGGCAATATTACAGACCTTCCGCCCCAATATTGCTTGCCCTCAAGCAATCCAAATATGCGGCCCACCCTGTTGGCCCGATGCAACTGAGACCCAATGCCTGGATCACATACAAACCCCTGGGTGCTGTTATGAACCTGTGTCAAGCCACCCGGAATAGACCCCTTAATACCAGGATCCTTAACTGGTCTCTCACAGTACCTGTCAACAAATAATCCTCCCGGATCCCATCGCCACCATGGCCAATCATCGTCTAAGTCCCACGACTCGGACGACTCATTGCCTATGGCTATAGATGATGCCCCATGAAGTGAAAACTGCCAGCAATCATCAGGGATCCTCGGCTCCTGCTGTTGTATACCTCTAACTGTATAAGCTGCCCCACCAACTGCGTACCAACTCATCACCTCTCTCCAATCCAAGTCCTGAGTCAATCCAATGTTGATCTTGCTCTCCTGAAATCGGGATGGAGTGCTGAAGAAATGACGACTTGTGCACCACTGCCAGCTGGAATCTGTAGCATTTTCCATGTCTAAGGGCCCCTGCTTTGTTGTGCTCCCTACGAAGAAGATCGTACCATCAAGAGGGTACCAACTCATGATCTCCCGCCAATCTATCCTAAAAGAAGAATCCATTAAAGTGACAACTGTATACGGAACATGCCTGGGGTTGAAACTCTGGGAATGGCCTCCTCTCCCAATACCCAGAAAAGCCCAAAGAGCATTTCGAGAATGGTTGACCCCAAAAAATACCTCCTTTGAGGCACTACGCTAACCCTCAAGGGAAAACGCTGACCCTGAAGGCAATACTGCAAAATATGGCCTCTCCCTCTGCAAAATGTCTCCAATAACGGTTGATCCCTTCCCTAATCCTCTGGTCTGAATCCACCCAAATCACCTCAATCTGGAACTCCCCCCAACTAGAACTGCATCCTCCCTCTGCAAGACTGTGCTGTCCCTCCAAGGAATGCTCCTCAATGACTGAAGCTCTGATCTCTCCCAAATATCTCCAATAGGCAAGGGTTGGCCCCTTGCTCACTTCTCCGGCCCGAATCCTCCAAGATGGCACCAATCTGGAGCTCTCCCAAAATGAACCGCGTCCTCCCTCTCAAGACTGCGCAGTCCCTAGATGCTTTGCTCCACAACGAAGGCAACCACAAATCCTCCTGCAAAATTGATGGTAGAATACCTCACCCGAGCAAGCACTCGAAGTCTCCCGGGGCTGAGGGTGGGATCTCCGCACAGAGACACCCGGTGTATTGAACAGTACGTGCAGAAGCTAAATAGCAAGTGTGCTCAATGTCTAGAGACAATCTCCGAAATGCATAATCATCAATCATGAGAGAAATGAGGTAGCCTCTCCTCTTTTTATCTTGGGTGAGCCTCCCTCTTTGCTTGGCCCCACCATGCTTACGTTGCCTCTCTTTGGCCCATGCTGGCAACTCAACTATGCTGGCTGGGCCCACACTGTCTAAGTGTGTCACCCCTCTACGTTGTCACTTGGCCCCGTTGGCCCACCTTGACCACAACGTTATATCTCCAAAGTGACTTTAGGGAGTGCGCTTTATCCTAAGTGAGTCATATTCTCCTTTCACCCACTTTATTTATATTTTAACTTTATAAAGGCAAAAATTAGACAAAATTAATATTTCCAATTAGCTGTTGCTAATTGGGAATATTACAGTCCTCCCCGCCAAAAATTGCTTGTCCTCAACCAATGCCTGAACAAGCCTCCTCTCTAGCTGATGCTCCCCACCATCACTGTAAAATGTGCCTGGGTCCCAGATGCTCCACTGAATCTTCCCCATCCTCTGTATCACCCTGATATGGAGGGATCTCTCAATGCCGGGATCCCAAGCCATCCTGTCCAACATGAGGCTCCACCTGCTCCACTCACCATCCTGCCATGCTAATGAAGTCCACCACTTCATTAATGACTCGCTAAAGCCCGATGGAAGATATACATGATCTCCCCATGTAGTATACAACTCACCCATAGAGGTTATCGAGCTGTGTAGAGCTGTAATGCTCAAGTCCCCTGCTAATCTCGAAGAGGTACCACCATGCTGGTGTTGCGCTACTCTGATCATGAGATACTCTCTGTCATGCGCAGACTGTATCCCCCTCTCCTGAGACCTAGTGGCAGGAGATCTATGAGAAAAAATCTCATCCGACCCAGGCATCGCCATGATGCCAATACCTACCCCTCCGAATGCAGCGCTGAATCTATGCAGCAACAGAGAAAGTCTGCCTTGCCATACGATGGAGGCCTCTGTGTACCCCCATGTGCCAACCCAACAATGAACTAGACCACTCTCTGTCCTGACTCCGACCATCATGAGACAGAATGGGCTATCAATCAACTGAATCCTTGCATCCCATAGTCGGACCTGTTGCACCATAGCTCTGACAACTGCGGGAATCCCTCCGTGCCTCATCTCTAGTCCCTGCTCGTGATCAATATAGAGGGTCCATATATCATGGGAAAATATGATACATGCTAACTTGCCCTGTGTCGGCCACTGTGTAGTACCGATGCTCGCTGGAAGCCATATGTGACAAATAGCCACCCCCTGAATGCAATCAATAGATAGATATCTGATACTGCCAATTGACTCAAGGCATGTGGATCCCTCCTCTCTCTGTCAACCATCTCCACTGAATATGCCATCCACCCTCTTGATAATGTGTCGATACATTGTCTGGAGCCCATACACATACTGGGATGCTACCTCTGCTGTGCCTAGTATCCTCTGCCCATGCATGGTCTCGAAATGCCCTGAGAAAATAGTGATGCATGTCTCCCTCATGACCTGCTCCCCAATCGTAGGCTCAGCGATGACTGATGTGCCACCCCTGCAGAGGATCATCTCATCCCCTAACCTGTGGTTGTCAACTAGTGCACCGTCCGAGTGCCACTACTGAGAAATCTCTCCCCTAGTGTGTTGTGTGTCATCCAAATATATTGGGTGAGCCTTGCGTACCTCCTGCTCATGCCCAAAGTGCTAGAGGACAACAACAAAATCGACTGTGCCCGTGAGTGATGTAGAAGAGGGTCAAGTGCGTGAGTCCCCACAGATACCGTCAAGCATCGCTCATCTGTCTCCCCATCGATCCTGGGTGAAATACCCCCAAAGTTAAGCCCGGTGTCCCTGTCCATGAGTCTCCCTGGAGGCAATACTCTAAGACCCCGCTGTGCAGCACCGTATGCCCTCGCATACCACCGATCATCCATGTACTCTTCGACATGCCACTGCATACTGAGGCATACCCCTGTACACTGCTAGATACCCCCTACTACTGCTGTACCACCCTGTACTGTCTTGTGCCTTGTCTGTGTCAAGGCATCGGTCACTCCTCGCGTGTTCTCAATGTGATGTAGGGCACTCCTACTCCTCAATGCAGTCCCACACACTACGGTACACCACCATGCAACTCCATGTCCCCCGGTAATCCGCTGCTCAATGCTAGATGCTCCCACACATCGTTGGATGTGATGGCCTAGATTTGTGTCTCTACATGTCGGACCACCCTCAATCGGTATCATCATCTCCACTGTCGCATTGCTATACCCGTCGACGAACGGATCATCGCTCCAAACCCTCCTCGAGGGGTCCGAGAAGTGAATCTCCCTATGTGTCAGTAGTGATACCACCATTGCTCGGCTCCGCTGTGACCTCTATGCCCCACACAAAGGTGAAGAATCCTTGGCCCCATACAAGGCACCATCTGTTGGCATGCCAATGCCACCTCCTCCGACAAGCTTCTGCTAAGGTATGTTGATCACCCTGTGACCTCGTGTACAAATGTCATACCAAGACAACCTAGGGAGTCTGCCCATAAACTGGTTGGCCACTGGAGCTGACTGGAACTTCCCTAGCAAATGTGCATGCTCAACTGCTAGGCCAACAGTACCCTCTAAGACATAGTCAACCGACCTGCCTGGGAAATGATAGGTGATCCCGCCTAGATCCCAATGCCAGTCTGGGGTTCCTGTATTCCCAGCACTTGGAAACTCTTGTTGAACTACACCCGGGTCCACCACTATCTCCATAACCCACTCCACCAGGTACCAACTCAAAATATCTCGCCATCCAACCTCAACATGTGGATGCTGCACCCTGTGCAACTCTGATCGTCTCATACCGCTATCCAAGTCAACGTATGAGATCTGACTAAGTGGCTCCGCCTCTCTCTCTCCAATGGAAAGAGGTGACCCAACAATGCTGCTAGCCCCGTTTATGCATGCCTGAAGGGGGCTTCTTTGACACTCCAATGTGCCCTCTAGCTGTACCATTAGGGAATCCAGTCATTCCCCAATGTGGGCCAACTTGGCCGCTGACTTGGCACAAACCACTCTCATGCCCTCTAGCTCCTCGTTCTGTAACAAAATATCCTCTCGTACTGACGTGGCCTTCCCTTTCAAAACTAGAAGGTCGGCTCGAAGCTGATGACACCGTTGTGTGCGACTATCGTCCAATACTTCTGTATCTCCTAGTGTCTCGTCAAAGGTGGATACATCTCTTGGGACCTCACCCATCTGCCGTGTGCTGCTACCACCCGAAGACTCAGACACTACCCCGGTCATCACCTCAATGGATGGTACTACTGGGGTAAGCTCTACTCACTCTACTACGATGTCAACCGATATGGTCAAAGAAGTCTCCAACACAGGTGACCCCTGCGCCATACTGAGTGTATCCACATGCTCCCCATGATCCTATGTGCCCTCATCCTCCAAGTGCGAGGTAGCCATTTTGATGGCTTCCCCCTCCGTTATTCGGTCAAGCTAGAAAGAGGTATCCAACTTTTCCAACCGATCCCAAACCATGCAATCAGTGGATCCATCATATGTGGGAAAAGGTGACCTCCTAGTGGTACGCTGCAACTTTGAACTCTGTGTGCTAGACCCCCCACTGTTCCTTCCTCCTTCATCTTGCCTGAGCTGACAGTAATCTCTGAAGGGCAAAGCCACTCTGAAGTTTTCCCCCATGGACTGCCATTCGCGGAAATAATCTCCAAAGGGTATATGATCATGCTACTTACCTTGATCACTCGGTGCTGGAGGTAAGAATGTAGGCATCGTGATCCTGGTTGGCCTACTGAAGGCTGGTAAATGCTGGTCACACTGTTGTGAGACCCCCATATTTGCCACCTCTACTGCCTTTGGTGGGTAAGATTCTGCCTACCCTCTTTGTTCATAGAAAAATATCCCCACAGCTACTCTTTCGGTGTCATAGACAACTTGCTCCACAGGCTGAGCCAGGTCTATGAGCTTTGATACCACTGTAATATCCCGAAGGGAAATAAATAGTAATATAAAGCACACAAACAAGGTACACAACAACTAGAGACAAACCACGAGACAAAATACACAATATGAAGAACGCTGAGCCATTTTATTGATACTGAGAAATAAGAAAAGTACAAAGGTGATCAGAATGATGGCACCTCGACTTGCTCAAGGCAAGTGTAGAAATACTCTCAGAACAATGTGTGGAATGGCTGCTCCCTCTATCAACTGCGTAATCTCTAAGTTGTTGGAAAATGCTGCTGTGCTGCTGCAACTGCTGAAATGAAATGAGTCTTTGGGGCCGCTCCCCAACTCGGAAAATATTGAAACTCTGGGAATGGCCTCCTCTCCCAATACCCAGAAAAGCCCAGAGAGCTTTTCGAGAATGGCTGACCCCAGAAAATACCTCCTTTGAGGCACTACGCTATCCCTCAAGGGAAAACGCTGACCCTGAAGGCAATACTGCAAAATATGGCCTCTCCCTCTGCAAAATGTCTCCAATAGGTAAGGGTTGATCCCTTCCCTAATCCTCTGGTCTGAATCCACCCAAATCACCTCAATCCGAAACTCCCCCAACTAGAACTGCGTCCTCCCTCTGCAAGATTGCGCTGTCCCTCCAAGGAATGCTCCTCAATGACTAAAGCTCTGATCTCTCCCAAATATCTCCATTAGGCAAGGGCTGGCCCCTTGCTCACTTCTCTAGCCCGAATCCTCCAAGATGGCACCAATCCGGAGCTCTCCCAAAATGAATTGCGTCCTCCCTCTCAAGACTGCACAGTCCCTAGATGCTCTGCTCCACAACGAAGGCAACCACAAATCCTCCTGCAAAATTGATGGTAGAATACCTCACCTGAGCAAGCACTCGAAGTCTCCTGGTGCTGAGGGTGGGATCTCCGCACAGAGACACCCGGTGTACTGAACAGTACGTGCAAACTAGCTAAATAGCAAGCGTGCTCAATGTCTAGAGACAATCTCCAAAATGCATAATCATCAATCATGAGAGAAATGAGGTAGCCTCTCCTCTTTTTATCTTGGGTGAGCCTCCCTCTCTCTTTGGCCCCACCATGCTTACGTTGCCTCTCTTTGGCCCACGCTGCCAACTCAATTGCGCTGGCTGGGCCCACGCTGTCTAAGTGTGTCACCCCTCTACGTTGTCACTTGGCCCCCTTGGCCCACCTTGACCACAACGTTATATCTCCAAAGTGACTTTAGGGTGTGTGCTTTATCCTAAGTGAGTCATATTCTTCTTTCACCCACTTTATTTATATTTTAACTTTATAAAGGCAAAAACTAGACAAAATTAATATTTCCAATTAGCTGCTGCTAATTGGGAATATTACAGTTTCTGTTTTGAAACTTTCACATGGTATTAGAGCAGTGCAGTTCAAATTGATCCATCAACAAAGCGGCTGAAGATATTTGCTGCAGGAAGGGCAGTTGAAGTAGTAGAGATCTAGAAGAAGGCAGCGCAGCATCAGGAGGGACGTAGACCTTGCAAGGGTGATGCAGAGTTAGTGTGCTCACGCTGAGACTAATGCAACTCTAGAGAGGTGCGCAAAGCCAGTTTGCTCACGCAGATACTGACGCAGCACCAGGAGAGGGACACTGAGCCAGTTTGCTAATGCAGAGGTTGACGCAACACCAAGAGGGTGACACAGTCCGAGTGGAGAGTTGCTGTGCAGTTTTCCAAGTTTGGAAGTGCAGTTTTTGATCTTCTAAAGTTGTTGGTGTGGCACAGGTTCTGTCGGTGCAGAACAGTGCCTAACAAAGGTGACAAAAGCGGGGGGGGGGGGAATAGTCGCTCAACAGATTCTCTAGCCAAGGAATCTTAGTTTAATCAAGAGGAGTGATCATAGAGGAGTGCTTCATTAGATTTGGTGAAGGATTTCCAGGAGGGAAATCATTTTTCAGAGGGAGGACATTCTCTAGAGGGTTCTTTCACCAAGAAGCCCAGATCCAGTCTTTTGCTGAGTGTAGCAGCAGCGGAAGGGAGAATATTTTGTGATTCGACAAATTGAGCAGAGATGGTTTCTCATGGACTGAGAGATCAGGATAGGTTGGACGGTGTGTCCCACTTTGTCATTTGGAGTGCCAGAATCCTGACAATCCTGGATGAGTATGGCATCAAGGACCATGCAGAAAATGTCCTAGCTGTGCAAACCGATGCAAATCCCCTAAAGAAATTCAACGAGAATCAGGCGCGAGCTAAGCGCTTGATCATGGATGGAGTAAAGGATCATGTGGTCCCTCATATTTCTGGGAAGAACACGGCAAATGAGATGTGGACAACATTGAACAAAATGTATCAGGGAAGCTCTGTCCAGATGCGGTTGTTCCAGATGCAGAAGGGAGTGGAAATCGATCCCTTCCTCTTTAGACTTCAGACTATCTGAGACCAACTAATTGCTACGGGGTCAACTCCGGATGAAGAGCTCATGGTGAGGACTGCCCTGAATGCAATCACCGATGAATGGGAGACGTTTATCAAAAGCATCTGGGGTAGAGCAGCACTACCATCTTGGGTGGATATGTGGGAAATCCTCCTTCAGGTGGAAATCAAGAGAATAACCAAGAAGCAAAGCAACAACGGTGGATTCAAAGTAAAGAAAGAGGAGGAGGATGTAGCCCTTGCATCTAAGGGATAGAGGTAGCAAGGGAAGGAGAAGAAGGACCTCTCCAAGGTCTGTTGCTTCAGGTGTGGTGAACTTGGACACTTTGCCAACACTTGTCCTAAGCAGAAGAACAAGGAAGCATCTGATTCCAAGGCAGAAGCAACGAAAGGGGACAGTCATAGTGAGGATGATGTGACCATGAGTGCTCATGTGCCTTGAGAGAAGAGGTGGGGCGATATTGATCTATAGAGCAACTACAGATGGTGGCGGGATCCTTGAGGTGCCCAAACTCTTGGATCACATACGATCTAGGGGAGCCTTAAGACAGTAGCGGGGTGACTCTAGTAGTGGGTGCAGAAGATCATGAAGAAACAAAGGAAGTGCTGGGACATCGAAGTCTGGAGCAACGCAGAGGAGAGGCAACAGTAGCGTGGAAGTAGCAGCGTAGAGGCTGATGGGATTTCAGCAGTGTAGAGGCAGTGCTTACGCAGTGCAGTGCAACAGACAACACAATGCTTCAGAGAGACAACGCAGAGTAGCAACAGAGGGTGCTTCAGTAATGAGATGCAGCCCGACTGACTTGTCTGTCAGTTGTTGGGTGATGGTCCATCAGTTGCTTACTTCTCAGCAACGGAGTTGTAGTGGAACAGTTAGCAGTGGAAGTGCTATAGGCAGCATGATGCAACAATTTGAGAGGGAGCTGTAGTACAGATGTGGCAGTGTCGGTGACAGTGACATGGGTAGCAGTACAGAAAGCAACAACACAATGGATGGAGGGCAGCAAGCCAAGCATCAGCAGCGTGGAGACCGGTGCCAAGATTAGGGCAATCCTTTAGTGTGGAAGTATTGCTAGAGCACACTCCTCACTAAGAGGGAGTGTTGAGATTTTGGGGTAGCATCGGGTGTTCTCTAGCTCCGAAACTTTGTGGAGGGGATGGAACACACGAGATCTCCAAGACCCAGAAAGTGTTTGGAGAAATTCCATTCGGTGTAATAGTTATTCAAATAATTAAATTTTTTAATGGGGACCCTAAGTCTAACTTAGGGAAATTAAAAAATTGAAGTGAATTAAATTACACATGTGATGAAATGTTCTAAGTGATGTGGATCAAGCATTCTTTTAATCTGAGTCGTCGATTAGAGATTAGATCACGGTCGTTGGTTTGCCAACGAGAAAAGTATAAGAGAAGGGCTTGGGGTTAGTTGGAGAACACACACACATTGCAGAAACACTGAAGCTAAGTCGAATTTCTGGGGCAGGGTTTGCTCAGGAATTCAAAGTGAGTTTGCAGTGTAGTGAGGGGCAGAGATCGGCAAGGGATGATCTAATCCAAAGCCGAGAATACAGCAGTAGAGAGGCAGCATCATACCAGGGCAGTGTAGAGCCCAGCAGGAGGGACGCAACCTAGCCTAGTTGACGCAGAGGGTGATGCAGAGGCAGCGCAGAGACCTTCAGGGTGATGCAGAGGCTGCACTGGGCTAGAGGGGTTCCCGCAGTTGCAGGGAGAGTTGTGCTGAGGGTTCCAGTGGGCCAGAAAGGGGTCGAATTCGTAATTCCCCACAGAGGATTTGATCAGCCATATTTTATGTCTCTAAGTGATAAGGTACAGCTGTCGTTTAATTTCTCTGTAGGGAAAACCGTGCCCAGAATGTTGTATTCAGATTCTGCATAATAATAAAACCCTCTAGAGCTGCTGCATCAGTTTCCCCGCATTGGGTTTTTCCAAGGACATTTGTCCAAAAAATCTGTGTTATTTTGTCATATGTGCGTGATGTCCAGTAAATGATCTGTATATGTGTAGGCTGCAGTTTGTATTTGCTTTGATATTTTTCTGAATACTTCAGTTAAATTACTTGTTAATTAATCAAACAAGTAGGCGAAGTAGATCAAGACACTACAGTAGGGTTTCTGTTTTGAAACTTTCATAGTCTTTGGACTCTATCTTGCTGTGGAGATTCTTCTTTACACACTGTATGGTTGCCCTCCTTTCACGCTGTATAGAGGATCTACTTCCACTGAGGTAGCCCTCAGTCTACCTGAAGAATATGAGACAGATATATGTGCTCCAAACAGTGATAGTATTTGACCCAATAACTGAACTTGACTTCGCTGAGATGGCTTCTATTCTCACACCTGTTTACGCATGAATTGTACCTTTTTTTCCTTCACACTTGATTATAGTACTTGACTAAGATTCTCGTGGCCCAAACAGAGAGCTTCTATTATAGTGATATGCTTCCTCTTATCTTCGCTTACTTCCATTGTCTTGACACTTTCTTCACTGTACTATCCCTTATTCTTGTACCGAAGACCCCAGACCCTTCCATGCACTGAAATCTCAGACTTGATCCGAACTTGATGATGCAATAATGAGGCCGCAGTCCTATATATAGGGACTGTCTCATTAAAAATATGGTTGCACTCAAGATTTTTGAACATGAGTCAAAGTAGCATTTGTGATCTATGCATCTCTTATTTCTATGTATACCTTCATTTGCGAAGTTTATAACAAACATTCATGTTTTAGTTGTTTTCTCTGCATTCTGTCATGTGTAGCTGATAAGTATCAACATTTTTGTTTTGTTGCAGTCTATGATGTAACACGTCGAGAGACATTTACAGATCTAGCAGACGTGTGGTTAAAAGAATTGGACCTCTATTCTACATATCAAGATTGTATCAAGATGGTTGTTGGGAATAAAGTAGACAAGGTAATCTCCTCTTAGAATAGAAATTCAATCAAATCAATGCATATGGAATATATGGGAGGGAACAAATATTCATGATTATTACCAATTTTGGAATAGATCTAGGGGTGTCCAGTGAATAAAGATTTCTTCTTGTTTCTAAATGAATATAGTTATTGAATATATGTATTTTATATATTGTATATCTTTGTACATGCGATCCCTTTTTGAATTGGAAGAAAGCTTTAGGGAAGTATTTTTTAGACTTAAAACACAGACAAAAAGAAGAAACACTAATTATCATAGTGTTAACATGGCTGCATGCTTATTCTAGAGTGTGTGGTAGATGGCCTCCACACTTGAGGATAAGCTATATGGCTAGCCACACCAATGGTATATGAGTATCCTTTTCTTGGTTTAAATGGTTACAAATGGAGTATTGATGTCTTTTGAGATAGAATAAGGGGCAAGACATCCTTGTCTCATTCCCGTCTGCCTCTCTTTGGTGAAGTTTTGCCAATAGAACACTGAAATCAAAATATCTCCATTTATGATTCTGAAAAATTGACGATTGTTGAAAAAATTGACATTGGAAAAAGATGCCGAGGGTATGGGCATTGGGATTTGGGACATGGGATAAATTGGTTAAAAATTTAGAAAAAATCAACAAACCATGGAAAGTATTAAAAAGTACAAAATGATTTTTTTTTTTTACATTTTCTAAAAATATAAACCAACAGAAACATCAAATAAGCACTTCGGCACATAAATATGGAAAATACACTGATACATATGATGTAGTGGATGCCAATATATAAATCAAAGTTCAGACCTCCATTTTTGACACTAAATCTTGATAATTGTCTGTTCAAGACTAATAAAATACAAATTACATATATAATAAATGTATCTCAATATCATGACCTACAATGGTTAATCTAGCAGCTAGCTACTGATTCCTGATAGGTAAAGAAATGGCTCATCCTCTTGTAGATGAAGCCATGTAACATTCCAAATTAGCAGTCAGCTAATTGGAATATTAATTTTGATTTATTTTGGCATTTCCTAATGCTGGACGGAAATAAAGTGGTTAGGGGACCCACAACTAATAATTAAGCCAAATAAAGTCTTTTCCTAAAGCCCCCAAGGGAAAATTGCGGCTCTAAGTGGTGGGGTTGAATTGGCCTTAGGTGGTAGCGTAGACGAGGCATGAAAGAGACAGCGTGGGATTGGCTAGAGGAAGGCAATATGTGATTGGTCAATGAGAGGCAACGTAGGCCAAGGTGGGACCCAAGGCATACGTTGGGCCTCAATGGATAAAAGGAGGAAGGGAAGGCTCATTTGGAGTCATTCATTCATTCAGCTATTTTCTTCTTGTCATTTTGACAGAGCATGCTTGAGCCGGAGAGCCAAGTCTACAGTGTTGTTTAGCACACGAGATCTTCAAGCGGAGATTTCAACCTCTGCCTCAGGGGACTTTGAGTGCCCGTTCAGGAGAGGAGTTCCAAAATTTTATGAGGGATTTTTCTACTAGCAGCATCAGGAGGAAGTTTAGCCATTTCTAGACCGCGCAGAGGAGGAGTAGGTTGCACAGTGGAGGATGCAGTGTAAGGAGGAGTTTGAGTCGAGAGGTTGGAGAGGAGGGAATTCTCATCAGGAGATTTGGAGGGGAGGCTAGCCACCTCCTACCAGGTTTACTGCAGCATTTCAAAGATATTTCCGAGCAGATTCTTCCAGTGGTTCAATTTCCCCTAGTAGTTTATTGTGCTAAGCCCACAAGGGCCAATTTCTGAAGTCAAAACGAGGACAAACCCTTTCTGGGTGTTTCTGGGTTTATTGAGGAGAGGCCAAGATTAATATGGCATAATTTTATGGGTAGAATTAAGAGGGCAAACCAGGATCCCAACTCAGCCAGCAGCTAGAGGAGCTAGGGGAAAATTAGGCAGGAATTCCGAGGTCAATATTTGGCAAAATCCTTCATGGGTTATTGTGGGT
This sequence comes from Pinus albicaulis, assembly GCA_034641835.2. NCBI lineage: Eukaryota > Viridiplantae > Streptophyta > Pinopsida > Pinales > Pinaceae > Pinus > Pinus albicaulis. The sequence continues at coordinate 63,154,796 of CM076581.1, read as the reverse complement.
TTCTGGAGCAGAGACCTTGGTTAAAAGACCAGTATTTTCTGAGCATTATTCCGTGCCCTAGTAGCAAATTCACTGGAGCAACAACAACATTTCTAGGCAAGGCAACGGAGAGACAGAGCCACGCAGAGCCACTTCCAGCAAGAGATTTAGCTTGGGTTTGAGTTCTTCATCTTGCTTTGAGCAGGCCTAGGTGCAAACTTTCTAGCACCACTATTGTACTCATTCCATTCAATTTAATAAAATGGCCCAGTAGTTGTTTTTGGCTCCAGTTTACATGTTTTGATGTATTTTCTGTTGCCGTAGTTTTTAGTCTATTCTCACTTTTATTACTATTAATCCCAATTCGGGATATTACAGTGGTATCAAAGCATAATCTTGGCTTAGCCTGTGGGAAACCCTTCATTCTATGACAAGTCGAGAATTAAAAAAAAAAAAAAAACTAAGAAATCATGGGATCCCAAGAAAGGTTAAACTCAGACGCCATGGCAGTAACCTTGAATGAGGTGATTAAGTTGCAACAAATGATGGTTAATGTGGGGAAGAAATTGATTCATGCAACAATTGGGAATCAGGACCATTCTCAATTATACAACAAATCCGCTTTGCCTAGAATGGTGGATAATACATCAAGATGGCAAGCCATTATTGAAATTGATGTGGAGTTATTGGCAGCAAATTGGCGGGCATACCAATCATTGGGGCATGACATTCAAGCGTCCCTCTCTTTTTGGGAGTTCTGTGAACTAAGAGACATTCACAAATTAGGGGGAATTTCGTGGAATTATGCGGGGATGGTGAGACGGATTAAGAAAGAATATGAAAGAGTAGTTGAAGGGGCCATGGTTGGTAAGGAGATAACTGAGCATACACTCGCTGATGGGACACCACCCATTATTAAGGTATCAATTGATGGGGTATCCGGGGTTGTGACTGAGTTCTATGATGATAGCAACACATCATAAGTTGATGTGGTGTCAAGAGACAACTCCACCATTGTTGAGGAGTCGATAGGTACAGAGGCCTCCAGGTCTATGACAAAATTATTGAATGACAATCACATGCAACTGACTAGTGAGCATGTCTTGCGTGTTGGAGTGTCTATGGAGGAGGGTGTGCAACCATCCTTTGGGCTAGCCCTTGATGAGGCGCTAGGAGATACAAAGGTATTGGATGATGGTTGCACACACCAGTGTCACCAACTTCAGGCCGACCTTCTAGCTTTGAAAGGGAAGGCCACATCTATACGAGAGGCTATTTTGTTGCAGAACGAGGAACTGGAGGGCATGAGAGTGGTTTGTGCCGAGTCAGCGGCCAAGTTGGCCCACATTGGGGAATGGTTGGATTCCCTAATGGTACAGCTAGAGGGCACATTGGAGTGTCAGGGCAGCCTCCTTCAGGGATACATAAACGAGGCTAGCAGCATTGTTGGGTCACCTCTTTACATTAGAGATGTTGGCCTGTGACCGCACACAAGGTGGAGAAGTGGCCCCTATATAACAATGTTGGTTTGTGATTTCCAGGAGCGATAAGGAAACATGGGAAGCTAAGCAAATGAAGGGCGGGAATGGTTGAAGTGAAAGCTAGACACTCCAAGCGCGGGTCGGGCAGACACCCCCGCAGTCAAAAGAAGAAAGAGCTCTTATCACTTACCTTTTCGCATCACCAACCCTTCCGCCTGTCGCACTTCGCACATCACAAGTTATACCATTTACCCTTCGCTGCTCATAACTAAACTCCCCGACTTGCGACTTGCGATATAAGTTGGGCCCCACCTCCGTCCTGTGACGTCACTTCTCCGCTCATCGCACTTCGCCCATCGCAAATCTTAACGCTTACCCTTCGCTGCTCATATATAAACCTTGCGATTTGCGATGTGCAGGCGGCCCCATCTCCGTCTTGCCACGTCACTCCTCCACTCATCGCACTTCGGACATCACAGATTATAACATTTACCCTCCGCAGATTATAACAAAAGCTCCGATTGCAATTTGCGATATGAGCTTTGGCTGCACCTCCCTGCCACGTCATTAATAGCCCCCCCACGAGCTCAGTCCCACTCTTTTCAGTGTTAGTCATCCCGCTAGGTCTACCATTACTTCTGCCATCTCCCCTTCATCTCCGCTCCCTATCATACATTCGACAGCCCATGATTTGTTTCAGCCCCTCTTTCACCTTTCGAAGGTTAACACCAAGGGGGGGGGGGGTTCCGAAATGGCTGGTTTTGGAAACCGCCTCATGTGCTACGCGTCTGCCTGCTGTGATTTCGCCCCCCCCCGATCCAATACCACAAACCGGACAGGTCCCCCTCTGAAATCTGGTTTTCGGTTTTGCGAGTCCTTCACATGCATGGGTTTTTGAGGTGGAGCAAGCGCAAATATGGTTTATTCAGTTGTCCAAGAACTCCTTGTCAAAGAGCGAGGCACGCGCAACATGATTGGCCGTTCCGTAACGGTTAGTGGAAACTATGAGAACAGGGAGTGGAGGTTTTCAACAACAGGTGGAATCAAATAATGGAAGTTAGATTGCCCACCTGTTCACAGCCACTCCTCGCCACCCCATTTTGAAGATTCCCGGATTTGGCCTCCGTGGCCAACTAAGTTGTTTTCTTTTACTATTTGATTATGATGTTTTGCTGGTGAAATCTCGATTTCACTCGATATCGTTTTGATTTTCTGTTTGCAGGAGTGATTGCTTGATGCACGCGTTTTTAGTTGGTTAGGATATTTTGATTTTCACATGTGTGGGTCGATCATGAATGATTATTCATTTGTGAACCCTCGAGGAGAACTCTATTTGTAGAGAATTCAGAGATGAAAGAAATGTTCTGAATTTTGGAGAAGTTTTGCTGTAGTTCTGTGCGACTGTGCTCTTTATGCTCTAAGATACATATTTGGGAGAGTTGTTTTGAATATAATCTGATATATAGCGTTGTTTATTTGGATTCCAGATGGAGCAATGAGTAGTATGTATTTGTATTCTTTTGTTTATCAGTAACGTCTTGTTTATGTATAATCATCTTTCAATGTTCTACTGCTGTGATGATTAGTGTAATGTAGTTGCAGGTGGTATGCATTTTTACCCATGAATTCGTGTATGTATAACGCTCATGTGTTAAATATGCTTCGCTCCCTTAATTCGCGCTCCACGAATGTCTGTTGTTGGTCATATTCCACTTGAATCCGCTTCCTCTGAGTTCACGGTAGACAAATTCTTAAGACTTTTATGCCTGTCTCTTGCGGGTTCCTCCTCCTTCGTGTCTTCTCAACACCTCTGCATATTTTGAAAGCCTCTGCTCATTGTTTCATACTTAGCCCATTTGAAAGGCATCCAGCCATACAGCCTCCTGAGCCCTCTCACAGTATAGGGTAATTCACATGAATTAGACTCCAAGGTCTTCTCCATTTCGGAACCACCAAAACCATTATTCTCTTATTTCCATATTCTGTCAGAGGCATCCTTATAGTTGTCTACATTTAACCTTTGATTTTAAGATGTCCTAGGCACTGGTCTTTGGCAACTCAAGGCTGTCTCTAGGAGCTACAACATATTTTTGGTGCTGTGGTAGGGGATACGAATGAAGAAATATTTTCCCTGGGAGACGACATAAATTCCACCCTTCATACAGGTGAGCACGAAGGGTTGGAAGTTGCGTATTCCTCACCTTGGCGACTCCACTGTAAAATAGTCCTAATCAGAAGTAATCCTGGCTGTCACCAGGCCTCACACCAGATTCAGATCCACCATCTACCCCCACCTCTAAATCAGATGGTTGTGCCAAGTTTCCTTTTGAATAAGTATGGCCCTTGGCCCTCCCTCAACCTCTAAACAATATGCCACAAGACTATATAGAACGGTTGCCTTTGTTCACCAGGCAAGATAATACTTCTGCACAGAGACATATTGAAACCTTTTGCGCCTTCGCTGAGAATGTGAATGTAGAGCACTTATATGTGGTATTAAGGCTTTTCGTCCAATCCTTAGAGGGAGAAGCCCGGAAATGGTTCAAGTCTCTAGCCAACAACAGAGTCCACACTTGGGAAGAAATGGAAAATTTCTTCACATTGAAATGGAGAGAAAAGAGGGACCATGGATACGTTCTCACCGAGTTCAATGCTCTAAAAAAGAGACGCAATGAGGATGTAACAGAATTCATAAAGAGGTTCAATAAGCTCTATAATAATCTCCCCGCTGAAATAAAGCCTCCCCAAGCAGCTGCTAAGGTGGTCTTTGTAGGAGCTTTCGAATCGGAGTTTGGGTTCTCTCTAAGAGAAAGAAAATTCACATCTCTGGATCAGATCTAGACTGATGCATTGGAGGTAGAAGAAAATGTTGTTTCTACTGGTAAATTCAAGGGGAAGACAGAATATGAAGCCAGAAGAAAGAATAGGGAGGAGGATTCTACTTCAAATCAGGAAAGGGAATCACATGAGTGCAGAATTGAAGAAATGAATAAGTTAATCAAGAACATTTCAAACAAGCTGATTAAGCTTCAATTGGAGGCCAAAAATTCCTCACCTCGTCCCAACTAAATGATTCCTTACCGAGGGTTTAATCCTTAGTATTGGAAGCTCCCTCTGCAGTTGTTGCAATGGCATAGGAAGGAACAACAATACCACATTCAACTTCCTCTATACTGGGAGAGAGAAGTGGAGGGACAGGCCGAGGAAGTCACAGACAGCTAAGAAGATCAATTCCTCACCCAGTCTGACGATGAAGAGGGTGAACTCACCCTGCAAGGGGAGCAAGAAGAGAAGGAAGTCCCTCCAAAATATCAAGATATTGACAATTACTGCAGACAGTTTGTGGATTTCATGCAAGCTCAACTCCACAAGAGGTATGATCTTAGGTCCTCCAGAAAGAGAACCTGAGGGCAAGAGCTAAATGAAGAGTCAATATCAAGAGAACAAACCCCTCCTAGTCCTGCTAGTAAAGGGAAGAAGGCATTAGAAGAGTCGGCCGCTCATAAGGCCACTGCATCCACTTCCACAAAGCAAGAAGCTGATCTTCCCAAAAATGAGAAGTCCACATCTATACCCTTGAAACTGCCTGACCCTCCTAAAGAGCAGTTCAAAGAAGCCATTACAAAAAAAGAGCCCATACCCTTTAATCTCCTAGAAAAACGACCCATGGTGGTTTTTGGACCGCATGTAGAAAGCCAATTCCTAGCCTACTCTGAAGAAGAGAGAGGCGAGCTTACCCTCCATGAAGAAGGGGAAGAACTAGAGTGTTTCCTAGAGGACTACACTAAAAATCAACAGCAGTTTGGTGATCCGGAAACAGAGGTAGCAGAGCTTAATTGTCTAGATCCACAAGAGTATCCTCAGCAAGCGACGTTTCCTTCAGAGATTAAAGACCAGTCAGATTTGCATGATGAAGAGCATCTATCAAATTCTCTTTTAGTAGTACAACAAATTGTTACAAATCATGTTCCTTCACTCGAAATTAACGAGAGTTTACAGCTCCCTTGCAAGCTTCTGTGTGACAAAGAGAGATAAAAACACTCAGATCACTTGACTACCGTGGATAGTGAGGAAAGACAATTGGTTCCCTTGCTGATTGAAGAGAATCACTTTCAACACACAAGCAAAGCAGCAGTTTGGAATGAGTCTTCAGTAAAGGAAGAAGATGATGTATGTATCAGGATGTTTGTCCTACCATAGCAAGGTAAAGTAAAAACTTGGTTTGAGAATCTTCCAGCTGATAGCATGAGAAATTTTCATAAATTCATGCATGTTTGCCTAGGTCAATGGGTAATCATGGGAAATGTCTTTCTTATCATAGAAGAATATGGACATTTGAAAAGGAAGCCTGGGGATACAATATAGTATTTTTCAGCCAGGTCCAATAAGGTGTATCATTCAATGCCTGCTGATATAAGGCCACCCCCAAGAGTGGCTCTCTGGCACTACCCAAATGCCTTTAATCTAGGGATGGCATTCCAAATAAGAGAAAGGGACACTGCAACCCTTGAAGAGATACAAAAGGTTGCATTTAATGTGGAAGTAAACTTGTTGAACAGAGAGGCAAAGTTTAAAACAAAGGAAGAATTAATTCAGTTTGATTCTTTACCTTTATGCCTTAACTCATCAGATAAAATGCAAACATGTTCTGAGTTGTTTTAAGACATGGAGAACACATGTGCAGTATCAAGTTGTGAAGTTGGATCGATTGGGTCAGAATATTCAGAAATAGGTCAAGTGTATCTTGATCCAGTGGCTATCTATATTGAGAAATTATTCATCACAAGTCCACCATACCTTTCTAGCATTTTTGTTGTTGTTCAGGTTTACCAAAATCCTTGCAAGGAAGATCAGGCTGGGAATTCCTATCAAATACCATTAACAGGCTTGTTCCTGAGTTTGGTGAAAAACAGTGAAAGAACAAAGTTATTAAAGCAATTGGTTTCCTGGTTACATTGCCATTATTGTATCATTTAGAATAGCATTAATTCCAGCAGATTAGGGTAGGTAGGTGTGCAAATAAGCTCAGTGTTATGAGCATCTTTCTAGTTTAGTTTCATATTGCTTTGCAGTTTTCAGTTCAAGTGTGTTTCAGTTTCTAGTTTCAACATAGTTTAGATTTCAGCATTCAAGATTTCCAGGGTGCGGTAGTGATATTGGTTTTGATAGTTGGTAGTGCACAACTCAGTTATAGTTTCAATTCAGGCTTACAATATGCATTTGTGACTCCATGCGCCCAATAAAGCACAAGCATTTAGGTCTGTAGGTTCTCAATGCACTTAGAACAACACGTTGTCCCCAGATGAAGCCAATGTTGGCCTGTGACCGCACACAAGGTGGAGAAGTGGCCCCTATAAGGCAATGTTGGTTTGTGATTTCCAGGAGCGATAAGGCAACATGGGAAGCTAAGCAAATGAAGGGCGGGAATGGCTGAAGTGAAAGCCAAACACTCCGAGCGCAGGTTGGGCGGACACCCCCGCAGTCAAAAGAAGAAAGAGCTCTTATCACTTACCTTTTCGCATCGCCAACCTTTCCGCCCGTCGCACTTCGCACATCGCAATTAATACCATTTACCCTTCGTTGCTCATAACTAAACTCCCCGACTTGCGACTTGTGATATAATTTGGGCCCCACCTCCGTCTTGCCATGTCACTTCTCCGCTCATCACACTTCCCCCATCGCAAATCTTAACGCTTACCATTTGCTGCTCATATATAAACCTTGCGATTTGCGATGTGCGGGCGACCCCACCTCTGTTCTGCCACATCACTCCTCCACTCACCGCACTTCGCACAACGCAGATTATAACATTGACCCTCCGCTTTCCCGTAACAAAAGCTCTGATTGCGATTTGCGATATGAGCTTGGGTCTCACCTCCCTGCCACGTCATTAATAGCCCCCCCACAGCCTCGGTCCTGCTCTTTTCAGTGTTAATCATCCCGCTAGCTCCACCATTACTTCTGCCATCTCCCCTTCATCTCCACTCCCTGTCATACATCCGACGGCCCATGATTTGTTTCGACCCCCTTTCACCTTCTGAAAGTTGACAGCGGGGGGTTAGGGTGGAGGGGGGTCTGAAATGGCTGGTTTTGGAAACCGCCTCATGTGCTACATGTCTGCCTGCTGTGATTTCTCACCCCCCTATCCAATACCACAAACCGGACAGGCCCCCCTCTGAAATCCGGTTTTCGGTTTTGCGAGTCCTACACTTGCATGGGTTTTTGAGGTGGAGCAAGCGCAAATATGGTTTATTCAGTTGTCCAAGAACTCCCTGTCAAAGAGTGAGGCACACGCAGCATGACTGACCATTCCATAATGGTTAGTGGAAACTATGAGAATAGGGAGTGGAGGTTTTCAACAACAGGTGGAATCAAATAATGGAAGTCAGACTGCCCACCTATTCACAACCACTCCTCGCCGCCCCATTTTGAAGATTCCCAAACAAGGAAAATTTTAAGGATGGAAGTTTATCTTAAAGTTTAGAAACCTTGGCGAATCTTACTAGTCCCTAGTGTGTCAATTGTAAAATTCTTAATGATATTTTTGTATAAATATTTAGGTTTTTAATTATTTTATATTAGTATATATAAAATTTTGGTGATTTTTAGGGTAAAATAATTTTATACTATAAAATTTGGGCGAATTAATTTTCAAATAAATGGAAAATGGCGAATCTTTTTTTGGAAAAAGCATGGAAAATTAGCCCACCTGCGAATATTAGCCCCTAAAATTTTCTCTGTTCCCGGATTTGGCCTCCGTGGCCAACTAAGTTGTTTTCTTTTATTGTTTGCTTATGATGTTTTGCTGGTGAAATCTTGATTTCACCTGATTCTGTTTTGATTTTCTGTTTGCATGAGTGATTGCTTGATGCACGCTCTATTAGTTGGTTAGGATATTTTGATTTTCACATGTGTGGGTCGATCATGAATGATTATTCGATCGTGAACCCTCAAGGAGAACTCTATGTGTAGAGAGTTCATAGATGAAAGAAAGGTTCTGAATTTTGGAGAAGTTTTGTTGTAGTTTTGTGCCACTGTGCTCTTTATGCTCTGAGATACATATTTGGGAGAGTTGTTTTGAATATAATATGATATACAATGCTGTTTATTTGGATTTCAGATGGAGCAATGAGTAGTATGTATCTGTATTTTTTTGTTTATCAGTAATCTCCTGTTTATGTATAATCATCTTTCAATGTTCTGGTTTTTTGATGATTCGTGTAATGTAGCTGCCGGTGGTATGCGTTTTTACCCATGAATTCGTGTATGTATAACGCTCATGTGTTAAATTTGCTTTGCTCCCTTAATTCACGCTCCACGAATCTTTGTTGTTGGTCATATTCCACTTGCATCTGCTTCCTCTGAGTTCATGGTAGACAAATTCTTAAGACTTTTAAGCCTGTCTCTTGCAGGTTCCTCCTCCTCCGTTCCTTCTCAACACCTCTGCATATTTTGAAAGCCTCTGCTCAATGTATCATAATTGGTCCATTTGAAAGCCATCCAGCCATATAGCCTCCTGAGCCCTCTCACAATATAGGGTAATTCACATGAATCAGACTGCAAGGTATTCTCCATTCCTGAACCACCAAAACCATTATTCTCTTATTTCCATATTCTGTCAGAGGCATCCTTATAGTTGTCTACATTTAACCTCTGATTTTAAGATGTCCTAGGCACTGGTCTTTTGTAACTCAAGGTTGTCTCTAGGAGCTACAACAGGAGAGAGAGAGACAGAGCCACCTAGTTAGATTTCATATGTTGACCTGGATAGCGGTATGAGACGATCGGAGTTGCATAGGGTGCAACATCCGCATGTTGAGGTTGGATGGCGAGAGATTTTGAGTTGGTACTTGGTGGAGTGGGTTATGGAGATGGTGGTGGACCCGGGTGTACTTCAGCAGGGGTTTCTAGGCGTTGGGAATACAGGAACCCTAGACTGGCATTGGGATCCAGGTGGGACTACCTATCGATTCCTAGGCAGGCCGGTTGACTATGTCTTGGAGGGTACAGTTGGCCTAGAAGTTAAGCGTGCACATTCGCTAGGGAAGTTTCGGTCAGCTCCAATGGCCAACTAGTTTATGGGCAGACTCCTTAGGTTGTCTTGGTACGACATTTGTACGCGGGGTCATGGGGTGATCAACATACTTTGGTAGGAGTTGGTCGGAGGAGGTGGCATTGGCAGGCCACCAAACGGTGCCTTGTATGAAGCCAAGGATTCTTCACCTTTGCGTGGGGCACAGAGGTCGCAGCGGAGCAGAGAAGTGGTGGCATCACTACTGACACATAAGGAGATTCACTTCTCGGACCCCTCCAGGAGGGTTTGGAGTGATGATCCATCAATCGGCGGGTGTATTGATGCGACGGTGGAGGTGATGATACCAATTGGGGGTGGTCCAACATGTAGAGACACAACTCTAGGCCATCACATCTAAGGATGTGTGGAGCATTTAGCATTGAGCAGTGTACTACCAGTGGACATGGAGGTGCATGGTGGTGTATCGTAGTGTGTGGGACTGCATTGTGGAGTAGGATTGTCTTACATCAAATTGAGTACACGCAACGAGTTACTGCTGCTTTGACACATATAAGGCACAGGACGGTACAGGGTGGTACATCAATAGTTGGCGTATGCTGCAGTGTGCAGTGGCATGCCGAGGAGTACATGGATGATCGGTGGTATGCAGGGGTGTATGGTGCTGCAAAACAGTGTCTTAGAGTATTGCCTCCAAGGAGACTCATGGACAGAGACACTAGGCATACCTTTGGGGGTAGTTCATCCAAGATCGATGGGGAGACAGATGAGCAATACTTGACGACATCTGTGGGGACTCACACGCCTGACCCTATTCTACATCTCTCACGGGAACAGTCGATTTTGTTGGTGTCCTTTAGCACTCTGGGCATGAGCAGCGAGGTATGCAAAGATCACCCAAGATATTTAGATGACACTCAATACACTTGGGAAGAGATTTCTCAACCATGGCATTAGGTCGGTGCGTTAGTTGAGAACCACAGGTTGGGGGATGAGATGATCATCTGCAGGGGTGGCATATTAATCATCACTAAGCCTACGCATGGGGAGCAGCAACAACATTTATAGGCTAGGTAGCGCAGAGATAAAGCCACGCAAAGCCACTTCCAGTAGGAGATTTAGCTTGGGTTTGAGTTGTTCTTCAGCCTGCTTTGAGCAAGCCCACGTGCAAGCTTTCCAGCACCACTATTGTACCCATTCCATTCAATTTAATAAAATGGCTTAGCAGTTGTTTTTGGCTCCAGTTTACATGTTTTGATGATGTATTTTTTGTTGCCGTAGTTTTTAGTCTATTTGCACTTTTATTACTGTTAATCCCAATTCGGGATATTACAAGCCCTGCGGCTAGAGATGCATGGCCATTGTTGGGGGTTTCACTTTGTGTGAAGGTGGTGTTGAGGTTGGCACATCAGTTTTGTCATTCTTAGTATCCTTCTCCATAATATATATATATATATATATATATATATATATATATATATATCCTTGGTGGTGGGTGGAGACCAAAATTCTTGTTATGGAGGAGGCATCTAAGTGGCTACATAAAGAGGAGACTAAGAATGGCGAGGATGATGTGCCAGCCTCAACACCACCTTCTATTGAGAAATCAATAGGGCTATAATTAGGGTGATTTCCCTTAGACTTGATAACTGCTTGTGATGTATTTTTACTTTTTCTTGATTATTAGCTTCCTCTTCTATTATTATGTTGTTCTTATCATCAAACAACTACAAAAACATGAAGATCAATAGTACACTAGCATAGATCCATCTTAAGCACGGTTCTAACATGAGCCAAGAGATCAAATTTCTTCAGGTTCAAACTTATTTTAAAGTGTAAAAAAAATGTGCAATTTTTCACTATTAAAATACTTTAAAAAAATATAAGGTTTAAACTTCTTACACACATGTTTTTTTTTTAATTTCTAATTATTTGACATGAAATTATACTAGGTCATATGGAAAACTAATTAAACATGCATAGCATATTCCTTTTTCTTTTTTATTATAGCCAACATTTATTTTTATTTTATTTAAAGAGGGACACTTGTCAACTCTAAGTTGAGCACAAACATACTTACACATCACCTCCACACTGGGCTGTAGAATGAGCCTCTCGTCTCAACAAGGACACAAGATGTAGGCTGCAAGTTAGAGCCAAAACCTCTCCTCTTGAGAGGAAAACCCACAAATCTCTTCTCTTCTTGTCGATTCTTCAAATGACGAATTCCAAGACCTATAGACCAAGAGCAATACTCTTCCAAGACCAAGTCAAACCTTCTTGATGATTTGCTTCTTCTATCCAAGTCAAACCAAGTCAAATCTCTTTTAGCTGCACAACTTCGACCCCCAACTATAGAGTTTCGGCCTCTACTGCAGGTCTGAAAATTTCGGCCCCTGCAACAGTTGTTGCTTCCACATGTGTGAGAGAAATTAGGGCTCCCGAGGCTTCCTTTCTCCTTCGCTTGGTGTAATATTCCCAATTAGCTTTGCTAATTGGAATATTTCATTTTTGTTTAATTTTGCCGCTTTAGCTAGAAATAATAAATAAAGTGAGAAATAAGAGGGGTTACCTCACTTTATAAAATAAAGTGTTTTTCCTAGTTGATTGACGTTATAACTTAGAGAGGGGGCCTTGGGGGTCCACATGAGTATGAAGGGGAGGCATCAGGCTGACCCAAGGTTAACTGCGCAGGCTAAGGAGAGTGAAGGACGCAGTCAAGGTTTTGGAGGGAGTTTAGCACTATAAAAGGTGGGGTTCTCACCTCATTTGGGCATGTATGATTTGATATTGATATTGAGAGCTAGACTTCTGTCTGCTTCAGCACGCCGGTTTTTTAGTCGGTCTGCAGCACTGTTTAGTGCAACCGAGTGTCTCCGTTCGGAGATCTCACCCTTAGCCTCGGGGGACTTCGAGTGCCTGCCCTGGTAAGGTTATTTTCTTGGTCTCACCCTTAGCCTCGGGGGACTTCGAGTGCCTGCCCTGGTAAGGTTATTTTCTGAGCATCATCCTTCAGTTTCAGTGGTAATTAGCAGCAGTTTTCTGGTGGAGATTTGGAGAGAGGGAGAGAGATACCCTCTTGGTCTGGAAAGGTGCATCCGTGAGACAGACGCCGAGTCACAGAGGTAGCACGTGCATCCGAGCAGAGGACTCCGTATCCGAATAGTGAGGACGCGCATCCACCGACCAAGGCAAGAGAGGACGCATCCGGAGACAGCGCGAGATCTAGCCTCGGAGGACGCAGACGGAGATGTTGGCATCCACTCCTTGAGGACGCAGACCGGAGAGATCTGCATAAACCCGGGCTCTGAGGACGCAGATTCTGAGAGACAGCCATGGGATCCCGGATAGAGTGACTCAGATCCACAGACGTAGCCCTAGAGCCTAGATCTGGAGAGGGAGAGATAGCAGCAGATCTGGATAGGGAGGACTCAGATCTAGCAGATCTAGCCTTGGGGGACACAGATCTGGAGAGATAGGACGCAGATCTGGAGAGGTAGGACTCAGATCCAGCAGATCGGGGCAGCTAGGACGTAGATCCAGTCAGGGAGGACGCTGATCTGATGAGCAGGGTCTTTGTGTGAGGGTTTGGCAGCGTTTTTCAGTGTTTCCAGCCCTGAGGGGTGGTCATCTCATCTGGAGGATTTGTGGCCAGCGTTTCATCTGTCTTCTGCGCTGTCACTAGCAGAGACAGCGTTTTCACTTGTGAAGGCTGACTGGTGGTGGAGCATCAGTTTCACATTTTCCGGGGTTTGTCTGGAGGATTGAGATCAGCCATCTTCCTAGTTTCCAGCTCATAGTTCCAGTGCATTCCAGCAGCAGTTCTTCATAGCAGTTCTTCAGCTAGCTAGGACGATGTCCTTATTTGCAGCCATTATTTGTTCTGAGAGGGTCTCCACTTGCCTAGGGCAAGGATAGGTGCACTCATTCTGATTATCTTGTACTCCTATCTATGTGTTCTGAGATTAATAAAATGGCTTAGTATTCTGGCATTCTATGTGTACTTGTTCCATTATCTGGTTCCAGCATTTTGTTTTATATCTGTCTGGCATATTTCTGTGTATTACTGGTTATTTCCCTTTGGGGATATTACAGTGGTATCAGAGCATAGATCTGGCTCAGCCTGTGGTGCTAGCAGTCTATGACGCCCGGGGATAATCCCTACATCTATCAGAAGGAACGCAGAGAAACTGAGAGTGGGTGGAAGTTTCCTTTCGGGGGGAGTGATTCTGATCAGGAGCCACCTGAGACAGATTCAGAGGCAGAGCAGCCTGAGAAGGGCCCAGAGCAGCGTAACCCAATGGCAGATGATGATGTGAGGTTTAAAGAGGCGGTCCTCCGTCACATGCAGGAGACGTCACAGAGGCTCTTGGCCATGGAGATCAGTCAGAGAGAACTCCCTAGAGTTCTTCAGATCGGTGAGGGATCGGGTGTGTCTCGCCACGTACCAGTGCACGATGCTATCCCCATTGTGACGGCTCAGCGTTCCACTATGCCGACATTCTTGCCAGAAGACACAGGGACAGGAGTGCGGGGAGGTGCACAGAGGGATAATCCAGCACCCACACGTCCTACCATGCCTACCTTCCTGGTAGAGGACGAGGGGTCGACAGCACCGAGAGAGTTGAGTCCAGCTCGATGGGCAGCCGTTTTTGCAGAATGGCAGGCCTTAGGACAGGCATTCATGGATACTCTTCCCTTCGAGCGCTATCTCCAGTTTCAGTACGGCATCAAACCCTATGATCAGCACCAACACAAGGGGCACGGATACCACCGTGATGACCACCGTGCGGCTAGTAGATTCCATTTGCCTATGTTTGATGGTCCATCAAAGAATTCGGCAAAGTCCTGGGTGGAGAAGCTGGATATCTATTTCCAGCTTAACCAGATGTCGGAGACGGAGGCCATTAAGATGGCTACATTGCATTTAGAGGGTGAGGCTCAGGACTGGTGGTTTCATGGGATGGCGACACTCGGGCATTCCACAGTGACGACATATGCCGAGTTTACCAGGAGGGTGGTAGAGCGTTTTGACAGGAGGGATCCGGAGTAGCATTTTGTTGAGCTGACCAAGCTCAAACAGACTGGGAGTGCAGAGGCATACATCTCGGATTTCTTGAGGGTTTCAGTGATGGTACCTGACTTATCGACAACTCGGATGGTCTATATGTTTGTGGAGGGGCTGTCAGAGCCACTTCGTGGCCTAGTCCGGTCGAACAAACCGGCTACACTGCAGGATGCCATCAGTAGGACTCGAGACTTACAGGATGTCTTGCCTAGGACTCGGCCACCTTATCCCCAGAGACAGGCTTTCCAGCCTAAGGGTAAGGACACGAGGGCTCCGCCTCCCAAGGCGAATCCGGGACGAGGGCAGATTGATGATGAGGCCAGGAGAGAGCTGAGGCGGAAGCGATTATGCTTCACTTGCCAGGAGCCATGGGCACCGAGACACAAATGTGCGGCAGGGAAGGCACATTTCATAGAGGTCTTCTCCGAGAGCAGCGGAGAAGAGGATGAGAGGATGATGAGGAGGCAGGAGGATGTTACGCAGCACAGAGTACCTTACCACCTCCACCACCCGCGACAGGTGGGGCATCATTTGCACCTACTGGGGGAGCTCTAGCAGCACTGCGAGGAGTCCCCAAGTATTTGACTTTGCGCGTACGGGGGACAGTGCGCGGACAGCGGGTTTCAGTCTTAGTCGATAGTGGGGCCACCCACAACTTCATTGATGCCCAGATGGTTGAGCGGAGAGGCATACCGACGGAGGGCTTTGATGGGTTTTCTGTTTTGGTACCAGGAGATCAGACCATGGCATGTGCTCGATATGTACCAGAATTATCAGTGACGATGGGCACTTATACATTGACCGATCACTTCTTTGTGGTGGACATCCTGGACACCAACGTGATATTGGGAGTTCAGTGGCTTATTACTCTGGGGAAGGTCACGACGGATTGGAAGGCCCTAGAGATGGAGTGGGATGATCCCAAGACGGGGAAGCATGAGAAGATACGAGGGCAGAACACATATCCACCCCAGACAGTATCGGCACACAGCATGGAGGCGACTTTCCGCAAGGGATATATAGAGTGGGCAGTAGAGTTGCGGGCTTCAGAGGCAGTAGATACAGGGCGGACGGTGCACCCTGATCTACAGTCTATTCTCGACAGATATGCAGTAGTTTTTGGGGACATTCTGCCAGGACAGCCACCGGATCGGGGGTTTGAGCACACGATCGAGCTTGAGCAGGGGATACAGGCTGTGATTACCACACCGTATAGGCATCCCAAGGCCTATCGGGATGAGGTAGAGCGAGCCATTCAGGAGTTGTTGGCCCTTGGTCACATTCGGCCCAGCACTAGTCCTTTTGCTTCTTCAGTAGTGCTGGTGAAGAAGAAGGACGACACATTACGCATGTGCATTGACTACAGGGCTCTGAACAAGAAGACCCTGAAGAACAGGTACCCCATTCCCAGGATCGACGAGCTGATGGATGAGTTGAGAGGAGCACGGTTCTTCTCGAAGATTGATTTGAGATCCGGGTACCATCAGATACGCGTGAGGGAACAGGACATTCCCAAGACCGCTTTCAAGTGTCATTATGGGCACTTTGAGTTTCTGGTCATGCCATTTGGGTTGACCAATGCACCTGCTACTTTCCAGTCTTGTATGAATCACATTTTCAGGGATCATCTGAGAAAGTTTGTGTTGGTTTTCTTTGATGACATCCTTATATACAGTAGGACTTGGGAGGAGCATCTCCAGCATATTGAGACGGTCTTGCACATTTTGGAGGAGCAGCAGTTCTATGCCAAGCTCTCCAAGTGTGAGTTTGGGTTGACGGAGATGCTGTATCTAGGACACATTATAGGAGTGGACGGAGTGAGAGTCCACGAGGAGAAAATCCGGGCTATCAGGGACTGGCCAGAGCCACGGAATGTGATGGAGCTTCGAGGGTTTATTGGTATCTGCACATACTACAGGAAGTTCGTCAAGGGCTTCTCTCAGCTTGCTGCACCCCTCACGGATCTGACGAGGAAGGGGGCATTCAGTTGGTCGGACACAGCACAGCGAGCTTTTGACAAGCTCAAGGAGGTGATGAGCAGTTGTCCCGTATTAGCATTGCCAGATTTTACGCAGCCCTTTGTCCTAGAGTGCGATGCATCAGGAGAGGGGATTGGTGCAGTTTTGATGCAGGAGGGTCATCCGATTGCTTTCGAGAGCCGGAAGCTCCTTCCGCACGAGAGGCTGTATCCCATATACGACAAGGAGATGCTGGCCATCATGCATGAATTGGCCAAATTCCGGCAGTACCTGGTAGGTGGCAGATTCAGGGTAAGGACAGATCATAACAGCCTGAGGTACTTTCTGGAGCAGAAGCAGTTGCAGGAGAGACAGCAGAAATGGATCAGCAAGATCCAGGCTTACGACTTCGACATAGAGTATGTCAAAGGAAAGAATAATGTGGTAGCTGATGCCCTTTCTCGTAGACCGGCCACGTTATCACTCATGAGCTTGGATGCATGACTGGAAGGTAGCAGGTGCATTGGTCAGCCCGAATGGCATGACCAGAAACTCAAAGTGCCCATAGTGACACCTGAAAGCGGTCTTGGGAATGTCCTGTTCCCTCATGCGAATCTGATGGTACCCGGATCTCAAGTCAATCTTTGAGAAGAACCGTGCTCCTCTCAACTCATCCATCAGCTCATCGATCCTGGGGATGGGGTACCTGTTCTTCAGGGTCTTCTTATTCAGAGCCCTGTAGTCGATGCACATGCGCAATGTGCCGTCCTTCTTCTTCACCAGCACTACAGAAGAAGCGAAAGGACTCGTGCTGGGCCGAATGTGACCAAGGGCCAGCAACTCCTGGATAGCCCGCTCTATCTCGTCCCGATAGGCCTTGGGATGCCTATACGGTGTGGTAATCACGGCCTGTATCCCTGCTCAAGCTCGATCATGTGCTCAAACCCCCGATCCGGCGGCTGCCCTGGTGGAATATCCCCGAAAACCACTGCATACCTGTCGAGAATAGACTGTAGCTCAGGATGCACTGCCTGCCCTGTATCCACTGCCTCTGAAGCCCGCAACTCTACCGCCCACTCTATGTCTCCCTTGCGGAAGGTCGCCTCCATCCTGTGTGCCAACACCGTCTGAGGTGGGTATGTGTGCTGTCCCCGTATCTTCTCATGCCTCCCCGTCTTGGGATCATCCCACTCCATCTCTAGGGCCTTCCAATCTGTCGTGACTTTCCCCAGAGTAATAAGCCACTGAACACCCAATATCAGTTTGGTGTCCGGAATGTCCACCACAAAGAAGTGATCTGTCAATGTATAAGTGCCCATCGTCACTGATAGCTCCGGAACATAACGAGCACATGCCATGGTCTAATCTCCTGGGACCAAGACGGAAAACCCATCAAAGCCCTCTGTCTGTATGCCTCTCCGCTCGACCATCTGGGCATCAATAAAGTTGTGGGTGGCCCCACTGTCAACTAACACTGAAACCCGCTGCCCGCGCACTGTCCCTTGTACGCGCAGCGTCAAGTACTTGGGAACTCCCCGCAATGCGGCTAGAGCTCCCCCAGTGGGTGCAAATGATGCCCCACCTGCGGCGGGTGGTGGAGGTGGTAAGGTACTCTGCGCTGCATAACAATCTCCTGCCTCCACGTCATCCCCCTCATCCTCTTCTCCACTGCTCTCGGAGAAGACCTCAATGAAGTGCGCTTTCCCTGCAGCACACCTATGTCCCGGTGCCCATGGCTCCTGGCAAGTGAAGCACAACCGCTTCCTCCTCAGCTCTCTCGCCTCGTCATCAAGCCTCGTCAGATTCACCTTGGGGCGGAACCTCGTCCTTCCCCTTGAGGTGGGCTTTGCATGGGGATAAGGTGTCGAGTCACAGGTAAGACATCCCTGTGAAGTCAGGGTCACAGCGATGGCATCTGAAGGGTAGGCCGGTCAGTCGATCGGGTAGGCCACGAAGTGGCTACGACAATCCCTCCACGAAACATGTAAACCATCGAGGCGCGGACAAATCGGGAACCATCAAGAAATCCTCAAGGACATGCAAATGTATCTGCACTCCTCCGGTTGTTTGAGCTTTGTCGACTCAACAAAATCTTGCTCGGATCACACTCTCATCAAGCGACTCTATCCCTCCCCGGTCAGCGCTCGGCATATGTCGTCACTTCACCCCCGAGAATGTCGGTGTCGTCATCCCATGGAACCACCAGTCCTGGGCCTCACCATCCAGATGTAATGTTGCCACCTTAATGGCCTCTGACTGCGACATCGGGTTAAGCTGGAAATAGATGTCCAACTTCTCCACCCAAGACTTTGCCGAACTGTTTGATGAGCCATCAAACGTGGGCAAATGAAATCTACTAGCCGCGCGGTGGTCATCACGGTGGTGCCTGTGCCCTCGGTGATGATCACGGGGTCTAATGTCATGCTGGACCTGGATATAGTCTCTGAAGGTGAGAGAATCCATGAACGCCTGTCCGTAAGCCTGGTACTCTGTAAAAAGGTCAGCCATCCGACCCGGATCTATCTCTCGCTGTACTGCTGTCCCTGCGTCCTCTGCCAGGAAGGTAGGCATGGTAGATCGCGTGGGTGCTGGAATATCCCTCTGTGCACCTCCCTGTACTCCTGCCCCTGCGTCCTCTGGCAAGAATGTGGGCATAGTGGATCGCGTGGGTGCATGAGATGCCACAATGGGGATAACATCATGCACTGGCACGTGGTGAGACATACCCGATCCCTCACCGATCTGGAAAACCCTGGGAGGTTCCCTCTGTCTGATCTCTATGGCCGTGAGTCTCTGTGTCATCTCCTGCATATGATGGAGGAGCGTATCCCATCTCCTCGAACCCTCCTCGTCTGCCATCGGGGTCCGCTGCTCTGTGTCCCTTGCAGGCTGCTCCTGCTCTGAATCTGTCTCAGGTGGCTCCTGATCCGAGTCCCTCTCTCCGAAGGGAAACTCCCACCTACTCTCAACGTCTCTGTGTCTCCTCTGATCAAGGTAGGGATTATCCCTGGGCGTCATAGACTGCTAGCACCACAGGCTGAGCCAGAACTATGCTCTGATACCACTGTAATATCCCCAACGGGAAATAAACAGTAATACACAGCAAAACAACAAGCAGCTATATAGAACAAAATGCCGGAACTAGAATATGGAACAAGTACACATAAAAATACCAGAACGCTAAGCCATTTTATTAATCTGAGAATACATGTATATGGGTACAAGAGATAATCAGAATGAGTGCACCTATCCTTGCTCTAGGCAAGTGGAGACCCTCTCAGAATAAGGAATGGCTACAACAGAGACTGCGTCCTAGCTGCTGGAGAAAACTGCCATAGAGAACTGTTGCTGCAATGTACTGGAACTAGGGGCTGATCCCCACACCGGAATGAGCTGAAAATTGAAAGGCTAGCTGTACTCAACCCTCCGGACAAAACCCAGAAACCGTGAAGCAAGTGCTGCACCTCCGAAAATCCACCAAACAACCCCTCCTCAATGAAAACGCTGTCTCTCCCAGGAACAGCGCAGAAGCTCAAGGAAAACGCTGGGAAAGGGGCCAAAATCCTCCTGCAAAACCTCCGGCTGAAACAACAATCTCCCAAGACTGAAAAACGCTGAAATCACCAACCAAACCACCTCACAACTGCGCTGCACATCAATGACTGCGTCCTCCCTGCTGAAACTGCGTCCTCTCTCCTGAACTGCGCAGTCACTTCAAGGGGCTGCTTCTCTGCAAAACGTCCACCCAAAATCCACTGCAAATCACCTACAGAAACTGAAGGAAATACCTTGCTCGAGCAGGCACTCGAAGTCCCCCGGAGCCAAGGGCGAGATCTCCGACCGGAGACACTCAGTTCGCACTAAACAGTGCTGCAGACCGACTAAACAACCGGCGTACTGAAGTAGACAGAAGTCTAGCTCTCAATATCAATAACATATCAATAATGCCAAATGGAGTGAAAACCCCACCTTTTATATTGCTAACTCCCTCAGAAACCCTAACTGCGTCCTTGACCTCCTCCTTGACCTGCGCAGTTACCTTAGGAGCCTACGTGAGGCCTCCCCTCATGTGTGTGTGGACCCCCAAGGCCACCCCTTTAAGTCACAACGTTCATCAACTAGGAAAGCACTTTATTTTATTAAAGTGAGTTGACCCCCTATTTCTCACTTTATTTATTAATTTAACTAAAGGCGGCAAAACTATACAAAAATGAAATATTCCAATTAGCAGTGCTAATTAGGAATATTACAACATCTCACTGCTGCCATTATAACTTCTTGGTTCAAAACTTCAATATAATAGCCTATAAAGTATAAACCATATCAAACACATTAGCCAATATTTGAACTAAGGTAGCCTGCATTAACACCATTAGTCCAAACCACACGGACTGCCCCTAAGGAACATATATAAATAATATATTAAATATATATATAATGTTATAAATATTAAACAATGATCTATTTATAAGATTATATATAGATAATAAATTTATAAAATATTTGAATGTTTTACACACTATCAAATTTAATGGAATAAAAAAAAATCAAATTTCATTGCAGCCATATTTGAACAGAGACATGAACCAAGTGACAGCCTACAGCATGGCAACGTGTGCACCAAAATGGTTCTCTTTCATATTTGACTCCCATTCTTCCAGTGTAGCTTCCCACCGTGAAAATTACATAATTTCTCAATTCCTTCTCTTGTATACCCATCTGTATAAATCCTTGCCACTCCCCTCGTCTATTCATTGAGTGTGACAAGGTCTAGTATTAAGATTTTATAAAAAATGAACCTGACCTTTGCAAGTTATTCTTTCCCTTGAAACTCATCAAGGAGTTACAAGAGTCTTATCCATGCTAGAATATTAAGAGTCCCTTGGTGGTTAGTAGAAAACATGCATGGCCATTGTTGGAGAAAACGACCATTATTTTTGAAGATCTAATGCTCTCCTAATAAGAAATATCTCCATGCCATTTTTATCATCAAATTCTTTGTTGAAGAAGACTTCCTTCCAATGTTATCAGAACCAAACTGTAATATCCCGAAGGGAAATAAATAGTAATATAAAGCACACAAAAAAGGTACACAACAACTAGAGACAAACCATAAGACAAAATACACAATATGGAGAACGCTATCTCTCTTTGGCCCACGCTGCCAACTCATCTGCGATGGCTAGGCCCACGCTGCCTAAGTGTGTCACCCCCTTCGTTGTCACTTGGCCCCCTTGGCCCACCTTGTCCACAACATTATGTCTCCTAGGTGACTTTAGGGAGTGTGTTTTATTCTAAGTGAGTCACATGCTCCTTTTATGCACTTTATTTTTATTTTAACTATGTAAGGAAAAATTAATCAAAATTAATATTTCCAATTAGCTATCGCTAATTGGGAATATTACAGTCTCCCCCGGCAAAATGTTGCTTGTCCTCAAGCAACTATAATGATGGATGCTGTAAGATCTTCTCACTCTCCCAAGTGGCATCCTCATTCGGAAAATTCCTCCACTTCACTAGGAACTCCCAGACTGTCCTGCTCCACAGCTGTCTCTCCTTGGTGTCAATAATGGCCTCCGACTGTAGCACCAAGTGCCCCTCATCGTCTGTAGGTGGAAGCTCCTCGGTTACCGTCACCTGCTGACCCAATGCCTTTTTCAGGCATGATACGTGAAAGATATTATGAATCTTGCTGCCCTGAGGTAGCTCCAACTCATAAGCAACCTGTCCTACTCTGCGTATCACCCTATATGGACCGTAGAAGCGTGGCTTGAGCTTTTCAGCCCCCTTCTGCTTCAGCGTGGATTGTCGGTATGGCTGCAAGCGTAGGTAGACCAAATCCCCTACCTCAAAATGCCTCTCTACCCGACCCCTGTCTGCATACAGCTTCTGCTGGTTCTATGTTGTAGCCATGTTGTCCTTGAGAGCTCGGAGAATGTCCTGACTCTCTTGGATCCAATCCTTGGCTCTAGGAGCCTTGATAGCACCAAACATCACGTCAGCAAAAGAAAGAGCATGATATCCATACAATGCATAAAATGGAGACATACCGATAGACATGTGATGATTGTTGTTGTAACAGTACTCCCCTAAGTGCAACCACTTCAACCAAGCCCTCTGCTGCCCACTGACATAGTTGTGCAAGTAGCCCTCTAGCCACTTGTTCACT
Source organism: Pinus albicaulis (assembly GCA_034641835.2). Classification (NCBI taxonomy): domain Eukaryota; kingdom Viridiplantae; phylum Streptophyta; class Pinopsida; order Pinales; family Pinaceae; genus Pinus; species Pinus albicaulis. Next base: position 63,132,109 of record CM076581.1, on the reverse strand, counting down.
ATCTCGGTCTGTCCGTCTGTCTAAGGATGGTAGCTAGTGCTCAGTGTCAACTTTGTGCCCACCAAGCAGAAGAGCTCTTGCCAAAATCCGCCCATGAAGCGGTTGTCCCTGTCACTAACGATGGTCTTTGGGAGACCATGCAACCTGAAAATGTCCTGAAAGAATAGCTCTGCCACCTGTGCTGCTGTGTAATGTGCGGATATAGCAAAGAAGTGAGTATACTTTGTCAGTCGATCAACGACTACAAATATGCAGTTCTTGCCCTGCACTGTGGGCAACCATGTGATGAAGTCCATCGAAATGCTCTCCCATTTCTCCTCTGGTATGGGAAGAGGTTGTAACAACCCTACCGGATGGTTCATCTCCCCCTTGTTGCACTGGAAAAACTCGCACTCCCTGACATGCTGGAGTACGTCTTCCTCGAGGCCCTTCCACGAGAATCTCTCCCTGATGGCCCTGTAGGTTTTGGTAAACCCCTGATGGCCTAATAGTGGTGAATCGTGAGAAGCCTGCAATATCTTCTTCTTGAGCTGAGAGCCCTCAGTCAAGAAGATCCTATCCATGTAATAGATGATCTCATCCATCACCCTGTACTTGTCATCCGTCACCTGCCCATCCAAAATCTCACAGGCAAAACGGTCCTTGGAGTACTCCACCAACAACTGAGCCCTCCAATCCATGTCTAAACTCATCAGGGAAAATGCTGCTGGTCTGCGTGAGAGTGCATCAACCACCACGTTGTTCTTCCCCTTGACATACTCGATGTCAAAATCGTAAGCCTGGATCTTACTGACCCACTTCTGCTGCCTCTCTTGCAATTGTTTCTGCTCTAAGAAAAATCTGAGGCTGTTGTGGTCTGTCCTCACCCTGAACCTGTTGCCCACCAGGTACTGCCGGAATTTGGCCAATGCATGCATGATGGCCAACATCTCCTTATCGTATATGGCATACAACCGCTCATGTGGTAGGAGCTTCCGGCTCTCAAAAGCTATGGGGTGGCCTCCCTGCATCAAAACTGCGCCTATCCCCACTACCGACGCATCACACTCCAAAACAAAGGGCTGCGTGAAGTCTGGCAATGCTAACACCGGACAGCTGCTCATCACCTCCTTGAGCCTGTCAAAAGCCCTTTGTGCTGTATCTGTCCAACTGAATGCCCCCTTTTTGGTCAAATCTGTAAGGGGTGCAGCAAGTTGGGAAAATCCCTTGACGAACTTCCTGTAGTAGGTGCAGATACCCACAAACCCTCGAAGTTCCGTCACGTTCTTTGGCTCTGGCCAATCTCTGATGGCCCTGATCTTCTCCTTGTGGATCCTCACTCCGTCCACTCCGATGATTTGCCCCAAATAGAGCATCTCTGTCAACCCGAACTCGCACTTGGAGAGCTTAGCATAAAACTGCTGCTCCTCCAAAATACACAATACTTCCTCTATGTGCTGGAGATGCTCCTCCCATGTCCTGCTGTATATCAATATGTCGTTAAAGAACACCAGTACACACTTCCTCAGATGACTGCGGAAGATGTGGTTCATACATGACTGGAAGGTGGTCGGTGCATTGGTTAGCCGAAGGGCATCACCAAAAACTCGAAATGGCCATAGTGACATCTGAAAGCGGTCTTGGGAATGTCCCGCTCCCTCATGCGGATCTGGTGGTACCCGGATCTCAAGTCAATCTTCGAGAAGAACTGCGCCCCCCTCAACTCATCCATCATCTCGTCAATCCGTGGGATAGGGTACCTGTTCTTCATTGTCTTCTTGTTCAGGGCCCTGTAGTCAATGCACATCCTCAATGTGCCGTCCTTCTTCTTCACCAGTACTACTGAAGAAGCGAAAGGACTGGTGCTAGGCCGAATGTGTCCAAGAGCTAGCAACTCATGGATAGCCTGCTCAATCTCGTCCCGATAGGCCTTGGGGTGCCTATAGGGTGTGGTGATGACAGCCTGTATGCCCTGCTCCAACTCGATAGTGTGCTCAAATCCCCGATTCGGTGCCTGTCCTGGCGGTATCTCCCCAAATACCGTAGCATACCTGTCAAGAAGGGTCTGCACCTCTGGGTGCACGGCCTGCCCTGTAGATCCTGCCTCTGAAGCACGCAGCTCTACTGCCCACTCTATATCTCCCTTCCGGAAGTCTGCGTCCATCCGGTGAGCTGAGACTGTCTGAGGTGGATAAGTATGCATGCCCCGTATCTGCTCGTGCTTCCCTGTCTTCTTATCATCCCACTCCATCTCTAAGGCCTCCCAGTCCGTGGTGACCTTTCCTAGAGTGATCAGCCACTGCACTCCCAATATTACGTTGGTGTCCGGAATGTTCACCACGAAGAAGTGGTCGGTCAGCGTGTAAGTTCCCATCGTCACTGCCAATGCTGGAACGTATCTGGCACACTGCATGGTCCGGTTCCCTGGAACCAACACTGAAAACCCGTCAAAACTCTCCGTCGGAATGCCTCTCCGCTCTACCAACTGTGCATCAATGAAGTTGTGGGTTGCCCCACTGTCTACTAGTACTGACACTCGCTGCCCTCGCATTGTACCTCGGACACGTAGTGTCAAATACTTGGGAACTCCTCCAAAGGCTGCAAGGGCTCCTCCGGTAGGTGCGAAAGATGCCACTCTTGCTCCTGGTGGTGGAGGCGACAGATGATCCTCTCTTTGCGCTGCATGGCTCCCCCCTGCACCTATGTCGTCATACTCATCTTCTTCTCCACTGCTCTCGGAGAAGACCTCAATATAATGTGCCTTGCCCGCGGCACAACGATGTCCTGGTGCCCATGGCTCCTGGCAGGTGAAACATAGTCTCTTCCTCCTCAGATCCCTCCTGGTCTCATCATCTATCGGTCCTCTGCTCTGGTTCTCCTTTGGAGGTAGAACCCTCACGTCCTTCCCCTTCGGCTAGAAAGCCGTTCTCTGAGGGTAAGGCACTCTGGTCCGGGGTAAATCATCCTGTAAATCTCAGGTCCTGCCAACTGCATCATGAAGTGTGGCTAGCCTAGTGGACCGGACCAAACCCCGAAGAGGCTCTGCTAACCCGTTGATAAACATGTAGATCATCTGTGTTGTGGATAAGTCTGGCACCATCACTGAGAGTCTCAGGAAACCTGAGATGTATGTGTTCGGACTCCCGGTCTGCTTGAGCTTCGTCAGCTCAACAAAATGCTCCTCCTGATCCCTCCAATCAAACCTCTCTATCAACCTTCGAGTGAACTCGGCATAAGCTGTCACTGTCAAGTGCCCGAGTGTAACCATCCCGTGAAACCACCAATCTTGGGCCTCGCCATCTAGATGTAGCGCTGCCACCTTGATGGCCTCCGTCTCTGCCATCTGGTTGAGCTGGAAATATATATCCAGCTTCTCTACCCATGCCTTTGCCGAACTATTTGACGAACTGTCAAAAGTTGGCAAGTGAAACCTGCCCACAGTACGATGCATATCTCCGTCCTGTGAATGTCTGTTCCCCCTGTGATGATGGCGGGGTCTACTGTCCCACTTGAGCAAGACAAAATCGTGAAATGTGAGTGCATCTCTGAACTCCTGTCCATAGGCCTGGTACTCAGCAAAGTAATCACCCATGTGGGCTGGCTCCTGCTCCTGCTGTGCTCCCACCCCTGTATCTGCTGCCGAAAAAGTGGGCATCGTAGAGCATGGGGGTGTATGGGATGCCACATGTTGTGCCGCGCACTGCTCCTACAAATGATGGGATGTACCCGATCCCTCTCCAATGTGGAAACCCCTCGGGGTTTCACGCTGTCTGGACTCTGCTGCTGTGAATCTTTGCCCCATCTCCTCTATCCGCTTGGACAGATCCTGTACTGACTTGAGGAGCAGGTCCCCAAACTCCTTCCCAGCATCTTTCTCCTCTGCCATCGATTCCTCCCGCTCTGCGTCCACTACTGGAGTGCAGTCACCCTATCCGTAGGTGATTTTCAACCTACACTCTCGGTCACGGTACTTCCTACCCCTGTAGCAAATATATGGCTTCTCTCCCGGTATCATAAACAACTTGCTCCACAGGCTGAGCCAGGTCCATGAGCTCTGATACCACTATAATATCCCAAAGGGAAATAAACAGTAATATAAAGCACACAAACAAGGTACACAGTAATTAGAGACAAACCATAAGACAAAATACACAATATGGAGAACGCTGAGCCATTTTATTAATACTGAGAAATAAGAAATAAGTACAAAGGTGATCAGAATGATGGCACCTCGACTTGCACAAGGCAAGTGTAGAAATACTCTCAGAACAATGTGTGGAATGGCTGCTCCCTCTATCAACTGCGTAGTCTCCAAGCTGTTGGAAATGCTGCCGTGCTGCTGCAACTGCTGGAATGAAACGAGTCTTAGGGGCTGTTCCCCAACTCGAAAAATGTTGAAACTCTGGGAACGACCTCTACTCCCAATACCCAGAAAAGTCTAGAGAGATTTTCAAGAATGGCTGACCTCGGAAATTACCTCCTTTGAGGCACTACGCTATCCCTCAAGGGAAAACGCTGACCCTAAAGGCAACACTACAAAATACGGCCTCTCCCTCCGCAAAATGTCCCCAATAGGTAAGGGCTGATCCCTTCCCTAATCCTCCAGTCTGAATCCACCGAAATAACCTCAATCCGGAACTTCCCCAACTAGAACTGTGTCCTCCCTCTCTAAGACTATGCAGTCTCTCCAAGGAATGCTCCTCAATGGCTGAAACTTCGATCTCCCCCTGCAAAATATGGTAGGACTCCTTACCCGAGCAAGCACTCGAAGTCTCCCGGGGCTGAGGTTGGGATCTCCGCATGGAGACACCCGGTGTACTGAACAGTACGTGCAGACTAGCTAAATAGCAAGCGTGCTCAATGTCTAGAGACAAACTCCAAAATGCATAATCATCAATGAGAGAAACGAGGTAGCCTCCCCTCTATTTATCTTTGGTGAGCCTCCCTCTCTCCTTGGTCCCACCACGTCCACGCTGTCTCTCTTTGGACCACGCTGCCAACTCATCTGCGCTGGCTAGGCCCACACTGCCTAAGTGTGTCACCCCCTTCATTGTCACTTGGCCCCCTTGGCCCACCTTGTCCATAAAGTTATGTCTCCTAGGTGACTTTAGGGAGTGTGTTTTATTCTAAGTGAGTCACATGCTCCTTTTACCCACTTTATTTTTATTTTAACTATGTAAGGAAAAATTAATCAAAATTAATATTTCCAATTAGCTATCGCTAATTGGGAATATTACACAAACTGGTCATCAAACTGGAAAACTTCGTGGACCAAGAACCGGTCGGAACTAGACCGGAACCAAAAAAAAAAACTGGTTTACCAAAAACACATAAAATATTCATATTTTAAAGGAAAAACAGAAATATTCATGTACATCCATATGAATCCAAACCATTTATACACAAATATGCAAAATTTCTCATTTATATAGCAAGTTATAGTGCATATAACCAAAATAGCACTTAGTGCAAAACATCGTTGAACCAAAAATGTTACAAACATCAAGAAGCAGGCTCTAAAAGGCCTTTAGAGTCCAAAATAACATCATAGATCATAGTATTATGCTACAACCAACAATACTACAAGCTAGATATATAACAAATCAATGATCAATTCATCAATCATCATCAGAATCATCATTCTGATCATCCTCCCCATCCTCATCTGAAGAATGAGTAGCATCCAAGTCTGCAATGGGATTATGGCTTGATTCCCTTGGCCCTTGATTTACCCTCTAAATTTTTGGAGAAAATCAGCTCCAAAATCCTCTGAAATCAACTATGTAATAGCCCCAACAAAATAAAATAAAAATCTTCCACCAACTGCAAAAATCACTTAAGAAAACCCAATTATCTTTGGGAAAAAAAAAATTTCTTTGAAGTAGCAAGTAGCTCGAAAATCTGTCAACCCAACAGCTCTCGAAGGCTCCAATCAGCTCTGCAAATTTACAAAAAATCTCCCTCAGAACAACCCTGCAAAAACCTCTCTGAATTCTCCTCACCGAACTCGGCTCAAGAATCGTAAGAGATCGAATGAATAGCGTGAGTGAAATAGAGGGGTGGGCATGTTTAAGTAGCTTTAGGTGGGGGCTAGGGTAGCGTTAATAACTAGGAAAAATAATAATTTAAATAAAAATAAATAAAAAATAAAACATTTTTTTAATGCCGAGGCTTGTGAACCGGTCTGGATAGGTTCGGTACTGAACCGACCGGTTCAATGCCGAAACCAATTACGAACTGGTCATTTCCGATTCAGAGGGCCGGTTCAGACCGGTTTTGCCTCCAAACTGGTCGGACTGGCCGGTTTTTTGGAACCGGTTCGACTCTGTGAAAATTCCTGAATCTACGTAACAGAAATTTCTACTACCAAAATATGGTTTACTTCTCCTACTTGTGTTTTTACATTAAAAATTTATATTCAGAAAACGTCGAAGTAAACACACTACAAATCTACACATACATACAAATCAAGTACTGAAGAATCAAGCACACATGACAAAGGACACACAATATTTTTTGGACAAATGTCCCTGAAAAAACCCAATGCGGGAAAACCGATGCAGCAGCTCTTGAGTGTTTTATTATTATGTAGAATTCTGAATACAAACAAGGGCACCATTAGTGGTTTTCCCAACAGAGAAATCTCGGTAGATGTACCTCTATCTCCGCAGACAAAATATGGTTGATCCAGCTGAGAATGAGGAACTCCACAGGTGCCTATGCTTTCACTGCGTCACTCTTCAGTGTGGTTGCGTCACTCTATCTGATCTGTTGAATATGAGTCCTTTCTAGTCCACTGAAACCCCAGCGTTGCAGGCTCTGGCTCTACATCAGACCCTCCTGGCCTGCGTCACCCTCCTGGCCTGCGTCACCCTCCTGTGACTGCGTCAGCCTCTATGTTGGCTCTGTGTGAGCCTGGCTGGGTATGCGTCACCCCTGTTGGGCCTACGCTGCCTTTGCGTCACCCTTCCTGGATTGCACTGCCTCTTTGGTACGAATCTGCCTCTTTGCAATTGTATTCTCGGCCTCGGATTCAAAAATCCCTCTATTGATCTGCCCTTTGCTGCACTGCAAGCTCACTCGAAAATTCTCAGCAAACCGTGTCCCAGAATTTCAACTTACCTCAAGTGCTACCACTCTCTATGTCTTCTCCAACTAACTCCAAGCCTTCCTTTAATACTTTTCTCGTTGAACAACAACGGTCATGATCTAATCTCTAATCAACGACTAAGATTAGAAATGACTTGATCCTCGTCTCTTAGAACATTCTCACCCACATGTCTAAATTAATTCACTTAATTATTTAATCTCCCTAAGTTAGACTTAGGGTCTCCATTAAAATAATTAATTATTTGAATAACATAGGCTCTGGGTGGAATTTCTCCAAACGATTTCTGGGTCTTGGAGATCTCATGTGTTCTAGCCCCTCCACAAAAGTTTCGGAGCTAGAGCATATCCAATGCTACCCAAAAATCAACACTCCCTCTTAGCGAGGAATGTGCTCTAGCAACACTTCACTCAAGAAACGTTACTCTGATCCATGGCATCGGTCCCTTGCGTTGTTGATGCTCGGCCTGTTGCCCCTCATCCGCTGCGTTGTTGCCTTCCGTACTGCTGGCCATGACTCTGCCAAGTCACTGCCTCATCTATACTGCAGCTCCTGCTCAAATGCTGCATCATGTTGCCCATAGCATTTCCACTGCTAACTGATGCACTGCAACTTAGTTGTTGAGAGTAAGCTATTGAAGGAAATCACCCAAAACACTGACAAACAAGTCAGTTTGGTTGCATCTGGATTCTGAAGCACCGTCTGCTACTGAACTACACTGTCCCTCTAGAGCTCTGCACTTCGTGAGCACTTCCCCTTTGTGCTGTTGAAGTCCCATCAACCTTCGCGCTACTGCTGTTGTCTCTGCATTGCGCTGCTCCAGTCTTCAGCGTCCTCACTGCCACCGTGCCTCCATAATCCTTTGCACCAACTAACTCCAGTCATCCTGCTACTGTCATTAAGGGCTTCCGTAGCTCGTATGTGATCCAAGAGTTTGGGCACCTCAAGGATCCTGCCTGCACACCATCTGTAGCTCAATCTATAGATCTATGTCGCCCCACCTCTTCTCTCGAGGTACATGAGCACTCATGGCCACATCATCATCACTGCCATCATCACCCTTGGCTACCGCAGCCTTAGAATCTGAATCTTCGTTGCCCTTCTTCTTCTGAGGACAAGTATTGTCAAAATGTCCTAATTCGCCACATCTGATGCACTGGTACTTGGAGAGGTCCTTTTTCTTCTTCCCTTGCTGTTGCCTCTGTCCCTTAGATGCGAGAGCCGCATCTTCCTCCTCCTTGATCTTGGCAACTCCGCTGTTGTTTCCCATCTTAGACATTCTCCTGATCTGCTCTTGACGAAGAGTTGTCCACATGTCCTCCCAATTTGGAAGTTGTGCTCTGCCCAAAATACTTTGGATAAAGGTCTTCCAATCATCGGTGACTGCATTCAGGGCAGTCCTCACCATGAGACCATCATCAGGAGTTGCCCCCATAGCAACCAGTTGATCTCGAATTGCCTTTAATCTAATGAGGAAGGGGTCAATTTCCTCTCCCTTGTGCATCTGAAATAGTCGTAGCTGATTCTTCAGAAGCATCTTCCTCTGGACATAGGTGTCTTGATACAGCTTGATTAGCTTTGTCCACATGTCATTTGTCGTGTTCTTCTTGGCAATATGTGGGACCACTTGATCCTTAACTCCGTCCATAATCAAGTGCTTAGCCCATGCTTGATTTTCCTCATACTTCTTTAATGGATCAGCATCAACCGAAACGACTGCAACCCTCTCGGCATGATTTTTGATGTGATACTCATTCAGGATAGATAGGATCCTGGCCTTCCAGATGACGAAGTTAGATGCACCATCTAACTTGTCCTGATCCCTCAATCCATGCGAGGCCATCTCTGCTCAAAAATGTCGAAACAGATGCTCTTCTCCCTTCTTTTGTCGCTGCTCTCAGCAAGAGACCAGATCTGGGTTTCTTGCTGATAGAAACCCTCTAGAGAATACGCTCCCTCTGATCAGTGATTTCCTTCCCAGAAATCCTCCACCAATTCTGTCGAATCAACCCTCTCCAATCGCTCCGCTGATCGAATCTCAGACTTCTTGGCTAGAAAGTCTGTTGAGGAACGGTTTCCCCTTACTTTTTCAACCCTGCTAGACATTGTTCTGCATCGGCAAAAACAATGCCCCACCAACAACTTCTAAAAACAAAACTGCACCTCCAGCCACGGCAATTGGCACAACATCACCCCCTCTCGCATTGCTCAACCTCTTGGGCCTGTGTCAGCTAGACAGGATTTGCGTCACCCATGTTGAGTCTGCGTTGTCCCTTTGGTGTTGCGCTGCCACTTTATAGATTTGTGTTGTCTCAGCCGCTATCTTGCAGCAAAAATCTTCGTCACTTCGTTGATGGCTTCAGCTCACCCTGATCTACAATCGCTGCAATACCATGTGAGAATTCTTGAATCTACGTAACAGAAATTTCTACTACAAAAATCTGGTTTACTTCTCCTACTTGTGTTTTTACATTAACAAGTTATTTCAGAAATATTCAGAAAACAACGAAGTAAACACACTGCAGATCTACACATACATACAGATCAAGTACTGAAGAATCAAGCACACATGACAAAGGACACAATATTTTTTGGAGAAATGTTCCCCGGAAAAACCCAATGCGGGAAAACCGATGCAGCAACTCTTGAGGGTTTTATTATTATTATGCAGAATTCTAAATAAAGACAAGGGCACCAGTAGTGGTTTTCCCAACAAAGAAATCCCGATAGATGTACCTCCATCTTTGGAGATAGAAAATATGGCTAATCTAGGTGAGAATGAGGAACCCCACAGGTGCCTACGCAGTCACTACATCACCCTTCAGTGTGGTTGCATCACTTTGTTTGATCTGCTGAATACGAGCCCTTTTTGGTCCACTGAAACCCTAGCGTTGCAACCTCTGGCTCTGCGTCAACCCCTCCTAGCCTGTGTCACCCTCCTGTGACTGTGTCAGCCTCTGCGCTAGCTCTGCGTGAGCTTGGCTGGGTCTACGTCACCCCTGCTGGCCTACGCTACCTCTGCGTCACCCTTCCTGGACTATGTTGCCTCTCTAGTACGAATTTGCCTCTCTGCAATTGTATTCTCAGCCTCCGATTCAGAAATCCCTCTACCGATCTGCCCCTTGCTGCATTGCAAGATCATTCAAAAATTCTCAGCAAACCATGCCCCAGAATTTCTACTTAGCTCAAGTGTTATCGCTCTGTGTGTCTTCTCCAACTGACCCCAAGCCTTCCTTTAATGCTTTTCTCGTTGAACAATCAACAATTGTGATCCAATCTCTAATCAACGCCTAAGATTAGAGAAGACTTGATCCTTGCCACTTAGAACATTCTCACCCACATGTCTAAATTAATTCACTTTAATTATTTAATTTCCCTAAGTTAGACTTAGGGTCTCCATTAAAATAATTAATTATTTGAATAACTTAGGCTCTGGGTGGAATTTATCCAAACGATTTCTGGGTCTTGGAGATCTCATGTGTTCTAGCCCCTCCACAAAGTTTCGGAGCTAGATCACATTCGATGCTACCTAAAAATCAACAGATTTCGATAACACTGCTTTCCCCTTGTGTTCAGAGTGTATGGACCTTGGTGGACATCATTATTCCATGTGGTTGCTACCCAATCAGATAAAGCTATCATTGACTTGATTATATTTGTGACATGCATTTTCATGAAAATTTCTTGAAGCTTGATAATGAGTACTTCCAATACTACTGAGCCATTTGATTCCAAAATCTTACAGTGTATATCATCGAGTCTATGTAGATCAGTTGGAACTTGGAGTAGTATTTATGGGTTGTGGAAGTTATGTTACCATTGTTTGAAGGTGACCAAAAGTAAAGACACCAAGACACTTGTGATGTGAACAGATTTTAATTCTCAAACTTCCTTCCTAATAAGAATTTTATTTCCTTTGAATCTGTTGATGGTGCTAGAAACTGCCAACATACATATGGCCTCCCTGATATGAAGTCTCAACTAAACCTCACACCATTTGGAGTAGGAGCCCCATCCAGGAAATAGGCCCGGCTGCCATAATCTTAATGATTTTCCTTTGCTGCAATAAACAACATAAGAGTTGGCATATACTTTTGAGACGAGCGAGTAAATTAGTCTTGTGAAGTATTCAATAGCAATGTGTATAAAGGTTCTTTCACAGACGAAAAAGAGAAAGTGAGTATTTAGAAGAAAAGTAATAATACTATCTTAATAAAGACACACACATATGCCTAAAAAAATCGTCAATTATCCTGCGAAATAGTTCACAAAGAAACAACGATCATGAAATCAAGAGACGCATAATTCAAAGATGTATACTAAAGCCACCGAAATTGTTCATTTTCCTTAGTATGTATAAACACAAACATACACCGCAAACAATGAAAGAATAGTCTTACAAAATTCACAATAAATGCATGAAAGTGCGTCGGCTCTGAGAGCTCCAAATCATTAAGTGAAAGTTCCAAGATTCACAATTACAATGATACATCACTAGCTCCAATAGTAAGCCACCACTTGCTCTTCAAAAGGATGATCTTCTTTCTTATGCCTTGCTTGAGAAGCCAAGGTGAAAAGTACTATGCTTGACCAATGAGGGTTTATTTATAACAAATGAAGTAGCTCTCCACCTCCCATGTGACTCTTGACCTGCTACATGACTCTAGGACTTCCTAGTGACTTTCCACATTCCATGTGTGACCCTTGGGCCAAGGTTACTTGGGAGCGGGGAGCGGGAGTGCCATTTTCAAAAGCTCCCGGTCTGGAGCGTTTCAGGGAGCGGTTTTCTTAAATATATATATATATATATATATATATATATATATATATATATATATATATATATATATATATTTTTTTTTTTTATATTTTTTATATTTTGATGCATATATGTCAACAAAAGCATGTAGAATGATGTATTAGACATAAAAAACATAAAAACATAGATTGAATCATATAACATCAATCATCTAGAAGTTATAATTTTCATCAACCATGCCCACAAGTTGGAAACATACAACATACTGACTCTTGAGTCTCGCGAATCATCAATCTGAAGATTTCAAGCTTTCAAAATTCAATATATAACATTTATCATCATTGATATATAACATTTATCATCATTGATTCATTGATTTCAAATTTCAATATATAACATTTATCATCATTGATATATATCATTTATCATCATTGATTCATTGATTTCAAAATTTAATATATAACATTTATCATCATTGATTCATTGACCATATAACTTTCATGAAGCATCATATTCATAATTCATAATGACTTATAAACTTGTAAATGCCAACTTCAAAGTTTCACCTATCAAATTCAAACTTCAAACTTAAATTGTCATTAAATATGAAAGAGTCAAGTTTCAACTGGTCAAGAGATATAAAAGATAAAAACTACTAGAAAATAGAAAAGACTAGTAAACAACAAATCTATTTTATCTATTGGTTGGGCCCCTTGCCACGCCCATGAGAAATGTCTAATTTGTGAGAACCATGAGGCAATGGTGGTCTTCTAGTACTCTCGGGAGTACCACGTCCACGACCATGACTGGAAGGCGGAGGGCAACGTGAGGATGTAGGTGGAGGCTGAATCTACAAAGGAACAATAGTTGGATATCGAGCACTGGCACTGGCACCCGCACTGCTACTGGATGGTGGGACTGGCCCTGTGTGTGGTGGTGCTGCTGATGCTTCATCATCATCCCTCAAAAGTTCTGCTTCCAATTCTTCCATATGTACAGTGCCGTCCTCCAAATTATCATCCTCTGGGTTGTTGTCCCAAACTTTATATGATTGATCCTCATATGCCCGATCACAGTAATGACTCAACAACCTCAAGTTGTAATGCACATACACCAAGCTTTCAGCTCGGTTTTCATTCAACCTGTTTCTTCTCACATTATGTATGAAGCTGTAGGTGCTCCAACACCTCTCTGCAGAAGAAGTATTCACAACTTGTGAGAGAACTTTTTTTGCCAACTTTGGCAAAAGTCCCATGCCGCCATATGCTTCCCACCACGTGAGAGCATCAAATCTGTCTCTGTCTTCCATTGCATGGAAAGAACCAAAGTTACCAGTGCAACTAAAGTATTTGCCTAATTCAAGGCGCAATGCGGCACACTCCTCCCTGTCGGGGACCAACTTGTTTAATGCCTTCATGTATCCCTGTTGTACCTCTAGATCTGTGTGAGGTTTGATCCTAACCCCACCTCCAGGTGCAGGTTGGCCCAACCAAGATGGAGAGTAGTATTTTGGCATAAGGATATATGCCAAGGCATGTAGTGGAACATTGAGTTTATTCCACCGTGCACACACACAATCGTGAATCATTGCATACAAGTTGGGATCATTATCCTTAACAACATCTTTTATTTCGCCCAACATGCTATCCATCTGCTCATAAACCTCCCCAATCACTGGTTTATCTGTATCTGAAAAACGAATCATGTGATAAATGGGCTTGGTGAAGTTCAAAATTTCCCTCACACGTGCCCAAAACAAAGGGTCAAGGGCGGTCTCCTCCACATGTTCAAAACCTTGCCTATCAACTATTGTCGCTGCCCTATCCTTTAATACCTACCAGTGTGGGCTTGATACCATTGCAGCCAATGACTCTCTTACCTTCAAAAGGCGCATGAAGGTGAGGTAATAGCTAGCATATCTAGTCTTTTCTATCTTCAACAACTCCAATTTGGAGTGAGTACGGAAAAGCCCATGGGTATTGCTATGATTTGTAATAAATTTTATCATTTTTTTACCTCTCTTGTACAAATCACCAAGCCATTTGAATTGAGGTTGTTTGTTTTTAATGATATTATGCATCAAAAGGTTCATTGTGTGAACCAAACACCTAGAGAAAAATATGTTGGGGTATTTATCCTCAATAATTGCTCCTGTTGCCTTACAGTTAGCAGCATTATCAGTGATGACTTGGATGACATTGTATGGCCCAGTATTTTCAATTATTTCAAGTAATGGTTCTGCAATGTTAATGCCGGTCTTGAATTTGTCTGAATAATCATATGCTGAAAGGAATATTGCACCACTAACCAACACAGCTAGAACACTTATCAATGGCTTCCCTTTTACATTGGTCCATCCATCAGATACAATGGACACCCCATGCTCATTCCAAGAATTTGTCATTCTAGCCAAGGAATTGTTTATTTTAGCTCTTTCATGATCAAGTCCCACAGTTCTGGCCTTGTCATACCCAGGGCTCCTATATCCTTTGGGGGCATCATTAATGGCAGAAACCATTTCATGCCAATAAGGTGAGCGAAGAACATTGAATGGCACCCCACATGCATATAGAAACTGGAAATTTTTTGAATCCACATCATTCCTACACCCTTGTCAAGGAAATCGGATATGGTTGTACGCCTTAAGGAGGTGTTTGGTCCAGGTGTGCCTCCATATCCACTGCCATGGGTGGAAGTTGATGGACTTCTTTGTCAATGATGTGATGGACGTGATGGTGTATAAGAATCAATGAAACCCCTAGATCTTTTAATCTCTTCCTTTCTATATTTCTCTCTCTGTGTTGCTGGCACACTGACACAAATTTTGATTCCTAGATTTTTGTCTCCATCCCCTGGCATTTTCCCACAAAGGTGCCTTCTGGCACGGGTGTATGAACCTGTGTATTCTTTATTGCAATGGGGGCAAAGAAATTTAGTGGTTCCACCACCTTTCCCTCCTTCCTGCCTCTGAACATATTTCCACAAAAGTGTTTGACTTTGGTCTTGTCTAGTTGGGGTATCTGTGGCCTCATGTTCTCCACTCTCCCCTTCCTCCTCAGCATACTCCTCCTCCTCTTCAGGATTTTCATCAAATCCACTATAGCCCACTTCTTCATCCTCCTCTTCTCTAATGGGCCTCTTTCTTCTACTCTCCAACACTATTATTACAAAGAAAGGAACCAACATGAAGAAAATCCCTAGCCATATAGCCATGATGTTTCAAGTTTCAAGTTTCAAGTTTCTAGCCTGCAAAAAAAATGAAGGAATGCCAAATGGGAATGGGACATGCAATATAGGAAAAAAACAATGCAATTTTTCACTTTTCAACACACTAGAATGCAACATTGAGAAAAAAAATCAAGTTTTCATTTTTGAACAATTTAAAAACAATTCATAGAAAATAAAAAACTAGTTTAGAAGACCTACCTCTTTCTTGCAATCCTCGTCTTGCTTGCAAACTTGCTCTCTCCTTGGCACTTCCGCTCTCCAACTCTCCAAATCGCTCTGCTCCTCTTGCTTCTCTTGCTCGCCAAATCGCTCTCCTCTTGCTCCTCTTTGCTCTCTCACTGTCAACTAAAACGATAAAAATAAAATGAGGGGGGTGGGCTTTTTATTTACCCAACTCCCCTCTCTCATTTCCAAAAAAAAATCCAAATTCGACGCCAATATTTTTTCCACGCGGCGGGAAGCGTTTCTCATGTCGGGGAGCGTTTGGGAGCGACCGCTCCGCAACCGCTTCCCCCATTAAAAAAACGCTCCCGAAGCATTTTTTTTAATGGGGGAAGCGCTCAGGGAGCGTTCGCTCCCGAGCGCTCCCTGAAACGCTTCCCAAAAGGTAGGGAGCACTTTTTCAGGCTCGGAAGCACGCTCCCGAAAACGCTCCCCTCGGGAAGCATTTTCGGGAGCACGCTTCTGAGCGCTCCCAAAAAGCTCCCGAACGGAGTGCATTTCGGGAGCAGGTTCGGGGGGGGGGGGGGGGAGAAGCTTCCCCGCAACCCTGCCTTGGGCTTCCACACATTTTACATTTTTTAATTTCGAAATTACATAATTAATTTTCACTAATAATGTGGCAAAAATACATGAGACAAGACAACACTCTTGTGTTGACACTTTGAAGAGTTACAATTTGGCGACTGTGACATGAGACTTCATTGTAATGTATCAATGCCAAGTTCTTCTCTTGCCGCTATGTCTTCTTGTCCTTCATGATAGATCTTGCTTGTACTTCATCTTCACCCTCCAAAATTGGCTAGTTATAGTATTAGCATCTTCCATGTCATCTCAGTCTTCATCCATATGTCGTAGTTAAAATTTCCTTTATCTCCTTGTTTGATGATCCCCTTGTGTCTTGTTAGATTTGTGGTAGCATCAGACAGGTGTTCTAGTCTCGATTTGTGTCTAAGAGGCTAAGGAACACGAGATCTCCAAAACCCAGAAAAGGTTTCGGGAGAAAACACCTAGAAGACCACTCAATTAATTTAATTGATCAATAATTAAAAAATCCCTATGTCTAACGTAGGAAAATTGATTAATTAATAGGAATTAATTGAGAAGATTAAATTATGCTCTAGATACTTCCAAAAATTACATGGATCAACTCTAAGATGATCTTAGCAAGCGATCACGATCGGATCTTGGTTGTTGATGCTCCAACAAGAGATTATAAGAGCAAGTCGATGGGATGGAGAAAGAAACAAGAGGGAGAGCGAGTTTGTAATATCCGTAACAGTAAATTACAGGAATAATAAGCATATAAAGACATAAAAATGAACAGTAACAAATACATGCAATTAAAACACCATTGAGACAACTAAACTGTGCTGAGCCATTTTATTGATTTGAGGAAATGTGTACACGATGAGGTGCTGGAATGAAGGCACCTGGGATTGCTCAATGCAAGCTGGAGAAGCCCTCTGAAATATGGTTGGAATCCCTCATTGCTGGTACACTCCATGGCTGAAGCTATGCGTTGTCACTGGTTAGAAAAACCAGTGTTCCATGGAGTCACGCCCCCCCACCTGGGGGTCGAGTTTCCTAGCTCCCTCGAGCTCCGAGAACTTGGGGACAACTAGGGGACATTTCCCCAAGCTCCCAAAAAAATAGGGTATGCGAGGGGACGTGAGGGGTCATTTCCTAGGAAAAAGGGGACTTGAGGGGACTTGAGTGGTTGTTTCCCCCCAAAAAAATAACAAATTTTTTTAATGAAAAAAAAATTCCGAATTTGGTTTTCAAACTCATGTGGTGATCATTTTTTAAGGAGCTTTCCGGATTATCCACATTGCTAGAGAACGAATTTCTAGCAATGTGGATAATCCGGAAAGCTCCTTAAAAAATTCCGAATTTCTAAGGGTTTGAGTTAACTTAAAACTTTATTTCAATGTTTCATTGTTTATTTCACATTTTATTTAAGTTGAAGTTGTCACCGTTGCCCGACTTTATGTTGTGTTGTGGGGTAAGGCCATAGTTTTAAAAATTGGCCGGACCGGACTCGGAATCGGCCGAGTCAACCGAGCCAGACCCCCGGCCGGACCGACTCGGTGGAAAAACCGGTCCGAAGGCCGGTTTGTGACTGAGCCAGCCGAGCTGTACACCGACTCGG
Organism: Pinus albicaulis; assembly: GCA_034641835.2. Taxonomy (NCBI): domain Eukaryota; kingdom Viridiplantae; phylum Streptophyta; class Pinopsida; order Pinales; family Pinaceae; genus Pinus; species Pinus albicaulis. Next base: position 63,114,664 of record CM076581.1, on the reverse strand, counting down.
CCGTCTCGGTCACAAACCGGCCGGCTCGGTCGAGCCCGAGCTAAACCAGCGAAGCCACTCCAAGCCAGCTACGGGCCCCTCTCAAGCTAAAAATCGGACTTGAAAATTGATTTTTTGTTGTTGTTAGGGTTTTATGCAAGGTTCTAACCCCTCCCATCCTATTAAAGCTACCCAACCCCTCTCATTTCCTCACATCTATCTCATTGAATTTGAGTGAGCATTTGTGAGGAATTTGTGAAGAGTTGTTGAGTTGGTTTTGGAGCAACTTTGAGGAGTCTTTTGGGCAAGTTTTGGAGCAGCAGCAAGGTGTAGAAATTTCTGAATCTTAATTCTTATGCAAAAATTATTTCTGTTAATCCGGTTAAGCTTATCCTACTTATACAAGTTATCAACTGAATAAATTCAAGTTATATCAAAGAAAAACACATAACAGATCTCTACCAATTCAAATCTAGAATAAGCACATGCACACATAGACAAAGTGACACAGTTATTTCTGGACAAACTGTCCCCAGAAAAACCCAATGTGGGAAAACCAGTCTCTGGCTGCTAGAGGGCTCTATTATTAAGAATATTTCTGAATACACAACTATGGGTTCTAGAACTGGAAAACCCTACAGAGAAAACTCTAGATCTGCAGCACCTAGTTGATCTAAGACCAACAATATTGACTGATCCACACCCTCAAATGAGATTTATAGAACTCAGCCAGATCTAGGCCTAGAAACCCCAGATCTGCCCTTGAAAGACATTGCGTCAACCTCTGAAGGCCTCCAAATGCTCAGCGCTGTCACTGGAAGGGACTGCGTTACCCCATACTGGGTGATGCAGTCACTACGCTGCCCCTATGGGTCTTTGTGTAACCCCTGAAGGGCTTCCTAAAAATCACGTTGTCCTTGTTGCTGATGTTGCTGCCATCTGCTACTGTCGTCTGCTACTGCTGCTGCTGCCGTCTGTTGCTGCTACTGCTGTCGTCTGTTGTTGTTGCTGCGGTTTGCTGCTGCTCCTCCTGCTGCCGTCTACTGCTGCTACCGTCTGTTGCTGTTGCTGCTGCCTTCCTCTGCGTTGTCTTTCCTGATCTCTTCTCTACTTTTTGTGTATTCTAGACCTCGAGATCAGATCATCCCCTTGGTCTAAATTCTCCTCTCTGCAACTGAAACACTTCTGAGAATTCTGAGCAACCCTGCCCCAGAATCTCAGCGTAGCTTCAGTGCCTTGCCTCTGTGTGTTTTACAAATGACTCCAAGCCTTTCCTTTATACTTTTCTCGTTGACAAATCAACGGCCAAGATTAAATCTTTAATCAATGGCTAATATTAAAAGAAAGCTTAATCCGTGTGACTTTAGATAATTTCATCACATGTTTAATTAAATTCACTTTAATTATTTTAATTTCCTAAGTTTTAACTTAGGAAATACATTAAAATAATTAATTAATTTAATATCTCCTAAACTAGATGAAATTTCCCAAATCCATTTCTGGGTCTTGTAGATCAGGTGAACTCTAGTCCTACCTCAAAATTTGGGACCTAGAGCACAACTGATGTTACCCCAAATACACAAAATCTCAACACTCGCTCTTAGCATCAAATGTGTGCTCTAGCAATACATCACACTTATGCATTACAAGATTTTGGGCACTGGTTCTGTGCAGCTGAAGCTTGGCCTCCTGCCACTCAACTCTGCACTACTGTTGCCATTCTATACTGTTGCCCATGACTCTGCCACTGCCACTGCCACTGTACTGCAGCTCCCTCTCAATATGTTGCATTTGTGTTGCTCATAGCACTGTCACTACTGATCTGCTGCGCTGCAACTTCAGTTGTTGAGAGAAACAACTGAATCTCCTGCCCAATCTTTGATAGACAAGTCAGATGGGTTGCATCCTCATCACTGAAGCTCCATAGGCCACAGATCTGTGCTGGCATCTAAAGAACGATGCACAACTACAGCTCTGCTTGCTTAATCAGACTCCCTCTGCACTACTGAAGTCACATCAGCTCCTTCTGCTGAAATCTATCACGTTGCTGCTGCACTGCGTTGTCCCTCTGAAGCTCTTTGCGCTGCTGAAGTCACATCAGCCTCTGCGCTACTACTGCTTCTACGCTGATGTTGCTATGCTCTGCGCTGCTCCTCCCAGCCTCCAGATTTGCCTCTGCCTCTGCCTCTGCCTCATCTATGATCTATGCACCCACTGCTCTACTTGTCCCGCTACTATCTTAAGGCTGTCGTAGCTCGCTTGTGATCCAAGAGATGAGATGCTCAAGGATCCTGCCTTAATTCCATGTAGCTACTCTATATGTCCATGTCACCCCACCTCCGTGGTTCATGAGCACTCATGGCTACATCATCTTCGGACCCATCATCTGCCACCGCTGCTTTGGAAGAAGATGCTTCCTTGTCCTTCTTCTTTTCTGGACAATGGCTGGCAAAATGTCCCATTTCGCCACACTGGAAGCACTTGATCTTTGAAAGATCCTTCTTCTTCTTCGACTGCTTCTTCGATGCCAAGGCTGCATCTACCTCCTCTTCCTTCTTAACCTTGCTCAACGCAAGGCTGTGCTGCTTCTTGGTGAACCTTCATAGTTCTTCTTGCCGCAGGATCGACCACAAGTTGTCCCAATCTGGGATGTCCGCTCTACCCAAGATACTTTGGACAAAGGTTTCCCACTCATCCGTGACTGCATTGAGGGCAGTCCTGACTATAACTGCATCATCTACGGTTGCACTCGTTGCAGTCAGTTGATCCCTGATTGACTGCAATCTGAAGAGGAAATGCTCGATGTCTTCTCCCTTGGACATCATGAATGACCTCATTTGGGCCTCCAACAACATCTTTCTTTGGATTGATTTTCCCTCATATAGGAAAGTCAAGGCCTTCCACATCTCATTAGTTGTCCTCTTCTCAACTATGTGTGGCACAATACGATCCTTGATACTGTCCATTATCAGCCGCTTGGCATGCCCAACAGCTTCTCTACTCTTCCGTAGGAGATCCGCATCTGTCGGTGTGGCTAGGGTCTACTCTGCATGGTCTCTTAGACCGTATGCTTCAAGGACAATTAGGATCCTTGCTTTCCACACTAAAAAGTCTGAGAGGCCCTCTAGCCTATCCTGATCACGCAGTCCATGAGGAGCCATCTACTCAGAGTGTGTCGGAGCTCCTCTTCTCTATGCTAGAAATCTGGATCTAGGGTCCTTTTCGAACTGGGCACCCTCTGCTCCCTCTAACACTTGATTTCACTCCTTGGAAACTACCAAATCAACTATAATTCAGCTTCTTCTTTGATCCTCTGACCAAACTACAAGTTTCCTTTGGCAAGAAGCTCTCTAAGAAGCTGATCTCTTCTCAAACTTTGTCACTTGTGCTAAGGTTAAAAATCTGAAAACTTCAGAAGTTTAACCCCACCAGCTCTTCTGAATTTGTGCAACTTTTCTGCAGACTTTTTCTGGATCTGAATCACACTAGCTAGCTTCAAACCTAACCAGCGTTGTTTCTGAGTTGCCTCTGCGCAGTAATTGCGTGGGCTTTCTAGGACACAGCGCCGGACAATGTCACCCTTCCCTTTGCTTGAATCTCCTCCTGAAAACTGCACTGTCCCTTCAGATCTGCTTTTCTGTTGCCTTTCCAGCTGCTTTCTGCAGCTAGATCCTTCTGATGCTTCAGCTGGTGACCCTTGTAGATCTGCAATTGCTCCGATACCATGTAGAAATTTCTGAATCTTAATTCTTATGCAGAAATTATTTCTGTTAATTTGGTTAAGCTTCTCCTACTTATACAAGTTATCAACTGAATAAATTCAAGTTAACATCAAAGCAAAACACATAACAGATCTCTACCAATTCAGATCTAGAATAAGCACATGCACACATAGACAAAGTGTTAAAATTGGACAACTAGGTCCAAACTCTGGGTTGTGATGCTCAGATGACGATCCCAATATTTTTATTGGATTCCTCTTTCGGAGAGGTGTAAGATTGATCTAAAGATCATCTCGATCGGATGAGCAGAACATGTACTTTGAATTTATTCCACTTATGTGCTAGGTCAGCCTGGAATAAAATATAGACTTAAATGTCTTAAAGGACGTGTCACACACCCCCAAAGATTCCTATATATTGGAGAGACTTAGAGGTCATTTGACACACATTGGTGTGGTAGAATTCTCTCTCTCTTGATGGTGTTGGAGCTGCATATTCTTTGTTTGGGTTGTTCTGGGGTTATGTGTGACACGCTTGACTGAATGACCTATTGGAGACTTTGCTGGTAGAAGCATCTTGCTGATCGCCGTAACGCCACCATTTCTTACCTCTGTTTTGGCTTGTCTTCTATCGATCGATTAGTATGTTCTATTTTCTTCAGTATTGTGCCCTAATCTGAAATGGCATAGAACATAAGCTGAAATTAACACAAAGTGACAGTTATTTCTGGACAAACTGTCCCCGGAAAAACCCAATGTGAGAAAACCAGTCTCTGGCTGCTGGAGGGCTCTATTATTAAGAATATTTCTGAATAGTAGAATACACAACTCTGGGTTCCAGATCTGGAAAAACCTACAGAGAAAACTCTAGATCTGCAACACCTGGCTTATCTAAGACCAACAATACTAATTAATCCACACCCTCAAACGAGATTTATAGAACTCAGCCAGATCTAGGCCTAGAAACCCCAGATCTGCCCCTGAAGGACACTGCGTCAGCCTTTGAAGGCCTCCAAATGCTCAGCGCTATCACTGGAAGGGACTACATTACCCCGGACTGGGTGACGCAGTCACTACGCTGCCCCTAAGGGTCTCTGCGTAACCCCTGAAGGGCTTCCTAAAAATCACATTATCCTTGCTGCTGCTGCTGCCGTCTGCTGTTGCTGTCGTCTGCTGCTGCTATCGTCTGCTGCTGCTACTGTTGCCTTCCTCTGCGCTGTCTTTCTTGATCTCTTCTCTGCTTCTTGTGTATTCTAGACCCTGGGATCAGATCATCCCCTTGGTCTAAATTCCCCTCTCTGCAACTGAAACACTTTTGAAAATTTTTAGCAACCTCGCCCTAGAATCTTAGCTTAGCTTCAGTGCTCTGCCTCTATGTGTTTTACAAATGACACCAAGCCTTTCCTTTATACTTTTGTCATTGACAAATCAACAACCAAGATTAAATCTTTAATCAATGGCTAAGATTAAAAGAAAGCTTGATCCGTGTGACTTAAGATAATTTCATCACATGTTTAATTAAATTCACTTTAATTATTTTATTTTCCTAAGTTTTAACTTAGGAAATACATTAAAATAATTAATTAATTTAATATCTCGTAAACCAGATGAAATTTCCCAAATCCATTTCTGCGTCTTGTAGATCAGGTGAACTCTAGTCCTTCCTCAAAATTTGGGACCTAGAGTACAACTGATGATACCCCAAATACACAAAATCTCAACATGAAGAGCTTATTGGGCAAGCTTTGGAGCAGCATTGGGGAGTTGGTTTGTTGGAGCTGCATTGAGGAGGCTAGAGCCTAGAGATTTTTTTTTTTTCCCTTCTAAAATCTGCCTTTGCTTGTTTTATTTTTTTGCAAGTCTGAAAATGGTAAACAGAGTTTTTCGTGAAAGAAATGAACATAGAATGAATAGTCTTTTTTTGTTTTTATTTTCAGATTTAAAACTTTTCTTTCCAAGTCAAAAACCTAGTCCAAAATGGCCCCTGGAATGAAAGACACTGCTTAGGCATATGCTGAAATGGTTGATGATCAAATGCATTACAAATTTTGTAAGAGAAAAATTAAGGCGGGTGGAGGGGGCATTCATAGACTGAAACTACATTTGGCTGGTCTTAGAGGCCAAATTACTCCATGTGAAGCAGAAGAAATTGGGGAAATTAGGAAGGAGTCGAGAGAGCAATTTCAAAATTTTGAGGAAGACAAAGCTAGGAAAAAAATAAATAGACGCTGAAATTGGGAGGAAGAGAAATATACAACACATGATGGCTGCCAACCCAACTTTTGATTATGAGGGTTCTTCATCTATCCCTTGCACTAATGCATCAAACCCCTTTCACTATGTTCCTCCCTCCATGGATTCTATTTCTAAAGAGGGTAAGGGTGCAATGAGAAATAGGGGTACTATCAAAAGTTTTTTCATACCTGTTCTCCCTCTGACAGTGCACATGGTCCTAGTCCTACAAGTAGAGGTCAAGTGCAGCCCACTTTAGATCAACATTGGAAAAAAGAATTCAGAGAAACTACTTGTGATTACATTGCTAGATGGTGTTATGATGTTGATATTCCCTTCAATGCTACTCGTTCACCATATTATGAACCTATGTTTGATCCCATATATGCTGCTGGAAAGGGCTTCAAAGGCCCTACTATGCATGAGTTAAGAGGATCTCTTTCGCAAAAAGAGATTGTGTCCATTGATGATTATTTGAAAGAATTCAAAAGCTCATGGTCACATACAGGATGTACCATCATGTCAGATGGATGGACTAATCAGAGGAACCGTGCTATCATTAACTTTCTTGTCTTTTGCCCACAGGGAACCATGTTTCTAAGATTAGTTGATGCATCTGATAGGGTGAAAGATGCACACTTGTTGTTTCAGCTTTTAGATGAGGTTATTGAAGAGGTGGGGGTGGCAAATGTTGTTCAAATCATCGCAGATAATGCTTCTAACTATGTTCTTGCTAGTAAATTGTTAGAGGAAAAACACCCAACCATCTTTTGGACCCCATGTGCTGCACATTGCGTAGACCTCATTGGAAAAATAGATTGGATCAAGAACACTATAGAGCATGCCAAAAGCATCACCAAATATCTTTACAATCACTCATGCATTCTGAATCTGATGAGGAAACACACGGGGGTCAAGGAAATTATTAGGCCTGCCATCACTAGATTTGCAACACATTTTTTGACATTGCAATCTATTCTTGCCCAACATAGAAACTTGCAAAAGTTGTTTTCTATTGATGAATGGAATGAATGTCAATGGGCTTGCAAACAGGATGGCAAAGATGTGAAAAAGAAAGTTAATGAAGAAATATTTTGGAAAAAGGCAGCAGAGATTGTGAAACTTGCTGAGCCATTGGTTAAGGTGTTGCGGTTGGTGGATGGGGAAAGATTGGCTATGGGCTTCATTTATGAGGCTATGGATCAAGCAAAGGAGAAATAAGGGCAACATACAAGGACAGAGTGGGTAAGTATGGGTCCTTTTGGGCAATCATTGATCAATGATGGAACAATCAACTCCATCCCCCTATACACGCAGTTGGGTATTTTCTGAACCCAAGGTATCATTATAAAGCTCAGGAAACAAGAGCTCTGACTGGGGAGGATAGAGATGAATTGATTGACTGCATTGATTGCATGATCCCCACAGAGAGTGGCCAGTTGCAGATACACAATCAGATCACTGTGTTCAACCAAGCCACAAGTACCTTTAGCAAGAACCTTGCAAGGATTGCAAGGGAATCAGATGAGCCAGGTAAATAAAGAATTTCAATTTTCAAATTCATATTTTATTATTTTGTATAATTGTTTATAATTTCAAAGTTGAATATAATTTGTTGAGGTAACTGAAATTCATTTTTTGCAGCAGAATGGTTGGAGGCATTTGGTAGCCATTGTCCTGAATTGCAGAGGTTTGCAATCCGCATTTTGAGTCAAACTTGCAGTGCTTCTGGGTGTGAGCGCAATTGGTCTGTGTTTGAGAGGATTCACACAAAGAAGAGAAACCGTTAGGAGAAAAAACGGTTAAATGATCTAGTGTATGTCTAGTACAACCTTTGACTAAGATGCAACCAATTGCTAAACAAAAGACCTGATTCAGATCCCATTGTGTTGGAGGATATTGATCCAACATCAGATTGGGTAGTGGAGACTTGTCCACCAGATTTTGAATTTGATGAGGATATTGGTGTGGGGATGGACTTTGATACACAGATAGAGGCTCTGCTCAATGCAGATCCACTAGTAGCAGGCCCAGTCCCAAGCCCTCCAGTTGGAGCCGCAGGCACGTCCTCTAGTCAGCCACAATGGAGGCGCATAACTCGTCTATCTCAGGCTCAGCGTGCTACAGTTCTAGTTGAGGATGCTGATTCAGAGGAGGAGCGAGTGGTTTCCCCCTCTGGTTTAGAGTTTGAGGCAGAGGACATTGGCTTGTCAGATGTCTAGCGGTAGTGACTATTCATGTTTTGTAACTTGTTGTAGAGGTCATTTAGAGCCTCCTTGGTTATGTTTTTTGTTCTGATCTCTATATCATCATCATGTATTGGACAGTGCACTGGGTGCAATTTTGATATAATGGATATATTCATGAGCCTACTTTGATCATATGTTGTCTTTTGTCTATATTGTAATGCTTTGAGTTTGGAAACATGAATGAAAATCTTTAAAATTATGTTTTTTATAAAAAAATTAATGTATTTTTTACAAAGACCAAGTCATTGAAACTGAACCGACCGAGTCGATACCGAGTCAGAGTCGAAGTCGGAGCCGACCCTCGACCGTTTCAGAACCTGAGTCCGATTTTTAAAACATTGGGTAAGGCAAAGGATCAATCCAAATTGGATACAAGCACATAAAATAATGGACTTGAAAATGAATCCAACAACGAACAGCATAATTACAACAACAAAAGAGTCTAACATTGACATTAATCAACCCCTCTTACAACATGAAGGCAGTGTTGAACATTTAAATTATTCTCACACACAAATTGCTCATGAGTAATTTTCAATTAGATCTAAACATGAAACTGTTTTGCTGAGAAGTAGATTCTCTTAAGTTCCTGCCACCTTTAGTTATGAGAAAGGAAACCATTGTCAAAATTCGCAAGAATATAGTGTATTTTTATTCCCTTATCTTTTATTATTGGACATAAAGGCCATGGTCTCTATTTTTTTAAATGATCACAGTTACAAACTTATATGTATGATATCCTTCATGATGTAAGTGTTATATATTATATAATGATAAAGAAAGTTACACTATAAATATTAAAATTTCAATGATATATCATATATTTTTATATATATATAAGTTTTGAAGACCCCGACATCCCCCCACGTTTCCTAAAAATTGGTGGGGAGATTTTTCATAGGGTGCTCCCCCGTATCCTCAATCCCTTGCCCCCACCTCCAAGGTACTTGGTGGAACATTGAAAAAAACCGCTGCTACTCAGGTTGATATGCTATTTGGGCATGTTATATTGCTCATAAAATTTTGGGATTTGAACCACGGACTCTACTCAAGAAACCCACAAAACCCCAGAAAGGATTCGCCAAAAGCTTGACCCTGGAAATTGGCCCTGTTGGGCTTGGTTCTCTAAACTGCTGGGCAATTCAGTCCTTTTGATAAAATTGCTATTGGATGCCACCGAAATGCATGGAAAATCCCTATTAGAAGGCTCCGAGCCTTCCCACCAAATCTCCTGCAAAAACTCCGCTCACTCCCCAACTCCATGACCTCATGGACTACAGCCTCTCGCGTTGTTGATTCTTCGCTACCATTATTCACTGTTGCACTGTAGAAGAGGGTCACTGCTGTTGAATTGGTAAAACTATGGTCAAGCACCCTCCTTGGGTTGGCACTCGAAGTCCACTGAAGTAAAGGCTAGGATCTTCGCTCAAAGACACCCGTGTGTTGAACAACACATGCAGACTTGGCTCACTACTCAAGTGTGCTTTGTCAAAAGACAATTTCGAAATAGATGAATGAAATAGGCCAAGAATGAGCTTCGCACTTCCTATTTATCCAAGGTTGCCCAACGTTCTCTTGGGCCCCACCTTGTGCCTCTAGCCTCCAAAATGCACCAATGATCAGAGCCTATCGATAAGCTCCATGTGGGCCGCAATTTCTCCTCATTGGGCCCCATCCTCCACTATTGCCGCAATATTTCGCCTCAGCCTGATGTCTAGAGGCCTATAGTTGCCTAATTCTAAATGTGGGTCCCCAAAGCCATATTTCCTAACTCAAAACTGTAATAATATCAAAATTGGCCAAAATTAGTATTCCGGTTAGTAGAATTGCTCAACAAGAATATTACAGATCTCCCTACAAAGAATGCTTGTCCTTAAGCAATGCTTGAACAAGCATCCTCTCTAGTTGTTGCTCACTACTGTCACTACAAAATGTGCCAGGGTCCCAGATGCACCACTGAATCGTCTCTGACCTCTGCACTGTCCTGACATGAAAGAATCCCTCAATACCAGGAACCCAAACCATCCTGTCCAACCTGAAGCTCCTCTCGCTCCACTCACTATCTTGCCCTGTACAAGTACCCGTAGTCCCCTGCATACCATCAATGAGTAGTGGATTATGATAGTGTGGCACTATGCCCAACTCCTCGTAAAGTCGTCCTACCACGTAGGCCATCCGATGCATTCTAGGAGTATACTCTTGAAGATACCACCCAAACCTCGCAAAGGTAGTGTCTTTCTCACGTGAGCTTCTCCTGACATCATGTTGCTGGCCCACCTACCATGCTACTGAAGTCCCCCACGCCTTTGGGGACTCGCTAAACCCCAATGGAAGATTTGCATGATCTCCCCCTATAGTAGCCAATGCATCCCTAAGGGTTATTGAGCTGTAAAGAGCAGTGATGATCAAGTCCCTTGCCGAACTCAGAGTGGTGCCACCATGCTGACACTGCACTACTCTGATTATGGCATACTCCCCATCTTGTGTAGACAGTATGCTCCTCTCCTAATGCCCTACTGGCAGGAGGTCTGTGAGAGCCAAGCTCATCCTAATCGGGCATTGCCATGATGCCAATATCTACCCTTCCAAATCTAACTCCGGAACCTATGCAACCACAGAGAAAACCTGCCTCGCCATCCAATGAAGATCTCTGTGTACCCCCATGTGCCAACCCAATAGTGAACTAGATCACTCTTTGTCATGACTCTGACCATCACGAGACAGAATGATCTATCATTCAACTGAATCTGTACATCCCATAATCAGTCCTGCTGCAACATAGCTCTGACAACTGCAGGTATCCCTTTGTGCCTCATCTCTAGTTCGTGCATGTGATCAATATATAGGGTCCATATATCATGGGCTAATTTGATGCATGCTAACCTGCCCTGTGCCTACCATTGTGCAATATCGATGACCGCTGGAAGCCACATGTGCCAAATAGCTACTCCCTGAATGCAGCCAATAGATGGATATCTGATATTCGCAATCGACACAAGGTATGTGGATCCCCCTTGTTCTTGCCAACCATCTCCACTGGGTCTACCATCCGACCTCTTGATAATGTGCCAATACAATGTCTGCAGCTAGGACACACACTAGGATGCTACCTTGGTTTTTCCCAGTATCCTCTACTCATGCAGGATCCCGACATGCCTTGAGAAAAGAGTGACACACGTCTCCCTCGTAATCCGCTCACCAGGCGTAGGCTCAGTGATGAATGATATGCCACCCTTGCAGATGATCATCTCATCACCCAACTCGTGGCTTTCAACTAGCGCACCGACCCAATGCCACTGCTGAGAAGTCTTTCCCCTAGTGTGTTGAGTGTCATCCAAATATCTTGGGTGAGCTCCTTGTCCCTCACTGCTCATGCCCAGAGTGCCAACAGATAACAACCAAATTGACTGTGCCCGTAAGTGATGTAGAAGAGGGTCAGGCGTGTGAGTCCCTATGGATACCATTAAGTATCGCACATCTGCGCCTCTGTCGATCCCGGGTGAACTATGCCCAAAGGTATGCCCAGTGTCTCTGTACATGAGTCTCCCTAGAGGTGACATTCCAAGACCCCACCGCACAACACCATACATTCTCGCATACCACCGATCATCCCTGTACTCTTGGACATGCCACTGTACACCACGGCCTACCGCTAGGTACCTCCTGCTACTATTGTCCCATCTTGTATCACCTCTTGTGTCGCCCGTGTCACTATACTTGACACTCCCCACGAGTACTCAATGCGATGTGAGCTACTCCTCCCACTCCATAGTGTAAACCAACATGCTATGGCACACCACCCTACATCTCCATGCTCCTCTACGGACCACTGCTCCTCACTGCACAACCCCACACACCCTTGGATGCTACGACCTAACATTGGGTCTGTATGCATCAGTTTGCATCCCCTTACATAACAATGGACCCTATGACATAACTCTGTGTAGTCCTGTATACCGCTACCCATTGTCGTATCACCCTGTAACATACAGTATCCTACATGTGCCAAAACATCCACCACTCTGCTAGTAAACCCTCCATGATGTGGTCTACATCTCCCCATCTGCCCTGAAAGACCTGAGCGACCTGAATCCTCACATGCCAATGGAAATGACACTACTGCACCTATCCTCGATACCTCTAGTGTCCAATATACCAATGGGAGAGCACCGTTTCCATGTAATTCCCTGCCTGGTGGCCTGCCGATGCCACCTCCTACCAGCTCCCGTCAAAGTAGGCTAATCACCTTGTGACTCCACGCACAGTCAATATGCCGAGACAACTCATGAAATGTGTCTTTCCCTCTGTCGAAGCATCCTAGGACTAGTGTTTTCCGGGGCTCTGATGGAGATATGAACATATGTGTGCGCCTAAACATTAGATCCATCGCACAACTACTACCACCACCCACTAACTCTATGATGCGATGGGAAATCCCACCTGGGTCCCAACAACAATCTGGCTCTTGTGTCCCTCTGGAAATCCAGGGCCTTTGCTGAAATGTCACCATGGATGTATCCAAACTCCTAGCCTGCTCCATCAGGTACCAGCTCAATACCTCTCGCCATCCAATCCCAAAGGAGGGATCGAATGGATAATCCTCTATGGAAGGAACAAGCCCTCTAAGCTGATGTGGTGTCATGCTCAGCTCATGTCGCTCAGTCTTGCTAAACTGGCCATACCCTTCGGTACATCTAGGAAACTCTACCTTCCTCAATCCAATGCGTAAGGGTGGGCTAATAACGCTATAGGCCCCGTCAGTGTGTCTCTGAAGAAAACTGTGCTGAAAACCCAAAGCATGGACTCTTGGTTGCCCCGCATCAATGGCTAGCCCAAAGGATGGCTGCACATCCTCTTCCATCATGGAATCAACATGAGCCTCCAACTGCTCCTCCATAGATAACCCAACACACAAGACATGCTCACCAATCAATTGCAAGTGATTGTTGTCCGGCAACTCTGTCATAGACATCGAGGCCTCTATACCTATCGACTCCTCAACAATGGTGGAGATGTCTCCCGACACCTCAACAACCTGTGGTGTGTTTCCATCACCTGAGAACTCATTCACAACCTCGAATACCTTATCAATGGATACCTCAACAATGGATGGTGTCTCATCAACGAGTGTATGCTCGACTGTCTCCTTTCCAACCATGGCCCCTTCAATTACTCTTTCATCTTCTTCCTTAATCCACCTCACCATCCCTTCATAATTCCACGAAATTCCCACTGATTTGTGCATGTCTCTTAGTTCACAGAACTTCCAAAAAGAGAGGGACGCTAGAATGCCATGTCCCATCGATTGGTATGCCCGCCAATTTGCTGCCAATAACTCCACATCAGTTGCAATAATGTCTTTCCATCTTGATGCATTATCCACAATTTTGGGCATAACGGTTTTGTTGTATAATTGAGAATGGTCCTGATTCCCAATTGTTGCATGAATCAGTTGCTTCCCCACATCAACCATCATTTGTTGCACCCTAATCACCTCATTCAAGGTTATTGCCATGGTGTTTGAGTTTAACCTTTCTTGGGATCCCATGATTTCGTAGTTTTTTATTATGGTCTTGTCATAAAATCAAGGGTTTCCCATAGGTTGAGCCAAGATTATGCTCTTATACCATTGTAATATTCCTAATGTTAAATTACAGGAATAACATGCATATAAAGACATAAAAATGAACAACAACAAATACACGCAATTAAAACACCATTGAGCCAACTAAACAACGTTGATCCATTTTATTAATTTGAGGAAATGTGTACAAGATGAGGTGTTGGAATGAAGGAATCTGGGCTTGCTTAATGCAAGCTAGAGAAGCCCTCTAAAATATGGCTAGAATCCCTCACTACTAGTACACTGCGTGGCTGAAATCTATGTTGTCACTGGCCAGAAATACTGCTGCTACTCCGGTTGATCTGCTATTTGGGTTTGTTATGATGCTCAAAAAATTTCGGGATTTGAACCACAGACTACTCAAGAAACCCACAAAAACCCAGAAAGTGTTCGCCTAAAGATTGACCCTGAAAATTGGCCCTCTTGGGCTTGGCTCTCTAAATTGTTGGGCAATTCAGTCATCCTGATAAAACTACTGTTGGATGTAATGTTGATAATATCGCCGAAATATCAGCAATATTCATAAATATCGCGATATTTTCGGCAACTCAAAATATCGCGGAGAAAATATTGCGATATTTTCTCTCCCAAAAATATCGTGATATTTCCGAAATATCGCCGATATTTCAGGAAAATATTGCGCGACGATGGGAAATATCTCCGGGCACTCTTGGGTCACGGTTAGAAAAGGGAATTTTGTCTTTTTTATTTGTCATTTTCGTCTGTGAGGCTTGGAGAAGGAAGGGGAAGAGCTTAGTGGTGGTTGTCAAGGAGGGATTGAGGATCAAAGAGCCATTATCACTATCAACTCATAATGTTTTGTTGATCAAAGATTGAAGAACAAAGGAGAGAACCTTCTATTTCTTCCATTAATAGGTGTGTTCTTAAAAACCATATGTTAAATTAGCAGATTTAGGGTTATGCTTGCTTGCCTCTTTGCCTACCAAGATTTTGTTTTTTTGTTTTTTTCCATTAGCTATGATTTTCATGCCCATGAGCCAATGCAATGGTTTTCTCCATATTTGGACAGCAAGCTTCACTTTTTTTAACTTTCTTATGTACCCTCTGTTGACCACACATTGTCAACGACCCCATAGCAATACACCCCCATTTTTTCAAATGGGACTTATCATGTTCGAGGCTCCTGTCATCCAGATTTCATCACCGATCAACAGTTTTTATAATGATGTAAACCCATTCTGCATTTTATGACGTAAATGATCTAAGTAAGACCGTCCATGTATGTAACAACCTAGGTAAGCCTAGTATGTTGTTGATGACTTCCATCCTAGGAGGTTTTTTGTCTCACTGATTCACGAAAGTGATCAGCAGATTTTCCCCTCCAGCCTCACCCCAAAGCTAGGGTGGAATTTGTCATCAGCATGCTAAGTGAGTCCTAGTGTTTTTTATCGAGTCCTTGTAAAAGTAGTTTCAACTACTTGGTCTACTAGATCATGTTTTGAGTCACAGAATTGGGTATTTATGTGAGGGTCTATACGAATAGGTATTTCCCCTTCATGTATGTAAATGTATTATCTCATGTAAAAGAGGGTTGGAAAAATAATTATAATCCCCTCTCAGTCAATTAATAAAATTTTCTGGTCAACTAATTTAAAAAATCTTAAACCAGAAATTTAATTAATTTAGGGGCCTAAGTTAGGATTAAATATTTAAAGGCAAAATTTGTGGGTCCTTGGAAAATGATTTCGGAAGCCCCAGGGCAAGGGAATATTGAAAATTTTAAGAAATTTTGGACCTTTGGGGCTTGGTGGTTAAGTCAAGGTCAAAATTTTGGGGTAATTAACTCAAAAATAATATTTTTGAGTTAATTAAAATTGAATTGAATGATACCTCCTGTTTTTCCCCCAAAGGGGTACTTAGTTTCAACGCTCCGGATTAACTTTTAACTAAATCTTGGAGCAAGCAGATTATTTTGACGAGGATCATCCAAACTAGCCGTTAGAGATTTTGTCCTATAAATTTAGAAGTCTTTGTCATTCTTGAGTCATCCGATCTCAGAATCGTGTACTGGTCTTGGAAGCTCTTGCGAATTTTTCTTGATGAATAAAGCATAAAGACTTTGGGGTTACAAATCTTGATGTTCCTTCTCAGATTTATGTGATGAATTGTCTCTAAACTCTGCTACTTGGTTTCTTGTATTTTATGGTTGATGGCCTACATGGATTAATCTGCATACAGGTATCTTGTGCAGTTTTCTGGGTTTATAAAATAACATTCTGAATTTTCTAAGGGTCTCATGTTGTTTTCTTAAATCTCTATCAATCTAAGATTCAGATCTAAGTGTGCAGGGAATTTTTTTTTTAAGATTGGGCGTCTGGGGAAGTCTTCGGTTGGACCAGCCGACTCTCAATAAATATAAATCTGATAAGCTCTTTATTTGTTGAATTCCATGTCTATCTTACGATATTTTTGATTTTGTAGGGTTTCAAAGGCTCGTGCCTCTCACTAAAATCTTAATCTCTGAAAATTGAGCTAAAATGGATTTCAAATTTGACCATGAGGGTTTCAAAGTGTAAACTAGTGTAAATCTATAAATTTTCTTTCAAGATTGTAAGGGTCTGGTCAGCTTCTCGGGTGTGTATTTCTCGGATCCGACGTATTGTTGCAAAATATAGGTTCAAATCGAATTTTTTTTTAAAAAGTTCATGCGTATCCGCCCTTTAACTGCCATCGTGGCAAGATCCGGATCATCGAATATCAACAGCATAAATTTGAGCATAAATCAAAGGAGTTTTGGGGTTAATTATTGGCTCAGAATTCTTTTTCTCTGCATATCTTTGTATCTGCCCTAGCTGCTTCATTCACATCTTCCCATCTGCTATCCATCTAATTTTTGCCCTAGCCGTCTTGCCATTCGACCACTTTCAGCCGATCACCCTAACTCGCAAAACAAAACCGCTCGTCTATTTCGCTGCCGTTCCCCCTTCTCCATCTCTCTCTCGAATCATCGCTAAATCCACCCGCAAACACAGAGAAATAGTATATTCGTAAAACGTGAGTTTCATTTCATCTTCCCTCCCGTCGTCGAGTCTGGCCGCCCCCTTCGTAGACGCTCCACTTGTGACATATAAACGATAACAATAAAACGATGCATCAGATCGTGATTGATCATACTTAGCCAAATACATATGCGTTTCTATCAAAAATTTTAATGCTTTTCGTACGTTAAGTCGTTGTTCATTTCTTTAGTTTTCATCGTAGATTTTATTTTGGATAGGGTAACGTGATTTTAGTTTAGATTTAAAGTTAGTCGATTCCCTTTTTTTTTAGAGTTTTAATGTTAACGTAATTTTTAGACCTCAGGTTTTTGTTTAAATTCGATTTTAGTTTTAGCTTTAATTTATGTTTTAGTTTAATATGTTTCATTTTAACATTTAGTTTAGCTTTTAGATTAAAATTCTAATTTAGTCTTAGTTTAAATTTTACTTAGTTTTAATTAGACTTAACTTTAGTTTTTTTAATTTAGATTTTTAAATTTCAACTTAGTTTTAACTTAGTTTCAAGTTTAGTTTAGTTTTAACTTTAGGATTTAACTTTTAGATTAGAACTTTGTTTAGATTTAGAATTTTGATTTGTCATAAAAAATAAAAATAAAAAAAGTTTCAAAAAAAAAAAAAATCCTAAAAAAATAGAAAATAGAAAAAAATAAAAATTTTCAAATTTTCTATGGTCAACTGAGCCTTAAAATTTTTATCTAAGTTTGGCTGTGGATAGTTTCTTTTTTTCGAACTGGATTAAGATTGGAGTATTTTTTGTTTTCGAAAATCCTTCAAGTATCTGGCATTTTCATTCATGGTTGTAGCATTCTCAAGAAAATATCATTGATCAATCGTGTTTTATAAGCGCGAAGCAATAGTCGATTGGTTTATAATTGCATAATGGGATTGTAGGATTTGTTGCTACATCAATCATCAAACGTGAAATCTAATCTGTGGATCCGTGAAATCCTGTTAATTTTATCCTGTATTTGGTGTTCTAGCTATGTCTCCTGGTTTTATCCTTCATTTCTAATAGGGTCTACCTCCCTTAGCCTGCAAGGAGACAACTTAAAGAGAGAGGTTGGGGATAGAGGTGACAGCCCCCAATCTGAATCGTTGTCGCGGTGCCTTGACAATCTGTGCGACAACATTTTTTGGCGCCGTTGCCGGGGATAAAGTTTTTTCTGTCCTTGGTCTTAGTGACATTTTATAATCTTCAAATCTTCTTTCGCCATTCATTAGCCTGTCGCAAGGGATCACATTTTCTGGCGTCTTTCATCTCTTCATATTTTCATCGTCCTATCTTTCGTCATATCTTTAGCACCTGGACATTTCGATTGGCTTCTTGTTTGGGTGGCGACTCCACTTATTCATCTTTTTAATCCCAGACAAGAATCCCCCCCTGATATCCATCTACTATCTCTCGATTATTGCTTCTGTTTTAGAATCAGTTTCATGTTCAAGTGGCGACTCCAATTCTTTCATTTCTTACAAGAGTTCCTGCTAAGAAGTTCACTTCTTGAGGACCTTTTGACTATTCTTGAACACGGATCTATTTCTAAAATCATAAAAACGATATCATGGATATTTTTGCCCCGTGTAATTTTGCTAATATTCAGGGTTATCCCCATGATCTCCCTCAAATGGATAAATTACCTATCTTTCAAGGAAATGATGCAGTTAGTGTTAAATCTCATTTATTTGCTTTCACTAACTGGTGGCATAGATTTGCAATTGCAAAAAATAATTTCGATGATGTAAAGATGAAAACTTTTGTTCTTACTTTTGGCGAGGATGTTGCTGAATGGTTTATGGAAAAGCCTGATAATTCATTCAATACTTTTGAATCCATTGTAACTTCTTTTAAGGAAAAATATGGTGATAAGAGGGAAGATAGGCATTTGGTAAGAGAGATCAGTACCATAAAAAATAAAGAAAATGAAATGACTGAAGAATTTAACAGGAGATTTAATGGCATCCTCAGAGAAATATCTCAAACTCATAAACCCCCTGATGGATCTCTTCTGAATTTTTACATTGATGCTTTTGATTCTGATACTTCATATGAGTTAAGGCGGGCTAAAACTGCAAATTACAAAGCTTGTCAATCTTTGGCTGAGGAGATTGAAAAGGATAAGAAAGCATCTGGAATGTCCAAAACTCCAGATTTTGATAGGTCTTTGACAGATTATAAGGGAAAAGAAATTGAAGAAGATGATGATGACCCTACGAAAAGTTTAATGCAAAAACTTGAAAGCATGGAGCTTAATCATGCTAAGAAACTTGAAAGCATGGAGCTTAATCAAGCGAAATTGATCTCTGAACATGCTAAGGAAATAAGTGTCTTACAGGCTAGGTTGGTTCAAATGGAAAGGGCTCAAACGCAGAATTCCCAACCTAGAAATAATAATGCTTTGCAGGAAAGAGACCTATCTTATGAGCAGAGACCGACAAATCAACTTGAGTTTGCAAATCTTGTGGAGGAAGCTCCGCCTTATTGTAGAGCCTGTAATGATCTTCATGAAGAAGCTACTTGTCCCGTTATCAAAAGGATCATAGCTAGTAGAATGGCAAGGTCAAGATATCAAATTAATGTTGTTGGTAAGGACTATCACATGCATATAGAAGATCATGAAAGTCAGGTTAAAGAGCCAGCTCAGATGATTAAGGATGTGCAACCCAGTCATATGCAAATAATTCAAAACATGGAAGCTAACCAAATCAGTCTTCAAAATAATATAACTTCCATGGAAGAAAGCCATGCACAGGAAATAAATGTCATGGAAAACAGGTTAAAAATGATGGAAGTTAATCATTCTAATCAGATGTCCATTATACAGAATTATATGATTGCAATGGAAGCAAGACACACCCAGGAAATGACTGCTATGAAGGAAAATCACTTGTTGGAAATAAAAAATATGGAGGCAAATCAGACAAAATTAATAGTAAGGCATGCCAGGGAGATGAGTTCCATACAAAAGAAATTGGAAAAAATGGAAGAATTACAAAAATTTCAACCGAAGTTTGATTATGAAGATTCATCAACAGATCATAAGACTTCTTGGCTGTTAAAGCCATTCTCATCTCATCACACAGAGGATTTAACTATGGTTTCAAAGGATGTTGAGAAAGACCAAGTTCATGTATCACCATTGACAGAGTATATCCAGAATAACATTGGTCATGCTCCAGGCTCTTCAGATATTTTGTACAAACATCTTCAAGATGAGGACAAGGAATATACGGTGATCTCATTGCTGACATCACAACCCACTCAAAAGAAGAAAAAAAGAAGTAAGTGGTTTGATTCATTTGATGGTCGAGAGCAGCTTGACATTCAAATAAGACAGAGTCCTACATTATGCAAGATCGGCCATGGCACATCTGAAAAGCAGCCCACAGACTTGCCTGAAAGCAGGCAAATGCTCAGCATACACTATATTGAGCACATCTGATGCCACAGGGCATCCTCTGTATCGTATTTCTAACCCTACTCCTTGTTATTTCAGCATTTCATTTTTGCAATTAGAGTAGATTTACTTTTCATGTTAAATAGAATAATAAATAAAAGAAGAGCTTCTATTTTTCATGAGCTTAATGTTATATAATGATATTTGGATGGACGCTACTTATGTAATCTTGTGTGTTGCTTGGATGCAGATTCTGGATTCTCACATTCCTTCGATGAAGCAACGTGTCCCCAAGTAGAGCCAGATGTTGACCACACTTTGTCTACCCCATGGGCAAGACACCCCCATTTTTTTCAAATGCTGGACTTATCATGTTCGAGGCTGTGTCATCCGTATTTCATCACCGTACGATGCTTTTATAAATGATGTAAACCCATTCTGCATTTTATGATGTACATGATCTAAGTAAGACCGTCCATGTATATAACAACCTAGGTAAGCCTAGTATGTTGTTGATGACTTCCATCATAGGAGGTTTTTTGTTTCACTGATTCACGAAAGTGATCGGCAGAGTTTTTCCCTCCAGCCTCACCCCAAAGCTAGGGTGGATTTTATCATCAGCATCCTAAGTGAGTCCTAGTGTTCTATCGAGTCCTTGTAAAAGTAGTTTGAACTACTTGGTCTACTAGATCATATTTTGAGTCGCAGACTTGGGTATTTATTTGAGGGTCTATACAATGGGTTTTCCCCCTTCATGTATGTAAATGTATTATCTCATTTAAAAGAGGGTTGGAAAAATAATTATAATCCCCTCTTAGTCAATTAATTAAATTTTCTGGTCAATTAATTAAAATCTTAAACCAGAAATTTAATTAATTTAGGGTCCTAAATTAGGATTAAATCTTTAAAGGCAAAATTTGTGGGTCTTTTTTTGGAAAATGATTTTTGGATGCTCAAAAAGCCAAAGGAATATTGAGAATTTCAAGAAATTTTGGACCCTTGGGCTTTGGTGGTTAAGTCAAAGTCAAAATTTTGAGGTAATTAACTCAAAAATATTATTTTTGAGTTAATTAAAATGGAATTAAATGATAAATTCGAATTTCCTCAAAATTATAATTTCGACAATCCAGATTAAAATATAATTAAATCTTTTTTGACGGTCGAGATTATTTTGACATGGATCAACCGAACTAGCCGTTGGAGATTTTATCTTATAAATTAAAGGTCTTTGTATGTCATTTGCATCTGATCTTTGGATCATGCACTTGTTCTCAGAAGCTCTTGTAATTTTTTGATCAATAAAGCATAAAGACTTTGGGGTTACAAATCTTGATGTCTTTTCAAATTTATGTGGTGAATTGTCTCCAATCCCCGCTACTTCGTTTCTCGTGATGGCGGTGGTTGATGGTTCACATGGATTAATCTCGCATACGTATCTTGTGCGCTCGGTTTCTAAAATAACATTTGATTTTTCTACTGTCACATGTTGTTTTCCTAAATTCATTTAATTCCAAGATCCATCTAAGTGCAGGAATTTTTTTTTTTTTAAGATTGAGTCGTCTGGGAAGTTCTTGACCGAAATTTAATTTCTAATAGACATAAATCTGATAAGCTCTTGATTTGTTAAATTCCGGGTCTATCTTACGATATTTGGGTTTTGCAGGGTTTTCTAAGGCTTGTGCCTCTCACTAAAATCTTAATCTCTGAAAATTGAACTAAAATGGATTTCAAATTTGACCATGAGGGTTTTAAGGTGTAAATTAGTGTAAATTTATAAATTTTCTTTTAGGATTGTAAGGGTCTAACAGTTTCTGGGTGTGTATTTTCGGATCTGACGTATTGTTGCAGGTTACAGGTTCAAATCGAATTTTTTTTTAAAAAGATCTAAGGCAGATCTGGCTTGTAAAGGCCAGATCTGGCCTTAGAACTGTCACTGTGGGCAAGATCTGGATCATTGAATTAGAAGAGCATAAATTTGAGCATAAATCGAAGGAGTTTTGGGGTTAATTATTGGCTCAGAATTCTTTTTCTCTGCATATCTCTGTATCTGCCCTAGCTGCTTCATTCACATCTTCCCATCTGCTGTCCATCTCATTTTTGCCCTAGCCATCTTGCCATTCGAATCCACTTTGCCCATCGACCCTAACCTGCAAAACAAAACTACTCTGTTCATTTCTGCCAGCGTTCCCCCTTCTCCATCTCTGAATCATCGCTTAAATCCGACCTGCAAACACAGAGAAATAGCATATTCAGAAAACGTGAGTTTCATTTCATCTTCCCTCACGCCGTCGAGTCTGGCCGCCCGCTCCTTCTGTAGACGTCCACCTGCAGATTACACAAACGACAACAATAAAACGCATGCATCAGATCGATCGATCACATTTCGAGCCAAATACATATGCGTTCATCAAAAAAATTTAATGCGTTTTCGATTTGGTTAAGTTAGTGTTCATTTCTTTAGTTTTCATCGTAGATTTTATTTTGGATAGGGTAACGTGATTTTAGTTTAGATTTAAAGTTAGTCGATTCCCTTTTTTTTTAGAGTTTTAATGTTAACGTAATTTTTAGACCTCAGGTTTTTGTTTAAATTCGATTTTAGTTTTAGCTTTAATTTATGTTTTAGTTTAATATGTTTCATTTTAACATTTAGTTTAGCTTTTAGATTAAAATTCTAATTTAGTCTTAGTTTAAATTTTACTTAGTTTTAATTAGACTTAACTTTAGTTTTTTTAATTTAGATTTTTAAATTTCAACTTAGTTTTAACTTAGTTTCAAGTTTAGTTTAGTTTTAACTTTAGGATTTAACTTTTAGATTAGAACTTTGTTTAGATTTAGAATTTTGATTTGTCATAAAAAATAAAAATAAAAAAAGTTTCAAAAAAAAAAAAAATCCTAAAAAAATAGAAAATAGAAAAAAATAAAAATTTTCAAATTTTCTATGGTCAACTGAGCCTTAAAATTTTTATCTAAGTTTGGCTGTGGATAGTTTTTTTTTTTTGAACTGGATTAAGATTGGAGTATTTTTTGTTTTTTTTGGAAATCCTTCAAGTATCTGGCATTTTCATTCATGGTTGTATCTTTCTCAAGAAAATATCATTGATCAATCGTGTTTTAATAAGCAACAGTTAGTCATCATTACTGGTTTATAATTGCATAATGGGATTTTGTGTGACTCCATAAGGCATTGATCATAAGCGTGAAATCTAATCTAGATCTGTGAAATCCTGTTAATTTTATCCTGTATTTGGTGTTCTAGCTGTGTCTCCTGGTTTTATCCTTCATTTCTAATAGGGTCTACCTCCCTTAGCCTGCAAGGAGACAGCTTAAAGAGAGAGGTTGGGGATAGAGGTGACAGCCCCCAATCTGAACCATTGTTGCTGTGCCTTGACAATCTGTGCGACAACACCCTCTTATTGCGATTTTTTGTGTATGCATGTTTAATGCCAATTATTTGTTTTTTTTGGTACCCTAGGTTTGAAATTTGAATTAGTTCACTGCAAATATGCCAAAATCCTTGGACCCATTTTGGGAGTATGGGGAGCTTGATGGTGGGACAAATCAGGCACATCTATCATGCAATTTGTGTGGGACCAAGATGGCAGGAGGGGTTACACGACTGAAATACCATCTGGCTAGACTCCCTGGACATGATGTTATACCTTGTATAGTTTCTAGTGCGGAAATTATACAAAAAGCTCTTGAAGCAATTGCTGAAAAAGACAGAAAGATAGCTGCTAAGGAGAGGGAACTGAATCCTGATCTCAGATAGATAGTTGGTAGTTTTATTTGTTTTGCAACTTTGCTACATATAACTCATGATGATGAGATACTTATTTTGTATTGGTTCTCCACATTTGAGTCCTTGATTGGACAATTATCAGGGATCAGCAAGATTTGGTATCACCTTTGATATATCAATTTATTTTACATCCACTACATCATATATATCAGTGCTTCTTTCATATTTATGTTCCAATGTGTTTATTTCATGTTGTTATTGCTTTATATGTTTAAAAATTTGAAAAAAAAATGAATATATTTTTCATTTTTTATGCTTTTCCGATATTTACCGATATTTTTGCCGATATCGTCGATAAGATGTTTTATGGACCCTCGCTAATATTTTGCCGATACTGATATTATCAACACTGGTTGGATGCCACTGAAATGATTGGGAAATGCCTGTTAGAAGGCAACAAGCCTTCCCACCAAATCTCTCGCAAAAACTCCGCTCACTCCACAACTCTTGGAGTGACTCCCTCAAGGTATTGTGCAGCCTCTGTGCTGTTGATATTGTCTCTATGCTGCTCATGCTGCCTTTGCACTGTTGATGAAGGGACTGCGCTGTAGAAGAGGCTCATTGCTGTTGAACTGATTAAACTATGGTCAAGCACCTTCATTGGGTTGACACTCAAAGTCCACCAAAGTAAAGCCTGGGATCTTCGCTCGAAGACACCCGTTTGTTGAACAGCACATGCAGACTTGGCTCACTGCTCAAGCATGCTCTGTCAAAAGACAATTTCGAAATAGATGAATGAAATATGACAAGAATGAGCCTCACGCTTACTATTTATCCAAGGCTACTCAACGTTCTCTTGGGCCCCACCTCGTGCCTCTAGCCTCCAATATGCACCAATGACTGCACTGCCTCCATGTAGGCCGCAGTGTCTCCTCATTTGGCCCCATCCTCCACTATTGCCGCAATATTTTGCCTCAACCTAATGTCTAGAGGCCTATAGTTGCCTAATTCTAATTGTGGGCCCCTAAATCGACATTTCCTAAGTCAAAACTGTAATAATATCAAAATTGGACAAAATTAATATTCTGATTGGCAGAATTGCTAAACAGGAATATTACAGAGTTAGCTAAGGCTGATCAAGCTACCCAGTTGCAGTGATTCAACAAGGACACATTTCAAGCCAGAGAGAGAGCATTAGAGAGGGAGCAACAAAGAATTTGAGAAAGATATTTCTGGAGGGTTTCCAGCGTTTCTCTAGTTCTAGAGAGGCAGGAGATAGGAGGCCAAATTATCTGCAGAAAAGACTGCAAAAGCTAGTGTGAGCAGCCAGACACCCCAGAGCGAGTTGTTGGAAGAGAGAGGATTCAGTTGTCGAAGGCTTGATCAACTTCTAGGAGGTAAAGCGAATCACTTCTAGAGGTAGAGGGAGGCAGGACGGCTCACTTGGAGCCAGTTTGCAAGCAGTGTGAGTTATTCCATGCAAACAGTGCGCATTTCTGGCATAATGCGAGTTGTCAGTGAGGAGTGCAACCAGGCCAGTGGAGATGGAGTTGATTTGCAAAGGTGGGAAATTATCTCCCAGATATTTTTCTAGTATATTTGTCGGAGGATTGCCAATTAGGCATCAAGATTATTGTACTCTCCAAATTTGTTGCATAATAATAAAATATAACCCTCATCTGTTGTACTGGTTTTCCCTTCAAGGTTTTTCCGGGGACTTTTTAGTCCAAAATAATTGTATCAATTTTTATGTGCGTGCATATATTTCTCAGTTCCAGATTTTACTTCCTCAACATATTTTTATTGTGAAGAATTGCAGTGTGGTTTATTCATTATTTGTCGTAAAATAAATAAACTACTAATCAATTCAAAGGATAAATTCTAGTTGCTACAATTTCAATAGTGATTTAATCGTTAGTTTCTATGAAGTAAATTACAGAAGACAAATAATCTCCAATAAATAGAAGATTAAATTCCAATTTATTGCAATAGTGGAAATTTCACATGTCTCACCTCCACAAGTGTCTTTCTCAACTTCTATTTGATGACCTTCTTGTGCATCATCTTTCCATGTTAGGATGATAGCACTTGCAAATGTAGTTCAGTCATGACAGGACAATATCATTCCCAAAATCCTAGTCTACCTTGTTTTCTCATGCAAATTATAACTGTGATGGGACAGTGTGCAATGGTTGAGGGAGAGGCATTCTTGAGAGCAGTGCGCAGGATCAATAGGCAAGGAGTGAAGGACTAGGCACTAGGAATGCGTAGTGCGTCGTGGCAAGGAAGGAAGAGACAAGCTTTTGTGCACTGCGCAGAGATGGCAGGCTTACTCACTGAGTGCACAGTGCTCGAGGACAAAGGTCCAGGTGTTGCACAATTGAGCACTGTAATGGTTGAAGGAAGGCCCTACTACTCACTGAAAGTGCGCATTGTGCAGTGAAGGAAAGGTTGGTCAAGGCATTTCACATTGGGCAAGTCCAGGAGACAAGGGTGGCAAGCTTGGGCACTGTAAATGCACAATGTATAGTGGCTGAAGAGAAGGCTCTAGGGATTGCACAATTGAGCATTGCAAGGGTCTAGAAATGGCCCCATTGTCCACTGAGAATGCATAGTGCACAATCCAACACAAGGTTGGCCCAAGCTTGCCCAGTGAGCAAGTGTAGGAAACAAGATTGAGTGATTATGCTCTAAGGTTGCTCAATGCGCAATGAAGGAGGTTGTGTTGAGATTTTTTGTATTGGGGTAGCATCAAATGTGCTCTAGCCCTGAAACACATCACCTCCAAAACCTAGAAAAAGTTTGGAGAAATTTCATCTTATGTGTGAGATATTAACATAATTAATTTTTTTAATGAGGACCCTAAGTCTAACTTAAGGAATTAGAAAAATTAAAGTGAATTAATTCAACACATGTGATGAAATATTCTAAGTGACACGGATCAAGCAGTCTTTTAATATTAGCCGTCGATAAGAGATTAAATCATGGTCGTTGATGTCTCAACCGAAAAACTATAAGAGAAAGGCTGAAGGGTCAGTGGGAGACACACACACAGAGACAGAGCTGAGAGACTGACCTGGAATTCTAGGGCGGGTTTGCTAAGAATTTCCAAAAGAGTTTTCTGCAGCGAGGGGTAGTATTGGCTGAGGGGATGATCTGATCCTAGAGCCAAGAGTCAGCAAGAGGCAGAGGAGCAACAATCAGGAGCAACGCAGAGAAGCAAGGGCAGCAACTGCAGCTATGCAGCATCTGCGCAGCATATAGAGCTTCAACCGCTACGTAGGCCCAGAAAGGGTAGTGTTGAGCAGCAGGAGGCCCTCCAAAGTTACGCAGAGGCCTTCCAGGGGCAACGTAGGGACTGCCTCACCTAGTCTAGGGTTACGAAGCCCTCTCCAGGCCAGCGTAGAAACACGAAGAGGCTAGCAAGGCTGACGTTGGGGCTTCAGGGGAAGCGTTGGGGTTTCTAGGGCCAGAAATTCGCTGAGTCTTGTAAATCCCATTTGAGGGTGTGGATCAGTCAAGTTTTTGGTCTCAGAACAACAGGTATTGATGCAGATCTATTATTTTCTCTGTCGGGTTAACTAGTTGGGTGCCCAGATTTGTTGTACTCAGATTCTACATAATAATAATAAACCCTCATATCTGCTGCATCGCTTTTTCCCGCATTGGGTTTTTCTAGGGACATTTGTCTGAAAAATCTGTGTGTCACTTTGTTGAATGAACGTAATATTCAGTAAATGATTTGTATGTGTGTAGGCTGTTAGTTGTATTTACTTTGGTATTTTCTGAATATTTTCTGAAAATAACTTGTAGAATTTAATTACAAGTAGGAGAAGTAAACTGAAATACTACAGTAGGATTTCTGCATTATTGTATTCAGAAATTTTCACAGGTTGTCCTCTACGTGGGCACAGTGTGCAATTCCAAAAGGTAAGGGTTTCATCACTGAGGATTAGGAATACGTAATGCACTCATCACTTGGCTAGAAGCTGAATGTGCTAATGAGTTGTACAAGTGGTGAGGATAATGGAGAACTCCAAAATTAGCCAAGTGTGAGATCAATGAGACAAGAGAGTGAGAGCATATAACAGGTCTTAAACATGATCACAGATGCATATACAACAATGCACATGACAGGAAGATACACGGTACCCAAAACAGGCATGCATATAGTGAAACGACAGTAAAAAGACACTTATCTCCAAGCGTGACACTTAAGATACATCCTTACGACACAAGTGTCAACTATAACCAAAAAGTATGCTATGCCATGAGAATGCGTCCAACACATGTTCTAATAACAAATAGTATCAACTAATGCAAAAGAGTGCGTTGGAGCTGCCTCTTAAAGGTGTGTCAGAGCTGCCTTTTAAAGGTGTGCCAGAGCTGCCTTTAGCAAAAGACGACACTTCGAGCTTCTTTCGAAAGGAACATGAACGCTTAGGAAAGCTTAGAGAACAAGCATGGAACAACTTCAACGACTCAAAATGACAGTTCGCACGATGAATGGGAGGCTCCAAATTTGAATGTAGGCCAATTTGGAGGGCGTTGTAGCAGCAACAACAAAATCTCTGGTCATTGTTTCTCACAAGGGATTTGGATAAGCCAATTCAATTTTCTTTGCTTCTAGTACCTTTAAATTGTTTTAGATCACAAATAGCTACCTCTGAATTTTTTCTTTGGAATTACCTTTACTATTCAGATGGTTGTTGCTACAGCCTCAAATACATAACCAAAATTACCTAGGGAAGGTTCCAAATCACCGAAATAGAACCTCCAAGTTGATTTGAAACCATCTCCTATAAATGAAAACAATTATGGATGTGATGGGTCTGTTTCTAGGATGAGGAAGCCAATCCTTTGTCAACAAAATGCCAATAAAATGGAAAAAAAAAACCTCGTGGGAAAATGAAGATATATATAGCAGGAAAGAATATGTGGGAGGATCCCACAAATACAATGAGTAAACCTAAACCACAGAAAACCAAAATCAAACCTCTACATCACTTTTCGCTTTTATTTGTAAACTGTGAGAGGTTAAGACCTGAGAGCACTAACGGTGATAGGAATTTGGAGAGCATTAGCAGAGTGACAGTCGCAACATAACAACAGGCATTTCAACTTTCAAAAGAGGATGTAGGATGGTAGCACTTTCATTTGGTGAAATTTTGAATGCAAAATTTTCTATGATTATGATTATAAAAACGAAATTATGATGGGATTTTTCATTCCTAATTTTGACATATATAAATTTATAATTTAGAAAAAAAAAAGGTAAGAATGTGAGTTTTTTTAAATTTAATACTTTATTAGTCAAAAATCAGAATTTTTAATTCACAATTTTGTTTGTATATGATTCTATGACGATTCAGAATCTTGAATAGGAATTATAACTAGTCAAAAAAGGAAAATCTCTAATTTTTTTTTTTCCCCAAAACTTTCTTCTTTTATATATATATATAATATAAGAAAGAGTAGAAAGTTTTGGAAAACACATAGAAATGAGATATATATAATTGATGAAGTCAAAAAAGTATAATCTCTAATTTGTACGTTTTTTGCATGATTTCCTTCTTTTTTCATATATGTATATATATATATGATTAAGGAGTTGATTCCCCAATTCCCCCTTTCAGGATGGTTACCACAGCCACTGGAATCTTTTGCCGATTCCGTTTGTGCCCACCATTGATGTAACTCTGCCCCTAAAACATTGTTGGCAACCTAGGTTACATTTTTTTAACGAAAGGGATTACCTCTCATAGTTATCATCTATTTCAGTGTCTATTCAATACAAAAAACGAGGTTTAATAAGGCAGACATTAAAGGGCTGAAAAGAGATATGGATAAGATCATAAGGCCGGATAACTCATCATCATAAATGTTTATATGAAATTTGCTTACATGTCGTATTACATTTATCACAACATTGGACACTTTACCTTGTTTCCCTGGCATTTAGATTTCCATCTGAAAAATTATTTCTTATGACTAATCCAGAATACTTGAAAGTGTGCTATGTTTATAAGATGGACATTTATTATTATCATTTCTATTAGGATGAATATTTGAAATGAAGGAAAGTAATTGAATTAATTTGTGATTAATGTTTTGAAGTTTCCATCATTGAACTTTGATTTCAAGGTCACTTGACTTGCATTTATTACAGATTTTGGATACTCCAAACCTACTGGTAGATAGTGCATGTGGAAGAAGCAGTACCATTTATACACTGGAACAACCTTGTGACACCTGTAGCTATAACTGTTGTTAATTTATACCAAAAATGTATCCCTAAGTTATGGGAATGTTTCTTTCGAAACTTCTCAGGAGAATAATAAATTTGAATAGAATAAACAGAGCAATACAACATTCTAATTCATTATAATGTATTCATAAAATAAATGTACTTCATGCACTTTGTGATTTTATTCCTCTCCTATCCTTTGTTGTTATTATTTCAGACTCATTATACTGCTACACAGTAGCATGCAACGACCTTTCATAAAATCGGTGTTAGTTATCGTTATAGCACTATAGGCCATCTTCTTGGGGATGATAATAAGATACCATTCAATGTTTCATTATATGATATCAAATTTATTTAGTAGTATAGTAACTAAGATAATTTCATGAAATTTCAAATTTTCTGTTCTGATTTAAGTTTTATTTGCATTTACTACAGATTTTGGGCACTCCAAACCTGTTCGCAAATAATGCAAGTGGGACAAGGAGAATCACTTTAAGTCAGGAACAAAATAGTGAAAGATGCAGTTATGCTTATTGTTGATTTGTACCCATATTATGTATTTTTGTTGTAAAATGATTTGTTGGAAATTTTTTAGGAATATAATAAAATTTCATGACAATTAAGAGACCAATAGAAGACTTGTTTATATCACAATTCCATAATAAGAAAGAAAAATGAAGAGGAAATGGTTATGTTATCCTTATTTTTTCAATTTATATGGTGTCTGTTTTCTCAACCCTCAAATCTTCATTAATATCAATGCTACACTTATTCTGTGTGTAGAATAAATAATAACACTTTACATTACAATTTATAATGCTGTAAGTTTGGGCCCGGTCGTGGAATTTGAGTTCACTCTTGCCTGTTAAGTAAACAATCATGATGGTGAAATATTTGTTATGCCTTCCAATTTGAACAGATAACATAATATCTCTATTTGGCGTTTATCATTCAGTTCCAAATGTTTTCGTTCTTCATAACAAGAAGGTATCCAAAAATATACTCAATGCTATGGAGGAGAGAGATGTAATGTTATCATTATACTAAAGTAAGCATAATGTCATGTTATATTACATTAAAAAAAAACAATAACAATGTTATTGTATTTGATTTACTTTACGTAATAGTAACATTATTATAATAATGTTATGTTATATTACATTCTTTAAAACTGTATTGGATATCTGTATTATACAAAAGTCATAGCCGAGACTGAGAATTAGATAGCCACAACTCATAAGAAAAATGGCTCGTCCTTATTCCCAAAAACCCTTATAGTGTTTATTGAAAATATATATTAAAAAACATGGCAACTTTATTCCAAAAGAAAACTTACAGTTTTTACTCAAAAGGTATACTAACAAACATGGCAAGTGTAGTACCAAATAAATGGTCCTGCTAATAATCAAAGCAACACGATAAAACATATTAAATGGAAAAGAACTTACAAAGCTAGTACATGAAGGGTATCTTTTGGCACATGGATTTACTTGGTGTACTCATATTGCATGTCCATTTTTTATTGCTTTCCATTGCATGTTCTATCTGTCGTATCTTCTAGTTTCAAACTGGGAGAGGATCGAGCCCCCACAATCCTTTCTTCAAGCCGAACAAGTCTTGGGAAGAGGAAGGAGTGAGCACCAAAGAACCTCCTATGGGAGGTTATGGAAACTATAGTAATATGAGCTACCAAGGAGACCACTAATCCCAGATGAAGGTCCAACAACAGATATTTGATTCTTTGCATTTGCACAAATTCCTATATTTTTGTTCCAATTCTCACATTGTCCATAATTGAGCAATGGTCTCAACAACATACCATTCTCTCTCTTGAATTTCCACCATTTTTTCCTCCCATGTGCCAACAACTCTAGTAGATAGTTTATGTCACCATAGATTGTTGGGATTTTGTTACACCTCATTTGCATTATCTCACATTTCTACTAACCTCCACCAACTCACACATCATACAGCATTTTTTCCTACACTGAGACATCCCCACCACAATGCTATGGATGCCCCAAGCCAAATGTATGCCAACCAAAGCATTGATATCCTCCAATTAAATTGTGATCCTTTGACTTGCAAGAATCCCTAATATGTGTTGATTTTTGTAGCATCAGAAAGTGTTTCAAGTCTCAAAATTTGTATGGAGGCTTGGACATCAATATTCCAAAGAATCCAGAAACTGTTTATGGAAATTCCACTTGGTTTGTGTTTTCTTAAAATAATTAATTATTTTAATGTAGACCCTAAGTCTAAACATAGGGTAAATAAATAATTAATGGGTATTAATAAAATAGAGTGTGAATATTCTAGAGAACGAAGATGAAGTCAAGTTTTAATCTTGGCCATTGATTAAATTTATAATCTGGGCCGTTGATTCGTCAATAAGAAGATTATAAAAGAAGGATTGAGGGTCATTTGGAAAGCAAGTCGAGCATACACTTAGTAACCCGAAGGAAGTTGATCCTGAAGGAATAGAATTCGATTTCAGAGGGAGAGTTGTGAGGCAGAGTTGCAGAGGCAAAAGGAGAGGGAGTCAGCAGTGACAGAGAAGGAAGAGAGAGAGATGCAGAGCAGCAACACAATGTGCCCACACAGTGCCCATGCAGAGTGACGCAGTCCAACGCAATGATTGCACAGAGGGAGATAGTGGGTCTGCCGGGTGTCAGGAATTCTCCAGAAGGAACTGGAGAATCTATCTCAGGTGTTTTCTAAAGAAATTTTCCAAACTATTTCTTGTAAAGAATTCATTGTTGAAGAATAATATATAAACCCTCATTTGCTGCATCAGTTTTCCTGCATTATGTTTTTTCGGGGACAATTGTCCAAAAATAAGTGTGTACATGTGATTGTTTCTTATCCTTATATTTCTTACCATTCATTTCTCTGCATATACATAAGTGAATGTTG
This sequence comes from Pinus albicaulis, assembly GCA_034641835.2. Taxonomy (NCBI): domain Eukaryota; kingdom Viridiplantae; phylum Streptophyta; class Pinopsida; order Pinales; family Pinaceae; genus Pinus; species Pinus albicaulis. Next base: position 63,081,543 of record CM076581.1, on the reverse strand, counting down.
CAATAGTATTTATTTCGAAATTTACTGAAAGAATTCTGTAAATAACTTATTGAAATAATAAGTAGGAGAAATAAATCTATCACTGCAGCAAAATTTTTTGGATTGAAATTTTCACATGGTATCAGAGCCAAAGATGAATAGCAAGAGCAGAGAATCGACGATGAACGTAAATCAGACATTGTTGCAGCAGCTAGGAAGGGTTCACACAGTTCTCTAAAGAAGAAGGAAATCATGGAAGAATAGATGGATCACGATGTTTCTGTTCTGGCATCCAGATTGGAAGAAGAATTTTCTTGTGTCAAGCTCTGCTTCTCTTGAGATCTGGTACATTGACAGTGGGGCTTCTTCTCACATGACAGGAGTGCGAGAATGTTTCTCAAACTACCAAGAAGAGCAGATGAACTTTAAAATCACCATGAGCAATAAGGAAAAATGTACCCCTATTGGAAGAGGTACCATAGTATTTCAAACGGAAGCTGGTAAGAAGCTTCGGGCCACTAATGCACTGCATGTGCCTGGTTTGGGGATGAACTTACTCTCAATGTCGCAACTTCAAAACAAATGTTATGACATTTACTTCATTGGCAATAGAGTATACGTCAAATACCCAAGTTGGAAGAAGAAAGCACAGATCGGAGTCATGAGCAATAAACTCTACAAGCTACAGCTCGAATCCCCAATGGCACTAATAGGCAACACTAATGAGAAGGATTTGAGTGAGCTCTGGCACAGGAGAATGGGGCACTTGCATCATGGGACGTTAAGTATTCTCAAGAAAACTGTCACAGGAATTCTAGAACTAAGGACCAAGCGAGACGATGTCTACAGAGGGTGCATATTAGGAGAGTATGCCAAGGCATTCATACCATAGAAGCGGCAATAGGGCTAAGAGTGTGTTGAGCTTAATACACTTAGACATCTGTGAGCCAATGTCCACTAGAGCTCTTAGTGGTGCTGAATATTTCGTCACCTTCATTGATGGCCATTCCAGGAAGACCTGGATCTACTTTGTAAAGACCAATGATGAAGTCTTTGGCTGATTCAAGGAGTTTAAATCTCTAGTAGAGAATCTGACGGGAAATTGAATCAAGACATTGCGTTTAGAAAATGGTGGAGAATACAAAGATAAAAACTTCACAGGGTTCTGCCCAAGGGAAGGCATCAGAAGAGAGTGGATTTCTCCATATAATTGATGGTATTGCAAAGTGGAAGAACAAAACTATTGTCAAAGTTGCAAGGGAAATGTTGTACAATCAAGACATGCCCAAATTTTTGTGGGTTGAAGCTTGTAATACATAACAAGATTCCTCACAATGCATTGGGTAAGTTTACTTCGGAAAGTATCTTTATTGGCAGCAAGCTTGAAGTGAGCCACTTTAGGATCTTTGGCAGTGCGACATATTCTCATGTGCCCGAAGAGAAGAGGAATAAGTTGGACGATATTGCGGAAAAGGGTTATATGGTGGGATAAAGTGTTTTCACTAGCAGCAAGCCTAAAGTGAGCCACTTTAGGATCTTTGGCAGTGCGGCATATTGTCATGTGCCTAAAGAGAAAAGGAAGAAGTTGGACAAGACTATAGAAAAGGGTTATCTGGTAAGATATAGTGAGAACGCAAAGGCTTACCATATATACATTCCTGAGAACATGAATATTGTCATACAACGGGATGTGAAATTCATGGAGAAGAGAGCCTTCAGAAAATCCCGGGAGATGCCTTCTGCTATGCAGTCTAAGGAGGATCTACTGGTCCAGTGACAACAACTGACGGAGGGTAATGCGAGTGTCTCTCCAAGGCATGGGGATCCAAGGAATACATCTCCTAAGGACTTGCGAGAAGGAGAGCAGGTGGATCCACCCACTACCAGTGGTAAGATGAGCAGGGAATTGCAACAGATTCTGAGGGATGCAGAAGAGTTTTTCGGAGCCCCCCAAAATGAGAAGAGGCAGCACAGACAACCTGAAAGCTACCAAGCTTTGGTAGCATAGTTTGGAGAGCCATCTAATTTTCGGGGGGCAGCTCAACACCATGTTTGGGTCGATGTGATGGTGGACAAATGCAGCTCCATCATGACGAATGATGTCTGGGAAGTGGTTCTCAAGCCTCAGGACAAATCAATTGTAGGTTCGAGATGGATATACAAGATCAAATATGTTTTAAATGGTAGCGTCAAGAAATTTAAGGCCAAGTTTGTGGCTAAGGGGTACGCTCAGAAGGAAGGGATAGATTATGAAGATACCTTCGCCCTGGTAGCCTAATATACTTCTATTAGATCCGTGATATCCCTTGCTGCGCAGATGGTATGGGAGATTCCCCAGATTGTTGTCAAGACGATGTCCCTGAATGGGGTGATAGAGGAAGAAGTATATATTGAACAATGAGAGGGCTTTGAGACGCATGAACAGAAAACTCACGCGTGCAGGCTCAAGAGGGCCTTGTATAGACTGAAGCAAGCCCCTAGAGCTTAGTATGGTTGAACTAACACCTACTTGCAAAAAATGGGATGTGTCAAGAGTAACGCAAATCCCAATCTCTACTATCTGAGGGTAGGGGATGAGCCTCTTATACTGGTGCTATATGTAGATGATCTATTCCTAAGAGGATCATCTAGACTCATCAAGGACTGCAAGGAGAATTTAGTTGTAGAATTTTACATGAAGGATCTAGGGTTGATGCATTATTTTCTAGGGTTGGAAGTTTGGTAGCAAAAGGGTGAGATTTTCCTTGGACAAGGAAGATATACTACAAAAGTTCTAAAAATGTTTTAAATGGAGGACTGTAGACCCATGGCTACTCCAATGATTACCAACTAGAAGAAAATTGACACGTCCAAAGATGATGAGGTTGATCCTACTTTGTATAGGCAGCTCATAAGTTCTCTGATGTATCTGGTAAACACTAGACCATACATTTGTTACGCTGTCAATACCCTCATTCACTTCATGGTGGAACCTAGGAGGGCTCATTGGGAAACAACCAAACATGTTCTCAGATATTTACAAGGAACAGTCAACCTTGGACTGAAATACACAAAAGGCAATGACATCAGGTTGAGTGGGTTCACTGACGCAGATTGAGCTGGGATCCCAATAGATCGGAAAAGTATCAGTGGGTATTGTTTCAGTGTTGGATCGGGGATGACCTCTTGGTGCAGCAGGAAACATAAATCCTTGTCCCTGAGCTCCGCAGAAGCTGAATATATGGTAGCTAGCACGGCTTCGTGTGAGGCCATATGGCTTCGGAAATTGCTTGTGAACTTACTCAAGGAGAAGATGGAGGCAACCAACATTCTTTGTGATAATCAAAGCATCAAGCTCTCTGAGAATCTTATGGTTCATGATCGGTCGAAGCACATTGACATCAGGTGTCATTTCATCAGACACTGTGTCCAAAGGGGATCCGTACAATTGGAGTACACTCCTACATGAGAACAAGTGGCATATATCCTCACGAAAGCTCTAGGATAGAACAAGTTTGTCTATTTTAGAGAAAATATGGAAATGATCAAGAATCCATTTCAGCAGCATAGATGGATAGGTTCAGGATTCAAAGGGAGTTGCAGTACAGATGAGGTAGTGACAGTGATAGGATCATGGGCAGCAATACAGAAGGCAACAACACAGCAGGTGAGGGGCAGCATCTAGGCATGAATAGCATAGAGGATGCTTCAAGGCAGAGTAGCATGCAGCTGGCATTTTGTTAGTACGCTTTCCTCGCTAAGAGGGAGCGTTGATTTTTGTAGCATCAAAAAGTGTTCCAAGTCTCAAAATTTGTAAGGAGGCTTGAAAATCAGTATTCCAAAGAACCCAGAAACTATTTGTGGAAATTCCACTTTGTTTGTGTTTTATTAAAATCATTAATTATTTTAATGTAAACCCTAAGTCTAAACTTAGGGAAATTAAATAATTAATGGGTATTAATAAAACAGAGTGTGAATCTTCTAGAGAACGAAGATCAAGTCAAGTTTTAATCTTAGCCATTGATTAGAATTCTAATCTAGGCCATTGATTTGTTAATAAGAAGATTATAAAAGAAGGCTTGAGGGTCATTTGGAAAGCAAATCGGGGATACACTCAGTAAGCCGAAGGAAGTTGATTATGAAGGAATAGAATTCGATTTCAGAGGGAGAGTTGCAGGGTAGAGTTGTAGAGGCAAAAGAAGGAGGGGGAGTCTGCAGTGACAGAGAAGGAAGAGAGAGGGACGCAGAGGGCCACAGAAGGTAGCACAGTGTGCCCATGCAGAGTGACACAGTCCAGCGCAGGGACTAAACAGAGAAGCACGCAGAGTGACACAGAGGGAGATAGTGGTTCTTTTGGGTGTCAGGAATTCTCTGAAAGGAACCAAAGAATCTATCTCAGGTTTTTTCTAAAGAAATATGTCAGTCTATTTCTTGTAAAGAATTCATTGTTGAAGAATAATATATAAACCCTCATATGTTGCACCCATTTTCCCGCATTGGGTTTTTCCAGGGACAATTGTCCAAAAATAAGTGTGTACATGTGATTTTTTCTTATACGTATATTTCTTACTGTTCCTTTCTCTACATATACATAAATGAATGCTGACATAGTATTTATTTTGAAATTTACTAGAAGAATTCTGTAAATAACTTATTGAAATAATAAGTAGGAGAAATAAATCTATCACTACAGCAAGATTTTATGGATTGAAATTTTCACAATATATAGTAGTTAGGATAAGCCCCCAAGTTAGAAATGCAAAGGCCAAATGTTGTGGGGAGGGAGAAGCCTACATTCCCGGCCCACCCTTCAAGCAAAATTAGACCACACGTGGAGAGGAACTAAATTGTCATACTCTAAATAGTCATGGGCACCAATGACTAAATGCATCAGGGACTATGGTGTATTAAAAGCCATGACACATTGTCCTTTTAAGCCTCTAGGACTAGATACTTGTGCATTGCTTCCACCATGAACTAAATGTGAATAAATGTTATGGGAGAGTGAATTGAGGAACACCACCTCCCTTCCTCGCCACACCTTTCACCCACGTCAATTTCCTTTGCTCATGGATGCACCCTAATTAGCAAGGAGTTCAACCTCATTTTATGAGATCACAATGTCAGAAAATTCATTTGTATAATTTTTGTAATTTTTATTATCAATTTGATGTTCGTAAACTTGTAAAATTTTACACTATATGTGCAAAATTAAATTATTTGTAGTATGATCTACCTTTCTAAAACTATCTATTTGGATAAAACATAAATTGGATTATAATGCCAATGTGGAATGAAATCTAATCTTCTAATGGAGGTCTATTGTAGCTTCAATGGTAGCAATGCAAGTCATAGGTTTTCATCTCACTTTGTGGTTAGTGTTGGAAAATCAGGAGACTTGTAGATTATAGAGGATTTTCCTTAACTTGATAATTACTTGTGATATTAGTGGCCTTTTATTACTTCTTTAGTTCTTGTTCAACAACCTGTTATCACCTAAAAAAAAATAAAAAATAAAAACATCATTGTGTCAAGTTTGTTTTTGGTCATGGTTCAAAATTGGGTTTAGAAGTTAATTTAGGATTTGATCAAGGGTAGATTAGATTTTCATAAGTTCAAAGCCCATCCTTAAGTTCAAATAAAGTCTTTTTTAAGGTTCATTCATTGTCAAATATCCATAATTTCCATTTGTAGGTCATTTCCTAAGGTTTCATGTCAAAACTGATCAATTAGCCAAGAAACCTCGTTTTCGTAGTGCCACTAGTTCAAAAAAGTTGATTTGTGCTACGAAAGCGTTAATAGTTTAGTAGCGCAAACAGGGAAAAATACACTGTTGGCGCTACGAAAGCGCGGTTTCTAAACTGTCTTGTCATTTGAGCTGAAATATGTCAGAATCCATTGGGGAATGGTAGGTTAGTGATATGATGAGTCAGTTAATGATGAGATTCAGTGTACTTGCCCATGTTGCAGTCATCATTGTCATGATAGGGTATGAATGAGGCATCATTCAATTATGAGATGACATTTTAAATTCAAAATCTTGCCTACTCAGTCATTCTCGTTTCCTTTGCCTTCATTCAAGTGTCTAAGCTCTGAAGTGTCAAGCCAAACCTGTGGTTATTCCATACAAAGGTTCTCTTCATCCTTATCAAGCGATGTTGTTGTTTCTCATTTTCAAGCGAGGCTGTTGTTTCTCATTTTCAAGCGAGGCTGATTCAATTTATCAAGCGAGGCTGACAGGATTTTTGAGAAGCATGGCAGAGGAAAAGAAAGTTCACAGAGGGGGACACTGCTTAAGGCATGAACCTGAATATATGAAGGCCATAATTGAAGACCCAACAGTGATGGAGGCGTTCAGAAGAGTAGGTTGTCTTCAGTTTTGTGAAAAGTTGCAAGGTTGCCACACACAGGTTTCCAAAGAATTTGCCTTGAACTTCAATGGAACAACTACCAAGGTTGGGATGCTAAGTGTGTCAATTTCACCACAGATTATTGATGTTGTGACAGAGATACCAAGAGGTCAAGAAACTTGGTTTAAAGGTTTCAAATTTGATATGGAGAAATGTAAAGAGTTTATGAAACCTAAGTATGCAAATATGGACCTCAATAACTCTATCCCTAGAAGTTGCATCAAAGACACTTATGCAAAGCTACTGATCAACATTTAAAGATATTTTACATGTGAAGGTAGATATCATAAAGTTTATACACATCATTTCAAGCTGCTTCTGCATTTCACTAGTAAGATTTCACTTGATTTTCCCTTTTATCTACATAGGAGTTTTACAAAAATAGCTGATAAAGTACAAGCCAAATCTGAAGGTTGTGAAACATCTTTGTTTCATCATGGTTTGATGAAGTTATTGATTTTGAATGAGCTTCAGAAGATAGGCAGGGATTGGTCATCCATTTTGTTTATAAATGGTTTTGAGTTGGAAACCCTAACTCCTACTAGAAACCCTAAAACTAAAGGAACTCCATCACCACCAGTAGCAGAGTCTAGTCAACCTGTGGTTGCAAAACCAAAGGAATTTGCAATACTGAAGCCAAGGAAACAAGTTGAGAAAAGGACAGAGCAGACACAAGTGCTTGATACACCAACCCCATCACCTGCAAAACAGAGGTCAAAGATTGTCAAAGAGGCAAAACAGAAACAAGATTTCAGCAAGCAAGAAATCAAAAGAGTAACAAGAAGCCAAGCAGTGGCATTAATTTCTATAGCTACATAGGACAACCAAATGATAAAGGGAAACTTAGATGACATCCTACATGTTATTGACATAGAGGAGACACCCATTTTTCAAGCTGAGTTCATTAGAGAAGATGAGCATAAACAGAAGAAGGCTAAGTCTGCAAGAAGCTTGAGTTTGAGGGTGAAAATGTAGCTTTCATCTTTCAAGCTAGAAAACCTATAACTAGGCATGCTAAGAAATTCAAGGAAGGTAGCAAGGAAGTTCAAGAACCTATTGAGTCAGCTAAAGCCCCTGAAGAAGTGGTTGATCTCTCATCACCCACAGTAAAGCATGCAGCCAACAGAACAAAGAAGGGGAAAAAATAAATAACAGAGTTTCAACATCTTGAGGAGAAATTGAGGTTGGCAAACCAAGAAATTGTTGTGATGAGAAAGAGGGCTAGAAAGCACAGTGTTGAGAAAGCAGAGTTCAAAAGAATGAAGGCACTGTGGGAAGGTAAAACTGGTTCTATTTCTGAAACTCCAAGCAGTGCAGCGCAGTTTTTCACATGGACAGTCCCAGCAATAAAGGAAGCCAAATTTGGCAGAGTAATAAATACTCACTTGAGAGCTAATAACAGGAGACTTAAAGATCAAGTGGAGGACTTGTAGCAGCAACTGAAATTGACTCAGGATGAGTTAAAGAACAAAGGTGTTAAAATGACAATCATTAAAGAGTCCAAAGCTAAATTAAGTGAAAATGAAGAAAGGACCTCATGAAGGCTGAAATGACTGTGTTTTCAGTTCATATGGATTTTTGATATGATGGAATCAGTTTATTTTGAGTTTTGGTACATTTGCAATTTTCATTTTGGAAAATTTTGAACAAAACTACTCACTCAACAGTTTCGTAGCGCAGACAGTGTAAAAAGGGAGAAAAGCGCTACGAAACTGCTGTAGCAGCTTTTCTTGCCCTTTTTCATCAAATTTTGAGGGGTAAAAACATGAATCAAGAACTGAAAATGCCGAGGAGGATGTATTTAAAGATAATTGAGTTAGTTTTGGAGGAAAGAGGTCAAGATTTTGAAGAAAAAATGGTAAAAGAGCAGCACTACGAAAGGTGCTACGAAACTGTGTTGTTTTCGTAGCGCAGTGTATTACAGTCCATTTGAACAGCTTCGAGATGGTTTTGGACAACTGGAGCTTAAGGAGGAGGTTTGGCGTGTGTTAATTCAATTTCTAACAGCTAAGGAGCTTGAAATAATGAAGTTCATGGTAGTCAAAATGTTCAAAGAGTGCAAAGGACCCTATGCCTAGAAAACATGGGACTGTTTCCTACTTTGATGGAGATCAAAATTATGGTCATAAAGATTTTAAGCCTATCATCTAGATTCGACCATGTGTGAATAAACTTGGCAAATGATGTAATTTAGTTTAGATAAGGTTGTTATGGATAGAGATAAGGAGTTTGAATCCTATTTGTAATAGGATTGTTTAGTAGAATAGTTGTCTTTTTGTAATAAATACCATGTCATATGGTTATGCAAGGTGTCAAGAGTCAGGAATTCGATGTATCTAGCACAAGATAAGATTATTTCATGTTGTAAATGGTCTATAAAGGACCAAGAAGTCGAATGTACTAGGGGTTGGACATTTTTAGCAAAAGACTGTGCTTATTGTAATTGACTGGTTTTCAGCTAATACAAAGATTTCTACTTAACCAACTTGAGATTCAAAAGGAGTTCTAGTGTGTTCTTGTTCTAATTGCATCTTTTATTATCCTATTGCAGTGGTGTTTGTCTTTGTTACTCAAAATTCATCTTTGATGCTCTGACTTCCTATATAGATAAACTCACTGTGTTTTTTTACAGCTTCACATGTGTATCTCTTGACTAAAACTCTGATATGCCTCAACTTCCATGTTAAGTAGATTTATTGGTTTACTGAAACTATTTTGACTCCATAAGCCCAATGTGTACTTGTTGATTGGATTTTCAACCTACATTTATCGTCTATATGATTATTACCCCACATAGAGTTAGCCATCTATATTTTTATCAAAAATCATTAACCCTTTGAGAGAGCCCTCTTAGGTTGAGGAGGCTAAGCCTCAATCAAAATATTGGTTTGAAATAGTTACATGAGATTGATTTGATTAGCAGCCTATCAGGTCCAATTTTGTGATAACACAACCAATTTTCAAAACAATGAAGATCACAAAAGACAAAGTACACAAGTTATAGGCTCCAAGTTAGGGCAAAAACCCTCCAAGGGGAAAACCTAGAAAGAAATATTTTCTTCTTATAAAATCTTCTTACAATGAGACTTCCAATACCCAAAGACCAAATCCTAGAATCCTCCCAAGCACCAAGTCAACCCCCCATGAAGATCTCTCCAAGGCAGCTTCAAGACTTCGACTTTCTACAACTTTGTTCTCGAATTTTGGCCCTGCAATTTCGACCTCATGCAACTGGAATCTTCATAGAAACCCTAGCAACTTCACACGTGTGGACAAAAAAATTAGACAAGCCCAAGAAAAATTTATTTATTCTTCCTTCCTTTGTCCTTGCAGCTCTTTATTCTCCTTCACTATTGGAAATCGAACTTGGCTTGGATTTGTCTTAAATGAGTCGAGCTCCTGCTATTTATAGCCTTCTTGAGGGGTCGAATAGCCCTTGGTCGAATATCCCTCCTTTCAGTCGACTTGTCCTTGACTAAGGCCGACTTGGTCTTGGAGGAATCAATGGATTTTTCTTGACAAAAATAATTATTTTCCTTTGCTACAATGAGTCCAAATGGGACTATAATACATGACATAAATTCTTCTTTGTCCTAGAAAGACCTAGAAATACCTAGAAGCACAAAGAGCCATCTTTTGACCTAGACCTTAGCATGAAACCCATGCTTTGTTCTTTTTCTTTCTTTATACAAAATATACAATGTCATGTTTACAAAAGGTCATTATGAAGATCGAACCTAGTTACAATTTCCAATAGTTAGATGTCTCCTATGACAATACTCTTTTCACTACTTCAACTAATGATCACAATAATTTGCCTAAGCAATCATAAGTCATACAAAACAAAATTGTAATTTAAAATAGTGCATTCAATTAAAATTCTAAACTAAAGAGAATATGAAATATATATGAGAAAATTTCAAAGAAAATGATAAAACAAAAACAAGTTTAATTACTATCAGTAATGTTCATGTACTTGGCATTGATTATCCTACTAGGTAGTGTTGAAAAGTGTAACTAGATTTGATTTTCACAATGACTAGTAATTATGAATTTATGTAATGAAAAAGACAAAGATAATAAAATGTATTTTGTAAATACTTGCTTCATGGGTTTCATGAGAAATAAGTTTTATTATAGGTCCAAGACTTCTTCTTGATGTCTTTAGGGGTTTTTCATCTTGTCATAAATATATATATTTAAAGAGTCATGTATATGAAGAAGTGTTACACTTTAAAGGTCAGTTATTGATGTAAATAATATGCTCCAAGACCTTGTCTAAACGCTCCTTGTAAGTCGGCTCAAATATGGAAGATACACTTCCTTGACAAGTCGACCTAGAAAGGATAACATTGTCCCTATATATAAGATAAGTCTATGGCCTCATTCATGATCAATGAATTCAGACATCTCTGAGATTTTGATCAAGAAGAAATTCAGATTATTTTTGTGATTACAAGCATTCAAAGGTGACTTTACAACGAAGGTAAAAGGGACCATTCATCGCAAGAAAGAAGGATAATATAACAATGTTTTGGGTGACCATTTGTCTCACATCTCTGAGGTAAGGTGAAGGTTAATTCGGGACTACAGTTGGTATGAAGAAGGGTAAAGTAGAAAGATATATTGTTGGGTTAAAGTCTGTAATAAGCACATGATTTACAACACATAAAGGAGGAAGAATCTACCTCAGTTAAGAAGATTGTCCAACAAAGGAAGGTCGAAGATAACAACATCATCAAGTACTGGAAGGAAGTGCCAAAAGGTTGGGGTATTGAGCATCAAAGAAAAGAATACCAAGAGAACATTCATTAAAGGTCGAGTTCAGTTCGTAGTACTGGTGTAGTATAGTGAAACTTGGTGCAGAAAAAGGTTATTAGTATAAGGAGTCAAGAAAGAGTAGAGACAAGGTCTTGGAAGCATATTAATGTCAAAGATCAGTGGCATGGTCATGGTACTTGTCAATTGAAGATTTAGAAGAAGAATTACTTATGGGTTTTCCTCTCCAAGAAGGAGAGGTTTTGGTCGTGGCTTGAAGAGCCAAAATTATGTCTCTTGTGTATTTGATAATTGTCTTGATGAATAACATAATAAGCTAATGAAGAATAAGATCTCAACAATAGAAGCATAACAAATTATAATACAAGCAGTTATCAAGTAAGATAACTGAATTAAACACTGCCCTACCAAATTCTCAACATGTAGAGATCTTCTTGTCACCAAGTTAATATCTCCTTGTTGATAAGAAATCAATATGTTTGTATATTAGATAGATTTCTCTTACTGGATAATTACTTGTGTGTAACAACCCTTGGTTGATTTCCGATGTAAATAAAATAAGACCATGCTCATGGGACACGTATTCCAAGATGAATGGTGAGAAAACACTTTAGTGGGCATCACTTGTGGTTAACAATGGCTATGAAAATTGGCAAAGGCAGAGAAGCAATAATCGACATTAATTATCAAATAAATAAAAAAATAAGAAAAGGAAGGTGAAGAGACAGAAAATTTGCATGCAAGTGAAATGTTGTTGTTGTGACAACACCCTCCAAAATTTTTCTTACACTTGAATTTTGGAGCCTACTGTGGATCTTACGATCGGTCGTTCCATAGTCACTTCTTGGTCGATTGATTTTTTGTTAAGTTCTTTTGCTCCCTTTTGAATCGTAAGTCTTGCAGTCACTTGCTCACACATGCTCAGTCTGCAACAAGTTCATGAGTGCATTATTTTATGCAAGCTTGAACAAGCATAGCACGGTCCATCAAGACAATGCTTGTGCAATACTCAACCTATGTCGACAGTCAATGCACACTTTCATTGACAGTGTTCCACTTTTGGTTTCATTTGTACATCTATTTTGGTGAGTTTTTCAAACTGTCGCTTTTGTGCACCTTCACTTTCATGAGAGTCGTTTTCATGCTTTCGATTGCCACTTTCGCTTGCTTTCACTTTAATTAGTGTCGTTCTCATGTTATCTTTTCTTTGGCTTATGTCAATTTCACTGTCGTTCGCGTATCATAAATGTCGTTTGCACTATTCTCTTCATATAGTAAATGTTGTCTTTTAGCATGTGGAGTGTCGCACAATGAGCGAAAGCTATTTTTGGTGGTTACAAGCGGTAACCTTTGTGTAAATGAGTTGGTCTTACCATGTAAACATGCATCATACTCATCTCTAAAGTTTCAAGCATTGTCGCACAAGTTTCGTCACGGTCGTTGCAAAGTGTATCTTTGGTGTAGGTCATCGCATAGTTGTTGCATTAAGGAAAGGATGTTGTTCATGTGTTTTGAGTATTCCATGTTGTATCATCAAGTGATCTAAGTGTGTGGTCATGTTCAGAGTCATGATTTTTCTTATCTTCCTCTCATTGATCCAATGCTTAATCAAATTGAGAAAACTCTTCGACTGAACCATTCAGCCTCCTTTAGTTAGCCTAAACCGCGCATTGCGCAGTCTCAACCCTCAAGTAGCGGCCTTGTCTCTTGGCAATGCACATTGCACAGTTTATTCCTTCTAGAACTGCATTCTTTGCAATCTCAGTGCTCATTCCCAGCCCTTAAGCTCCAAAATTGTGCAATCTTTGCCTCCAGCTAGTCTTCTCTACGCATTGTGTAGTCTCAAGCATCAAGCCTGGGCCTTGAGCTCTTGAATTGCGCAATCACTTGGCCTTTGTCCCTCTTGAACTGCGCATTGGAAAAATTTAAGCCTCAATATTGAGCCCTTGAACCCCTCAACTGCGCAACCTCCCAATTCACTCTTCTGTCTGAACTACGCATTGGGAAACTTCAAGCCTCAAGATTGACCTCCTAAGTCCCCCAACTATGCAATCACTCAACTTAGGCCTTCTGAAATGCACATTGCATAGTCTCAAGCCTCAAGTCTCTAGCTTGAGCTTTTGAGTCCTTCAACTGCGCAGTCCCTCTACCCAGGCCTCCAGAACTGAACATTGTGCAGTCTCAAGCCTCAATCATGGACCTTGACCTATGGAACTGTGCAATCCCTGAGACATTCACTCGAAAAGTCACTAGTTCCAGCCCCAACAAGTGAATTCATGAAGCATGTTAGATTATAGTTTTATCAGACTAATGTTGTCTTGTCATGAGTGGATTGTAGTTGCAGGTATTATTTCATGGTATGACAAGATGATGCTGAAGGAGATGGAGAAGGAGACGATGTTAAGAGACAACTATGGAACTAAAAAAATTAGATGATTATTGGGCGAGAAGATGAACGAACACAAGATTACAATAGAAGACAAAAGATCAAGACCACATTGAAGACTCTTTATCTTCAATTCATGACGAGGAGAAAGAAAATACCATATTTTATTTGTCTAGAAGACATAAAGAAACTCGCAGCAAAGAGTGACTTGACATTGTCACGTCATCATGTAGTTAATGTCATCAATATCATGACATGTTATGTCATGAGTCATCATTTTGTGGATTATGTAAATTCTATAATGGACAAATATAATGTAAAGTGGAAGTCCAAGAGTCATTCATGTAATGTGAAAAGTCATGTAGGAAGTCAAAAGGTCATAAAGAAGTCGAACAATCAGAAGGATAGTCCAAGAGTCACAAGGGAGGTGAAGGATCACTCCACTTGTTATTTATACACCCTCATTGTACAAGAAAATAAATTTTCACCTTGGCTTCTCCCATAGGCATCCAAGAGACAGAGTCAGTACCTTTTGGGTGCAAGTCATGGCTATAATGCTCCACTATTTTCCTAGGATATTTTGACACATAGGAAATAGTTAAGTATAACTTGGTATAGTGTAAAGTTATGTAAAGTGTGTTTCTTTAGTATGTAATTTTGTAACTTATAATCTGACGGTCACGATATATAGTGATTTGACAGTTCATTCTCTCCTCGGTATTACTGACACTTGATATGTGGCTTAACACCCAATTGGTTCATGATATATATTTAAAGAGCACAGATGGTCATTTGTCTGGTGACCATTTATGAGAGAAGCTTATGTAAATTTTATTTCTTTATATTAATAAATTTCTTGAAGTGGACACGTTGGCTCAGACTGTGGACTGTTTCCTTCTTTGAGAGTTTTAACCACGCCAGATACTGTTGTATTGATGTATGATTGGTTTGTGAGTGGTGACCTTTGGTGGTTTATCTAAGGAACTTACCCTGTAAATTCCTACATGGTATTAGAGTTGTTTGAGGGCTGCATCCATTGTTGATCCAAATCTGAAGTTGTTTTTAACTGCATTCGGTTGTCGTTTTCTAGATCTATTGTTTCTGACCACTTTCGGGCCAAGTGAACTGCTCTGTTGTTTCTAGAGCCTCTGTTCTAGTGAGGAACCCCTTTTGCTTCATGCAAAAAGGTTTCTAGTTGCCCTAGCTATGTCATTTTAGATATGGACCTGTATAAAGTATTTTTGCAGTTATATTTATTTATCCCTCTGTTCATTTCAGTTTATAGTCATTTTTTTTATTACTACCTGATCTATACCCTCTTCTTTGTGTATACTATTTTCTCTATGCTTTGTGCGATCTGGAAAACCAGAAACAAAAAGATGATATTTTTATCCTACGTATGCTCTTTCCCCGCAACTTTGTGCAATCTCGAGAAATCAGAAATAGCAAGAAAAATATTTAGTTTATGGGCGGACTAACCAGAAATCTAACATCAAGCTGCAAGGCTTGCATAATTTTTTTTTGCATGTGTTATAGGTCAATTTGG
This sequence comes from Pinus albicaulis, assembly GCA_034641835.2. Lineage (NCBI taxonomy): Eukaryota > Viridiplantae > Streptophyta > Pinopsida > Pinales > Pinaceae > Pinus > Pinus albicaulis. The sequence goes on along the minus strand of CM076581.1, from coordinate 63,066,464 downwards.
GCATCATTCCCAATGACCTGGTTAACTGGGAATCATCTCCAGGACCAATGACTAAGGGTCTATCATCCCCTATCATTTCAAGTTGTTACATGCCCTAAGACAAAGAATAAGACAAATCATACATGAATTTCATCAAGAAAAGGTTTCCAAGGTTTGAAGTTTATTATATAGCATATGAGAACTCATCAACGCTGCCTCTAAAGGGACTAAGTGTGTTGCATATGAAGGTAGCACCATGCAAGGCTGCTCTGCAAAGCACTTCCTGACATTTACAGGTGCATTGGTCACATTGGGAGAAAAATTCTCATTGTTCTGGAATTTCCACTTGGCCAGTGCCTTCTAGAAGAGTTCACATATGTCAAGCTTCGAATCCAAGTGTCCATTTGACATCTACAAGATTGATAATATGTCTTGCCTATTATTGAAAAGTCATTGATTGTAAAACTACCTTCAGCTCCTCTATAAATTGAGCACAGATCTGAGTGCTTGAGAAGGAAGAATTTGAGTAGAGAAATGCTAGTGGATTTTCAATTGAGAGTTAGATTTGTGTAACAGCTGCTGGAGAGATTTATACTGTGATGAGGTTGAGGAATGTTACTGGAGATGGTCACTTCAAATCAGTTACTAGGTTGTAACCTCTCCTTCTATCATTAATAAATAATACAACTTATTTTTCCCTATATGCATCTGTATTGGCTTTGATTTTCCATATTGCAAGATCTTAGCAAACTAACTTGAATAGACATCTGTATTATTGCTATCTTCTACTGTTTAGTGTTCATTCTTGCAAGAAATATGTTGCACAGTCGGCTGTAATTTGAAGCTACAACGAAAGCGATAGAAGGAACCATTTGGAAGCGCTTGGATCCCAAGTAAGCCTCTAATCCATTATGTGTTTGTTCTTAGTTAGGAAAAGTAGTCGTATAGTCTTTAATATGTTGTTCTAGATTAACACCTATCTAGGGAAGCATGTTTTCTCCATAATTCACATTTATGTCCAACAAATTGGTGACTCCGCTAGGGAGAATTTCTCTTTATTCTAGGTGTTTTAGCCTCTGATTTGCTCTATTTATTCACCCAGTAGTTGTTATTTACAAAGATTAAACTTTTTAAAATCTCAATTTGCAAAAGAAGTGTGTTAAACAGCTATGTTTTTCTTTTTACAATGCACCCAATGCACCCTTGGACAGGACACAGTGCTTTGCATGGCACTGTCTCCCTTTCAGGCCTGCGTTGCAAAGCACCGTCTCCCCTTAGAGACTGTGTTGCCTCCTGAAACCATCCAAATTCCCTTGAATTTGTCTTTGCAAATTGATTCAGTCTTTTTTTTGCTGTGTTTAGAAAAGTTTGAACCTCATATTGACCAACGAATCTATCTACTTCTTCCTCCTTTGAAAGAAAATTTGTTCAATGTTTGTTTAAAACGTTTTTCTTTATCATTGACAGATTCATTTCAAAGTATTTTCATTATCGCATTAGGACCATTTGATTTTGAAATAGGAAATTGTCGTAAATTCTTCATTTCCTGATAGGAGAAATTGTTTTTAAATTCCTCATTTTTCCTTCAAAAGAGAAATTGTTGTTTGTATTCCTCATTTCTCGAAAGTAAAAGGCATTTTTTTTTTGTTTATTGCACTTAGTTTCTTTTCTGCATTCATAACATTAAAGGAACTGAAAATAAAAACTTGCATTTGCATGTAGAATTTTGTGTGTTTTGCAAAAGGAACAATTAGGAAATCTACATTTAGTTTGTGCTCATTGATTTGTTTTCTCACAAATTGTTTTCTCTTTCCCCTTAGTAGCTAGGTTTTTCATTGAAGAAACTAAAAGTGAAAGATTGTTTATCATTCTTAGTTTGCATTTTAGGATTTTCCTACACATCATTGCGGTGAACCTTTGAAAGGAAAATTGTTAAGCAAGATCAACATAAAATTAATCTCAATTTACCTAACAAAGCATTGGAACCATAACGATAACATTTAGAAGGTCTAGGCTAGAGACATGTTCCGGCGTCGTAAAACATAGCAGCTGTCATTAACTTGTCTGCGATAAATTCCAAGTGTGATACCTCACTCCACGTACGTAAGTATATCGTAGCTCGCCCATGTACTTTCAAGTATATCGGGCGGTGTTACAGTACGATAAGTATAAAGGGGTGCTCTCACTGTGCGGTTTCACATCAGACAGCGCTAATAAGACTTGGGCCTCCACGTACCTTCAGGTATATTTGGGAGGACAACTTTTAGGTGCTATCTATCCATAGTGAACCGAGTCGGCCGCCTTGTAAATTGTGATACACCGAACACATCATTCAGGGATATTGCCTGCCCGTACTTCTTGGTTCGCGAGGAGGTATTCTACAGTTCACAGTTTCTTGGTAAACCCTTTTACCTAGCATTACCCTTTTATTTTGTTTATTTGTTTTTGGTTAAAATAAATTAGTAATCGTGGAAGAAAAATATCATTTTCCCCGTCGTTCGCGTAGATTAGATTTAAAACCACCTTTACCACCATAAGTTACTTCTGGTAAGCAAAGGCGATCACGATATGCTGAATCAAGTACAATCTGTATCTCTGGTGAAACATCATTTTCCCACAAGCTAGAGTTAGCTAAAATTGTTTCTACACATCCTGGTTTGTCTATTGTTGTCGAAACAGAGTCTTCACAGTTACCCATGGTCACGATCCATCCAATCAGTGAGACCATACCTCTTGGACCCGACGTTGTTCAACCACAAATTGATCCAGATCCTATCTCTTATTTTCCATAACATCTAAATCTAGAAGTTGAACAACGGGAAGTTGTTCCTACCTTGGTCATCCCACAAATTTATGTAGCCATTGAAACTCCTATATCAGATAGTCAACCACCTGAAATATACTTTGGGCCTAACGGTGAAATACTTCCACCTGGTTTAATTGCGATTGAAGAAATCCCACAGGACGATACACCTTTAACTCCAACCCATTTTGGGGAGGACCTTTACCTGTACGAGTTTTTTCCTCAATCGTTTCCATCTGCTTTTATTGATCCTGATCCCATTCAAACAACTGTCGATTCTAAGGGTATACATTTGGTCAAACAACCATGCCTGAATCAACATCTTCGGTTGGGCCAATTGTTCTAATTATGTCAGCTCCTATGTTGGGCCAGAATTTTGAATTACGGATAAATCACGCTTCCCTAGACAGGTGCTAGTCTAGAACAACAGGTGAAAGACTATACGACTATTTCTCCTAACTCAGAACAGATACACAGAGAGGATTGGAGGCTTACTTGATCAGTCACTTCCAAATGGCTCCTTCTATCGCTTCTGTCGCAGCTACAAATTCAAGTGGTTTTGTGTTGAATTCTTCCTGCAAGAAAGAACACTGAAACAACAGAAGATGCAATAATATAGATATATATTCAAGCTAGTTAGCTAAATCATTAAATCATAAACCATATACATCAACCAAGATCTTACAATTTGGAAAATCAAAGCCAATACAGATGCATAGAGGGAAAAATAAGCAGTACTCTTTATTGATGATAGAAGGAGAGGTTACAACCTAGTGACTGATTTGAAGTGACCTTCCAGCAACGTTCGCAAGCCTCATCATAGTATAAATCTCTCCAGCAGCACCTACAAAAATCTAGCTCTCAATTGAAAATTCTCCAACATTTCTCTACTCAAATTCTTCCTCTTCAAACACTTAGATCTGTGCTCAATTTATAGATGGACTGTAGGTTGTTTTGCAATAAATGACTTTCCAATAATAGGCAAGACATGTTTCCAGTCATGTAGATGTCAAAAGGATACTTGGATCCGAAGCTTGACACATGTGAAATCTTCTAGAAGGCACTAGCCAAGTGGAGATTCCAGAACAATGAGAATTTCACTCCCAATGTGACCAACGCACCTGTGAATGTCAGGAAGTGCTTTTCAGAGTAGCCTTGCATGGGGCTACCTGCATATGCAACACACTTAGGCCCCTTAGAGCCTGTGTTTGTGAGCTCTCATATGCTATATAATAAGTTTCAAACCATGGAAACCTTTGCTTGATGAAAGTCTTGCTTGATTTGTCTTGTTTCTTGTCTTAGGGCATGTAGCAACTGAAATGATAGGGAATGATAGACCCTTGATCATTGGTCCTGGAGATGATGCCCAGTTAACCAGGTCGTTGGGAATGGTGCCCAAATTGACCTATAACAATTGCCCCCTAAAGCATGAGATCCAAATAATAAGAACATTTGATTGAGATGCTTTACACTGTGATGAGCCTGGAAACGAAGAAGAGTGGTTACTTGCATCAATATTACAATACATTATATCATGATATATCCTCTTTGATCATAATTGTTGAGGGTAGGCATTCCCATGTTCAGCGTATAAAACAATCTAATAACATGTACATAATTCAGAAAGTCGTCTTCATTGGAATGTTGCCCAGATGCAGACATGCCTACAGATATAGGCCCATGTTTGGATGACAATATGTATGTAAGGTCACCATACAGATGATGTGTACAAAAATCCTAAAATCGCAGTCCGGATGGCTGAAACTAGATCTAGGGTCTTCTTATTTCGTTCACTCGAACATTCAGGTACAAGTCTAGCCATGTGAATATATGATTTGTAGTCGAACATGGAAAGACATCATTTGATTACCAGCCAATGATGTGAGTTGTTAACAAACACGAGAGAACCACCATTAATGTCAATGGCCCTCAAGGTACTGTAGTACATTTTGTAAGGCCTGAATAGATGATTTGATGTCAAACGCCAAACAGAATCTTTTGGTCAAAGGTCCGGAAGCAAGGAACTTGTTGATGCTGTAACAAGCCTCATGGTACTGGAATCTGATGTTTCTAAGTGAACTTCCTAGATATTGATTTGTCGTCGATAGGAAGTCACCTTATTGCAAAACAGGAGTTACTGATTTCGGAGACAAGGGTATGACTTGATATAGAAATTTTCAGGGATGACGGTCATGAAAACGAAGGTTTATGAGTATTGTAGAAGGATGAATTTTTAATCACTGGATGACTTCTCTTAAACATATCGGCGACACTGTGATGAGTTGGAAGCATTGACCCAAAACTGAAGTGAAGGTATGATGAACCATAGATGTGAATGAACCGTCAAGATGATTACCCAACCCAAACAGTCACGGACATGGAGTGAAAGAAGTGTCATGTTCAAGAGCGACTTGCTACCAAAAAGAAACTTTGCTTACTTTTCCCAAATTTTCCCCGATCATTTGTTGACTAGTATCTCTTTATTTTTTAACAAGCTTGAGGAGGATAACATTTGCTTGATCTATAATTCAACCCTTCAGGCGAATAAAGTATCGCTATTTAATAATTTAACGAGTCTAGTGATGAATGAAACTCGATTCTTTCCATGATCGACAAGCCCATCGCTATTTTATGTTTTAACAAGCTTAACGACAGTGATAGCCTAGTCCTTTTTCATATTTAGAGAGTCTGAAAAAGAGGACAAAAGAGAAATCCAAAAGTACTTTTTCGTAAATTTGTCACTCAGACCCGAAAAAGTGTAAAATAATATCTGAGAGAACCTCTTTGGTCATGTTTAACCAAGGTATTCCTTTTTCGTAAATAATCCATCTCAGTCCGAAAAAGGGTTAAATTAATACTGAGTATATATCAATAAATTTACTTTAATGAGCTCGAAAAGACAAATGCTCGACAATCTTTTCATATTATCAGAGTCTGAAAAGAGCTAAAAGAAGACTCCAGGGGTTCCTTTTTCGCTGTTATCGAAGCTCGAAAAAGAGATAAAAGTGTGCTTCAAATCCTTTTTTGTTTTTAACAAAGCTCGAAAAATAAGGAGAAAAAGTATGCTTTGTGGTCAAGTCATTCTTTGAATAAATCTGTTCATCGGTTATATTTCCTATTCATAACAACATCAAATAGATTAAAAATACCTATTTCATGATAAAAATATAATAAAACTATAGTCATAGCAATAAATTTAACTTGCAAATAATTAAATGACTATTTAAAAGTAGTTTCACTATTCATTTTTACCATTCCATAGTCACCATTTGTATTTTGTAGCTCTGAACCTGATTTTGCCCCCAAACTTCAGCGGTCTATTGCATTCAATTGGTAAGAATGTTTTGAATGCCCCCTGCAAGAGCACATGTCGAATGCCCCCTGCAAGCGCAGATGCCCCCCAACCTTCATTTCATTCAACTAAGTAGATTACTGGTTACTAATAGCTGGATGGAATGAAGGTTCATTATAGGGGAGGATTTGTTTCATTTTTTAACTAGCTTGACACAGGAAAAGAACTATGCTCATGGCTTGTTTCATTTTTTAACGAGGTTGACACAGTGAAAGAAATTTCCTCATAGGCACTTGTTTCATTTTTTAACGAGGTTGACACAAGAAAAAATAACTATCTTCGTAGGTACTTGTTTCATTTTTTAATGAGGTTGGCATAAGAAAAAATAACTATCCTCATAACTCTGTTTCATTTTTTAACGAGGTTGACACAAAAAAAGAACCATCCTTATTGTGCAGTTGGACTAGTGAGTGTGTGTTGGAAAAGATGTAGTTTAACAGAGTCATCATTTAAGGAGTTTGATGAATACCACAAATGATAAGTTATAACATGTGTTGATGGGTCTTCTCCAGGGTTTTCATTGAATTTAGGAATGTTCGAGGGTAACATATGTGGTATCACCAGCCACCAAAGAGAGGAACTAGATAGGATTCCAGATGATGACATGGGTGAAGTCAATGGACAAAACATCGAAGATGAAGCAACAACAGATGTTGTCGCAGCTGAAATAGATGGTTCAGTCTGGGATGTTATCTCAGCCATGGTCAAATGACCCAATGTATACCTTATAGAATCTACGGGAACTCAAAGTGAAAAAGCATCAACAAAAGCAGAGGAAGGTGATTAAGGAAAAGACTCGTACAGGTAAAGGTCCCCCCCAAAATGGGTTGGAGTTAAAGGTGTATCGTCTTGTGGGATTTCTTCAATCACAACTAAACCATCAGGAAGAACTTCATCATTAGGCCCAAAATATATTTCAGATGGTTGACTGTGTGATATGGGAGACTCAATGGCTACAGTAGATTGTGGAGTGACCAATACAGAAACAACTTCCGGTTGTTCGACTTCAGAATCAAGATTTTCTCCACTTAGGGAATATAACAACTGAAATATAAGGGGATGATAGACCCTATTTCATTGGTCCTTGGGACGATGTCCAGTTTGACCAATAACAGTTGCCCCCTAAAGCATAATGGGATCCAGATCAACTTCTAGTTGAACAACGTTGGTTTCGGGAGGTATGGTCTCACAGATTGGATGGATCGTGACCATGGGTAGCTATGAGGACTCTGTCTCAACAACAGTAGACAAACCAGGATTTGTAGAAACAACTTGTGCCAAATCTGGTATATGGGAAGATTATGCTTCACCGGAGGTACTGATGGTATTGGTTTCAGTAGAGCAATGTCTACGCGAACAACGGGGGAAAGGATTTCTTTCTTCCACGATGACTGATTTATTTTAACTAAAAAACAAATAAACAAAAAGAGGGTAATGCTAGGAAAAATGGTTTACCAAGAAACTGTGAATTGTAGAATACCTCCTGGCGAACCAAGAAGTACGGGTAGGCAATCTCCCCGAATGTTGTGTTCGGTGTATCACAATTTCAAGGCGGATGACTCGGTTCACTATGGATGGATAGCACCTAAAAGTTGTCCTCCCAAATATACCCGAAGATACGTGGAGGCCCAAGTCCGTATTAGCGCTATCTGATGCAAAACCGCACAGTGAGAGCACCCCTTTATACTTATCGTACTGTAACACCACCCGATATACCCGAAAGTACGTGGAAGAGCTACGATATACTTACGTACGTGGAGTGAGGTATCACACTCGAAATGTATCACAGACAAGTTAGCGACAGCTGCTATGTTTTACGACGCTGGAAAACGTCTCTAGCCTAGACCTTATAAATGTTATCGTTATGGTTCCAATGCATTGTTAAGTAAATTGAGATTAATTTTATGTTGATCTTGCTGAACAATTTGCCTTTCAAAGGTTCACCACGATGATGTGTACGAAATTCCTAAATGCAAGCTAAGAATGATAAACAATATTTCACTTTCAACTTTTTCAATGAAAAACCTAACTACTAAGGGAAAAGAGAAAATAATTTGTGAGCAAACAAATCAATGAACAAAACAAGTCAATGAATCACAAACTAAATGCAGATTTCCTAATGTTCCTTTTGAAAAACACACATTATTCTACATGCAAATGCAAGTTTTTATTTTCAGTTTCTTTAATGTTATGAATGCAGAAAAGAAACAAAGTGCACTAAAACAATAATTCAAATGCTTTTTACTTTCGAGAAACAAAGAATGCAACAACAATTTCTCTTTTGAAGGAAAAACGAGGATTCCAACAACAATTTCTCCTATCAAGGAAATGAAGGTTTTACGACAATTTCCTATTTCAAAAGAAAATGCTTCTTAATACGACCATAAAAAGTACTTTGAAATCAACTTGTTAATAATAAAGAATTTTTTTTAAAAACAAAATTGAACAAATTTTCAGTCAAAGGAGAGGAAGTATATAGAGTCACTGGTCAATTAAGGATCAAAATTTCCAAAACACAACAGGAAACAAAACTGAAGCAAATTGCAAAGGAAAATTCAAAGGAATTTGGGTACTTTCAGGAGTCAACGCAGTCTCTAAGGGGAGATAGTGCTCTGCAATGCAGGCTAGGAAGGGAGACAGTGCTCTACAACGCATGCTAGGAAGGGAGACAGTGCTCTGCAAAGCACTATGTCCTGTCTAAGGGAGCATTGGGCGCAATAGACAAAGAAAAATACTATGGTTTAACTCACTGTCTCTGCTAGTTTGGCTTTGAAAAATTTTAATCTTTACGAGTAACAACTACTGGGTGGATCAACAAAGCAAATCATAGGCTTAAACACCTAGAACTAAGAGAAATTATCCCCAACGGAGTCGCCAATTTGTTGGGCTAGAATCGTGAATTACGGATAAATCACGCTTCCCTAGACAGGTGCTAGTCTAGAACAACAGGTGAAAGACTATATGAATATTTCTCCTAACTTAGAACATATACACAAAGAGGATTGGAGGCTTACTTGATCAGTCACTTCCAAATGGCTCCTTCTGTTGCTTCTGTCGCAACTTCAAATTCAAGCGGTTTTGTGCTGAATGCTTCCTGCAAGAAAGAAAATTGAAACAACAGAAGATGCAATAATATAGATATCTATTCAAGCTAGTTAGCTAAATCAATAAATCATAAACCATATACATCAACCAAGATCTTAAAATATGGAAAATCAAAGCCAATACAGATGCATAGAGGGAAAAATAAGCAGTACTCTTTATTGATGATAGAACGAGAGGTTACAACCTATTGACTGATTTGACGTGACCTTCTAGCAATGTTCCCAAGCCTCATCACAACATAAATCTCTCCAGCAGTAGCTACAAAAATCTAGCTCTCAATTGAAAATTCTCCAGCATTTCTCTACTCAAATTCTTCCTCTTCAAACACTTAGATCTGTGCTCAATTTATAGATGAACTGTAGGTTGTTTTGCAATAAATGACTTTCCAATAATAGGCAAGACATGTTTCCAGTCATGTAGATGTCAAATGGACACTTGGATCCGAAGCTTGACACATGTGAACTCTTCTAGAAGACACTGGCCAAGTGGAGATTCTGGAACAATGAGAATTTCGCTCCCAATGTGACCAACACACTGGTGAATTTCGGGAAGTGCTTTGCATAGCAACCTTGCATGGGGCTACCTGCATATACAACGCACTTAGGCCCCTTAGAGCCTACGTTGGTGAGCTCTCATATGCTATATAATAAGCTTCAATCCATGGAAACCTTTGCTTGATGAAAGTCTTGCTTGATTTGTCTTATTTCTTTTCTTAGGGCATGTAGCAACTGAAATGATAGGGAATGATAAACCCTTGATCATTGGTCCTAAAGATGATGCCCAGTTAACCAGGTCATTGGGAATGGTGCCCAAATTGACCTATAACAATTTCCCCCTAAAGCATGAAATCCAAATAATAAGAACATTTGATTGAGATGCTTTACACTGTGATGAGCCTGGAAACGAAGCGGAGTGGTCACCTGCATCAATATTACAACACATTATATCATGATATATCCTCTTTGATCATAATTGCTGAGGGTAGGCATTTCCATGTTCAACACATAAAAAATTCTAATAACATGTACATAATTTATAAATTCGTCTTCATTAGAATGTTCCCCAGATGTAGACATGCCTACAGATATAGGTCCATGTCTGGATGACAATCTGTATGTAAGGTCATCATACAGATGATGTGTAAAATAATCCTGAAATCGCAACCCGGATGGCTGAAACTAGATCCGGGGTCTTCTTATCTCGTTCACTCGATCATTCAAGTACAAGTCTAGTCATGCAAATATATGATTTGTAGTCGAACATGGAAAGACATCATTTGATTACCAGCCAATGATGTGAGTTGTTAACAAACGCGAGAGAACCACCATTAATGTCAATGGCCCTCAAGGTACTGTAGTACATTTTGTAAGGCGTGAATAGATGATTTGATGTTGAACGCCAAACAAAATATTTCAGTTAAAGGCCCAAGCAAGGATCTTGTCTATGCTGTAACAAGCCTCATGGTACTGGAATCTGATGTTTCTAAATGAACTTCCTGGATATTGATTTGTCGTTGACAGGAAGTCACCTTATTGCAAAATCGGAGTTACTGATTTCGGAGACAAGGGTATGACTTGATATAGCAATTTTCATGGATGAAGGTAATGAAAATGAAGGTTTATGAGTATTGTAGAAGGATGAGTTTTTAATCACTAGATGACTTCTCTTGAACATATCAACGACACTATGATGAGTTGGCAGCATTGACCCAAAACTGAAGTGAAGGTATGATGAACCATAGGTGTGAATGAACCGTCAAGATGATTACCCAACCCAAACAGTCACGAACATGGAGTGAAAGAAGTGTCATGTTCAAGAGCGACTTGCTACCAAAAAAAAACTTTGCTTACTTTTCCCAAATTTTTCTCGGTGATTTGTCGACCAGTGCCTCTTTATTTTTTAACAAACTTGAGAAGGATAAAATTTGCTTGATCTATAATTCAACCCTTCGGGCGAATAAAGTATCACTATTTAATAATTTAACGAGTCTAGCGATGAATGAAAATCGATTCTTGCCATGATCGACACGCCCGTCGCTATTTTATGTTTTAACGAGCTTAACGACAGTGATAGCCTAGTCCTTTTTCATATTTAGAGAGTCTAAAAAAGAGGACGAAAGAGAACTCCAAAAGTACTTTTTCGTAAATTTGTCACTTTGACTCGAAAAAGTGTAAAATAATATCTGAGAGAACCTCTATGGTCATGTTTAACCAAGGTATTCCTTTTTCGTAAATAATACATCTCAGTCCCAAAAAGGGTTAAACTTATCCTGAGTATATATCAATAAATTTACTTTAACGAGCTCAAAAAAGAGATAAAAATGCGCTTCAAATCTTTTTTCGTTTTTTACAAAGCTCAAAAATAAGGAGAAAAAGTATACTTTGTGGTCAAGTCATTTTTTGAATAAATCTGCACAACTAATATGTTCATCAGTTATATTTCCTGTTCAGAACAACATAAAATGGATTAAAAATACCTGTTTCATGATAAAAAGATAATAAAACTATAGTCATAACAATAAATTTAACTTGCAAATAATTAAATGACTATTTAAAAGTAGTTTCACTATTCATTTTTACCATTCCATAGTCACCATTTGTATTTTGGAGCTCTGAACCTGATTTTGCCCCCGAAATTCAGCAGTCAATTGCGTCCAATTGGTAAGAATGTTTTGAATGCCCCCTGCAAGAGCACATGTCAAATGCCCCCTACAAGAGCAGATGCCCCCCAACCTTCATTTCATTCAACTAAGTAGATTATTGGTTACTGATCGCTGGATGGAAGGAAGGCTCATTATAGGGGAGGATTTGTTTCATTTTTTAATGAGCTTGACAGAGGAAAGGAACTATGCTCATGACCTGTTTCATTTTTTAACGAGGTTGACACAGTAAAAGAAATTTCCTCATAGGCACTTGTTTCATTTTTAACGAGGTTGACATAAGAAAAAATAACTATCCTCATAGGTCCTTGTTTCATTTTTTAACGAGGTTGGCACAAGAAAAAATAACTATCCTCGTAACTCTATTTCATTTTTTAATGAGGTTGACATAGAAAAAGAACCATCCTCATTATGCAGTTGGAATAGTGAGTGTGTGTTGGAAAAGACGTAGTCTAACGGAGTCATCATTTAAGGGGTTTGATGAATACCACAAATGATAAGTTATAACATGCGTTGACGGGTCTTCTCTAGGGTTTTCATTGAATTTAGGAATGTCCGAGGGTAACATATGTGGTATCACTAGCCACCAAGGAGAGGAACCAGATAGGATTCCAAATGATGACATGGGTGGAGTCAATGGACAAAACATCAAAGATGAAGCAACAACAGATATTGTCGCAACTGAAATAGATGGTTCAGTCTGGGATGTTATATCAGCCATGGTCAAATGACCCAATGTATACCTTATAGAATCTACGAGAACTCAAAGTGAAAAAGGATCAACAAAAGCAGAAGAAGGTGATTGAGGAAAAGACTCATATAGGTAAAGGTCCCCCCCAAAAATGGGTTGGAGTTAAAGGTGTATCGTCTTATGGGATTTCTTCAATCGCAACTAAACCAGGAGGAAGAACTTCATCGTCAGGCCCAAAATATATTTCAGATGGTTGACTGTGTGATATGGGAGACTCGATGGCTACAATAGATTATGGAGTGACCAATACAGAAACAACTTCCGGTTGTTCGACTTCGGGATCAAGATTTTCTCCACTTAGGGAATATAGCAACTAAAATATAAGGGGATGATAGACCCTATTTCATTGGTCCTAGGGATGATGTACAGTTTGACCAATAACAGTTGCCCCCTAAAGCACAATGGGATTCGGATCAACTTCTAGTTGAAAAACGTTGGTTTCGGGAGGTATGGTCTCACAGATTGGATGGATCGTGACCATGGGTAGCTGTGAGGACCCTGTCTCAACAACAATAGACAAACCAGGATTTGTAGAAACAACTTGTGCCAACTCTGGTATATGGGAAGATTATGCTTCACTAGAGGTACTGATGGTACTGTTTTTAGTAGAGCGATGTCTACGCGAACAACGGAGGAAAGGATTTTGTTCTTCCACGATGAATGATTTATTTTAACCAAAAAATAAATAAACAAAAAAAGGGTAATGCTAGGAAAAAGGGTTTACCAAGAAATTGTGAACTTGCAATAAATGACTTTCCAATAATAGGCAAGACATGTTTCCAATCATGTAGATGTCAAATGGACACTTGGATCCAAATCTTGACACATGTGAACTCTTCTAGAAGACACTGGCTAAGTGGAGATTCCGAAACAATGAGAATTTCTCTCCCAATGTGACCAACGCACCTGTGAATGTCGGGAAGTGCTTTGTATAGAAACTTTTCATGGGGCTACCTGCATATGCAACGCACTTAGGCCCCTTAGATCCTGCGTTGGTGAGCTCTTATATGCTATATAATAAGCTTCAAACCATGGAAACCTTTGCTTGATGAAAGTCTTGCTTGATTTGTCTTGTTTCTTGTTTTAGGGCATGTAGCAACTGAAATGATAGGGAATGATAGACCCTTGATCATTGGTCCTAGATATAATGCCCAGTTAACTAGGTCATTGGGAATGGTGCCCAAATTGACCTATAACATTCTGCCCTCACTACTCCGTCAATGTTCACAACTTCACCAGAGTCATATTTTCATGGAGGCCCTATGGTCCCATCAAGTTATAAATCATTATCCAAAATTTACTCTGATGCATCTTCAAGACCATGGTCTTTACCAATGTCATCATCCAGTATTTTAACTAGTAATCCTATAGTTAGTACTGAACGGATTGATTCTCTATATACATCATCAGGGCAATATCAAGCCGGTCCTTCTGGGTCTATTCCTTTAAGTACAATATCAACTAGACTCCTAGCATTCGGAGAACAATATTTTCTGTCTTATTATCCTCCTCATGCTACGGGGCAACCTTTGGTCACCCAATATGACAGTACTCCGTCACTTTTTGGTCAACCTAATGTTGAAATGAATGTTTGTCAATGGCAGCCCACCCTGCCTATCCAATCACAAACGATTGTACATTCATATCAACCAGTTCAACCTGTTACACCCACCTCATTACCTCTTGTTAATACATCTTTACCCTTGTTACAGAATCAAAATGTTGTACATCAACCTTATCAACAGAGTCCTTCAACTCAATACCATCAAATGTTGGGTCCACAAACTCCAAATCCTTTGGTTAATTTACAACAACCTGTATCCGGAATAATTTATTCACAAGCGAGTTTACCATTTTATGGGATGTCGCAACCGCAACCTGGTTATACATATCAACCGAATCCAAGTTATCCTAATTTGGGTTATAACATTGGTGGACAGACTCCTTGGAAAACTCAAGAGCAAATGCCTCAAACTCCATTTCAAAAAGTATCATATCCAGGTTTTGGTCAACAGAATCCTCAAGTGTTTGCTTTTCAAAACAACCCCTATTTGGGTTACCAGCAGCAGATTCCTTATGCTAGTGCTCAAAGGCCTGTTGCTCAAGCAATTCCATCTTACCCTGGCTATGCTCAACCTGACCTTAATAGACATTGGCCTTTTGTTGCAACTTTAGAGTTACCAGATTTAAATCGGTTAACCAATGATCCAATCAACTATGCTCCTTGGTGGTCGATGATACCCCATAAATTACTCTCGGATATTCCTAAGGTCAATGGAAATCCTGGAGAAGATCCGTCGACTCATGTCATGACTTATCATTTATGGTGTTCATCAAACTCCCTAAATGATGATTCTGTTCGACTACGTATTTTCTAGCATACGCTCACAGGTCCGGCTACAAAATGGTACATTGAGTTACCTAGAGCTTCTTTTGACAATTTCACTGCCTTAGATATTGTCTTTTTGACTCATTTCCAGTTACCTATCAGATATGAAACTGGAATGGAACTCTTGACCAATTTCAAACAGACTAATGCTACTCGTATCTCTGATCATATTCATGAGTGGCGTCATCGTCGTTGAATGGTTAAGACATTTGTTTCGGATCAACTCCTTGCTAAATGGTTCATTAAGTCCCTGTTGCCATCTATAATTGAGGATGTGGTTAAGGGTGACATCGTCATAAAAGAGCAAGTTATCACTCATGCCCAATATTTAGAGTTGATTTACACTCAGTCTAGCAAGCTCTATGAAAAAATTCCTAACACGCCGAGATCTAATTTTAATGTTCCTCCGCAATTAAAGGACTCTCATGCCAGAGACTGCTTGATAGGCACTGCAATCACACACCATGCTACTGCATCTAATCTTGCTCCTACTTCCGAAATTAATGTCGTGTTGTTTGACAAAGGAAAAGGTGACAAGCAGCGAGGAAGTAAGAAAAAGGGGAAATTAAAGAAAAAGCAAACTTCTAACCTGCAAGAAAGATCATCTGATCAACTATCTAGACCTCGGAAACCTCATTATCCTTGCATAATCTGTAATGAGGAACACTTTGTTAGGGATTTTACTCACCGTGCTGAAGTCTCAAAAATCATCAAGACTTCCCATGCGTCATCTGTGTTGACAGACCCATTTCCAAATCCAGACACTAATTTGGTTATTACGGATCCAACTCCTAGTTCCCAAGTGTTAATGTTATCCGTCACAAAACCTTCAACAGATATTTTGGTGTCAACGCATAATAAAGATTATGGTAGTCAGGCCACTAATGAACCTACTACCTCAACTACGAATCCATCTATGGAATTAGTACCACCTACTGTTATTCCTGAATTGACAATCAAGCCACCGAAGGGAGTAATTCACAAATTGACATATAATCCTTGAGTAAGAGTTGCAAAAAATTATAATATAGTTGAAGATTTGGCTCAATCCCTTTTAGCTATGTCTACTCTTTAGGTATTACAAAATTGTCCCTCCCAAAAACAGGGTTTATTGTCAGCCATTGGTGGAATTGATCCGACTGATTCTAATCTTGTCGTCTTTAATCATACGGGCTATGTGCTGCAACTACCAGCAAAATTGGCATTCTCCATATAAGTAAATGTTCTCAATCACCTTGTTCATCACACTATTATTGATGGGGGAGCATCTACATGCATTATGTCCTTAAATTGTTGGAAGTCACTTGGCTCACCACGCTTATCACAATCATCAACGACGTTGAAGGCTTTTGATGGAAGAACATATAAACCTTATGGTATTATCAATAACCTGCATGTTGAACTAGAGAGAAAAACAATGAATGTTGATGTCGAGGTTTTTGATGGACCCCTTGACTATAATATTTTACTTGGAAGACCATGGGTATATGCGATGACTGCAATTGTTTCTACATACTTTAGAATGATTTCCTTTCCACATAAAGGTACGATCACAGTAATTAATCAACTATCCTTATTTGCCTCTGCTTCGCAGGTAACTAAAAGCATTCCGTTTGTTCACATACCCCAACTAGAAATTCAGAACATTGGTGTAGGACTCTTAAAGGATTCCACTCTCATGGGAACCTTTGCATTACCGCCGCCCGCGACATTGGCAGAAATTGCAAGTATAGAGACCTACTACATGATCTCTTCCACTCTATCTGGCTTAAGGGAGACTACGGGTGATTCTGATATTTCTACGTTGGATGAATTTTTACTGCCCAGCTCTATTGAGCTGGCATAGCAATCAATCTATTTGGCTTGGGTGGAAAATCTGAAATTAGCATCGCCGAGTGTTTGGGTTGATCATTCCTTAGATTTTGGTACTCTATCTGATCTATTTTCCTCAATGTTTTTGACAGATGAAAATATTTTGGAAGCTATGATGTCAGAAAGAGAACCATGGGAAGAGTATCATCATCGTTCCCATCTTCCTGATTATGAAGAAAACTATCTTAGTGAACTATATCACCCATCAATTAAAAATTCCTTTTCGAATTCTTTACCAATTAATGCAATCGATTCCGAGTGAAATCTGTCAAATATTGAAGAAACAATTTCTATCGATATTTTGACCAAACCTGGCGTTGTAGAAAATATTCATGTTGGTGTATCTTGTTCTCCATCAGAACGTGAATCATATCGCTCTTTATTTCTTGAATTTTGTGATGTATTTTCTTGGTCTTACGAGGAAATTCCAGGCATAGATACTAGTATAGTTGAACACACTATTAATAGGTATCTTGATGTCAAACCGGTGCGTCAACAGAAAGGCTAACTTCCTAAGAAGGTTCATTCCAAATTACAGAAACTTCAAGGAAAAGCTAACTTCCTAAGAAGGTTCATTCCAAATTACATCGAAATGGCTAAAGGATTTACTCGACTATTGAAAAAGGGGGTTCCCTTCCATTGGGACCAAGTTGCGCAAGCTTCTTTTGATGCTGTCAAGGATAATCTTGTCCAAGCATCATTAATGTATCGTTCTAATTATCAAAATGATTATTTCCTATATATCGTCGCGGCCGAAACGACTATTGCTATGGTATTATTCCAAGTAGAAGATGGAATTGAACATCTGATCTATTATTTGAGTCGTAATCTCAATGATACGGAAGTTAAGTACTCATACGTAGAAAAGCTTGCCTTTGAAGTTGTTCAAGATGCCCAAAGATTTCACCATTATATCCTGCTCCGAAAAACCACTATACTTTCAGATTGCAACCCCATGACTTATATCTTATCACGTCAATTGCTGGGGGGGAAATATTCAAAATGGATTATCATTGTGTAGGAATTTGATTTGGAATTCATCGAATCCAAGTCAAAGAAGTCTTTAGTTTTGGCTGAGCTTCTCGGTGACCTTCCCTCTAATAGTACTGCAACTACGTCGGAACCATGAATTCCTGACGAGTCTTTGTTTCTCATCGGATCATCTGATCCTTGGTATGGAGATTTCGTCATTTATCTCCAAACCCAATATTTTCAACCTGATACCTCTCGCTCTAAACAGTGACATATTCGATACCAAGACAAATATTATCTGATTGCCAAAGATACACTTTATCGTCGTGGTGTCAATTTCATTTTAAGGAGGTGCCTCACCCATGAGGAGGCCAAAAAAGTGTTAAATGATTTCCATGCTAGGGCTTGTGGTGGACATTTATCTGGTTATGCTACTGCGCAAAAGATACTCCACACCAATTACTTTTGGCCTACTATTTTTCGAGATTGCATCATCACGTCCATAAGTTGTCATGCGTGCCAGATTTTTTATCGTAAAATCCACAAACCACCAGTGCCAATGCATCCTGTTGTCTCTGTGGGACCATTTTAGAAATGGGGTATTGACTTCATGACCTGTAACCCTCATTCGTCCGGGGGGCATGGTTATATTATTATCGCAGTAGACTATTTTACCAAATGGGCCGAAGTGATGCCTATATTCAACAACACGGGACAAACAACTACATTGTTTTTCATTAATCATGTTATTGCACGGTTTGGGGTCCCACAAGCTATAGTTACAGATCATGGGAAGCATTTTCGCAACCACATGATGTCTAAATTGACTGCCAAGTTAGGATTGTCACAGGATAATTCTACTCCTTATTATCCACAATCAAATGGACAAGTTGAGGCTATCAACAAGATTCTTAAATGTATGCTTCAACGTATGATAGGAGTTCGTAAAAGAAACTGACATTTGATCTTGTACTCCGCCTTGTGAGCGTATCGAACGTCGGTGAGAAACGTAACTGGATTTACTCATTTACAATTGGTGTATGGTCTAGAAGCTATCTTATCTATCCAATGTGAAATACCATCATTAAAACTCGCAATAGACTTTTTACCTGACACCTTAGAAGAATAAGAACATCTCCTTAACCTCATCCATCTTGATGAAACACATCGTGAAGCCCGATTGGCAAACAAAGCGCATAAGAGACGTATAAAGGCGTAATACGACAAAAATTTCCAGCCTCACATCTTTTCAGAGGGCGACTTGGTCCTTCTTTACGATCAAGAAGATGATGTAATAGGTACAGGGAAATTTGAGCCATTATGGCATGGCCCCTATATTGTCAAAAGAGTTTTTGCTAAGGGTGTCTATGAGTTAGTTGATTATGATGGAATTCCGTTGGTGCAGCCTAGAAATGGGTTGTATTTGAAACGTTACTATGCTTAATCATGAGCATAGTAATTTTTTGTATTATATTTTATATATATGTTGTTGATTTTCATTCACTATCTTAACTTGTTTTTAGAGTCTTCTTGACGTTAGTAATCCACTTTACATTTCATCGCAAATGTCTGAATATTCGGAACCATTTGTTGGATATGCTGATGGTGCTAGTCAAAGTACGTAGAATCTATCCTCTGCAGCGTGGGCCATTTTCGCTCCGAACGACGAGTTAGTGAGTTTTCAAGGGATTTGTATTGGTAGATCGACAAACAATATCGTTGAGTATAGCGCGTTGATCGAACTTCTCTCTGATGCCATTTCATTTGGTATTAACCGCATAATCATAATGTTAGACTCACAACTTGTGGTATTACAACTTACTAGTGTTTATATTGTTAGAAATCCAACACTGCATAGATTGTTCCTAAGAGTTCGACTTTTGGAAAGACATTTTGATTTTATTCAATATCAATACATTTCCAGAAATCTGAACACATTGACCGATTCATTAGCTAATCAAGTTTTAGACAGACATTTGCAACATATGTAAAGAACAAATTCACATCATTGAATAGGATTGCACAATAAACTTAGGAAAAACTCTGAAATCATGTAGATAGATAGTTATAGGTTTTTACAAAATTTGTGCCCAATACTGTAATATTCCTAATTTAGCTTCAGCTAATAGGAATATTAATTTTTCTTTTGAAATCTAGATGCATGAATAATTGAGCAAGGAGGCTCCTAATTTGCTCAAGTATGAATAAAAATCCCTCCTAATGTGAAAGGGGATCATGTAATAACTAGTTCAAGCATCCACATGTGTGAACAAGGTCAAAAATATGTGGACAAGGTCAAGTTTGACCAAGTCAACAAAATTGTCTAAATGCATTGAACCATCTTGTTGGACATCGCAGTTTTTGTGGAGGAGCCTTTGCATGGAAGCAACCTCATAGTGGGCAGGACCCTTGGTGAGGAAGCTCATCAATTATATAATGAAGGAGATGGCAAGCATATGGATATATTGGAGATTATATTTTCATGAGGTCTGCTTAGACTTCCTGCATACTTAGCTGTTTAGCTAAGTTACGACACTTCTTAGTGCAAGGGTTTGCCCGGGTGGGGATTCCCTACTCTTTCTTGGAGATCTTGCTTGAGAAATCTAAGAGGAGGTTTATGATCTAAATTTTCCACTACCTGGTGTTGGGCCAAGGACCTACCTTCAGTAAAAATGCATTCCCATTCAGAAAACTGCGTTATTTCTTGAGGTGTGCAGTGGAAGGGGTGAAAACCCCAATTGGAGGAGCTAGTTTCCCAAGAGGAGGATCAACCTTTTTTTGGGAAAGATAGGAGCAGAATCTTCAGCCATTTCTTTTCTTTTTCAGACATATATTGCAGATATTCAGCCATACAACATTATTCAGCCATATATTTGCAGCAACTTTCTCTTGTATATCTTTTCTGTCAAGAAATCCTTGCCAGGTCTTCTTGGATCTGTGTAAAAGAGATTAGATCTCTGATTTTATGCTTCATTGAGTATTCTAATAATAATATCAGATGTCTTTCTCCATTTTCTTATTTAATCTCTCTTTAGACTGCGCAGTCTCTTATGCAGCAACTCCGACATTCTGCAGTCTTGGGGTTTTGACAATTTCTAGCTGTTTTGAGCATGGGAGACCTGTTTAACTATGCTAAATGCATTTTTTTTCTGAAACTCTCTTGCATGCATGTCCTAAATTGTCTATTCTAAGGGACACAACTGTTATTTTTCACTATTATAACCCAGATATTCAGAAAATAACATTTTGGGGCCAAAACTGCTGCTTTTCCCCGCTTGGTGGCATTGTAAAAAGGAATGTTTTGTTGTTGTGATTGATTTATGAAAGCTATGTGTTTAAATACATTATATTAGATGATCACTTGCTATTATACAACTTTGTAATACCTTAAGGTATTCTTATTGTTGTAGAAAATCCCGGTTTTGGGATATTACAGTGGTATCGGAGAAACAATCTTGGCTCAGCCTGTGAGCTCAAGAATTATGGAGTATTATCATGGGGAAAAGGAGATTTTCAGAAGATATCAGAGAAAACCCTTGTTGTCTAGAGAAAATAGGTTCTTAAAACTTCTCTTTTCAAGTCTGCAAGGCAAAAGCAAGGGCATCAAAGAAATGAGGAGGGAAACACATGAAGATCCCTCACACAGATCTATACAGGAGGAAGATCCTAAATCCTCATCTTTTGGATATGAGCACTTAGCCATATCATCAGATCTATCACGTTCTATCAGCAACTTCTTCATGGAGAGGAAGAAAGGAGATATGCCAAAGGAAAATACTCTTGGTGATTATTTGCGGGAATATGAAGCTCAATCTGAGGAGTTCAAAGGTCACTTGAATTTCCAAGGGTTTTGCCAAATGAAGGAAAAAAAGAGCACAAGGAGCAAGAAGCAAAGTGAGGGTAGATTCTTTCTATCCATTTTTGATGGATCACCTCTATGTCCAGCTAGGGCTTGAGTGAAGGAGCTAAACACATTTGTGCAACAACATCAAGTTCCGGAGATTGAAGCCATCAAAGTAGCAGTGCTTCATTTTGAGGGTAAGGCCTATGCTTGGTGGTTGTTTGAATCAGTTTCCTTAAATAATGCAAATACATCTACTTATGCAAAGTTCATTGAAATATTAGTAGAGAGGTTTGATGATATCTCATGTTAAACATCTTCTATTGCAACTATCAAACCACAACAAACAAAACTTTTGCATGAGTTGGGAGGGTCTATATATCCAACTCCATTTCTGAAAAGCAATGAAGAGGAGGTGAGCTTGTTTGATACTTTTCCAAGGGCAAGAGCTCCTTTAGAGGAAGGGCTTCCTTCTCAAAAGGAAGACATGAAGATTCTTTCTTCAAAAGAGGACCAAGATCTAAGGCCTCTTGTTGAGGGTAAGGCAACTCCAACTAGTGAAGAAGAGGAAGGAGAAGCAGGACAAGATAACACAGTCATAATAAGGGCACCTCAAACACCACATTAATAAAATGATGGAGCACTTGCTCCAAGGAAATAAACTCTTGCACTCTTGGCAAAACACATGAGCAGCATGTACCTTCATTGCCAAGTGATGGGATATTGAAGATAGGAGAAGGAAAAGAGGGGGAATGGCATCACAAGATGAAGAGAATGTACCCTTCTCTATTTCATATTTTGAAAGAACAAAGAAGGCAATAGGACCTATGCAACAAAGGTAGGGGCAAATATGTCCACTTACATTCACACCCTACTTTATGCCCCTATGCCTCTTTGCAAGGAGGCATTTCAGCAAGAAGACCTCCTAATTGGAGGGAAACTAAAGTGTTCTCTCAACTATATGCAGCTGCAAAATATTTGTTTAAAGAGGGAACCTTGGAAGGAGCCACTACAGCGCTGAAAACCATTGATGGAAGGCTAGGCAAATTTCTGAAGTTGACCTTGTTTTCTTCCATTCATCTATTTGTGTTGGAGGGGATAGATTAAAAAAATTGTGCTGATATGAGCATAGTATCAAGAGGCTATTCCATAGCTTTGGGACAACAAAGGATACTCCAATATATAATGAATATTTCTGAACATAACAAAAAAATAATTTCATTTTTGCATGCAGGAGCAAAGAGGTGGAATTTTTTGAGAAAGAGAACCTTTCAAGGGAAGGGTGACTTTCCTAAACTCCAATCTTGTCTTGAGCAAGATCAGCTGCAAGAGGGGTAGCAAAATAAGGTTGGGAATACTCCAACATGTGACTTTGACATCAAGCATGTCAAGGTGGAGAGCCATCATATGACAAATGCATCATTTCAGATTTCTACAACGCTGTCAATGTTGGGAAGCCTAGACCCTTATTGGGAGTCCCAACTCTTGATGGAATATTCTAAGGACCTATTCACATGAAAGGTTCTTGATGGGAAAGCAATGGTTGGAAAGTATAAAGTAGTTGATGGAATCATTTATGTTCATGATCAGATTTATTTAACTAAATATTCCAAACTCAAGAATGAACTACTTGACACAACCTATGAGGTCTTGCTTTCAAATCCCACTAGCTTCATTAAAACATATCATGCCATCTTAGATGGATTTATGTGGGATAATTTCAAGGAGGAGATGCACTCTCATATGAGTAAGTGCATGAATCATTCGCTGGTTGAGGAGGAACATAGATCTTGGGAAGAGTTATCATTATCACCTCCTTATTAATTGAGTGTGAGAGGGAGCTCATTCATGAGCTACCTTGCTGATTTTAAACAAGTGTTTTACAAACATTGTATTGTTGAATCTCATGATGTATCTATTATATACTTGTATTCTCTTAACACTCATGTGCAGGTCTTGGCTCCAAGAGGGGGCACTTTTGCTGATGGGCTTCATGAGTCACTTTGGGCCATGAACAATGTTGATGTTGGCCATTCTTTGGGAGATCTTGGAGAGATGATGTACTCTTCATGGTGTTTTTCCTTAACACCAACCATCATACACCTTCTCCAAGCATGCAAGAAGGATGGGGCAGCAAGCAAGTGTTGGGGAGAACGCTTGTCATATCATATCCTATGGTAGTTAGGAGGAAAAATGCATTGGTTGCACATGAGGGACCATTATCCTTCTCCCTTATTTTATATGACAGCTAGCATGATCTTACTTATGCTCCCATATGCTGAAGATGTTCTTATCTTTGTTGGAGGCATGGTTAGGAGAGAGGCACACTTGTTGGATGTGTCTTTGGGGGAAGATATTTCCTACTTTTTCTACACTACATGTTCCAAGGGGAGCATGAGAAACTATATGGCCACCATTGCATATTACTTGTTTCGGTATGATGTGGACCATATGTTTTGTTGGAGCACTTGGGGCATGCCTCTCATGAGCAATTGGGAGGAGATTTTCTATGAATTACCAAGATGGAGGGTGATTCATTTTATTTGGATGTTAGCATGGAGGAGGAAGACCTCCATTGATGATGAGATTCCCCATGATTGTCAACACTTCTATCTTGAGAAGGCCATGGATTAGCAAGAAGGTTTCCATAACAACCTTCCATTATTTCATGATGAGAGCCATTAGGTTTATTCACCAAAGGCCAACTTGCACAATTGGGAGGAGCCATTGGGAGATGGAATTTTTGCAGAAATTCTAAAGCAATGGAGGAGACTATGGGATGAGAGGGCCACAAGAGGAGGGGAGATTTTGCAGTAACCTTGCAGTTGCTTGAGGAAAATAAACATTTGGGAGGGGGAGACTGTAATATTCCTAATTTAACTTCAGCTAATAGGAATATTGATTTTTCTTTCGAAATCTAGATGCATGAATAATTGAGCAAGGAGGCTCCTAATTTTCTCAAGTATGAATAAAAATCTCTCCTAATGTGAAAGGGGATCATGTAATAACTAGTTCAAGCATCCACATGTGTGAACAAGGTCAAAAATATGTGGACAAGTTCAAGTTTGACCAAGTCAACAAAATTGTCTAGATGCATTGAACCATCTTGTTGGACAACACAGTTTTTGTAGAGGAGTCTTTGCATGGAAGCAACCTCATAGTGGGTGGGACCCTTGGTGAGGAAGCTCATCAATTATATAATGAAGGAGATGGCAAGCATATGGATATATTGGAGATTATATTTTTATGAGGTCTGCTTCAACTTCTTGCATACTTAGCTGTTTAGCTAAGTTGCGGCACTGCTTAGTGCAAGGGTTTGCCTGAGTGGGGATTCCCTACTCTTTCTTGGAGATCTTGCTTGAGAAATATAAGAGAAGGTTTATGATCTGAATTTTCCACTACCTGGTGTTGGGCCAAGCACATACCTTCAACAAAAACGCAGTCCCATTCATAAAACTACGTTATTTCTTGAGGTGTGCAGTGGAAGGGGCGAAAACTCCAATTGGAGGAGCTAGTTTCCCAAGAGGAGGATCAACCTTTCTTTGGGAAAGCTAGGAGCAGAATCTTTAGCCATTTCTTTGCTTGTTCAGACATATATTGCAGAGCTTCATCCATACAGCGTTATTCAGCCACAGATTTGCAGCAGATTTCTCTTGTATATCTTTTCTGTCAAGAAATCCTTGCCGGGTCTTCTTGGATCTGTGTAAAAGAGATTAGATCTCTGATTTTATGCTTCATTGAGTATTCTAATAATAATATTAGATGTCTTTCTCCATTTTCTGAGTTAATCTCTCTTTATACTGCGCAGTCTCTTATGCAGCAACTCTGACATTCTGCAGTCTTGGGGTTTTGACAATTTCTAGCTGTTTTGAGCATGGGAGACCTGTTTAACTATGCTAAATGCATTTGTTTCTAAAACTCTCTTGCATGCATGTCCTACATTGTCTATTATAAGGGACACAACCGTTATTTTTCACTTTTATAACCCATATATTTAGAAAATAACGTTTTGGGGCCAAAACTGCAGCTTTTCCCCTCTTGGTGACATTGTAAAAAGGAATATTTTGTTGCTGTGATTGATTTATAAAATCTATGTGTTTAAATACATTATATTAGATGATCACTTGCTGTTATACAACTTTGGAATACCTTAAGGTATTCTTATTGTTGTAGAAAATCTTGGTTTTGGGATATTACAAAGACACATTGGTCATCTGACCTCAAAATGTATGCAAAATGTCACAAGTAAACTAGTGGTGCTCGTGGTAACATGCTATAGATCTAGCTATCCTATGGAGTAACCGCATCCAGCAGTTAGGAACCCCAATAGTGTGTCGCTGCAATCGCATGGGTAACTCTTCGATCCGGCAATCCAGAATCCTAAAGGTCAACCCCTCTATGTGCTGTCGAAGCTCAGCCAGAGTCTCAACCATATCAAGATCCTGAAGTACTGCTCTCCCAACATCCCTCTCTACTGGCGCATCCACTTCGTGCTCTGGTTCCTCTACTGATTGAACACGACCAACATCTGCATTACATTAAACATTTAGTTTAGTCTTGGGAAAACATCAAAATACAAAAACATTGTATAAACCTTAGGAAAATAAAAAACATGGTCAAAACATTCTTACCCATTACACCCCACCGAGCGCCTTCTGGTAATGCTAAATCTGGATCTCCTTGGATATCTACGCCTGCGTATGCATATTCATTGATGGCGACAATCTGTTGCCAGAACAAGGTGAAGAATGCAGTAGAGAACACAACAGTCGATTGGCCTGCATGCCAACTCATGAGTTCTACCCATCTCTGCATCCGAGGATCTCTAGGACTAGCTATATCCAGTGTCACATGTTGTGGCTGTGTCAGTGGAATCCGTTCTAAAGCGAAGGATATAAGGATTGAACCATAACTGAAATTCTTCTTCCTTCCTCCCTTTGCTTTGTTCAGTTTTTCCTTATTTTTCAGAGCTTCAAAATGAAAATGGTAACTATGGAATGGTAAAAATGAATAGTAAAACTGCTTTTAATAGTCATTTAATTATTTGCAAGTTAAATTTATTGCTATGACTATAGTTTTATTATGTTTTTATCATGAAACGAGTATTTTTAATCCATTTGATGTTGTTCTGAACAGGATATACAACTGATGAATAGATTAGTCGTGCAGATTTATTTCAAAGAATGACTTGACCACAAAGCATACTTTTTCTCCTTATTTTTTGAGCTTTATTAAAAACGAAAAAGGATTTGAAGCACAATTTTTTCTATTTTTCGAGCTTCGATAACAATGAAAAAATAACCCCTAGAGTCTTCTTTTAGCTCTTTTCAGACTCCGATAATGTGAAAATATTGTCGATCACTTGTCTTTTCGAGCTCATAAAAGTAAATGAATTGATATCTACTCAGTATAAGTTTAACCCTTTTCCAGACTGATATAGATTATTTACAAAAAATGAATACCTTGGTTAAACATGGCCAAAGAGGTTCTCTCAGATATTATTTTACACTTTTTTGGGTCTGAGTGACAAATTTACGAAAAAGTACTTATGGAATTTTCTTTTGTCCTCTTTTTCAAACTATCTAAATATGAAAAAGGACCAAGCTATCACCATTGTTAAGCTCGTTAAAACATAAAATAGTGACGGGCTTGTCGATCATGGCAAGAATCAAGTTTCATTCATTGCTAAACTCGTTAAATTATTAAATAGCGATATTTTGTTTGCCCGAAGGGTTGAATTATAGATCAATAAAATGTTATCCTCCTCAAGCTTGTTAAAAAATAAAGAGGCACTGGTCGACAAATGACCGGGGAAATTTTGGGAAAAGTGAGCAAGAATTATTTACGGTAGCAAATCGCTCTTGAATATGACACTTCCTTTACTCCATGTCCGTGCCTGTTTGGGTTGGGCAATATTCTTGATGGTTCATTCATACCTATGGTTCATCATACCTTCACTTCGGTTTTGGGTCAATGCTGCCAACTCATCACCGTGTCGTCGATATGTTCAAGAGAAGTCATCTAATGAATACTTCATCCTTTTGCAATACTCATAAACCTTCATTCTCATGACCGTCAACCCTGAAAATTGCTATATCAAGTCATACCCTTGTGTCCGAAATCAGTAACTCCCATTTCGCAATAAGGTGACTTCTTGTCGACGACAAATCAATATCTAGGTAGTTCACTTAGAAACATTCGATTCCAGTACCATGAGGCTTTTTACAGCATCGACAAGATCCTCGCTTCCAGACCTTTGACTGAAAGATTTTGTTTGGCGTTCGATATCAAATCATCTATTCACGCCTTACGAAATGTACTGCAGTACCTTGAGGGCCATTGACATTAATGGTGGTTCTCTCGCATTTGTTAACAACTCACATTATTGGCTGATAATCAAACAATGTCTTTCCATTTTCAACTACAAATCATATATACACATGGCTAGACTTGTACCCGAATGATCGAGTGAATGAGATAAGAAGACCCTAGATCTAGTTTCAGCCATTTGGGCTGCGATTTCAGGATTGTTGTACACATCATCTGTACAGTGACCTTACATGCAGATTGTCATCCAAACATGAGCCTATATCTATAGGCATGTCTGCATTTGGGAAACATTCCAATGAAGACGACTTTCTGAATTATGTACATGTTATTAGATTGTTTATTTGTTGAATATGGGAATCCCTACCCTCAACAATTATGATCAAAGAGGATATATCATGATGTAATGTATTGTAATATTGATGCAGATGACAACTCCACTTCATCTCCAGCCCATCACAGTGTAAAGCATTTCAATCAAATGTTTTTATTATTTTGACCTCATGCTTTAGGGGGCAATTTGTTATAGGTCAATTTGGCCATCATTCCCAATGACCTGGTTAACTAGGCATCATATCTAGGACCAATGAATAAGGATATATCATCCCCTATCATTTCAAGTTGTTACATGCCCTAAGACAAAGAACAAGACAAATCATACATGACTTTCATCAAGCAAAGGTTTCCAAGGTTTGAAGTTTATTATATAGCACACGAGATCTCATCAACGTTGCCTCTAAAGGGACTAAGTGCGTTGCATATACAGGTAGCTCCATGCAAGGCTGCTTTGCAAAGCACTTCCTGACATTTATAGGTGTGTTGGTCACATTGGGAGCGAAATTCTCATTGTTCTAGAATCTCCACTTGGCCAGTGCCTTCTAGAAGAGTTCACATGTGTCAAGCTTCGAATCCAAGTGTCAATTTGACATCTATAAGATTGGAAACATGTCTTGCATATTATTGGAAAGTCATTGATTTTAAAAATACCTTCAGCTCCTCTATAAATTGAGCACAGATCTGAGTGCTTGAGAAGGAAGAATTTGAGTAGAGAAATGCTGGTGGATTTTCAATTGAGAGTTAGATTTGTGTAACAGCTGCTGGAGAGATTTATATTGTGATGAGGTTGAGGAATGTTGCTGGAGATGGTCACTTCAAATCAGTCACTAGGTTGTAACCTCTCCTTCAATCATTAATAAAGAGTACAACTTATTTTTCCCTATATGCATTTGTATTGGCTTTGATTTTCCATATTGCAAGATCTTAATTGATGTGTATGGTTTATGCTTTACTGATTTATCAAACTAACTTGAATAGACATATATATTATTTCTATCTTCTATTGTTTAGTGTTCATTCTTGCAGGAAATATTTTGCACAGCCGGCTAAAATTTGAAGCTACAACGGAAGCGACAGAAGGAGCCATTTGGAAGCGCTTGGATCCCAAGTAAGCCTCTAATCCCTTCTGTGTGTCTGTTCTTAGTTAGGAAAAGTAGTTGTATAGTCTTTAATATGTTGTTATAGAGTAACACCTGTCTAGGGAAGCGTGTTTTATCTGTAATTCACAATTATGTCCAACAACATGGCTGTTTTTGCAAGAAAAAGAACACGAACAAAAAAAAACCCTCTTCCTCCTTTCCAACAATTACTAAGTCTTTTAACTAGTTCAATTGGTCTAAAGTTAATTTATGAGAATATAGGTCTTTGGTTCAAAGTTTTTTGTCAAGTTACTTTTTCTAAAACTCTTTTGTCGAGTTACTTTTTCTAAAAAGTTTTTTGTCAAGTTACTTTTTTTTAAAACAGTTTTTTGTCAAGTTTTTTTTTTTTTTAAAGCACATGTAACTTATGTTTTAAAGTTACTTTATGTAATAATTTTTCTCACCCATTATAAAAAGCAAGTCACTTACAATATAAAGTCACTTTATTTTTTATTTAAGTCACAGTCTACTTGGTCATTAGTTCATAAAGTAACATTGTAAAAACTGACTCTCACTTATTTATAAAAGTGGGTCACATAAAGTATTTTTTCTTTTTAATGTGAGATTATTATATTAAGTTTGGAAAAGAGGGGATTTTTTTTCTTTTTAAGTACAACTTCACAATCAACTTTCAACCTATCACGTGATTGTTTGACATCTACTATAACTTTTCTTCAAAAATGCATAACTTATTCATTTGGAAGCCGTTTTCAGAGCCGTTTTTTTAACCTGCCTAATTTTTTGAGATATTTCCATTCGAGAAATTATTTTCAACCTTTATAGCTTTAGTTTTTAAAAATGGAAAGTGTTAGAACACTGTAATTTACAGTATCACAAGGTGACTGTGTACTTTTTCTTTGCAATTTTTTCATATTGTACATAGATGTCAATATTCAAAATCTTTTCCAAAGCAAGAATCAAAGGAAACAAAGGCAGCAAGGAGGCAAGGAGTAGCATTATACCATTAGCGAAGACAAAGGTAGCAGAGAAGCAGTTAAGGCAGAAAAAACAAGCAAAGCAGAGTCATGAACGTGATGGGCAGAGTCATGAACATGATTGGGTAAAGACGTGCACTTTGGGTTGAGTCGTGAATGCTAAAGCAGGTCAAGTAGTGAACGAGTCAAAGTATTCCATGAACAAACAAAGAAACTAACAAGCATGACCAAAGAAACAAAATCGAAAAACCACAACAAAGGAGGAGTAAGGACTGTGGATATGAGCTTCGATCAACGGTGGAGATTGAATCACATCATCGTATTACAAACCCATTTTTCATTTCATTTCCCTTAAAAATCATTAAAACTTACCTTTTCGCCTTTCTACTTCATTTTCCTACTTTACCTGTTTAACCACCGTTTCGCATTGAAAATATTACAACTTACCATTAAAGCGCCTGCAAGGTATTCGGTTTAACTTGTGATGCTATTGGCCCCACTACAGCAGCTCCGCCCCCTACTTCACAGTCGGTTGGAATACATTGAAATACATTGACATATCATATCGAACGTCATAAACTTTACCATACCGTTGAAATCATTTGCCACTTTATAACTCTGCCAATGCAGTGGGCTCCATCCTCCTTGCCACATCATCCTCTGACAACGCAAATCGCATTTCGCGTGTTTTAGATTTTACCTCCATGCTTCGCACTTCGCATCTTTTATAGTTTACCTCTACTTCTTCTTGTTAAAGGTTGCAGGTCCATTCCCACCTTACCTGCCACGTCGTCTCTGTACTTTGCATCACATTGTCGATTCCATTTCTATTAACTTAAACTCTAAAACATTTGATGTGCGAATTTATATGGATGCGATAAGGTTTAGAACTAAAATCTAAACATTTTCAGGTCCAGATATACAGGTTTTTTTATGATGTTTTGTTTAAAAAGGGTCAAGTCGAGCCTGTGAGGTTTGAACATCATTTTATGAAAAAATAAGGTTAAATGCGGCAAAAAAGACTCGGGTAGCAAATATACACCAAGGGTCGAGTCAGGCAAGGCGTCTTTACAAAATTGTTATGTTATAACAGCACAAATGGAAAAGGTAGCAAAGCACATCCTCTCAGTCACTAATGGATGAAAAGTAGCCAGTGTTACACCAGACTTAATTACCCAATTTTGGTTTAGATAAATACTGTACCAGACTTAATTACCGACTTGGTCTTTAGATAAATACTACATGCCTTAGCAGTATCAAGGGTTAGAAAATTGGACCAGGATGAAGCTTGAATTGTAAGAGGTATTGGAACTCCATAACTGTTTGAGTTGGGCATTAATAATAATAGAACGTTCATAGGATTCTTCAGCTATGCTAATGGTGATTTTTTTCCTATGCATTAATTTTTTCCTCTGTCTTTCCATGATGTGCATCAATTTATCTGATTTCAAAACAGAAAATTTAGATTAAGATTTGCTAAAAGAGCACCTTAATTCTATCTGTGTTTGTTGTATTAATGTTTTCGTCTAATGCCTGAATGCAGAATTCAGAGACGATCTTCTATGCATTTAAGTTGAACCTTAATCTCCTTCTCCTATCTCATATTCACACTGCTAGTAAGATCCTGTCTGCATAGTAAGCTTGCCCTCTGAATTTCCTTGAAAAGTTGATGCACAATTCTGCCTTTTATGACTCCATAGCCCAATGGATTAAATTTTACAGCTCTGTCTGTCCAACCATCCAATCAATCAAACAAACAACTCTCATTTCTATTACTAGCCTAATATCAACATTTATAATTATCAAGCTAAATCATAAAAATAGAGGGAGCCCTTTGTGAGTCTAGGAAGGCTAGGTCCTAGACTCCAAAGTGGTTTGATGTTGTACTCTGCCGCTTGTTCTTGCCAATCTTACAAATTACGGAGTGACAACATAATGGATACCATACTGAGGATTGAGTTATTGAAAATGCTTAGTGTTTCTTCAGAACTCAGAAACCCCAATCAAAATTAGATCATGATTCAAGTATTTTCCAATATTGGTATCTGTTTGTTGATGGTGGACAACAACCAGCCACAAGAAATTTGAAATCATCCATTTGGGGACTCCAATTCAAACCAATTCCATTCAAAGACTCCACTGGAGGAAGGACCTAAAACATGACCAGTTATCCTAGAAGGAGAAAGTATTCAAGCCCAAATTGGATTCAAGAAACTGTTGTTTTTATCTGTAACTATATTCTATCCTACTTTAAGCCTAATCAAGAGTACACTGCTGAGGTTTACATTGATCATCGGCCATTTGATGAGCTTTAAGAAGCTAAGCCCCAAATTGTAGACCATGTACATACTTTTACACCTGTGCATATCCCTGATGCACTTGTAGAAAACCTAGTGGCACATGAGCCTTGTACTTCATCTCCTACTCTTGGAAAAGCTCCAAATGGTTATAAGCCTCCTGCTTTACTGCATATACCTGTAAAATTCCCAGACAAATACAAGTCTCTGGTTTTGCCCCCTATCCTACATGACCTCCCTGCAAATTTTATCAATAATTTACCCAGATTTGATGGAGAAAATGAAAAGATCATTGCTGAAAAACACATTCAAAATCTTGAGGATTTCCTTGATCTGTTTAAGGTGGGAGAAAATGATGTGCGTATCAGAATTTTTGCCCTATCATTGCAAGGAAAAGTTAAAAGTTGGTTTAAATATCTTCTAGCTGCAAGCATTAGCAACTTTCATCAATTCACTCAAGTTTTCCTGGATAGATGGGTGGTCCTGGGAAATGTTTTTCTCATCATGGAAGAGTATAACCATTTAAAAAGATAGCTAGGGGAGACAGTACAATAGTTTTCAGCCAGGTTCAATAAGTTATACCATTCAATACCTTCTAAGATAAAGCCACCCCCATGATGGGCTCTTTTGCACTACCCAGATGCATTTGACCTAGAGATGGCATTTTGGTTAAGAGAAAGGGACCCTGCAACCCTGGAAGAAATGAAAAATGTGGCAGTTGATGTGGAAGCCAACTTGCTGAACAAGGAAAAAAAGTTAAAAGTAATGAAGAAGGAAAAAATAGAAAAAGAGCAATTGATGTCTTCAGGGATAAAATTAGATATGTTGACAAACACAATCAACGAGATGATGCATATGATTAGTAGGAAAGAGGAAATTGTTGTTTAGATACCTCATGTTCCATTAGTTCTGGAAAAGACAAACATCAATGTACCCAAGCAGTTTGTAGCCCATCCTGGACACCATAAAATAGTAAATGATTGTTTCATGTACTCTATCCACAACACAGCTAAAGGGGAAGTCCAAAATCAGAAGGAGGCAGGGAAATCCTCAGCAACAATGTACACGATAGATGACCTTGCATACGGAGGTAGCCATCTCGAATATGATTATCAAGATGAAGACTATAAGGTTGAGGTTGAGGCTGACTGTACAGAGAAACCAACATTGTCTCCATGGGAAGAAGAGGCCTGGTCACCACCATGCAAAGACGGGAACCAAACTCTGCATGCTGAGAAATATTGTAAGGAGGAAAATGTAGGAAGTTGTCAAGTAAGTACAAAATTCCTTCCTCTATATTTTTCCTCACTCTTAAGAGAGAATTACAAGCAGGTTGCAAATAGGAAGGAGGAGGAATTCTCTAATGAGTCAGTTGAGGAAAAGAGGGAGGATACAAAACCTTTTTCAGATCTAGAATTTCTCCCCCTGAGTCATCTTGAAATCACAGAAACTGAAAAAGAGGAGGAACCAATAAATCTTGAGTCATTACCCTTATGTTTCAATTCATTTCATATTGTGAAAGGGAATCTTGATCACATTCTAGTTGTAATCACAGGAGAAGAGAACTCTCTCACCAATCAGATGAGGAAATCAAGGATGATAAAATATTTGTTTTAGATCCAAGGGTTCAGCCCTTAAGTTATTTTGAATGTCAAGTAGCAGATGAAATCACAGAGTTTGAAACAGATGATGGATTGATCCAATTTGACTCTCTACCTTTGTGCTTTAATGCATTTCAGATTTTAAAAGGGAATTGGGATCACATTTTGGTTGATAGTTATAAGAGAAAGCATTATGTATTAGAAGAACCAACATTACCATCTAAAGCACCACCTTAACCAATAGCAGATGCATTGGATGGTTTCTATTTTCAAATTCAATATTCATGTGTTCATAATGCTCTCAAAATCTGTTATGATATGGATATGATCAGACAGTCTTCCCCATTGTCTGATTCAATGGAAGTAGTGGCACAACACTTATCAGGTAGCATGCAAACATGTTTTGAGTTGATTGAAGACCCAGAGAGCACATCTACAGTACCAAGATATGAAGCTGAGTGGGCTGAGTCAGAATACCCAAAAATAAATCAAGAGTATCTTGATCCAGTGGTTGTCTATATGGAGGAATTGTTCTTTACAAAGCCTGCACATATTTCTGGCATGACAATTATTTTTCAAATACAACAAGATCCATGTAAATAAGATCATGCCAAGAATTTTGATCAAATACTATTATCAGGTTTGCTGTTGAATATGGTGAAGAGCAGTGGAAGAAAGGAGTCATTCAGGAAATTGCTTGACTGGGTACACTGGCATTATTGTGTCATCTAAAAAGGCAATAATTTTAGTAGATTAGGGTAGGTAGGGGTGAAAATAAGCTCATCACTCTAAGCATCTTTAAAAATTTAGTTTATATTTCTTTTTATTTTCATATCAGTGTGTTTCAGACTTTTGTTTCAGCACAGTTCTGGTCTCACCATTAAAGTTTTCAAGGTGTAGTATTATTTTCATCCTGATGGATTGCACTGGATAAGTGAAATTGTAGTTTCAGGTAAGATCTCAATAGGCTAATAAGTTGGTTGGCCAAGCATCTGGTCTATTTCTATCACTCAAAGTCAGGAGGAATGATAAGCTAGTTTCCAGTCACCAAGTTGCCTGACAGATCAAGGTACAAGTTGTGGGATCAACCCAACAAATTAGGCTACTAGTCTACGATGTTCTTGACACCTCCTAAAGGAGCTGCCATCCCCAGCTGGAGCCACTGTTAGAACCCTGTAATTTACATTATCATAAGGCGATGGTGTACTTTTTCTTTGAAAATTTTTCATACTGTACATAGATTTCAATATTCAAAATCTTTTCCAAAGCAAGAATCAAAGGAAACAAAGGCAACAGGGAGGCAAGGAGCTGCATTAGACCATTAGCGAAGACAAAGGCAATAGAGAAGCAATTAAGGCAGAAAAAACAAGCAAAGGCAGAGTTGTGAACATGTTGGGCAGAGTCGTGAACGTGATTGGGTCAAGACGTGCACTTTGGGTTAAGTGGTGAACGCTAAAGCGAGTCAAGTAGTGAACGAGTCAAAGTATTCCACGAACAAACCAAGAAACTAACGGGCACGACCAAAGAAACAAAATCGACAAACCACAACAAAGGAGGAGTAAGGACCATGGATATGAGCTTCGATCAACAGCAGAGATTGAATCACATCATCGCATTATAAACCCCTTTTTCATTTCATTTCCCTTAAAAATCATTAAACCTTAACTTTCCACCTTTCTGCTTCATTTTCCTTCTTTACCTGTTTAACCACTGTTTCGCATCGCAAATATTACGACTTACCGTTAAAGCGCCTGCAAGGTATTCGGTTTATCTTGCAATGCGGTTGGCCCCACCACAGTAGCTCTGCCCCCCCACTTCACAACCGTTTGAAATATACATTGAAATACATTGACATATCATATGGAACATAATAAACTTTACCGTACCATTGAAATCATTCGCCACTTTATAACTTCGCCAATGCAATGGGCCCCATCCTCCTTGCCACATCATCCTCCGACAGCGCAAATCACATTTCGCATGTTTTAGAGTTTACCTCCACACTTTTCACTTCACATATTTTAGAGTTTACCTCTATTGCTTCATGTTAAATGTTTGCGATCTGCAGGCTACGGTCCTATCCCACCTTATCTGCTACGTCGTCTTCGTACTACGCATCGTATCGCCAATTCCATTTCTTATAACTTAAACTCTAAAACATGCGATGTCCGATTTTCTATGGATGCGATAAGGTTTAGAACTAAAATATAAACATTTTCAGGTCTGGATATACGAGTTTTTTACGGTGTTTTGTTTAAAAAGGGTCAAGTCAGGTATATGAGGTTTGAACATCATTTTATGAAGAAATAAGGTTACACGTGGCAAAAAGGACTCAGGTAGCAAAGAGACACCAAGGATCGAGTCGGGCAAGGCATCTTTACAAAATTTTTATGTTATAATGACAGAAATAGAAAAGGCAGAAAAGCACATCCACTCAACCACTAATCGATGAAAAGTATCCAGTGTTGCACCAGACTTAATTACCCAACGCTGGTTTTCTGAAGAGCAGGGCCATATGTCAGAGCCATCAGTGGTTACCTCTTCATGATCATCATAGCCACCTCCAATATTAATGTTTGATCTTCCGAGGAGCCATTGAAGCATTTGGATCTACGAAGAGTTGCCCAAAATTAATTCCAGTGGCAGTGTCTTTGTCAGAGATTTATGATCAAGCCTTGCATGGCCCATTAGGGGAATTTTGAGGTCTAAAATGGGACCTCCTAAGGAAAATTTACAATCAAAATTCACTTTATGAAAACCAATCACATTTTAGGGGATGACATCATCCCTAATGGTTGAGGTGGCATTGCTTGAGTTAAAGGTACTTACTTGTCACATTCTCAATGGTGGATAAAAACTCATGGTTAACCATGGTAGTGCTCTAAGTAATTTTAAATTCATAAAGTAAAGTACTCATAATAAATGACATTTCACATTTTTTGAATAAAATATTATTATTGTCATTTCATATTTTTTGAAAGAAACGATGCATATCCCTACACAATATTCATGTATTTACACACTTTTCAATAAATATTATATTTATATATTTTCAAATATTTATTTATAAATCAAATCAATTCAATATGTAATATAAAATTCATACATACAACAATATATTATATAATATTATTTTTATATAGTATATTAATTATATGTTATTATATAATTTAAATAATATAAATTTTAATTAATAGCATATTCTATAATTAAGAATAATTTATATTTATATTTTATTTTAAGTTATTTAAGTACAAATGGCAAATGCATTAGTTGTGCAATGATAATGATTTTTTCTTGAAAAGTTTATTCTTATTTATAGTCACATCAATACAATTGTTTTATTAATTTTATTTTGGTACAACTTTTTGAATTGAATTTAACCATAATTAAATGGATTTTGGTGCAAAAAGTGAATTGCAAATTCATAAACATTATTTTATTGGTTTAACTATTATTTTATTATTTCCTTAGGAGGCTCATTTTAGACCTAAAAATTCCCCTAATGACATTTGTTCATTTTCCGCTAAATTGTAATCAATGAAAGGTTGTCGAGTAAGATAGGGAAACTAACATGGTCTTTAGATAAATACTGCATGCCTTAGCAGTATCAAGGGTTGGAAAATTAGACCCGACTGAAGCTTGCATTGTAATAAGTATTGGAACTCTGTAACTGTTTGAGTTGGGCATCAATAATAAGAGACCGTTCACAGGATTCTTGAGCTATGTTAATGGTGATGTTTTTCCTTTGTATTATT
Source organism: Pinus albicaulis (assembly GCA_034641835.2). Lineage (NCBI taxonomy): Eukaryota > Viridiplantae > Streptophyta > Pinopsida > Pinales > Pinaceae > Pinus > Pinus albicaulis. The sequence continues at coordinate 63,028,348 of CM076581.1, read as the reverse complement.
GTTTTCCTCTGTCTTTTCATGTTGTGCATCAATTTACCTGATTTCAAAATAGAAAATTTAGATTAATATTTGCTAAAAGAGCACCTTAATTCTATCTGTGTTTGTTGTTTTCCTCTGAGACTTGAATGCAGAATTCAACGACGGTTTGCTCTGAATTTAAGTTGAACCTTAATCTCCTTCTCCCATCTCATATTCACACTGCTAGTAAGATCCAGTTTGCATAGTAAGCTTGCCCTGTGAATGCCCTTGAAAATTTGATGCATAATTCTTCCTTTTATGACTCCATAGCCCAATGTATTAAGCTTTACAGCTCTATCTATCCAATCACCCAATCAATCAAACAAACAACCCTCATTTCTATAACTAGCCTAATATCAACATTTATAATTATCAAGATAAATCATAAAAACAGAGAGAGCCTTGTCTGAGTCTAGGAAGTCTAGGTCCTGGACTCCTAAGTGGTTTGATGTTGTCCTCTGTCGTTTGTTCTTGCCAATCTTACAAATTACGGAGTGACAACAGAAAGTACATGCTCGATTATTCTTAATAAAAATGATTTCCAATGGCTATCCTACATGGTAGACTTACTTAGAAGTAAAGGGTTTTATAGAATAGTCTCACGACTAGGATCTAAACCTACCGATGAAGATAAAAAGGCAAAATGGAAAAATAAATAAGATCAAGCATGAGGATTGGTAGGAATGTCCATTGCTCAATATCTTAGATTTCATATCCAATAAATTGACTCCCCTGATGAAGCTATGAAAAAATTAAATAATGTTTTTGGCATTCAAAATGAAATCAAATCCCACCAGCTTGAAAATGAGTTGCTTACTTTGGAACCCAATAATTTCTCCTCTATTAAAAACTTTTTGTCCAAATTCAAGACCCTTAGACTTCTCTTAGAAAGTTGTAAGGTCAAAAAGGAAGATGGTAGTCTTATCTATTCCATTCTTGCTAACATAGGCCCTACATACTATATATTTGTTTCCACCTTCCATTCCACTAGAGAAGCCCCCATTTCTCAAGGAACACCCTACAAGTCCCCCTTGTCTATTGTGATTCTTTGATAAGAGAACAAGAAAAACTCTTACACCTTGGTCTTATTAATACTAGAAACTCTTCTAAGAAAGCCTTAACAACCCAACATCAACCAAATCCAAAGAATCCTAAGAAGCAGCATCCTAAAAAGAATGGTCCTAAGCCAAACAAGGGTCTTAAGCAATTTAAGCCGCAAACCGAAAAAAAAAAACTCAACAAAATGATAAGGAAAATAGAAACAAAAGGAATAAGGTAGATAGACATTGAAACTTTTCTAATCACGATGGCCACATAGAGTCAAAATGTGTTAAGAAGATGAAAGCCTTGGAAGCAACAATGAAGAAGCACAACATCCATTTGGAGAACTCTTCAACTTCATCTTTGGGAACGACACTTTTTTCTTGTGGTTGTCAAGCATCAAGATCTAGTTATGCATTGAATGTATCTTCTTCTTCTCATTCTCATGAGTGTCTCATTGATTCTGGAGCTTCTTACCACATGGCCAAAAATAAAGCCATGTTTTCTTATTTAAATGATTGTAACACCAAAAATATTTATGTTGGTGATGATAGATCTCTTAGTGTTGTATGGTCTGGAACTATTCATTAAGATAATGGTCAGTTTAATGATGTATTATGTGTTCCTAACTTGTCCTAACCTTCTATCAGTTTATCAGATAACTTATTCAGGTGAATGGAAAACCGTATAATTCTCACCTCATGATGTTGTAATTAAGGACCTAAGAGATCCTAGACATATTTTAGCTACTGGAATTTCTAATGATTCCACAAGGTTATATAAGTTTTAAAACTTTGGGTCATCAAGTCTTCCCTCCCTTTTTGTTGCTCGTAATGATGAAGTGAGCAAACTTTGGCATGAGAGATTTGGTCACTTAAACTATCGCTCTCTTCAAACTCTATGTAAAGAAAATATGGTGACAAGTGTTCCTATGGTATCTTACTGAGATGGTGTTTTTTTTTGTTGTGTACTCATAAAACATCAACAAGATAGTTTTGACAAACGTGCCTCTTGGCACGCTTCAACCCTTTTGCAGCTTGTGCACAGTGATTTATGTGGTCCGCTTCTAGTTGTTTCTTTCTATGGCTACAAGTACTTCTTAACTTTCATTGATGATTTTTTCATATGCACTTGGGTATACTTCTTAAAAATTAAGAGTGAAGTTTTTAACATGTTCTTGGCCTTTAAGGCCTTTGTTGAGAAACAATCTGGAAATAAAATTCTTAAGTTAAGATCTGACAATGGGGGAGAATATGTTAACAACAAATTTATCGAATTTTGCACTGAGCATGGTATTCAATTGCAACATATTGTTCCATATAATCCACAATAAAATGATGTAGCTAAAAGGAAAAATTGCACTCTAAAATAAATGGCTAATTGTATGTTTCAATCTAAAGGACTTACTCTTAATTTTTGGGCAGAAGCAATTAACTGTGAAAATTACATAGTAAATCACACTCCTACTAAAGTTTTAAGGAATATCACTCTAGAAGAAGCCTGGAGCTTAATCAAACCAGATGTAAGTCACTTTCGTGTTTTTGGAAGTGAAGCTTGGGCCCATATTCCAAATGAGAAACATAAAGCCTTAGAACCTAGGAGTGAAAATTTTATTTTTGCTGGATATTCTGAAGATGTCAAAGGATATATACTTCTTCAACCCAAATCCAAAAATTTAATCATTAGAAGAGATGTAAAATTTGATGAAAATATATCGGCCTAATAGCCTATTTCAGCGGGTGTGCCACCTTTGGCCTGTGAGCATGATTCGACATATGTACCACCTCTCTCTATCTCTTTTACTTCTGACATCATTCCTTCTACTTCAGATTATGACAACGAGGATGACAATCCTCCCCCACCTCCTCAATATCTTCCTTTAGCTCTACAACTTCCAAAATGGGTCCGCTCTACTCGGCATGCCGCAGGTTCTCTTGCAGGTGACCCCGTAGACCAACGTCGTACACATTCTCAATTCGACAAAGCCTCTTATTTATTGGCTCAAGTTCTAGAAAAATATTATCCATATATGTTTGAAGAAGGTTCAGGTCATCTATATTGGAATGCATCTATGAATAAAGAATATCATTCCTTATTTTCAATTGATACTTGGGATCTTGTTCCTCTTCCAAAGGGAAGAAAACTTGTCATATGCAAATGGGTTCACTGAACAAATTTTGGACTAGATGGAAAAGTGGATAAACATAAAGCTCTTATTGTTGCTAAAGGATTTTCACAAGTTGAAGGTATTGAATATACTGAAACCTTCTACCCTGTTTCCAAAATGAATTCTATCCTCCTTGTTCTTTCCCTTGTTGCCTCCTTTAAATGGGAAGTCAATCAGATGGATGTTAAATCTGTCTTCTTACATGGGGACTTTCAGGGAGAAATATACATGGAACAACCCCCTGGCTTTATCCAAAAGTACTATAGCCTTGTTTGTCACCTTAAGAAGTCTCTTTATAGTCTCAAACAAGCCCCTCGAGCTTGGTATGCCAAAATGGATAGCTTTCTCTTAGATAATGGTTTTTCTATATGTCATTCCAACAAGAATGTCTATACCAAGAAAGTGGGTAAGTCCTTAATCATCCTTGTTCTTTATGTTTATGATCTTATCCTTACTCGTAGTGATCCCAACCATCTAAACCATGTGAAGTCTATCCTCAAAAATAAGTTTGAAATGACAGACTTAGGACACTTGCATTATTTCCTTGGTCTTCAATTCTTGCAATCCAAAGAAGGTATTACCATTTCTCAGTCCAAGTATGCCTGTGATATTCTACACCACTTTCACATGGAATATTGTAAGCCACCCCCTTCTCCCTTTCAGTCTAGATTCAAGCTTTCAATCACTTATACTTCCCCTGTGGTTGATGCTACCTTATACCATCAACTTGTTGGTAAACGTTTTTGTATCTAACACATACTTGTCCTGAAATTTCCTTTGTTGTTGGTCTTGTTGCCCAGTTTATGCACAAACCTCATGAAATTAACTGGAAAGCAGTTAAAATAATACTTTGATATGTTTTAGGTATGTTTCAGTTCGGGATTCATTATAGTGTAGGAGCATCTCCATTGTTAGTTGGTTTCAGTGATTTTGATTGGGTTGGTGACCCTGATGATCAAAATTCTACTACAGGTTATGTATTCACTCTTGGTTCAGGACCTATTACATTGACTTGTAAGAAAAAAAGTGTCATCTCTCTTTCTTCGGGTAGAAGTAAAGTATCATGGTACTGTTGAAGCCAACAAGGAATCCCTTTAGCTTCGCCAAATCCTATCTAAATTTGGTCTTCATCAGTAGAATCCAGCTAGACTTTGGTGTGATAATCATAGTGGCATTCAACTATGAAAAGATCAAGTTCAGCATCAGCGCAACAAACACATTGAGCTACACATGCACTTCATCAGAAAGCTCATTCATGATTGTGTTCTTGAAGTGCACTATTGTTCAACCAATGATCAAGTTGTTGATATCTTTACAAGGCCTCTCATAGAATCTAAACTTCAATCTATGCTTGGAGTTTAGGAAAGTTATCATTAAGGGAATATAGGCTCTAATTCCTCCTTTCTTCTCCTATTGTGTCACATTTTTAAATCCTTCAATCCTATCCTAGGTTGTTCTTAAGAGGGGATGTTAGGATATTCCGACACATAGGAAATAGTTAAGTATAACTTGGTCTAGTGTAAAGTTAGGTAAAATGTGATTCTTTAGAATTTACTTTTGTAACTTATAATCCGACAATCATGATATTTAGTGATACGACAGTTAATCCTCTCCTCGGTATTACCGACACTTGATATGTGGCTTAATAACTGATTGGTCCATGATCTCTATTTAAAAATCATGGAGGGTCATTTATCCGGTGATCGTTTATGAGAGAAGATTATGCAAATTTTATTTCTTTACATTAGTAAATAAACTGAAGTGGTTGTGTTGGCTCAGGTCGTGGATTTTTTCCCTCTTTGAGGGTTTTAACCACATCAAATACTAGTGTACTAATCTATGATTTGTTTGTGAGCAGGGACCCTATAAATTCCTACGTATTGGAGCTAGTGATGTTCATTTTATTCATGTATCATGGGAATTTTAATTAATACTTAAAGCATGATGGCCAACACATTTTCATGCATGGATTGTGAAAATTTGTAAGAATGTTCTGTGAATGTTTATGATTCATGTTTGTTTTTACCTGTACTAAAGTAGTTGAGCTATGTAGGTTATTTTAGTGTTTATCTAATTGAAAATGTGTTGTAATGGTTGTAACAATCATCACATCTATGTGGACTATTCTACTTGATGCTAGGCGGTTTTCTTTTTGCTTGCGTGCGCCTCTACTATGGTGGTACTATGACCTCTCTCTTAGAGGCTCACATTTCCTCCCTCTGTAGGAGAAGAACCTTGATACACCTGCAACCGAACATTTACTAGGCACACTTGCTTTTCGCAAAAGCACATACAAGCTTCTCTCTTTTTTTGATAGCTTAATCCAAGGAAAATTTATAAGAATATATGGAAATTTGGTTAGTACTACGGATGGGGATCCTATTCAAAACAATATGAGGTCTAGTTGGGAATTCACATCATGGAGACCCCCTTGGTTGACAGATTTCCAACACCGTCAATAAATGGTGCTAGAAGGAGGGACAAATGACAGGTTTTTCTCATTTAGTATACTTTGAATCTCTTATCCAAAATGGCTCTTCCCAAATCATAATCCTCGGATGTTTTTTTAAGAGCTTAATCTTACCATCCCTACGGAATTTTTCCATAACATGTCTCTATTTAAGTTTGATGGCGAGGGTGAATTAACACTTCGTGAACATTTTTTTCAAGTTGTCTATTTTTTCCTTTATAATGGAATACATTGCAAGGATGTCATGGAAACATTGATCACCCTCACATTTCAAGGTCGTGTTAAGAGATGGTATCATACATTACCCAATGCTTCTATCCATTCATTTAGACAACTTGCGAAGGAGCTTCATAAAACATTTGATAGGTATGATTACTGGGATGTTCTTAAAAGAATCAATAAACTAAGAATGAAGCCTAATGAATCAATTGAGAATTTCTCTGCTCGATTAATTCACCTTTGTTTTGAACTTCTAGGAGAAGACACAGATTGGGATTTCTTTAAACAAAAGTTTAAGTGTTTGCTTCATTTCTCTTTTCATAGTGAATTTGAACCCCCTAATGTTTTTACTTCCCCAACTATTGTAAATCATGACGCCTCGAATTTCAAGGGAGGAACCTACTACTCCTTTTGTTCCTTGTCCTCCTTTTCCAGTTTCGATGAGGGTGCCTCCTTGCAATGACAATAAAGTTGGGAAATGTTAGTATAAGGTTGTCATTGATGTCAATATGACATTGACTAAGATTTCAATATTCTTGAGATGCTTGGTTCCAAATGATGACATCATGCCTCTTGGTCAGTAAGGACGACATTAATGATGATGTGCTTACCCTTGATGAAGAGGACTGGATCCAGCATGATGTCAAGATGACATGGTTGATGAAGGACCCTTTGATGACGTGGAAAATGTCTAGGGACATGATATGAAGAACACTTGATGATTATGACATGGATGACATCATGAGCCTGTGATGAAGAAGCCTATCCATGAAGAAGTCTACATTGCCTAACTCCAATTCTGCACCAATAAATGACCAGTCACTTAAAAAAAAACATTTACTACCTTAGAGGAAAAATTTCACTATGAATCCTACACCAAATTTTAGAGCATAATTTTATATTTCTAACGAGCTCTTACTTGGCTGGAAAATCCAAGCGGTTTGGTAGATATGAATTTTTCAATTTAAGGAAATAAATATGTCCTTGAGCCAATATGTGCTAGCATATTCATGTCAGCCTCCCACCAAGTGACACATCTCTTCACCTTAAACGAAAAATGTGTATAAATATGAGGATATAAACTTCATTTTGGAATCATTTTTTGGTGATCACGTTAGAGAAAAAACACAAAACAGAAAGGAGGAAGATGAAAGTTATTGTAAGGTTGATTTTCGTGTTGAATTATCATTCAAGCTTAAATAAGGAGATCGGACTACAGAACAACAGCCTATGGAGAATCTCAGAATCTTAAGTATAGAACATTGACCTCATAATCAGATTGTAGACCTATTTGAAGGCTTGTTGAACTCGGATCAGTTTTTGGAGGACAGGTCTGTGAATTCTGCCCTGTGGAAGAGCACACATTTAAGACCTTAGTCCTATGGAAATTCGGCCTGTTACAGGCCTGAAAATCGACCCAGTGGAAGGTATGTTATAGACCTGAAATTTCGGCCTATTGCAGAACTTGGATCAGTGTAGGACTTCACCTAATTGAAAACCTGTGGATAGAACTAAAATTTCAACAAACTTGCAATTATGGACCTATAATAACATCTATTGCTGACCTGTGGAAGCACTATTTCAGACACCTTTAATTTTGAATCTTCTGGCATATTGTTGGCAGTTTTTGGAAACAATTGAAAGCAAGGTTCTAAGGCATTGTTTGTAAGTGACCTAGTGACAGATTTGAAAGAACATTTAGCAGCTTTTGGCATCATTTAAGAGTAGGTTTTTTCACATTGTTTGGACAACATGTTGGATTGCTTAGTATTGTAAGCTTAAGACCATAATCTTATAGAAGTATCTAGAAGACCTATTCAGATACTTGCTAGAGTTTCCACTCTTGAACATAATAGGGCCAAGATGAAGCACACTATGAATACACATTGAAGAATTTGAATACTTGTACCTTGAATATATTAAAGAAGCATCATTGAAGAACCCTTCTAGCAACAATATTGAAGGCATCATATGAAAAATGTGTAGAAGACCTGTTGGGCAGATTTGAAAGCAGTTTTTGAAGCATATTAAATCAGACCTTCAAAGTGACTTGGAGCAACATATTAAAGCCACATCTTGGAGTAGACTTCCTGGAAATTTAGTATACATCTTGAAGTGGATTTAGGTATTCTTGAACATACTTTGGAGAAACATCTATAAGCCTATATTACCTTGGAGATTACCTTGGGGCAAGCATTGTTGAAATACTTATTGAAATCTCTGTTGAACCCTTAGTTAAACTAAGAGGGGGGGGTGAATCAGTTTAACACATTCATGGAATTTTAAAACTTTCCTTAAACTAATTTACACCTTGATTTCAAGATCAACTTAATATGTGAGCAATCTTAATTTGTGAGAAGCAAGTATCAAGAAGATTTGTTAATGTAACAGAAGTCTTAATATGTGAGTAGCAAGTATTAAGAAGATTACATAAACCACATCAACACATAGACATCATGCACAAAGACACTAGATATAAGTGGAAACCCTTAAAGGGAGAAAACCACATCTTATTATTGTTGTGATGCAAAGGCAAGCTCCAACTCTCTCTCACCACTGATTTTCTGTAGGCTCCAACCCACATGAGGCTCCTACCTCAATTCTGCAAGCTACAACTTGCAAGGAAGCTCCAAATCCCATCAATTTTTTGCAGGCACCAACCTACAGGAGGCTCCAACCTCAATCAGCTACAACTGAAATTTTATCAAGCTACAACTTGACGTGGAAGCACCAACTCCCATCTATTTTCTGCAGGCTACAACCTACAGGAGGCTCCTACCTCAGTCAGCTACAACTGACATCTATCAAGCTACAACTTGATAGGGAAGCTCCAACTTCCTTACTCTTTTCAAAACAAAAACACTTGCTGATTTACCTTGGATATCAGCTCTGTTATGTACCTTCTCTTATGATGTCCATCAGTCCTCATATCTGCCCTGCATCATCTCAGCATCTTCTCGGATTCTCTATCAGCTCCTCCTTCTCCTCTGCCTTACTACTTCATTTCTACATTATCTTACCTCACTCTCTAACCTCTTTATGCATATCAATATGATATTATTTATAGAAATTCCCTTATGACTGTTAGGATTCCTCAGGGAATTTGAAATGGACAGCCATGCCTCTTTTCCTTCTGCCTTCTCATTTCTTTTACCCACTCATTCAGAAAAATATAACAATATGCATTAATTTCAATATTAGAGTGGGAGTTTTGTTTTCCTCCGGAGACTTGCCAATGCATCACAAACAATATAAAATAAATTACAACAGTTACATTCTCATTTTCATTTACGTATATAAATGTCACTCAGTCTTCTTTCCAGCACTTGGCTTGCTGGTTTTGTCCTTTTTGCTGCTGTCAGGTAACTGTTCTTCCTTTCTCTGCTATTCACTGCAATTGTGTATCTGCAGTTGTCATATAACTGTTCTGCATACTCTGTTCACTTTCTTCTGCATATTCTCCAGTTTTCTGTTCTTGTACACCTGTCAAAAACACATTCTCATTCCTGTGCATATTCACTTGTTCACTGCAATAGTGTGTCTGTTGTATATATATATATATATATATATATATATATATATATATATATATATATATATATATATATATAACTGCTGCCTTTGAATCTAGGAAAACTCTCAAGGTTCTAATTTCTTGGGCTGGCAATTTAATTAACTACGGAAGCTTCTTATACTCGCGGTTATAAAACCCATAAAGCACATACTATGCTCTTCTTATAAAATCTAGTCAATTTTTTATTTCAATCCCGGAATTAAAGCGCAACCCACAACTACATATAATATATCGAATTATCATTTTAATATTACAATTGGACCATTGCAAAACTTTTAACTTTTCAATCTTCATAAGCGGTGTTTCCTTTATCAAAACTATATGATGGACGGTAAAACCCATAGTCCCCTTTCTGTTGTTTCAATTCGGTGTATAGAATAATGCATCCCCAGATTTTAACTCCAATAGTATATATATACCTCTCTCAATTCATATGAGAGTACACCTCCATCTTATTGTCTGAGCTGGCAATTTAAATGAATGCGTAACTTTAATATCTCACTATTTCCTCAAAGGTCACAAACCCCTCACTTCATATAATATATCCTTTTATCAACCCCAACACTAAGTCTTCATACAATTTTCAAACGGAGGTTTCATTTTTATCCTATGGTTCAACCTTAAAACAATACCATGCATATAATATTCTCTCATATTCGAACCCCAACGCTAACCTTTGAAAGGTTTGGGCCCCACAACTTTATAAACCTTTCTTTTCTATTTTCCGATGTGATTAATGCCTTTGCGAAAGACCCGATGCGATAATCGCAATCGCGGCTTTCAATAGAATGCTCTGATGTTCTGTTCTCCTCCGATGCGATTAATCACTGTTCACTTCACTGCACCGATGCGATGGGTCGCTTCGATGCAATGGTTCATTGTTCACTTCACTGTGTCGATACGATGAATCGCTCTGATACGCTTTAAGGCAGAATTCAAACAACCATGAGAGTCCTGTATATAATGAATCAGGTCCGGAACTCAATCGCAATCGGAACTTTTGTTAACAAGTTCCGCTGCCATCAGTTTCTCCAATGCGATTAGTGAGGGTCCCACCTTATGGTACTATGTATATAGAGCGCTGCACATATATACTTTGCCGCTTCAGTATTTATGTATTCTCCATCTTGGGTTAAGGTTCTCGGAATAATGTTTATGTATCCTCCAGCTTGGGTTAAGATTCTCGGAATTTATGAAAGGGGGGGTCCCACACCACACATACAATATCCTCCGCCAACATTATATTAAGTATTGGACTCCGACTTAAGCCCAGCACTAATATATATATACACATAACCTCTCAGGCTCCATGGTTTGTTTAATGCTTCCACTCACGGTATAGACTTAGCCATGTAACATATTAACATTGCAATAGATATCAAACCCCGACTTCATGTAAAGCGCTCGGGCCCACAACGTTCTACTATATGCTAACCATCATACATGGACATATATACTGACCCCGCTCAACTTATTATGAACCTTATAATAAACCCATGCATTTAAATTATATGTGAACACTCTACCATGTAATTCAACCTACATTCGGCCCATCATATATATCAACATATATTAATATACATTATAACCTCCGCCTGTTTATTAACTTTCATAATACACAGAATACACAGTCATTCGCATAATACTTTGGCTCCGCAGCTATGAATGTAGGACCCACATCCTTAGTTCTCTTCCCCGCACCTTCTCCTTTGATCAGACAATCAATTTGTTCTCGCGCACCAACTGAGCTTTGGACCCCCATCCAACGAACGACGCACAATATCGCGCAACTTATATGCTCGTCATATGATTCTCCAAAATCACGCGAAAAAAGTTGTATTGGAAAACCGCTTTAGGACACGTGACCATCAATGACATATATCACGTTCATTTTGACAATACAGCTTACCACTTCAACTGTCGCGCGAACCCACAGTTTTTTGAGCGCCAGTTTCACTATTTGCTCAGGGTTCCGCTCTTGACTCTGGGTTCCAGTTCTCATAGTTTTAACTCTTCTTAAAAGAATTCTCGCTTTCGCTCTTGTTTCCTCTTGCGTTTTTGATATTATAATGCATTGCTTCCAAATGTTGAACGCCCGACTCCTTTAGGTTTTCACTGTCTAATTACGGTTCCTTTCTTGGTTCTGTGCCTCTATGTTATTCCCTGTCTTTGTTTCATTGTTCTCTCTGCAGCCTTTCTCTGCTGCTCGACCGTTTCATTTCATGGCTCTGTCTCCTTTCTCTGACTATGCAACCTCTGTCTTGTACTACCTTGCTTCTTTGGCTGCTGCTCGACTCTCTCTACATCTTGCTGCCTCTTTTCTTTCTCTGCTTCTATACTGTCTCCTTTTCCATCTCCTTTGCCATCAATGACAACATTTCCAACAATATCTTTTAGCAATATATTGAAGATGTTTTTGAAGACCCGATGCAAACATCTTAGAACTGATATTGGAGACATTATTGGAGACTATGATGCATTGTTGATGTCATGATGACGTAACCTTGAAGAAACAATTGTTTGGGTGACATGAAGAGCAATGGAGACACCTTCATGTGAAGAACAAGGTTGTCATTGATGAAGTAACGTGGAGACTAAGTGAGGGAATAATTGAATAATTTTAGGGATCATTAAACAGGACATTGGAAGTCGTGAAGTATAACCAAATATATCTTGACAAATTAAATCTGGAGGTTGGAGCCTCATAGAGACAAGGTTGGAGCCCTAGAGGATAGGAGTCCTCAATAGATCAGGTTGGAGCCTATACCATATATAGGGTTGGTGCCTCAGAATTGACAAGGTTGGAGCCTTGGAAGTCCAAGTTGGTGCTTGGAAAATACAGGTTGGAGCTTGAGAGATTGAAGATCAGTGTCTTCATCTAGGGTTGTAGCCCTACATATATTGTACTTGATGTTAGGATATTCTGACACATAGGAAATAGTTAAGAATAACTTAGTCTAGTGTAGAGTTAGGTAAAGTGTGTTTCTTTACTATGTACATTTGTAACTTATAATCCGACGGTCCCAATTTGTAGTGATTTGATGGTTCACTCTCTCCTCGGTATTAATGACACTTGATCCATGGCTTAACACCCGATTGGTCCATGATATCTATTTAAAGAGCATGGAGGGTCATTTTTCTGGTAACCATTTATGAGAGAAACATATGTAATCTTTCTTTTTATATTAATAAATTGCCTGAAGTGGCCGCGTTGGCTTAGGCCGTGGACTATTTCCCTCTTCGAGGGTTTTAACCACGTGATAATACTAGTGTACTGATTTTTTATCTGTTTGTGAGCGGCGACCTTTGGTTTTTTATCTACGGAACTTACCCTGTAAATTCCTACATGGTATCAAAGCTATTTTGAGGGCCGCATTCGTTGTTGATCCAAATCCGAAGCCGATTTGACTGCATGCGACTGTCATTTTCTAGATATACTATTTATGAACATTTTCAAGCCTGGAGAATTGCTTTGTTGTGTCTGGAGCGTTTGTTACAGTAAGGAATGCCTTTCGTTTCATGCAAAAAGGTTTTTGGTTGCCCAAGTTATGACAATTTAGATCTGGAGGTATATAATATTTGTTTTGCAGTTATATTTGTTAATAGTTCTGCTTATTTGGTTCCCTCTATTTATTTCGGTTTTAGGTTTTATCTATTTGCTGTATCTATACCCTCTTCTCTATGTATGCTCTTTGCTTTGCGTTGTGTGCGATATCGGCAAATCAGAAACAGGAAGAAGGGATTTTTTTGCTACTATGCTCTTTCCCCGCGTCTTTGTGCGATCTCGGGAAATCAGAAATAATGAAAAAATTGATAGTTTCCGGTAAGGCTAACCGAAAATCTAACATTTTTCCATAAGAGTTGCATTTCATTTTTTTTTCTTGGATTTCTGTGCAGGAAAAAGCATGCACACCGAAGATTTAAAAAAAAAAAAAAAAAAAAAAAAAAAAAAAAAAAAAAAAAAAAGCCCTTCCTGCTTTCAATCAATTACATAATCGTTTTACTATGTCACTTGGTGAGAAGTTAGTTTATGAGAATAGAGGTCTTGGGTTCAAGTCTCTTTCTCAATATTCTTTTGTAAAAATATTTTTGTTAAAGGGGCAAGATTTTTTTTTAAGTTGAACTTCATCATCAAATTTCAAACCATTCCCGTAACTATTTGCCATCTACAACTCAATTTTTTCAAAAAGGCATAACTTCTTCATTCGAAAGCCATTTTTCGAGCCCTTTTTTTTTAATCAGCCCAATTTTTTGAGATCTTTCCATTGGAGTAATTAGTTTCAAATTTTTCAGCTTCAGTTTTTTTTTTAAATGGAAAGTGGATGCTCGATTATTCTTAACAGCACCAATTATTTCCAATGGCTACCTCACATGGTAGATATACTTAGAAGTAAAGGGCTTTATAGAATAGCCACAGGACAATAAACTAAACCTTCCGATGATAATAAAGTCACTAAATGGGAAAATAAACAAGATCAAGCATGAGGGTTGATAGGAATGTCCATTGCTCAAGATATTTGATTTCATATCCTTGACATTGACACCCCTCATGAAGCCCTGGAAAAGCTAAATATTGTCTTTGGAATTCAAAATCAAATCAGGGCCCACTAGCTTAATGAGTTACTTACTTTGGACCCCAATAATTTCTCCTCTATTGAAGATTTTTTGTCCAAATTCAAGACCCTTAGAATTCCTTTAGAAGGTTGTAAGGTCAAAAAGGAAGATGGTAGCCTCATCTATTACATTCTCACTAAGCTTTTCCCTTCATAGTCTGTATTTGTTTCCACCTTCCATTCCACTAGATAAGCCATCATTTCTTCAGGAACCACCTACAAGAACCCCTCTTTTGATGCCTTTTGCGATTCTTTGATAAGAGAACAAGAAAAACTCTTACACCTTGGTCTTATCACTTCTGGAAACACTTCTAAGAAAGCCTTAGCATCCCAACAACAATCATATCAAAAGAATCCCAAGAAGCAATATCCTAAAAATTATGGTCCGAAACCAAACAAGGGTCCTAAGAAATTTCAGCCGCAAACTGAAAAAATAACTCACCAAAATGATAAGGCAAATAAAAGCAAAGGGAAGAAGACATATAGACATTGCAACTTTTGTAATCATGATGGCCATATAGATTCCAAATGTTTTAAGAATATGGAAGCCTTAGAAGCAGCAATGAAGAAGCACAACATTAATTTGGAGCACTCTTCACCTTCATCTTCAGGAATGGCACTTTCTGCTTGTGGTTGTCAAGCATCAAGATCTAGTTATGCATTAAATATATCTTCTTCTTCTCATTCTCATGAGTGGCTCATTGATTCTGGAGCTTCTTACCACATGGCCAAAAATAAAGCGATGTTTTCTTCTTTAAATGATTGTAACACCAAACATATTTATGTTGGTGATGATAGATCTCTTAGTGTTGTAGGATCTGGAACCATTCATCTAGATAATGGTCAGTTTAATGATGCACTATGTGTTTCTACCTTGTCATGCAACATTCTATCTATTTATCAGATAACTCATTCAGGTGAAGGGAAAATAGTATAATTCCCACCTCATGATGTTGTAATCAAGGACCTCAAATATCCTAGACATATTTTAGCTACTAGCATTGCTGATGATTCCACAAGGTTGTATAATTTTGACAACTTTGGGTCATCATGTCTTCCCTCCGTTGTTTTTGCTCATAATGATGAAGTGAGCAAACTTTGGCATGAGCGATTTGGTCACTTAAATTATCACTCTCTTCAAACTCTATGTAAGGAAAATATGGTGACGGGTCTTCCTATGGTATCTTTCCGAGACGGTTTTTGCTCCGGATGTGTACTCAGAAAACATCATCAGGATATTTTTGACAAATGTACCTCTTGGCACGCTTCAGCCCCTTTACAGCTTTTGCACAATGATTTATGTGGTCCACTTCCTGTTGTTTCTTTCTCTGGCTGCAAGTACTTCTTAACTTCCATTGATGATTTTTCTAGACGCACTTGGGTGTACTTCTTAAAACTCAAGAGTGAAGTTTTCAACATGTTCTTGGCCTTTAAGGCCTTTGTTGAGAAACAATATAGACATCCAATTCTTAAGTTAAGATCAGACAACGAAGGAGAATATGTTAACAACAAATTTTTCAACTTCTGCACTGAGCATCGCATTCAATTGCAACATATCGTTCCATATACTCCACAACAAAATGGTGTAGCTGAAAAGAAGAATCACACCTTAAAAGAAATGGCTAATTGTATGTTTCAATCTAAAGGACTTGGTCTCAATTTCTGGGTAGAACCCATTAACTGTGCAAATTACATAGTAAATCACACTCCTACTAAGGTGTTAAAGAATATAACTCTAGAAGAAGCCTAGATCTCAATCAAACTAGATGTAAGCCACTATTGTATTTTTGGAAGTGATGTTTGGGCCCATATTCCAGATGCGAAACATAAAGCCTTAGAACCTAAGAGTGAAAAATGCATTTTTGTTAGATATTATGAAGATGTCAAAGGATATAGACTTCTTCAACCAAAATCCAAAAATATAATTATTAGAAGAGATGTAAAATTTGATGAAAATATATCGGCCTGCGAGCCTAGTTCCGCGAGTGTGCCACCTTTGGCTTGCGAGCCTGATTCGGCATATGTGCCACCTCTCTCTCTATATTCTATTTTTAATAGCATTCCTTCTAGTTCATATGATGATGACAAGGATGAAAATCCTCCTCCAACTCTTGAAGTTATTCCTTTTACTTCACAGCTTCCAAGATGGGTTCGCTCTACTCGGGATGCAACAGGTTCTCTTGCAGGTGACCCTGCAGATCGATTACGTACACGTTCTCAGTTCAAAACCATCTCTTCCTTATTGGCTCAAGTTCCAGAAAATCCTGATCCAGAAACCTTCGAAGAAGCTTTCGGTCATCCAGATTGGGATGAAGCTATGAATGAAGAATATTGTTCCTTATTTGCGAATGATACTTGGGATCTTGTTCCTCTTTCAAAAGGAATAAAATTGTCAGATGCAGATGGGTGTACAAAACAAATTTTGGACCAGATGAAAAAGTGGATAGACATATGTCTCGTCTTGTTGCTAAAGGATTTTCACAAGTTTAAGGCATTGACTATACTGAAACCTTCTCCCTTTTTGCCAAAATGAACTATATCTTCCTTGTTCTTTCCCTTGCTGCCTCCTTTAAATGGGAAGTCCATCAGATGGACGTTAAATCCGCCTTCTTACATGTAGATTTTCATGAAGAAATCTACATGGAATAACCCCCTAGCTTTATCCAAAACGACTCTAGCCTTTTTTGTCACCTTAGGAAGTCTCTCTATGGTCTCAAACAAGCTCCTCGGGCTTGGTATGCAAAAATGGATAGATTTCTATTAGATAATGGTTTTTTAAGTGTCATTCTAACAACATTTTCTACACCAAGAAAGTGGTTAAGTCCTTCACCATCCTTGTTCTTTATGTTGATGATCTTATCCTTACTGGTAGCGATCCCAACCATATAAACCATGTGAAGTCTAGCCTCAAAAATAAGTTTGAAATGATAGACTTAGGACACTTTAATTATTTCCTTGGTCTTCAAGTCTTGCAATCCAAAGAAGGTATTACCCTCTCTCAGTCCAAGTATGCCTGTGATCTTCTACACCACTTTCACATGGAAGACTATAAGCCAAACCCTTCTCCCTTTCATTCTGGAGTCAAGCTTTCAATCACTTGTACTACCCCTGAAGTTGATGCTACCTTATACCATCAACTCATTGGTAAACTTCTATATCTAACCCATACACGTCCTGACCTTTCCTTTGTCATTGGTCTTGTCGCTCAGTTTATGCACCAACCTCATGAAAGTCACTGGAAAGCAGCTAAAATAATATTTCAATATATTCGAGGTACAGTTCAATTCGAGATTCATTACAGTGTAGGAGAATCTCCATTATTTATTGGTTTCACTAATTCTGATTGGGTTGGTGACCCTAATGATCGAAAGTCTAATGTAGGATATGTATTCACTCTTGGTTCAGGACCTATTACTTGGTCTTGTAATAAACAAAGTGCCATCTCTCTTTCTTCAGCAGAAGTAGAGTATCGTGGTGCAGTTGAAGCCAACAAGGAGGCCATGTGGCTTCGTCAGATCCTATCTGAATTTGGTCTTCACCAACAGCGTCCAACTACACTTTGGTGTGATAATTAGAGTGCCATTCAACTATGTAAAGATCCAATTCAACATCAGCGTACGAAACACATTGAACTCCACATACACTTCATCAGAAAGCTCATTCATGATCGTGTTCTTGAAGTGCAGTACTGTCCAACCAATGATCAAGTAGCCGATATCTTTAAAAAGGCTCTCACAGAAGCGAACTTTACCAAACTTCGATCCATGCTTGGAGTTTAGGAAAGTTATCATTAAGGGGGGATAGGCTCTAATGCATCCTTCCTTCTCCTATTGTGTCACCTTTGTAAATCCTTCAATCCTATCCCAATTTGCTCTCAAGGGGGGATGTTAGGATATTTTGACACATAGGAAATAGGCTCCTTTTGTGTCACCTTTGTAAATCCTTCAATCCTATCCCAAGTTTTTCTTAAGGGGGGATGCTAGGATATTTCGACACATAGGAAATAGTTAAGAATAACTTAGTCTAGTGTAGAGTTAGGTAAAGTGTGTTTCTTTACTATGTACATTTGTAACTTATAATATGACGGTCACAATTTGTAGTGATCTGACGGTTCACTCTCTCCTCAGTATTAACGACACTTGATCTATGGCTTACAGCCCGATTGGTCCATGATCTCTATTTAAAGATCATGGAGGGTCATTTGTTCGGTAACCATTTATGAGAGAAACATATGTAATCTTTATTTTTATATTAATAAATTTTCTGAAGTGGCCGTGTTGGCTCAAGCTGTGGACTGTTTCCCTCTTCAAGGGTTTTAACCACGTGATAATACTAATGTACTAATTTGTGATATGTTTGTGAGTGATGACCTTTCGTTTTTGATCTATAGTATTTACCCTGTAAATTCCTACACTTGATTTATTGTAAAGAAGAAATTAATAAAAGCATTTATTCTTATTGTTCATTTTGTGTTCTAAATATAAGTGAGCTAACTTGTAAAAATAACAATTGAAAATAAATATTGATTCACCCCCCCCTCTCAGTATTTCCAATAATTGTTATTAGATCCAGTACCTTCACTCAAAGCCTAACAACTTGAAGGTTGATCATTAGAACAAAAATGGCAAAGCCAAGGAAGAAATTCTCCAATCCTCCTAAAGATGTGTCTTCCTCAACCATCGAAATTGAAGTCAATCAATTTGTGAAGGCTCCATTGTTCAATGGTAACTTTTATATATGGGAAGAAAGAATGACAAATTTCTTAAAGTCTCAAGGTGTTGAATTTTGGAAATTGGTGATTATTGACAACATGATGGAAGGAGAATCGAAGGAGCATAATACAAGAACAATGAAAGCAATCTTGAATGGACTACCTGATTCCATGAAGGCCAATTTTGAAAAATTTTCGTTAGCAAAAGGCATATGGGATAAACTTCATGATATTCACTCAAAAGGAGCATTGACTATGATCTCTAATCAAGAAGATGATGGAAAACAAGAAGGAAATCCAAAGCTCATCAAGGGAGCTGAGGATAAGAGTGATGATGACATCAAGGCTAAAGAAGACCTAGAAAATGAAGAGAAAAAAAAATACTTTGAAGAAGATCTCCTGGCCAAGCTTATAGATGCCATGGAAGATATTAATAGTTTGAAAAAGGAAAATGAGGAACTTAAGAAGAAAGGGCAAGATGGTGACCAAGACAAGACAAGGAAGGAAGTTTACATTTTCAAGCTTCAAGTACAAGAAAGAAATGAGGAGCTCGCCAAACTTAAGGAGGAATTTCATCAAAACAAAATAAAGCATCATGAAGAAGTCATATCTATGACAAATCAATTGGATAAGACAAAGAAAAAGGAAGAAACTTTGTCAAGCCACCTTGAAAAAAGACTTAAGAGCTTGAACAATATTGAAGCAAAAATTGGTCAATACAAGGAAGAGGTCTCCTCTCTTAGATCTCAACTAAAAGGAGCAAGGAAACAAGCATAAGGAGCTGAGAAGGTGATGGAAACTTTGGCATTCATATAAGGACAAGTTGATGAAGCAAAAAATGAGAGAAACACAATGATATGCCAACTAGAAGAAAAGGATGAAGAAATCCTAAAACTAAAATGAGACATCAATCTTCTTGAGGCCGAAACATGTGAAGCAATAAGGATAATGGAAGAAATGAAGAAGCAACTAGTCATGAAAGATGAAGATTATGAAAAATTGAAAGGATCAATTTTCACTCTTAAAAAGGAAATTGTTTCGTTGAATAAGAACTTGAAAAGCTCTCAAACCCTAGATGACATTCGAAGTCATCAAAGGTCTCCCCTTGATAAATCAAGTCTTGGCTATGCAGGTGAACCCTCAAGAAAGAATGATAATGCTTCAAATAATAAGGATGTGAGGAATCCAAAAAGAGATGTTGATGATCCCAAAGGTAAGAGTCAAGATGACATTAGAAGAAACCCTTCTCCAAGAATATATGCATATGGTGTCAAGAATGCAGGAGGTAATAAATTTGATCAAAGGATCCTAAGGCAGAATGATTTTGGAAGTACATCAAAGCAATCTCCATCCTCCAGGTACCAAATTATATTTTTTGGTTATTGCTATTCTTGTACAAAATTTGGGCACATGGAAAAATATTTTAGGGCATATCACAAAGACATTTATAATGGTCCCCGACAATCTCCTAGAAGCAATTTTGTAAAAAGAAGTCATGATTTCTTATTCATGAAAAAAATAGAGTGTTTCAATTGCCATAACATTGGACATATGGCACATGATTGTAACTTGTCTTGGGCCTCTACACAAGCTAGAACCATGCCAAAGAAAAAAGTACCACAAGTATGGATAAGGAAGCAAGTTGAATCTGGAATTCTCTTGAACACTCCAACCAACAACACATGTTTTTGACTTGATATTCCAAGTATTTGATGATGAGATTCTTCCTAAAAGGAGACCATTCATACAGTTAGGGGGAGCTTTTTGTTTCTTGAGTATTCTCGCAGAAAGTGATCTATGAGTGGGACCCTATGAAATCCTTGATGAGTTACACATGGAAAATCTTGATAAATCATCTGTTGGAAGTAAATCCATTGAAGAAAAACATGATATTATCATGATGCCTTCTACTTGATCACACAAGGCAAGAAATCATTCATGAGCTAAAGGAATTTTTGCAGACAGGGAGAGATGGTTCATCACATGAAGTAATGTAAACACATCTATCATGGACCACATTGCCAGGGTGAGCACCGTGACAGGGGGAGCATCATGAAGCAGGATGATAAGGGGAGTTCTTAGGTTCCCTATTTTCCATTGATGTCAAAGGGGGAAAAAATGTTGGAAGGGCGAGAATATTGCCATCAATGAAAAAGGGGGATATTGTTAGTCTAAGGTTGTCATTGATTTCAATATGACATTGATTGAGATGCCAATATTCTTGAGATGCCTGGTTCGAGATGATGATGTCATGCCTCTTGGTCAGTAACGATGCCATTAATGATGATGTGATTACCCTTGATGAAGAGGACTCAATCCAGCATGATGTCAAGATGACATGGTTGATGAAGGACCATTTGATGACGTGGACAATGCCTATGTAATATCCCAAAAGGGAGAATACAGTAATACTTAAACACAAGTAAACAATAAATCTCAAGACAACATCAGAATTTATAGAGAAGCTGAGCCATTTTATTATGTGGAGATGAATCAGTTACACAATGTATAGAAAATGAGTAGATCTAGCCCAAGAGAAGGCCTAGAATCACTCTACAATGGTGCTGCTACTAGCACTGCATAACTGGTGAGCTTACATAAAAAATACTGCACTGTCCCTACTGCTGTTGATAGACATATAAATGTTGCAAAGGAAAATGCAGATCTTGGGAGCTCAGGAGCTCTGATGATGCCAAGATTTAAGATCTAGCCAATGTGATGGAAACCCAAGATAACCCAGAAATGATTTTCCAGATCTATAAATTTGGAAAATCACCCTCCTAGGGCTTGATCCTTTAATCTGCTGGGATTACAGATCTGAAGCTACATCTGACAAATATATGGCTGAAATATGTCACAAGTTCAGATCTAAGCTTGAAGGGTTGATCCCTCCTTTAGATATATAAGCTAGAAGCTCTAGATCTAGCTTCTCAATCCTCCAATGATGATTACAGCTACTGCAACACAACTGCTCATAAAAATTGTGCTGTAAGGGAAATATAGGATCTATGCATACTGAAATATGTTGCAATAAAATGCAAGCTGATGGAACTACTAATGGCAAGGTGAGGGGATGATCCCTCATAGGATTACTAGCTGAAATGCTAGCAACTTCCTTCCTCCTTTGGATCTGCAATAATGGACAACGTAATTCCTGAAGGGATTACTGCTGCTAGGAGGTGAATAAATCTTGGCCTGATGCCAGATCTAAAATGAAGCTCTGGGAATGTTGATCTACAAGCCCAAGGTGATAGGAATAAACCTTCACTATTTCTTGTTACACGTTATTTTGTCACCATGACATTTTACTGTCTATATAGGTTCATCACTACCTATATTATGCTCCCTTCGAAATCAAAAAACCTAATGTTCCTAAACTAAGTCTTGGAATTGGAGAAAATCTCATTAAAACCCTAAAAATTCTAACTCCGCACTTTTCCTAGCCCTTGCCTGTGGATCTGCAGATATGTGCTCTATAGCCTGCAACACATCCCACATGTTTTTCTTATAAAACTTGCAGACCCCCGTAAACAGTCAAATAAAGGAAAAAGTAAGTTTTAGAAGCCTAGTTGGACGAATATTCTCCCAACTGGAAGCTTCTAGAAGCGTGTTCAGTTCGAGCTTTATCTTATACTCATGACCTCTATCCCTTCACTCATGGAGTTTATGCCTTGGTATATGGAGCTCAAATCCCTTCATGAGAGGAATCCATCCCCCTCTTCATGGAACTGAAACTATCTCCATTTCCCTATAAATTAAGCTCATGTTTCAGTCTCAAGGGTAGATGGTAGCTTGTAAATGGTAGAGACACATATGTGGTAATTGCTGAAGAAATTCTTAAGAGATCATACTCTCTATACTAGCCATTTCTGATATGAGAATGATCACACACTCTTGTCCATAACTTCATGCTAGTTTAGAGAGAAGAAGGCTTATCAATATGAGAAAGGACAATTGTTCAGGACCCCAGAAGAACCTGTATGACATCAAGACAAAAGGTTGTAAGGTTACTTCTTATTATACAAGTTAATATAAATGGATTCTATTTTCTCATTGAATTGTTCATGTATCTATTTGAGTAATTCAATTCTTAGATTCCTTGATCACTGAGATAGATTAGTGTTTTCTCAATTATTATATCTTGCAGGTGATTTTAATCCTTTTATCTGTCTTTGATTGCAGGTTTCACATGCTAACTAGATAGAAGATTTCAGCAAGCGTTGGACTTCAGGTAGGGGCATGTCCTTGTACTTTGTTATTAATAATTCTGAATCACAAATGATCTAGAGAAAATGGTTTGCATTTGGTTGTTTGTTTCTAGATATCCTTAGGATACTAGGGAGATCGTTCTTGTCTGCAAGAAGGATTTATCCGCATAACAAAATGGTGACTCCGCTGGGGAATAGAACTTAGCTTCTCTTTTTACATTTCAGTTTGATTTTTTGATTTTGATTAGTCTAAAATTGGGTTGGGTAGATAACTTACCAGAATCCCTGAAAATTAAATTTGAATTTTTATTTTTTTCTGTGTTTTTCCTGGCCTCCGTAGTTTTTGTTTAAAGACAGTGTGGTAACCTCCGTAGTTTTTCGTTCAGAATAGTGCGGTACTGCACTATTCTATATTGAAACCTGCGGACTTGTGGAAATTTTTTGAAAAAATAATAATTCTCTTTTCAGGAGCAAGATTACCAGATTCTCTGTGTTTGCCCCAACTTGTCTTGACTGTCAAAGTCTTATGTGTGAATTTCTTTCAGCAAATCTTGTGTTTGAGTGGTTTTTCATCTTATTTTCATTTTATGAGTGAGTGTTTGCCCTACTTTCTTACTGATCTATATTAGAAACCATCATATACCTTAGCTTACTGGTATGCTGTTGTTTTCTTGTTGAGCCATTGAACTTGTTGCAAACCTTGCTTTGATGAAAGTTGAGTTTCATTTTCATTTGCAAATTAAGAAGAGTCTTAAGCTTACTAAGGCCTGAATTTCACTTTAAAACCATTGTTGGATGTTTTGATTTTTGCTAAGTTAAGCAAAAAAAATTCTAGGTTCGATCACAAACTAAGAAAAACATCCTCAAAAATTTCTAGATAGAGTTCAAACATTAGTGTTTTCTTTTGGTTTTGAATTTTATGTTTTTAGGAGTTTTCGATAAGGTTTTCTTTTTGGAAAGATTTTGTTAAAATATTTGTATTTTCTGATCTGATTGATGAAGGATTTTATTTTTAATGAGTAATTTATCACCATATGAAATTGATTTCTCAATGAAATAGTCTTCTTTTCAAATATTTTTGTTTATAAGAGAAAGAATTGGTGCTTTGAAAGTTATATAAATCTCTCAAATATTTCATTTAAATAGATTTCATTGAAAAGAAAAGAGTTGCACTCTCATATAGATGCATTTAGCGTATTTTTGATTCGGGTCATAAAACATCATTGAATTTTCACTTCCATACCTTCTTTCTTAAGAAACAACCAAATTAAAAACAACGCTTTAATTAAAATCAATCTAGATATTTTTACATTTTCTAGGGCTCTTTTCCACCAACATAGCTTAGGCTAGTGTATTGGAATAGGTTGTAATTAACATTCCAAGACAGTTAAAATAAACAAGTAGAAATCTTGCGGTAGGAAAAATCCAATTGTAGCATGTATGCTCTGGGAAGCTCTTCTTAAATGAGTCGAGCACGAGATCATGTCAGAACCAGTGAGGTAATCATACCTATCTCTTTGGGAAAGATAGTAGATGTGCACGTATTAAAAACGGTAAAGGATAGGCCATTGTCGAGGAGCCTGGGTTCACTTGTTAGCAAACCTTGGATTATATCAAGGAGCCTTCAAGGGGATTGGGCTAGTTACTCTGCCCTTGCATGTATATCGGATCGTAGAATGTTCCCCCAGGTATATTATTTTCATGTTGGTGACCTTAGTCGATATTAGCTTTATGATTCTTTCCCAAGGTGAAGGTGGAGGGAAGGTCCCATTGTACCTAGAGCAGACGTGGACTAGACTCACTTGGACTTTCCGGAGGGTTCTCTTCACTTCAAGATGGTTTAAGTGGAGAAACTTGCATCGGGCTGTTTCATTAAACAGGTTGTTAGGGTAACTGTTCCAACCACCATTTCTGCATTAAAATTATACGATGTTGGATTTCATCACCAACTAGTGTTTTTAGTGCGGGAATCTACTGTTTGTGTGTGGATTTCTCTCTTAGATTTTGTAGGCGTGCGATTCATTTGATTGTTTCTTTAGAGACTTTAGGACATTTTGTTGAAATTTTCTTTGATTTCATGTGTTAAAACTTTTAATCGTGGCCGAATTACCTAGACAATCAGGTAGAATGCAAGGGAAACCCCCTAAGTACACACCAACCCAGTTAGAAAAACTTAAGTCTGAGAAAGGAAAAACATCAGGGATTGGTTCAACTAAACATGAAGAAACATCAATAATTATTCATCCTGAATATGAAGTATATCAACCTCAAATAGTAGAGTGTACTCCAAGAAGAGTTTCAATTTCTGAACTAGCTGAACTTGTTTCTACAACTAGTGAATTATCAGCTATTGATCCTGAAATTTCTGAACCAGAAACTGAACCTGCTGTATTTGAGACTGCTTCCGAGTTCATTACTCCAACCCCTCATCGTCCTGATTCACCCAGAGTGAAGTATCGTATCACTGGAAATATTCCTCCTAGTCTCATTAGTATTGAAGAAGTTACTGTCACTGAAGAAGGAGTTGTTCTTCCTTCAAATCAGGACTCTTTAGATCTTAGGCCAAGTGAATTGATTTACTATAGCCCTTTCAAATAAGATCCTTGGTATTCTCAGTTGAGAGACTTTCTACACAACACTGGTCTAAACTATTCGCCACCCTGAATTCCTTTTTACACCATACCAAGAGGTTACAAACCTCCATTAAACATGTTTGGTGAGTCATCCATGTTTTCTACATCACCAAAATCTTATTTGTATGGTGGTCCATCTATTCTGGTAGGATACTAGTCGCTTTCTATAATTTCTCAGGAAGAGCTCCTTCTCCCGAAAAACATATACCATCATATGGTCCAAATGAATCACATACCAAAAATTTGAGTGTGCAACACATTTACATGATGTCTAGAAATATTCCTAACCCTGACCCTCAAGGTAGTAATTTACCGCCTGGGGGGAAACCTGAAAATGGTAATTGACCGCCTAGGAGGCAACCTCAAGGAAAATACATACCACAAGTACAATATCAACCTCAAGGACAATACATACCTCAAGGTCACTACATACCTCACATTCAATATCAACCTCAAGGATAGTACTCAAATCAGGGTCCGCAGCCTCTTCAAGGATAGTACCCTACACCAGGGAAACTGTCTTTTCAGGGACAACAACCTCCTTTAGGGCCACAATTCTACCCAGAACAACAATTGTTTCAAGGAGGTGGAAATTATCCAGCTAATTATCAAGCATATGTTCCAAATTATCAACCTAGTTATGGTCCTTCTTATGCAACACAACCTTCAATGGGACCCTCATATCCTGGAGTAAACAGGGTGTGGGATCCATCCCAAGTTCAATAGAATGTGAAACCTAATGTGTAAGTACCCTATTATCAACCTGGTCAGCCAATGGGTTATAGTCAAATCCAGCAACCTATCCAACCTATTCAACTTATGATTCAGGTACCTACATATGGTACAGTTCAACAGCCTGGTCCAAGTACACCTAGAACTCCAACTCAAACTGCTTCACCAATTTTTGTTCAAGATACCACACCTATTCCTGGAGTTTCTACAGCCCATATTTCTACATCCCCTCAAGTATCACAACAAAACCCTGTAGTCTCTGCACCACAACCTAGACCTACAATCCAGACTATTGTTTAGTTGCCTACGGGACCACCTGGTACAAGTACAATTGTAAAAAGCCAACCTCAATTTGTTTATCAACCATATCAGGGGCAGTATCAATATGGGCCTTCAACACAAAATCCAGTATACCAGCATCAACCGTACCCTGGTTACACGTATGAGATACCGGCTCAACCCCAATATGGTCCGGCTAATCCTAGTTATCCGAGAGTCATTCCAATCCCAAACGCACAGGATATTCCAGGATATCCTCCTCCTGGTACTGGTATAGTTCTGCAAGGTTATCAATTTGCTCAAGACCCTAACCGTCGATTGCCATTCATAGAAACTTTGGATTTACCTGATTTGTCATACCTAATGAATGATACCATCTATTATCTTCCATATTGGCCGCCAATGCCAAATAAGTTTCCCAATGATATCCCTACATTTGAAGGGAAATCAGGAGAGGATCCATTGAACTATGCAGTCATGACTTACCACCTTTGGTGTGCATCCAACTCTATGAATGACGATTCTATTCGATTACGACTGTTTCAGAGAACACTGATAGCAACTGCTTTCTTAACACATTTTCAATTGCTAGTCAGATACAAAAATGGCACAGAATTATTGACTCCATTAAAACAATCTACCTCTACGTACATATCTGATCACATACATGAATGGAGATTTAGAATAAGTTTGGTGAAAGTCTTTATTCCGGATCATATTTTGGAAGAATGGTTCATCAAATCATTACTTCCAAAGATCACTGATGATGTGGCTAAGGGAGGAGTTGTTACTGACGAACAGGTCATTGCTCAAGCTTAGTACTTAGACCTCGTGTATACACAGTCTGGTACTTTGTACGAAAAAATTCTTGATTTACCACGTCCTGGTCAGATAAATGAAACTCCTTTAGGCTCTCATTCCACAGATGGTGTAATTGGTTTAGTTAACACAAATAAAAGTAAGAATAAGTCCTCAAAAAATACTTCTCCTATAATGACTTTACCTGATTCACCAAAAGGAGATTCTTCCCTAGAAATTTCTGTCGGCATTCATGTTGTAAATTCATCTACAGCTAAATCTAAAACCAGTAATATGAAGAAAGGTAAGAATAAAAGAAAACAGACTTCGTTGCCTAAAGAGAAAACCGAAAAAACTAAACCATATGACAATAAACGAAAACCTCATTATCCTTGTCTTATCTGTGATGAGGATCACTTTACTAAAGAGTGTCCACATCTGTCTGAGGTCTCTAAATTTGTCAAAGGTTCGCCCACACCTGTTGTCTTGAGGGATCCTTTTCCTACTCAAGATAGAAAAATGATAGGATCTTCTTCACATTCATCAACAGATATTTTAATGATGTCTAAGGTTATGGTTGTGATGCGATCGCAAGACTATGGAAGTAAAAATCCTGTTACTGGTAAAGAAGTAGAAAATTATAATTCAACACCAGCTACATCTCCTTCGGTTTCTGATCCACTTCATATCGAGAAACCTAATCCTAATCTATTAATTAAACAACCTGCTAAAGGTGTACTTCGGAAATTATCTTTCAATCCACATGCAAGAGCTTCTTAGAACTACAACATTATTGAAGACTTGGCGATTTCCCCTTCAGCAATGTCGGCCTTAGAAGTGCTGCAATCATGTAAAGAACAAAGGAAATTACTTTAATCAGATATTGGAGCTATAGATCCTCAGGATTCTAACCTTATGGTCTTCGATTTAGAAAATTTTACACCGAGACTCCCCCATCAGATGGCTTTTCAGATTCCGATATTAGTAAAAAAAAACAAATATTTCATATTGTAATTGATGAGGGGGCATCCACGTGCATTAAATTGTTGGAAAATTCTTGGTTCTCCAACAATAAACCAATCTCCGAAAATCCTTAAAGCTTTCGATGGAAGAGGATTCCATCCGTATGGAATTTTACAGGATCTACCTATAGAGGTCAAAGGTAAAACTATTAATCTAGATGTGGAAGTAGTTGATGCCCCTCTGGATTACAACCTTATTCTGGGTCGAAGTTGGTCTTATGCTATCACTATTGTTGTGTCTTCCGTCTTTTGGTTAATCATGTTTCCTCATAAAGGAAAGATTTTGAAAATCGACTAGCTATCATATTATTCATTTGACCCAACCTCTACAGATAGTATTCAGCATGTTGGAAAATCAACTATTCCTTATGAAGATGTTGGAGTAGGTTTAGTAAAATATTTCTTTTTAATGGGAAATTTTTCTATGCCTCCACCCAACGTACCACGTACCATTGCTAATATCAATATGATTTCATCAAGTAATATTCCATTCGATGATCCTTGGATAGTGCCTTAAGAGTCATAAATGGATTATTTCAATGGCGAGATGCTTTTGAGTCCTTTTGAGATAGCATATACAATGGTACAGTCATTTTCTAACACACCTTCAACTAATCCAGATCCAATGAATGTGGTCACTGAAGAATCTTCCTCACTATCAAGCTCAGCCTTGACATCTATTTCTGATCCTTTCCAGCAAGTGTTTTATACTGATGAAAGTATTCGTGAATTTTTGTCTATGGATGAATTACCCTGGGATGATCTACACCATAGATATTTATTTTTACCTGAACTTGATAGATTTGAAAATGATTTTTCATCGATTTTTACAATTGATTATGTCAAGGAACCACATAATCCAATTATGATTACAAATTTGGATTCTGAGATTAATTTGGGAAACATTTCTACAATTGTTCCTATTGACATATTGGTTAAACCAGGAGTTGTTGAAAACATTCATATAGGAGCTTCTTGTATGATTGACGAAATTACTACATATAAATCCCTATTTCAAGAATTTTGTGAAATATTTTCCTGGTCCTACGAAGCAATGCCAAGAATTGATCCAAAAATTGTCGTTCATGAAATAAAGACATACCTGGATGCAAAGCCTATTAGACAACGTTTACGTCCGATTCATCCTCGAAAAATTGCTGCTATTAAAGCTGAAGTTGAGAAACTACTAAGAGCAGGATTTATTTATCCAATCCCATTAACAAATTGGGTATCTAATATAGTTCTCGTTACCAAAAAACAAGGGACTATATGAGTATGTGTCGATTATAGGGATATTAATAAAGCATGTCCAAAGGACAATTATCCTACCCCCTATATCGACCAAATCATTGATGATTGTGTCGGAAATGAGATGTTTTCATTTATTGATGGATTTTCTAGATATAATCAAATAAACATACTCCCTGCTGATCAACCAAAAACAACGTTCATTTATCCTTGAGGAGAATTTTCTTACTGTAAATTACCTTTCGGATTAAAGAATGTTGGTGCAAATTTTCAAGGGAAATGTCTTACGCTTTTTATGACATCAAACACATTGTGCAGCCTTATTTGAAAAATTTACCTGCTCACTCACTGCACAGGGAAGATCATACTATCATTTACAAGAAATTTTTATGAGATGTAGGCATTACAAGATTCGTTTGAATCCGCACAAGTGTGTTTTTTGTGTACAATCTGGACGATTACTGGGATTCGTTGTTTCCAAAGCTAGCATTTGTGTCGATCCCTCGAAGGTTGAGGCCATCATAAATTTACCTCCTCCTTCCACACTTCACTAACTCCAAATTTTGCAAGGGAAAGAAAACTTTCTGCATAGATTTATCTCGAAATATGTTGAGTTAACAAAAGTTTTTACCAGGTTATTGAAACAAAATGTTCCTTTTATTTGGGATGAGATTTCTGTTCGATCTTTTGATGCTCTAAAACATGCGTTAACCCATGCACCATTATTGCATCCACCCAATTACAACCAGGACTAATTTTTATACCTAGCAGCCTCTGATTCCACCATTGGAATAGTTTTAGTTCAAGAGGATGAGTTTCACAATGAGCATGTGATTTACTATCTAAGTAGGAATTTGAATTCAACTGAAATTAAATATTCACATGTGGAGAAATTGGCCTTGGCAGTAGTTCAAGTTGTCCAAAGATTTCTTCATTACATACTGTTATGCAAAACCACTGTAATTTCTAATTGCAACCCAATGATGTACATTTTGACAAAAGAATTATTTGGGGGAAAATACTCTAAATGGATTGTTATCCTACAAGTGTTTTATTTAGAATTCAAAAAGTCTAAATCAATGAAATCGCTGGTGTTTGCAGAATTTATGTGTGACTTTCCCAATACTGAAACGGAAACTGTGGTAGAGCATCCCATTGCAGATGAATCTGTGTTTCTGATCAGTACATTAGATCCATGGTATAGAGACATTATCATTTATCTTCAAACCCAAACCTTTCGACTCGAGCTTTCATAATCAAATCGACGAAAGATCTGTTACGAATCTCAGCAATACAATATTATTGGGGACACACTTTATCGTCGTGGTGCAAATTTTGTTTTTCGACATTGTATAACTCATGAAGAGGCTGAAATGGTTTTAAATGACTACCACTCTGGAGCGTGTGGTGGTCATATGTCTAGGTATGCCACAACCCAAAATATATTTCACACTGTCTATTTTTTGTCGTCATTATTCAAAGATTGCCTTCTTGCGGTTTGAAAATGCCACAACTATCAAATATTTGATCGAAATATGCGTGCACCACTAGCTCCTCTTCACCCCATAATTGTTGTCGGTCCTTTTGCGAAATGGGGCATTAATTTTATTACATGTAACCCTCACTCGGTCGAGGGGCATGGGTATATTATTCTCGTTGTAGATTACTTTACCAAATGGGCCGAGGCGATGCCTACATTCGCAGCAAATGGAAAAACTGCAGCTACGTTCATATTCAATCATGTGATTGCTCGTTTCGGTGTACCCCAAGCTATTATCACTGACCATGGGAGTCATTTTTGAAATACAACGATGACCGAACTTTCTGATCAACTTGGCCTATGCCATGATAACTCTACTCCATATTACCCACAGGCTAATGGTCAGGTTGAAGCCGTTAATAAATTTTTAACTACCATGATCAAACGGATTATCAGAACTCACAAATCAAATTAGCATACCATGCGTTTTTCGACATTATGGGCATACCGAACCTCAACAAAAACTGCAAAAGGGTTCACTTCTTTTCAACTGGTTTACGGTTTAGAAGTTGTGTTACCCATTGAGTGCGAAATACCGTCACTCCAATTAGCCATAGAGTTACTACCAGCTGCCTCTAAAGAGGAAAAAAATTTTTTGTACTTAGTACAATTAGATGAGACTCGGCGCACCACTGCATTAGCAGTCGAAGCTCATAAAAAATGCATTAAAGCTCATTATGATCGAAGTGTTACACCTCGTGTTTTTTCAGAAGGTGACCTAGTCTTAGTATATGATCAAGCTAACAATAAGTTAGGAGTTGGGAAATTTGAACCAATGTGGCATGGTCCTTACATTGTCAAGCGAGTGCTTGCCAAAGGGGCCTATGAATTGACGGATTATGACAAGGTCTCTTTAGATAAGCCCAGAAATGGTCTTTATCTTAAGAGATATTATGCTTGATTCTTGTGTGAAGATCTCACTTGTATATTAGTTATTTTTTCTAGTTAGTGTGGCTTAGATTAGATAGGTGTGCCTAGTTTTTGCTACTATCTCTGCTTATCTTGATTACTCTTGATATTGAAGATGTCGACATCCCATTAAACATACATTGGTTTTGTTGATGGTACCTATTGTAGTACATGGAATATTTCTTCCGCAGCTTGGGTTATCTATTCACCCACTGATGAGTTAGTTTCTATGCATGGGGTAAGCCTTGGTAAAACAACGAACAATATTGCAGAATATAGCGCAGTGATTGAGTTATTACCTGATGCCATTTCATTTGGTATTCAACGTTTGATCATAAAGTTAGATTCAAAACTCATTTTATTACATTTAAATAGAGTATATGCAATTAAAAATCCAATGTTATTAAGATTATTTTTGAAGGTTCGTCTCTTGGAAAGACAATTTGATTACATTGAATATCAACACATTTCAAGAAAATTAAACATATTGGTTGATGCATTAGCTAATAATGTTTTAAATAGACATTAGCAATGTTAAAATAGTAAACCAAAACAACATTCGATACATGTTGAACAAGATAGTGTAGTAATATCATAGATAGGAGTTTTTGTTTTCAAAAAATATTACATCGTCTGTGATCATAGGTTTAAAACACCTTATGATTTGAAAGATACTGATACAAAAAACAAAATATGTCAATCCACGATGATCATCCACTATCCGTGGTTATGATCATGGTAGTAGACTATCGCACGTGCCACCTTGCGCAGGAATCTCCTAAAATGGCATGGAACACCAGTAACATGTCTCTGGAGACAAAGAGGAATGTCATCTGTCGATGTCTCAGGGATATCTATAGTCAACCTCTCTAGGTTGTGTTCCATATCAGTGAGGATTTCTGCTGCCTGATCCTGTGGCTATGCTATGGGCTATATTTTCCGCCTTTCAAAGCAGCGGAGTGTAGCTGGCTGTCATGGACCAACATCTGCATTTTAAAATTTTGTTATCAGTATTGGACGATTTAAAAATAAATAAATAAATAAAGTTAAAACACATCAAAATGATTCTCTTACCTGATTCATCCCATTGTGCCCCTAGAGGTAAGGACATCTCGGGATAACCTCTGAAGTCTATACCCACATATGGGAAATTTTCAATTGTGAAGATTGGTTTTGCAGCCACATAAAATACACAAGAGTAAACTGAACCACTGTATTGTCGTCGTCACCATGGCGGGCCATCAATGCAACCCAACGTACCATACGAGGTTCTCTAAGTTCACCGCGATCGACAAGAATAAGCTGAGGGGCAAGGAATGGGATCCTCTCCAAAGCAAAAGAGATCAAGATGGCGCCATACCCAAAGTTTTTCAACTTTGCATTTTTTTCTCTGGTCAGTTGAGCTTTCATGTTGCCCAATACCCCTTCACACCAGTTGAAAATGGTGCATCTGAAACATTCAACTGCGGTCTGCATCTGAGATTTGGGGGCCACATGTGGAGCCGCACTTCCACACAACCTACTTACTATGAATGCAATAACTTTAAGATCAAGTCGCAAGATAGTCTTTATATCTATACGATTATCTTTGGGATCTTCTTCATCACTACAAAACTCTTGTTTGTAACTAGCAACGGGTAGGCCACCCTGCCTAGCTCCAAACAAAGAAATGTTTTCTCCTCTTTTGGATAATCCAGTGAGAAAATAAATATCTTCGAGCTCAATTTCAAGCTGATGATCGCCAATGTTAAAGCACTGATTTTTAACATCCCATTTGTTCACTAGCCATGTCATCAGTTCCACTTGTGCCCTCATACCTTGAATTTCCTAGAATTTATACAAACCACAATTTCTAAGCGCACGCATTGTGGCTGGATCATTCATATCCACATCGTCTGTACTTTCATGCTCACGTTCTCTCCACTCTAGCATTGTGGAATAGTCTACAAATGGATGCATTTGAGGATTAGAAACTTTTAGAGTTGGAAATTTTGACCATTTTTTTGAGAAATTATCAATTTTCATTTAGTCACGATGCCTCTACAGTTTTCATGAGAGAAAGTGCGGGCATTTGTACGCGCTCTACATGAAAACTGTAGTAGCCCGATAATTTTCCTTTAAGAAAATTATCGAGGTCCATAGGTAACGCATGTATGACCCGCGGACCTCTGAGAGTGGAATTTTAAACATAATTTCTCCTCAAAAAATGATTTTAAAACCTAAAACGAGAATTTAATTGGATATAAATGAAGAGAATAGTGTTGTGGATTACCTAGTTCTAACGAATCTTTATTTCAACAGTCGGTTCTCCCGTTATCAACTCTGGGACACTTTCTACCAAAAGCTCTCAATTTACAACTCTGAAGACAAAAGGTGAAAATGACTTTGTTAAAATCCTTTTTATAAGATTTTTTGAATGAATAAAATATTTTATTTTATTTATTTTCCACTTTAAAAAGTAAATGTTCAATGTTTTTACTTATTGGAAACATGTATATTTAACCTTTCAAGTTTTTGTGAAAAATACAGACTTTTTTGGTGAAAAGAATTATTTTGATGATGATTACACTTTTGATTAGGGAAATTTTGAGGTCTAAAATGGGCCTTCTAAGGAAATAATAAAATAATAGTTAAAATAATAAAATAATATTTATGAATTTGCAATTCACTTTTTGCACCACAATCCATGTAACCATAGTTAAATTCAATTCAAAAGTTGTACCAAAATAAAATTAATAAAGAAATTGTATTGATGTGACTATAAATAAGAATGAGTTTTTCAAGAAAAAAGTCATTATCATTGAACAACTAATGCATTTGTCCTTTATACTTAAATAAATTAAAATAAAATATAAATATAAATTTATAAATTCTTAATTATATTATATGTTATTAATTAAAATTTATATTATTTAAATTGTATAATAACATGTAATTAATATACTATATAAAAATAATATAATATAATAAATGTATAGAGATATGCATTGTTTCTTTCAAGAAATATTAAATGAAAATAATATATTTTTATTCAAAAAGTGTGAAATGACATTTATTATGAGTATTTTACTTTGACTTTAAAAGTACTTAGAGAACTACCATGCTTAACCATGAGTTTTTATCTACCATTGAAAATGTGACAAGTTAGTACCTTTAACTCAAGAAATGCCACCTCAACCATTAGAGATGATGTCATCCACTAAAATGTGATTGGTTCTCATAAAGTGAATTTTGATTGTACATTTTCCTTAGGAGGCCCATTTTAGACCTCAAAACTCCCCTAATGATCACTTTTTCGGGCTCTTGAAAATTACGAAAAAACGAAACCCTGGAGTTCTCTTTTAAGCCCTTTTCAGACTCTCTAAACATGAAAAGATTGTCGAGTACTTGAATATTAGAACTCGTTAAAGGAAATGAACAATCATCCTTTCAATATAAGTTTACCCCTTTTCGAGGATGAAATGAAATATTTACAAAAAATGTATACGTTGACTAATCATGGTCAATAGAGTTCTCTCTTGTATTATTTTATCATTTTTTAGGCTTGAGAGACTAAATTTATGAAAAATTACAACCACAGAGTTTACTTATGATTTTCTTCTGACTCCCTAAATTGAAAAACATCGAGTTTCACCTATACTGGACATGTTAAAATTTAACAGTAAAGGACCTATTGATTACAAACAGGAATGAACCAATCCTTCTTAGGGTTCGATTTTAATACTAAGTTGGAATCATCTGAAGGATGAGCTTACACAACAAGAAAATGTTATCCTCCTCAATCTTGTCAAAAATAAAGAGGTACTTGCCAGAAATGGTGGGGGGAAAATAGAAAAGGAATCTAGTTGTCACAAATTGTTTTGAAAAGAAGTATACTACTCTTGAAAATGACACTTTTTGTCACACTTGTACCTGGGTTGGGAAAATCCTTTGTCTAACAGTTAATCAAACCACATTGAAAGTCTTCAACCGATTTCTGGGTGTTAGCTTTAGGTCAATTGTTACCAAACCATTTGTAGTGTCATTATGTGTTCAAGAGACAGTTCAAATAAACCATTCATTACAAACATTTGTCCCCATTCGTGTTGACCATCCCTGAGTTAGTCCTTGCTAAAATTTCTTCAAAACTTGATTTAATGATTTCGTGTCGTGGGCTTTCCTGCGACGGGTCTCTTTCTATCGACGACAACTCATCATCTAGAAAGTTGATCTAGAATCCTATCAGTACCTTGGGATATGCATGCCTTAATGGCAGGTTTCTCACCTTCGACGATGGGTTGCATCATTGACCTTCAATCGAATGATTCTGTGAAGTGTTCAACTGCAAATCATTCATTCACACTTTGTGGATTGTAATGAGTACCTTGAGAGCCATTGTCATTATTGGTGATTTCTATCACACTTGTTAATAGTTTACATCATTGAATGGTAATCAAGTGGTTTCTACTATGTTCGACTTCGATACAATCAATCACATGGATATAATCGTAGTAGTTCAAGAAGCAGAAATCAAGACCCTGGATCTAGTTTCCATCATCTAGGCTGCGAGGAGTTTTATTATTCATGATACAATAGACTATTTATGACAGATGGTTGCATCCATGCTATGTCTACTATTGATGTAATTTTAAAATCATTTTTGTACCAAAACATGTAGTTAGTTTTTCTCTAAGTATGGGAATGCCTACCTCAGCGATGATATACATATATATTTTTGCATTGAATGTTTTTACAGGATTTCGGCTGGTATGTCTGCAATCCAATCTTCGGAAAGATAAAGTACTTCACTCTTCAGAACTACCTCAGACTTCGCACTTTAGGGGGCAATTTGTTACACGTTATTTTGTCACCATGACATTTGACTGTCTATATAGGTTCATCACTACCTATATTATGCTCCCTTAGAAGTCAAAAACCCTAATGTTCCTAAACCAAGTCTTGGAATTAGAGAAAATCTCATTAAAACCGTAAAAATTCTAACTCTGCACTTTTCCTAGCCCTTGCCTGCGGATCCACAAATATGTTCTCTATATCCTGTGGCACATCCCGCACGTTTTTCTTATAAAACCTGCGGACCCCTGTAAATAGTCAAATAGAGGAAAAAGAAGTTCTAGAAGCCCAGCTGGACGAATATTCTCCCAACTAGAATATTATGGAAGCGTGTTTAGTTCGAGCTTTATCTTATACTCATGAGCTCTATCCCTTCACTCATGGAGTTTAACCCTTGGTATATGGAGCTCAAATCCCTTCATGAGAGGAATCCATCCCCCTCTTCATGGAATTGAAACTATCTCCATTTCCCTATAAATTGAGTTCATGTTTCAGTCTTAAGGGTAGATGATAGCTTGTAAATGGTAGAGACACATATGTGGTAATTGCTGAAGAAATTCTTATGAGAGCATACTCTCTATACTAGCCATTTTTTATATGAGAATGATCACATACTCATGTCCATAAATTCATGCTAGTTTAGAGAGAAGAAGGCTTGTCAATCTAATAAAGGACGATTGTTAGGGACCCCAGAAGAACCTGTATGACATCAAGGTGAAAGGTTGTAAGGTTATTTATTATTATACAAGTTAATACAAATGGATTCTATTTTCTCATTGAATTGTTCATGTATCTATTTGAGTAATTCAATTCTTAGATTCCTTGATCAATGAGATAGATTAGTGTTTTCTCAATTATTATATCTTACAGGTGCTTTTAATCCTTTTATCTGTCTTTGATTGCATATTTCACATGCTGAAGTGACCTCTTTTGGAGCGATTGGATAGAAGATTTCGGTAAGCGTTGAACTTTAGGTTGGGGCATGTCCTTGTACTTTGTTATTAATAATTCTGAATCAAAAATGATCTTGAGAAAATGGTTTGCATTTGGTTGTTTGTTTCTAGATATCTTTAGGATACTAGGGAGATCGTTCTTGTCCACAAGAAGGATTTATCCACATAACAGTTCTACAGCTGAAATACTGAAGACAACCTCCACCTTCCAAACTGATCTTCAGAAATGTACAATTTCTGAAAATGGATGTTCTGCAGAAAGTAGGAAACGATATATGGCACCAATGCCTGATGTAGAATGAAGTACAACCCTCTCTCCAGAGCTACTCAAAGAAAGAGGTGGGATTCTCGACCAAGAACACCCTATGCTAAACAACACTTGAAATCTTTTCTAAACAACCCAAGAAAGCAATGGAATGTCACATGACAATTCAAGATCTAAACAGACCTCAAAATCAATAATCAATAGCCTTTCTTCATTATTTTCTTCATCTCTTTTATATAGTTTATGAGCCTTCCCAAGCCTTGGCCCTCATCCAAACTGCATTGTGCATATGGACAAGATCCTCCATGTTTGACTGCGCTATCTTTCTAAGTCATCCATCATGTCTAGGTGCAATGTACACCCTCTCCATCATGTGTGCATTAATTGCACAACTTCCTCCATCACTTTATCATGAATGCGCCATGATCTTCTATTTGATCTCTTCCAAGATCTTAGTTGACTGTATCAACCTCCATGATCTATCTCATTAATGAGACATGATCTCCAATTCCATTCACATTAGTAGTGGCTCCACTACCTCATTATGTAGATCTAGGCTTAATTAATCCACATTCACACATAAAAAGTGGATATTTATTCATCTTGAGGATTATGGGTCCCTCCATCCTTTTATTTACTTAATTCATTAAGAAAATTAAGAAATCTAATATTCCAAATATTAGATGAAAATTTGGGAATATTACAGTCCTCCCCGGCAAAATGTTTCTTTTCCTCAAGCAACTGAAAAAGTGGATGCTATAGAAAACATCCTCCCTCCAAATGGCATCTTCACGTGGAAGGCCTTCCCATCTGTCACAATGTGCTATGCATGTCGAGCTCCGAATTTGCCTCTCTAGAATGTTTAGAATGGCCTCCACCTGAAAAGTTAGATACCCTTCCTCATCAATGAATCTCCAAGTGGCAACCATATGATGACCAAATTTCTCTTCTATACATGAGATACATAAGATAAGGTGGTTTATTCCCAAAGTGGAAAGTCCCAACTCATGAACTATCTCTCCAACCCATGATACATAGAGTAGATTACATACATCAATGCCCTCATCATTAGCCATGTTGGCCATGTAGGAATCAAACATCACATCATCATAGTGAAAAAAAAGAAGTAGAGACATATGGGAAAACATGAACAATGTCAAACCATATTCTCCTAATAACAACCAACGCAACAAAGCCTCCTACTGCCATGCTAGTTCATCATGAAAACAAGCAAGAGAGCCATACTCTCTCAAAAGAAGCCACCACAACAATGCTTCTTATTGCCATGCCAAGTCATCAATGAGAATATGAGAGCCATACTCTCTCAAAAGAAGTCAACGCATCAATGCCTTTTGTTGCCATACCACATCATCATTGTAAAAAATGTAGTGGCCACCTTAACAAGGCATCTTGCTGCCCCATCACATCATAATCATACCATGTACAATGACCATAATCACCCAACGGAAGCCAATGTTGTAAGGCCTCTTGTTTCCAACCTCCAACAAAGTCATGCAATGTATGGGAAGAATTCAGCCCATACTCTCCCAATAGTAACTATAACAACAAGGATTCTTGCTGCCTCCTTGCATTATCATGGTGCAAGTCATGGAGCAACAATATAGTAATGGACATGTGAGATGTCTCATCAGCATAATACAAACAAGCTCCCTTATGCCACCTCATGTGAGAGTTATACTTTCTCTAAAACCCAAGTACATACATGAACATAAAATACATCCCAAACATAAATACATGTAATGAGACATATCCCAAACAAGAGTAAATACAAGGACATAAGATATAACATGTGATGTCAAAACTCTCTCATCAAAAACCAAAGTAACCATGCCTTCTTCTTCTGCATTCTTCCAGTGATGTGTAAGGCATGAATCATAAAATTATGACTCATTGAGTGGTAGCCATACTCACCCAAGAGCAACCAACGCAACCATGCTTCTTGTTGGCATGTATCATAGATCTACAAGTGGTTTGGAAACCCCTTACTCCATACTATCAACCATTCATCCCAATGTGGATGATGGATCTCATTCTGCAAATACTTGGTATCCTCCCATTGTAAGACACAAACCTCCTCAAACTGATGAAGAACTTTGCACTCCATGAAATGTTGAAGTGCACCTCCAATGAGATCTCTTAATGAGATCTTCTTCTCATCCATGGCCTTCCAAAGCCAATGAGGTTATGGATCTGCTGCAGGTACAAGTCTCTCTTTGAGCTGTGAAATGCTCATTGAGAAAG
Source organism: Pinus albicaulis (assembly GCA_034641835.2). Classification (NCBI taxonomy): domain Eukaryota; kingdom Viridiplantae; phylum Streptophyta; class Pinopsida; order Pinales; family Pinaceae; genus Pinus; species Pinus albicaulis. Next base: position 62,987,856 of record CM076581.1, on the reverse strand, counting down.
TGTTATCAAGAAAGGAGAAAAGGTTTCTCATATCAAGATGTCTACCATTTATCATCATAACCTCCATTGCTTTATGAGTGAAGCTACCTTCAAAATGCTCCAAGAATAATGAGGTCTCTTCATTATCGCTGCTACTAAGTGATAGCGTTGTAAATCTGCAAGGTAATACATATACTTTCTCAAAGCAAGGTACAATACTGATCTCATAATCAGTCATTGTACATAGGATCATGCTCATCCCTTCTTTTGAAACTCTACACTTCAACTCAATAGGTTGAATGTAGTTCATCCATGACAAACTGGGATAGCTTTTCATCTCCTCCTTGATTAGATCAAGGGTCCTTTGCGCTGTGATATGTTGCTACTTCAAATCATAATTTTGATCTAACCCTTGGTTATGCATTGGCCCTGATGGAATGTCCCCATAAGTTCCAATAAGATCTACTGAAACAATAGGTTATGAATGTGTATGCATACCTTGGATCAACTGATGTGTGGGAACCTCTTGATAGAACACAAGAGTTCCTCCAACCAGGACAATGATGTCTCCAACTGCTGGTAAGAGGGATGGTTGCTCTTCTACCAATGTACCAGCATTGGAATCTTCCTCCTCTTCCTCATGCATCTCCTGAATCATGCATGGGATTCTATGTGTTAAGAGCTCAAGACTATCTTTCAAGGTTGCAAGTGTCTCTTCTCTAGATGCAAGTACTTCTGCAGCTAGTGGTGAATATAGTGAACTCTTGTCCAGAGTGACAAGAATGACATCCTCCTTTGTTTCCTTAGGAAATGTCTCTTTGTGGCCCATCTCTGTCTTTTTCACATCAAACTTCTTCCTCAACTTGTGAAAGAAATCTGAATATTTAGTCACCTTTGCATGCTCCGTGTGACTAAACCACCAATCATTAGCTTCACCTAAGAGATGAAGTACTAAAATTTGGACAACCTCTTTTTCAACCACAGGATGTAGCATGAAAAATGTATCTAACTCTTTCCTCCAAGCCTTAACAATGCTTGAGGGAGACCCATCAAATGTAGGAAAATAGAATCTATTGTGCCTCTTCCTTCTACTGCTGCTATAGGATCTTGTTTCTTCTTTGAGTTCAAATAATTATTGGAGAGTTAGACTCTCTTTGAAAGCTCTAGATTGTGCTTTGTACTCTTCCAGATATAGACTGAGAGTATCATGAGTCTCAGGTTCTTTTCTTTCTTTATTTCTATACCTCTCACCTTCTTCAAAGAAAGTGGGCATAATAGATCTATGATTCTCCAGTTTTCTTTTCTGCTGACAGGAAGTGCTTGGACCTTCTTCATCAAATATTCTTCTTGGATCCTTCCTTTGCCTTTCCTTCTTCATTTGATAGACCTCCTAGGAGATATCTTGCATGGATCTAAAGAGAGGTATGGCAAAACTATCCTCCTTCATGATAGATCTCATCTATCTGCTTCTTCTTTTGATGCAAAAGATGAAGTGTCCACAAGTTGAGCCAAAGATTTGCTCTGATACCACTGTAATATCCCAAAAGGGAGAATGCAGTAATACTTAAACAAAATATAAGAACTGCAACTAAGTAAATAATAAATCTCAAGACAACATTAGAATTTACAGAGAATATGAGCCATTTTATTATGTGGAGATGGATCAGTTACACAATGTATAGAAAATGAGTAGATCTAGCCCAAGAGAAGGCCTAGAATCACCCTACAATGGTGTTGCAACAAGCACTGTGTAATTGGTGAGCTTACAAAAGCAATACTGCATTGTCCCTGCTGCTGCTGATATACATATAAATGCTGAAAAGGAAAATGCAGATCTAGGGAGCTGAGGAGCTTTGATGATGCCAAGATTCAAGATCTGGCCAATGTGATGGAAACCCAAGATAACCCAGAAAGGATTTTCCAGATCTACAACTTTGGAAAATCACCCTCCTAGGGCTTGATCCTTTAATCTACTGGAATTACAAATTTGAAGCTAGATCTAACAAATATATGGCTGAAATATGTCACAAGTTCAGATCTAAGCTTCAAGGGTTGATCCCTCCTTCAGATCTATAAGCTAGAAGCTCTAGATCTAGCTTCTCAATCCTCCAATGATGATTACAGATGCTGCAACACAATTGCTAATAAAAACTGCGTTGTAAGGGAAAGAGAGGCTATATGCTTGCTGAAATATGCTACAATAAATTGCAGGCTGATGGAACTACTAATAGCAAGGTGAGGGGCTGATCCCTCATAGGATTACTCGCTGAAATGCTAGCAACTTCCTTCCTCCTTTGGATCTGCAATAATGGACAGCGTAATTCCTGAAGGGATTATTGCTGCTAGGAGGTGCATAACTCTTGGCCTAATGCCATATCTGAAATGAAGCTCTGAGAATGATGATCTACAAGCCCAAGGTGATAGGAATAAACCTTCACCGGTTCTCCAGCTGAAATACTGAAGACAACCTCCACCTTCCAAACTGATCTTCAGAAATGTACAATTTATGAATATGAATGTTTTGCAGAAAGGAATATGGATGTTTTGCAGAAAGTAGGAAAATATATATGGCACCAATGCCTGATGTAGAATGAAGTACAACCCTCTCTCCAGAACTACTCAAAGAAAGAGGTGGTATTCCTGACCAGGAACACCCTATGCTAAACAACACTTGCAATCTTTGCTAAATGGCCCAAGAAAGCAATGGAATTCCACATGAAAATTCTAGATCTAAACAGACCTCAAAATCAATAATCAATAGCCTTTCTTCATTATTGTCTTCATCTCTTTTATATAGTTTATGAGCCTTCCCATGCCTTGGCCCTCATCTAAACTGCAGTGTGCATGTGGACAAGATCCTCCATGTTTGACTGCGCTGTCTTTCCAAGTCATCCATCATGTCTAGGTGCAATGTACACCCTCTCCATCATGTGTGTATTAATTGCACAACTTCCTCCATCACTTTATCATGAATGCTCCATGATATTCTATTTGATCTCTTCCAAGATCTTAGTTGACTGTATCAACCTCCATGATCTATCTCATTAATGAGACATGATCTCCAATTCCACTCACATTAGTAGTGGCTCCACTACCTCATTATGTATATCTAGGCTTAATTAATCCACATTCACACATAAAAAGTGGATATTTATTCATCTTGAGGATTATGGGTCCCTTCACCCTTTTATTTACTTAATTCACTAAGAAAATTAAGAACTCTAATATTCCAAATATCAGTTGAAAATTTGGGAATATTACAGTCTAGGGACATGACATGAAGAACACTTGTTGACATTATGACATGGATGACATCATGAGCCTATTATGTAGAAGCCTAATAAGAAGAAGCCTATCCATGAAGAAGTCTACATTGCACACCTCCAATTCTGCACCAATAAATGACCAGTCACTTTAAAAAATATTTTTTACTACCTTAGAGGAAAATTTTCACTATGACTCCTACAACACCTTTTAGATAATATTTTAGCTTTCTAACGAGCTCTTACATGGCCGGAAAATCCAATCGGTTTGGTAGATATTAATTTTTCAAGTTAAAAAAATAATTATGTCTTTGAGCCGACCTATGCTAGCCTACTCATGTCGGCCTCCAACCAAGTGACGTGTCTCTTCACCTTAGACACAAAATTTTTATAAATATGAGGATATAAACTTCATTTTGGCATCATTTTTCGGTGATCACTTCAGAGAAAAAAAAAACAGAACAAAAAGGAGGCCGAGGAAAGTTATTATTTGGGCTGATTTTCGTGTTGAATTATCATTCAAGCTTTAAAAAGGAGCTCGGAATACAAAACAACAAACTGTGGAGAATATCATAAGCTTAAGTACAAAACATGACCTCAGATTCGGATTGCAGACCTCTTTGAAGGCTTGTTGAAACTCAGATAAGTTTTTGGAGGACGGATCTGTGAATTCGTCCTTGTGGAAGAGCACGAATTTAAGACCTTAATCCTGTGGAAATTTGGCCTATTACAGGCCTGAAACCCGACCTTGTGGAAGGTTTGTTATAGACCTACAATTTCAGCCTGTTGCAGAACTTGAATCAGTGCAGGACTTCACCTAATTGCAGACCTGTGGACAGAACTAAAATTTCAACAAACCTGCAATTTCGGACCTATAATAACATCTGTTGCAGACCTGTGGAAGAAATATTTTAGACAGTTATAATTTTGAATCTTCTGGCATATTGTTGGCTATTTTTGGAAACAATTGAAAGCAAGGTTCTAAGGCATTGTTTGTAAGTGACCTAGTTACAGATTTGAAAGAACATTTAGCAGCCTTTGGCATCATTTAAGAGTAGGTTTTTGCGCATTTTTTGGACAACCTGTTGGATTTCTTAGTATTGTAAGTCTAATACCATCATCTTATAGAAGTATCTTGAAGACCTATTCAGATACTTGCTATAGTTTCCACTCTTGAACATAATAGGGCCATGATGAAGCACACTTTGAATACACATTGAAGAATTTGAAGACTTGTACCTTGAAGATATTAAAGACGCCTCATTGAAGAACCCTTCTAGTAGCAATATTTAAGGCATCATATGAACAATGTGTAGAAGACCTGTTGGGCATATTTGAAAGTAATTTTTGAAGCATATTAAATCAGGCCTTGAAATTGACTTGGAGCAACATGTTAAAGACACATCTTGGAGTAGACTTCTTGGAAATTTAGTATACATATTGAAGTGGATTTGGATATTCTTGAACATAATTTGGAGAGTCATCTAGAAGCCTATATTACCTTGGATATTACCTTTGGGAAAGAATTGTTGAAATACCTATTGAAAGCTCTTGTAGAAATATATTGAAGATGTTTTTGAAGACCTGATGTAGACATCTTAAAACTGATATTTGAGACATTATTGGTGACTATGATGCATTATTGATGTCATGATGACCTAACCTTCAAGAAACAAGTTTTTGGGTGATATGAAGAGCAATGGAGACACCTTCACGTGAAGAACAAGGTTGTCATAGATGAAGTAGCGTGGAGACTAAGTGAGCGAATAATTAAGATTGTTAGGGATCATTGAAGAATACATTGGGAGTCGTGAAGTATAACCAAATATATCTTGACAAGTTGAAGCTAGAGGTTGGAGCCTCATAAAGACAAGGTTGGTGCCTTGGAAGATAGGGTTGGTGCCCTAGAGGATAGGAGTCCTCAATAGACCAGGTTGGAGCCTACACCAGATATAGGGTTGGAGCCCTTCAGGTTGGTGCCTCATAATTGACAAGGTTGAATCCTTGAATGTCCAAGTCGGTGCTTGGAAAATACAGGTTGGATCCTGGGAGATTGAAGATTAGTGTCTTCATCTAGGGTTGGAGCCCTACATATATTGTACTTGATTTATTGTAAAGAAGAAATTAATAAAAGCATTTATTCTTATTGTTCATTTTGTGTTCTAAATATAAGTGATCTAACTGGTAAGAATAACAACTGAAATGAAATATTGATTCACCCCCCCACCAGTATTTCCAATAGGAAATATGTTAATCAAATTCCTAATCCATCTTCTCATTCACCTTCTGCTTTTCATGATTTAGATCCCATAGAGGAAATTTAGGAATGGTTCATGAAATTTGTGGTGAAGAATAATTTTTCCATTTCGCAAGATGATATTATTGTTCATAATTTAAATCTTGAATCTAATTTAGATACTTTTCATCATCTACCATGTCTTTCTCATGACCCCTTGCCCCTCAATTTGCCCAATCAATATTTTCCAAATTTAAGTAATGAACAGGTGCAAGGTAGTCACTGTTTGTAGGTAGAGGAACAAGAAAATGAGGATTCGTTCAATTTTATTTCCCTTTTCTAGAGTCCTTTGTTTGAAGATGGTGTTGTTTCACTCTTGTTTGATAATTAATCTAAGAATCTCGGTGATGAATCGAATATAATCGACTTGCCTAGTCAATATGAGGCCTTGGAAAACCATCATCCTAATGATTCTGACTCCATTATTGTATGGGATGATGTATGCCCAAGCGCACCAAATGATCTTTCGGTTCCTCCATAAGAGGTTGATTTTACATAATTATATCTTGAATATGATCCAGTTGAAGAAAATTTTCTTATCGAAACTTCCTCTTCATCTCACTATCCCTTGTGCTCTATGCTCGACACTCTTCAAGTTATCCATATGAAGAGTTAACTTTTCAATTGACACAAGGTGTTGAGATTATCCATGATGAAAATGAAATCAATCAAATCATTGCGTATTCTTCCCATTCCTCATCATCTCTTACCTTGCATGAAGACAATTCTTCAAAACAACTTTCTCATGAAATTTCCCTAATTCATTCATCTTCGTATTTGTGATTAGGAGAATATTTCGACTTGATTAATCTGGTTATTATTCTAAAATATGATCAAATCAGTGATAGAGATGGCTTCCATCTGGTTATTAGTAGTTTTATTAAAATCAATGGTAGTAGTTATCTTCACACAATGCAAGATATCGTTCAATCTTCAAAATGTGATTTTACAATCCTTGAAATTTTCAAGATTTTTCAAGGAGTTGAGGAACTTCAAATTTCATTGATGGTTATGATAGGATCTCACAACTCCAGTAAGGTCCAAAAACTAAGTCGAGTCTAGTTTCGCCCATGAAATCCTTCTCTTTGCATGGTTTCACTCAATGAAAATTTCTTCTTGAAAGATGTTTGGTATTTCGAATGTAGTCTTTCGAGATTTCAAGATTTTATTTCTGATCGGATTCAGGCACCTTCCTTGTTTGATTCATCTTCATGCAAATATCTTCTATCAAATTCGCGTTTGGAATGTGTATCTCTCATAGAATCATGGAACTGTGAAATTAATCATTTCGAAAATCATCTTTGGCTGAAGAAATCATGCCTATCAGATTCATTTCAGAATAGTCATCTCCTGGGTTTTCTTTTGAATTTTATATCATGAATATTGTTCTTCATCGCACTTAAAATCCTCATGAGTTCTATTTAATGCATGGGTTATTGTGTGAATCAAAATATTCTTCATTCATTGTATCTTAACTGGTCTCCTGTGTTTGTTTTTATTGGCATTCCTTTTCACTTATTTCAATGATTACCATACCAGTACAACATGCGACCAGTCACAAGGAAATCGTTTGTTAAATTTATCATGTGAGGAAGATTATTAATCTATTCAAGGCATTCGGGATGTTTAAACAGATCTATATTTGTTATCTTCTAACCGAGAATCTCTTGCCACAAATGGTCCATCTGACCATAATATTAACTATCATTTGTTTTATCATTTTCTAACCAGTATATTTGATGACAGTTGTTTCACATTGATTAATATTTATGGTTTATCTCACCATTAAGATACTTTTAAAGCAGTTGAGGAACTTCAGCCTTCACTGATGGTTATGTCAAGCCCTCACTATCTTGACAAGCCTTCTGAATATGATCAAATTCATTTTCCCTTACAAGATTCTCATCCTGATCCTGCACTTTTAATTGCAAATTCATATTTTCAAAGATTTCAGGATTTTCAAGAGGATTGTTTCGATTTTCATGATAAAATCATTGAATGGTTGGAGCAATCTTACCTAGAAAGCTCCACCGTAAATAACAAGTTTCAACCTTTTCTTATGCTTTCTAAGGAGTACAGTGCATATGAAGATACATTTTCAAGAAGCCCCCAAGGTTTGTCTTCTTACGATTTAAAAAAAAAAAAGGTAAGGGTGTGAAATGGTTAGAAATAGTGGTATGACATATAATTTTGTTGACAAGAAATACCTTCAATTTGTTGTGCAGAATATTCAATCTCTTATCTTTTATTTTGCACATTGTTTTATCCTAGTTTTAATTGGTCATATATTTGTGATTGTAGTTTGAGAACAACTACGGTGGCTACATTGGAAATTTCATTATACGTGACCCCGACCTACTAGGTGGTTAGGTTAGGAGTAGGTCTAGTTGCATATTAGTTTACCCCCACATTCATCCTGCATTCATTTTCTGTAGTTTGTCTTACGTTTTTTCATTTTGGTTTTGTATCATCTTCTCCTTTTGTTTTCTCCTCCTAGTGTTGTTTCTTTTTTGTTGTTGATTTTGGGTAGCATCGGATGTGCTCTAGTTCTAAATTTTTTGGGAGGGGCTAGGACACATGAGATCTCCAAGACCCAGAAATTGTTTGGGGAAATTCCACCCGGAGTTTAATTTATTTAAATAATTAATTATTTTAATGGAGACCTTAAGTCTAACTTAGGTAAATTAAATAACTAAAGTGAATTAATTTAAACATGTGGGTGAGAATGCTCTAAGTGAAGAGGATCAAGTATTTTCTTATCTTAGTTGTCGATTAGATATTAGATCACGACCGTTGATTCGTAAACAGGAAAAGTATTAAAGGAAGGCTTGGGGTCAGTTGGAGAACACACACATAGTGGCAGCACTTGAGCTAAGTCAAAATTTTGGGGTGCGGTTTACTGATAATTTTCGAGTGAGCTTGCAGTGCAGGGAGGGGAATTTTGGCATTGCGATTTCTGATCCAAGGTTGAGAATACAATAACAGAGAGGCAGATCAATAGTAGAGGAGAAGTGTAGGCCTAGCAGGGGTGACGCAGGCCCAACCAGGCTCACACAGAGCCAGCACAGAGGCTCACATAGGCCCAGAGGGGTGACATAGGGCTAGAGGAGTTGACACAGAGATGAAAGGGGAAGCATTGGGGTCTCATTGGGCCAGATCAGGCTCATATTTAGCAGATCGGAAAGGGTGATGCAATCTCAGTTGGGGACTATGCAGGCACTTGTGGAGTTCTTCATTCTAAGCTGAATCAACCATAATATTTGTCTCTAGAGATAGAGGTACTTCTGTCTGGATTTTCTTTGTTAGGTAAACCACTACTGGTACCCTAGTTTGTATTCAGAAATCTACATAATAATAAAACCCTCAAGAGTTGTTGCATCGATTTTTCTGGCATTGGGTTTTTCTCGGGACATTTTTCCGAAAAGCCTTGTGTGCCCTTTGTCGAATGTGTTTATTTATTCAGTACTTGATATGTATATATGTGTAGGCAACAATGTATTTACTTCGATGCTTTTCATGAATTATTCAGGAAAATATCTTGTTAATTTAATAAAACAAGTAGGAGAAGTAAGATTATTGTTGTAGGATTTATGTTTAGTAAATTCAGAAATTTTCACAGTTGTGTCTTGTCTTTTGTGATTTTTTTAATGAGACTTTGCAGGAAGGGTGTCCTATTTGAGCTTGAAATACAATATGGAAAAATAGAAAAGGACTTTGTGACATTGCAACATTTGGCTAACTCTAAGTCCTTCTTCCTTTTCTTGGTCACACCTTTTGGTCGATGATGTTCCGACGGAAAATACATTCCTTGCGTAAGGAAAGCCTTGTGTCAAACCATGATCTCCTTGTCTATTCTAGAACCTCGTGCTGACACTCGGATCTTTATATTTTTGTGTTTTTAGAATGATCCAATCAAGTAGAGAAGGAAAAGGGGAAAATCTAAATGAGAAAACCAATATCAGAGGTATTATATATGTTTCTCTAAAGGGACAACCTATTCTTCTCTCAATAAGTAGGGATCCCTCTTCCACCCATGAAATAAATAAATGTTTATGCACAATCCTATATAAAATAAATAAATAAAGGCGAAATAAGAGAAAGGATTCCTGCGCAGAGAGGTGAAGCAAGAAACTCCATCGAGATATAGTCCAATCCTGATGGAAGTGGAGCAATGTTTGTGTCCCTGAAGTGAATCTTTCATGGTATTTTCCAGGCTTGCTAGCAGCGGAGCAACACTAGAGATGAAAAACTACACTCTGAAAATCTAAAACTCGTGAACTTCATTACCCTTTCCTAATTCAAAACATTGTGTGATCGTTTACCTTATGTTTGTGTTTAACCGGGTAAAGGAATGAATGGGACTATGTTTATGCATGGGGTAAGCGAGGAAGCCATGATAATCTGAACGATGAATCAATAATCCCTAAAAAAATAGACCGTGCACAAAAGCATTAACCAAGGCAGAGAAGTCAGAATTCTACCAATGTGTCACCAAGTTTTGTCGCTAGGACAAACACCCTCCAAAATTTTTCTTACACTTGAATTTTGGAGCCTACTATGGATCTTATGATCAGTCGTTCCATAGTCACTTCTTGGTTGGTTGATGTTTTGTTAAGTTCTTGAGCTCCCTTTTGAATTGTAAGTGTCGAAGTCACCTTCTCACACATGCTCAATTTGCAACAAGTTCATGAGTGAATTCTTTTATGCAAGCTTGAACAAGCATAGCATGGTCCATCAAGACAATTCCTATGCAATAATAAACCTATGTTGATAGTCAACGTGCTCTTTCATTGAGAGTATTCCACTTTTGGCTGCATTTGTACTTCTATTTTGGTGAGTTTTTCAAATTGTCACTTTTGCACACCTTCGCTTTCGCGAGTGTTGTTTTCATGCTTTCGATTGCTTTCACTTTAATTAGTGTTTTTTTCATGTTTTCTTTGCTTTTTAATGTGTCACTTTCACTATTGTTTATGTATCGCAAGTGTTGTTCGCACTTTTCTCTTCATATAGTAAATGTTGTCTTTTAGCATGTGGAGTGTCACAGAATGCACGAAAGCTAGTTTTAGTTGTTTCAAGGGGTATCCTTTGTGGAAATGAGCTATTCTTACCATGTAAACATGTATCACACATATTTCCAAAGTTTCAAGCATTGTCACACAATTGTCATCATGGTCTTCATAAAGTGTATCTTTGGTGTTGCACTTGGTGTAGGTCGTTGCAAAGTTATTGTATTAAGGAAAGGATGGTTTTCATGTGTCCTGAGTGTTCCATGTTGTGTCATCAAGTGATATAAGTGTGTGGTCATGTTTAGAGACATGCTTTTGCTTATTTTCCTCTCATTAATCTGACACTTAGTCAAATTGGGAAAACTCTTCGACCAGACCACTCAACCTCCTTTATCCAACCTAAACTATGCATGTGTAGTCTCAACCCTCAAGCAGTAGCCTTGTCTCTTGGCACTGTGCATTGTGTATTTTTTGCCTTCTAGAACTACACACTATGCAATATTAGTTCTTAGTCCCAACACTTGAGCTCCAGAACCATACAATCCTTGCCTCCATCCAGCCTTCTCTACACACTGCGCAATCTCAAGCATCAAGCCTCGGCCTTGAGCTCTTGAACTACACAAATTAGAAATCACTTGACATCTGTCCCTTTTGAACTATGCATTGGGAAACTTTAATCCTAAAGCCTCACGCTTGATCCCTTGAACCCCTCAACTGCACAACCTCCTAGCATGCTCTCCTGTCTGAACTACGCATTGGGAAACTTCAAGCCTCAAGCTTGACCTCATGAGTCCCTCAACTACGCAGTCACTCAACCTAGGCCTTCAAAACTATGCATTGTGTAGTCACAAGCCTTAAGTCTCCAACTTGAGCTCTTGAGTCCCTCAATAGTGTAGCCCCTCTGCCTAGGCCTCCAAAACTGTGCATTGCGCGGGCTCAAGCCTCAGTCATGGACGTTGACCTCTGGAACTGCGAAATCCTTAAGTCAGTCACTCGACCAGTCACCAGTTCTAGCCCCAACAAGTGATTTCATGAAGCATTTTAGATTAGGGGTTTATCAAAATTATGTCATCTTGTCATGAGTAGATTCCAGTCACAGGTATTCTTTCATGTTATGACAGGATGATGATGAAGGAGATGGATAAGGAGACCATTCCAAGAGACACCTATGGAGCTAAAGAAACAAAATGATCATCAGGCGAGAAGACAGAGGAACACAAGATTACAACAAAAGATAAAAGATCAAGGCCTCATTGAAGACTCCTTATCTTCAATTCATGAGGAGGAGAAAGAAAATACCATGTTTTATTTGTCCAAAAGACACAAAGAAACTAGCAACAAAGAGTGACTTGACATTGTCACGTCATCATGTAGTCAATGTCATCAATGTCATGACATGTTGTGCCATGAGTCATTATGTGCCACGTCGTTTTATGGATTATGTATATTCTATAATGGAGAAATATAATGTAAAGCGAAAGTCCAAGAGTCATTCATGTAATGTAAAAAGTCATGTACGAAGTCAAAAGGTCATAGAGAAGTTGAACAATCATGAGGGCAGTCCAAGAGTCATAAGGGAGGTGAAGGATCACTGTACTTGTTATATATACACCCTCATTGTATAAGAAAAATAATTTTCAACTTGGCTTCTCCCATAAGGCATTAGAGAGAGAATCAATACCTTTGGAAAGCAAGTCGTGGCTCCAATACTCCACTATTGGAGCTAGTGATGTTTGGTGTATTCATTTATCTTGGGACTTTTAATTATTACTTGAAGTCTGATGGCTAGCACGTTTTCATGCATGAATTGTGAATATTTATAAGAATGTTCTATGAATGTTTATGATTCATGTTTACTTTCATATATACGAAAGTAATTGAACTATTTTGATTATTTTTGTGCTTATTTAATTGAATATATATATATATATATATATATATATATATATATATATATATATATGTGCAAACATTTAAAATATCTATCTATATATATATAATGTTTACAGATTTTATATATATATATATATATATATATATATATATATATATATATGAATTAGATTAAATAAAAGATACATATTATATCATAAAAGTAAAGCTAGTGTAAATAAATAAAGTATTGATATGTACAAGATAAAGGGCTAGTGCCTTTATTTATTTTAATGGTTGCACAACTAAAAAAAAGAATTACTGTAATTGTATATATTTTGTTTTATATATATATAAAAACAATAAACTAATATATAAAAAAGATTAGGTTAAATAAAAGAAAACAAGTTCTATACGTGAAAATAAGATTAGTGTAAATAAATAAAGTATTGATATGTACATGACAAAGTGCGAGTGTCTTTATTTATTTACTTTAATGGTTGCAAAATGAAAAAGAAGGGTTACTGTGATATACAAACGTGTATCAAAGCATAATGATAAATTACAATGAATAAATCTTAAAACAACAATGAAAAAATAAATGAAATAAAAGAAAAAGAAAATTTAAGCTAAAATAAACAAAAACAAGATATATACATGGACTATTTTTGTTAAAAGTTTATGTATATAAAATAAAGAAAAATGTATAGTTGTTTATAGAATAAATTTGCTTGTGTATAAAGATAAATGGTCTAATTTTTAGGTGGCAAAGTTTGGTTTTACATGTTTTGTGCTCCAATCCTGAGCAAGACTATATATATCTGTCAGTTGTTATTGTTCCAGACACAATATTTCAGTTAGAAATATATATATATATATGAAAACACTAATTAAAATCAAATATTTTGGAGTCCAATCCAAGAAACCAAGATGTTATTTGTTTTTATTCCTACACAAGAAGCCAAGATGTCATTTGTTTTTATTTCTACAAAAATGTAACACAAAACTCTGCAACATGATGGCATATGCATATGTGAAGAATAGTGGATCAAATTCAAGTTTAAACAACTCTGTGGCTGGAAGTGTGATCACTGGGTCATCACCAATAAAAGGAGAATAACATTGAAAATCATGCAGAAAAAACAACACTTCACATAGTCACCAATTAGTGGAGTTTTCTTTCATGTTCTCGGGCTCGTTTAGAAGCAACCTACAAACCAGAAATCATCATCAAACATCGCAGATGTCTATGCATGAAAATTGGGATTGTTTTTGCCCAACTTGTATATGGTATATCACTACCAGCCTAGATCCATCTTAACTCCAGATCTATCAAGCGCCGAGAGGGATCAAATCTCTCGAGGTGAAAACCTCTTTTTTGTGTGCAAAACTTGAGGAAAGGTTTTCACCTCGAGAGATTTGATCCCTCTCGGTGCTTGATAGATCCAGAGTTAAGATGGATCTAGGCTAGTTTCAGTCGTGTGCGACCAAGGAAAATCTATCGATAATATGAGGAACATATGCTTAATTTTATCAATAATATGTAAATACATCTAATATTAACGTAACCATTTTAAATATGTTAAATATGTCTGAGATTCATTGAGTCATTTTAATTTTAAATTTGATTAGTTACCTCAGTTTGTTGAGATGATAAATATTGTAAAATAACTTTAATGATGAAATAAAATTTTGAACGCAAAGTGACAATGTAATAATATTGAGTGATAGAAACTGTGAATAATAAGAATGTATTCAATTACGAAGTCTTCATTGTGATCGATTTCAAACTATTTTCTTCTACTATTCTTATTTTCACCCATGTTAGTTTTGTCATATTTTCATATTGATTATTTGAAAAGGACACTTGGAATCGTAAACCATTTAAATATTTAGCTCGAGCTATTGTAGTAAACATCATACCTTGTCTCTCTTGCTCTCCAATATTAATAGGTTGAATTACTATAACACAAAAATCAATGTACATTGTCAATAATTTTTTGTGCTTACACTGAAATCATTGCACACACACTATTAATCCAATGAATTTAAAATTAATGTACCATCATACATCAAATTAGAAATCAACATATACATTGAAATCAATGCAACTAATGCAAGAAATCAAATAATAATAGAAAACAACATCTACACTAAAATCAATGCATATAATGCAAGTAATGAAATATGATTAGAAATCAACGTCTACACTCAAATAGATGAATGTAGTGCAAGTAGGAAAATAGGATTTAAAGCCAACATCTACACTGAAATCAATGCATCTAGTGCATGCAATCAAATAGGATTAGAAATCACCATCTACACTGAAATAAATGCATTTAGTGGAAGGAATCAAATAGGATTATAAAAAATCTACATTTAAATCAATGCATTCAGTGCAAGTAATCAAATATAATTATAAATCAACATCTACATTGAAATTAATGCATCTAGTGCAAGCAATCAAATAAGATCAGAAATCCCCATCTACACTGAAAACAAGGCATTTAGTGAAAGCAATCAAATAGGATTAGAAATCACCATCTACATTGAAATCAATCCATTTGGTGCAAGCAATCAAATAGGATTAGCAATAATCTACATTGAAATCAATTCATCTAGTGAAAGAAATAAAATATAACCAAAAATCAAAATCTACATTAAAATTAATGCATTAGTGAAATCAATCAAATAGGATTAGAAATCATCATCTACACTGAAATTAATGCATTTAGTGAAAGCAATAAAATAGGATTAGAAATCATCTACATTAAAATCAGTCCATCTAGTGTAAGTAATCAAATATCATTAGAAATCAACATCTACACCAAAATCAATTCATGTAGTGCAAGAAATCAAATAGGATTAGAAATCACCATCTACACTGAAATCAATGCATCTACTGCAAGAAACCTTCTTCCCTATCTCCCCAATATATATCTATATATCCATCCATATCTCCTTCTTTTTCTCTTTATCTCACTCCACCATACACACACTCTCTCACTCCATATCTATCAATTTCCTTGTCCCTCACTCCTTCTCTCCATCTATCTCTTTTTCTCTTTACCTTACATCTATATCTATATCTCACTCTATCTCTCTATATAAACTCCAAAACATAAACTCTCTTTATCCAATCTATCTATCTATCTATCACTCCCTCCTCCTCCTCCTCTCTCTCTCTCGCGCTTCTATCTCTCTTCCTTCCTGCTACGCTTTCTCCCTCTCTCTCCATGTTCTTTATCACTCCCTCTCTCTCTCTCTCTCTCCACCTTTCACCCTCTATGTATTTATTCTTACCTCCCCCTCTCTACCTCTCCATCTTCATATCTCTTTCCCTACCTCTCTTCAACCTCTCTCTTCCTTTCTCCCCCCCCTCTCTCTCTATCTCCACCTTCCAACTTTGTTACCATATGCCTTTCTCTCTCGTTCTCTCCCCCCTTCTCTCCACATCTCCTTATTTGTCTCTTTATCTCACCCCAAAACATACACACTCCCTCTTCATCTCTCCCTTGTCACTCCCCCTCTCTCTCCACTACTCACTCTCTATGTATTTATTCTTCCCTCCCTCTCTCCTCATCCAGCTCCATCTCTCAATCCCTCCCTCTCTCCCCCTCCAAATCCATATTTCTATCCCTCCCTCTCTCCTCCTCTCTTTCAAGTCCCCTCTCCCTTCCTTCCTCTCTCTCCCTTTCTCTCCTACCTCCCTTTCTCTTCCCCCATCTCTCTCTCTCTCCATCTCTCAATCCCTCCCTCTCTCCCCCTCCAAATCCATATTTCTATCCCTCCCTCTTTCCTCCTCTCTTTCAAGTCCCCTCCCTTTTCCTTCCTCTCTCTCCCTTTATCTCCTACCTCCCTTTATCTTCCCCCATCTCTCTCTCTCTCTCCTACATCACTCTCCTCCCCCATCACTCTCCTCCTCTCTCTCATAATTCCTCTCTCACCTTCTTCTATTTGACCCCCCAACTCTCTTTCTTTCTCTCTCTCTTTGTCCTCCAATCCTCAATCCCTTTATCCTTCTCTCCCCCCTTGACTCCATCACTCCTCCTTTCTCCTTCTCTCCCCCTTGTCTCCATCACTCCTATATATCTTTATCCCACCCATAAGCATACACACTCTCTCTCCATCTCTCCCTTGTCACTCCCTCTCTATGTATTTCTTCTTCCTTTCCTCGCTCTGCCTCCGGCTCCATCTCTCTATCCCTCCTTCTCTCCTCTACCTCTCATCCTTTCTCTCTCTCCCTTTCTTTCCTACCTCCCTCTCTCTTCCCCCTTATTTCTCTCTCTCTCTCACTCTCTACCCTCCAATCCTCTCTCCTTCTCCCTCCCTCTCTCCTTATCTCTCTCCCACCTCCATCTTTATGTATCCCTCTCCCTCTCTTACCCTTCTCTAACCCTCTCACTATTCTCACTCTCTCTCTCTTCATTCCTATTCTCCCTTCTCGTTCAATTTATCTCCATATCTCCCTTGTCACTCTCCCTATTTCTCCACCTCTATCATATATCATGATATATTAATATATATTACAATATAATAAATTTAATATTCTATTAATCTAAACATATTAAACTTAATAATATTAATATTTTAATATTAATGTTAGGGTTAATAATGTTTTTTTTGCATGGTATTAATAATAATTTGGTCCATGGTATTTGACCCTTATACTTCATAGATAATTAGATCTTGATTTCTAATCGTATTTGATATATTTTTATTTATTTACCTTACCTCTTTATACCTCTTTTATATTTACTTATTTACCATACCTATTTTATAAATATATTATTTGGCCCATGGTATTTGCACATGGTATTATTAATAATTTGTCCCATGGTATTAATAATAATTTGTCCCATAGGCTTCACCTAAATAAAACATGTTTTTGAGTTTTTGTAAATATAAAGTGGTTTATTGAGTAAATATAAAAATCGGTTTTATTTATTTACCATACCTCTAGTTTATTTATATTTTTATTTATTTACCATACCTCCTGAGTAATATAAAAAGAGGTTTTATTTATTTACCATACTTATGGTTTATTTATATTTTTATGTATTTACCATATATTATTTATTTATCATGTCTCTTTTTTGAGTGTTAGTAAACTCTTCATATTTTAAGTTTATATCGTTTAAATTTATTTTTAATAAATTTTTAATTGTTCATTTATATGTTTATGTAAGTTATTGTTCAAGCCGACATTTTTTTTTGCTTCCGACATACTTACACATAGGGGTCATATCACGAGAATGAGCCTTCTCGCAATAATGCCACTATTCACAGTTGATTGTCGTCGTAAAATGTTTTAGAAGACTTCATGGTTACAATTAAAGATCTTGACTCGTAGCTGTAGCCCCGGCTGATTTTGTTTCATTTATTCAATCACTGTACTGCTGTTTAGAAGTGTTTCTCCCTTGACAAGGTATGCATGATCTGCCTCAGCGACCTGAGTAGCATCACCAATCAGGCTTACCTTGTTACCGTTATAATCTGCTACATGGAAAATATCCATAAACCATTAACCATCTGAAGAGAAGTAAGCCTTACTGTTTAAAAGATCAAAATCATTTAGAACTTAAAAAAAACTTCAAAAAAATGCAATGTTTGTTGGCACTTTGAATCTTGACCGGAGTTGCATTCTCACGGGTACCACTCATTTCGTTTGGCCTTCTTGTCACGTTCACGATGCGTGTTGAAGTTATATATTGATATGAGTTGTTCCCTTATAACTCTCCATATAACTTTAGTGAACAACTCATATATATTGATATGAGTTGTATAAGGGAACAACTCATATCAATATATAACTTCAACACGCATCGTGAACGTGACAAGAAGGCCAAACGAAATGAGTGGTACCCGTGAGAATGCAACTCCGGTCAAGATTCAAAGTGCCAACAAACATTGCATTTTTTTGAAGTTTTTTTTAAGTTCTAAATGATTTTGATCTTTTAAACAGTAAGGCTTACTTCTCTTCAGATGGTTAACGGTTTATGGAAATTTTCCATGTAGCAGATTATAACGGTAACAAGGTCGCCAATGAAGGATTAATTTGACCATATCCAACAGTCCTTGGGAACAAATGCTGCTCCTCTACCTTGTCAAGGGAAGTCTACTGGAAGGAAAGTTGTAACAGAGGTTACAATGATTGAATTAATTGAAACAAATCAGCCAGGGCTACCTTCTGAGTCAAAGATGCTGCAATTGCTAACCATGAAAGTCTTCTAAAACATTTTCTGACGACTCGGTTTGTCACATACATGCCCAAAAGTTCCCATATAAAAAAAAAAATTATAACCTACTATTACCACAGTGAATATATTATTCGAACAATAATCATACGGAAAGTTTATGTCATCACACTAATTGCTACAAGCTATGGTACAGGAATAAATAATTAAATTTCTGGTACTGAATCCCAACAATTTTATGGTTCTGGGGTGTTTAATAAACTTGGCGCTATGGTTATCCATTAATACATAGAGTTCTGTGCTGAACTCATTACTTATCTCTGATATGGATTTGCGTATTAAACAATGTATCGTTGCCATGTGTCCAAACTTCCGCTTGGAGAATTACGCCGATTGTGTTGTTGGATATTGTGATTATTGCAATCTGGTTTATGTTTAATAACGCCAACTCTTATGATACGATGAGTTCAACACCTGGGTTTATCTAAGCCCTCCCCGTGGCTTCGCACTTAATGCAATTTAATATTCGGTAGTACTGCCAGCCCGGCTTGGCACAGCTATCCTCCCGGTGGCACATTCCCTCCAGTCTTTTCCGCGAAGATCTACACTCCAGCTCTAACTTGTCGATTTTCATTAGCGCGGGTTTCTGGAGCTTTCTCTTTCAGTAGACAGGAGAGTAAGGAGGAATGCTTTCCGGATTTCATCGGCGTCCATGGCGCCATTGGGATGCCTGTTCGTGACCTTTGCACAGTCTCATTTAAATTCAGGTTAAGTCGATACTCCACAGCATCTTGGTGAAGAAGATCGCATTTCCTTTCTGGTTTCTTCTTTTCTTCCTCGGGATATTTATCAGGCTGATAACTTGTTGTTCTTTTTTGTTAAGCAGGTTAAGGTTTTATTCTTAGTGCATGCAAATGGCAGGGTGCAAGAAACCTGGAGCTTCCCCCTGCTTTGGGGTCGTTTTCTCTCCGGAAGGGTTCATTCAGTTTCAGGATGCGCTGGTAAGTTTTTCCATACGCCTAACCCCACCCACCTAAGCGTCTGCCTGCAAGCATGCTTGTGTATAATGATATTTCTCGACTCTAAACAGTAGTGGCAGCTATTGACCGTTCCCTTCTCTGCTTATTTACAAGATAGTCCAAATTCGGAAAGTCGACTCATATGTACGCTACTCATGTGACGACTACCCCACAGAGCTTCCTTGTTCACTGTTTATATCTTCTATTTACTATAGACTGCACCATAATCGATATTTAACTACTATTCTGAAAATTGCAGGTATGAACGTCCTCCTTCATCATGCTGCATCTAACAAGTTTCAGGCTCCTAAACCCAAGCTAACTATCAAAATCATTCTCTCAGGTACTACTTTCTGATGGCAGGAGGGAAAAGAACTTCTTGTCAATCCCTTGTCAAGGCTTCGGGCCTTCGACCGCCTCTGTTAGTTAGGGTCTGATTTAATGTGACAGAGTTTAGTTTCTCAGTTTTTATTCCCTCGGTGCCTGTGAGTGACCCTTCTCCACCAGGGTTTTATGATATGTTGGACAGCGCTTACGGAGCATTTGCTTCGCAACATTGATCATGTTTAACTTACTATTTTATGGCAATTTTTGCGGTCCATATTTGTTTCGGAGATCATAGACAGTTCTTCTTTTGACTGTTAAATGTTTAATTATTTATGCATGTTCTTCTGAAGATTATCTAAACGCTATAGTATGAATCTTGTATTCCGACCCTTTTCCCACAGGGTAGCGGAAATCCTATTTCGGCGCTCTGTTTGCATGCGTAGCTGTCATGGTCTTTTCAATGTTTTCTATTTTGGCAAAAGGTTCTATGTTATATCTACTGCGTTCTATTTTATTTTCGTTTCCATATCTTGCAATACAGTTAATATGATTTTCAACTTTCCATGCTGACCTGTCGAGTGATGGACACTTATCATAGTGTTGTTAAACATTAGTCCGTTACAGTTCTTACTGATATCTTGGATTTCTACTCGTTTTCTACCAAGTTCCACTACCAAGAAGGTTAATACTCTGTAGTCAATTGTATAAAGTTTCATTTTCTGTTCTCCTATCTGTTTCTTTCATTTAATCTAATATCAGACAGTTGCATGTAATAAATAAGAACAGAATGAATAAGAAAGAAACGAATAAATGCACCTGCTTATAGTTCTAACTTAAATGGGATCTTTCAGTGCCTCTACCGAAATTAAACTTGGATGTAACTCTTAGCCCAGTGTAATTACAAACTGGTTATTTTTAGACTTTCCTAAAGTAATTCCAGAAAAGAGTAAGAATTATAGACACTGTACCTAAACTCATTTTTCCGCTATCATTTTTATACAAGGCACACTTTCCATCTGTTTCTTTTACAATAAGACATTAAGGTAGCAACACAGCAGTACATATCTGTAAATATATAGTTGAAATAACTCAAGATTACCACATTAGTACTTATCTGTAGGGATAAATCTGTCCAAGTTGTTGTCCACCCAACCTTCAAGGGAGGCTATCACGTCCTCCGCTTGCCCCCTAGCTCCAGAAACTGATTGGTGCCACGGGATTAACAATGGATTAACCTGCTGTGACCTCTGGATATCAATTCCAGTCACCAACAGTCAATTTGGCTTACACAAGGGTTTCCAAAGGTATTTTCAACTGGTCTCATACCAGCTCAAGAAAATACTTTCCCTTTCTTGCCCATTTTCCAGAACCCCCCTCCATCCTCTGGATTCCAACTTTATCCAATGAGCAGGGGTAAATGTTTCCAACTGTCCCCAACCACCATCTATTCTGGGAAACTAATACCAACAACTTAGCAGCTTCCCTTCCATTCATTGTTTTCTTTTAAATAAATTCAAAAATAAAAATAAATAGGATTTTGTCTCAACATATAACCATTAAGTCTTTCTTATCAGAAATTAAAAATAAACAAATTGTTTAAACTAGTTAATGCTAACTAATCTTTAAATGAGGCTGTCACATCTTCCCCCCTGGAAGTAACACCGTCCTTGGTGTTTTCAGCCAGACCCTGCAAACAGTTCAGGGTAAGCCTCCTATATAAACTTTTCGTCCTCCCAAGTAGCTTCGTCCAGTCCAAAATGCTTCCATTGCACTTTTAGCTGGGTAACTACTCTTTTCCGGAGTTCAATCTCCCTACGATCCAGTATACGTAGCGGCTCTACCATAAATTCTCCGTCCAGTTCTACCTGGAGGGAGATAAACAACAAACAACAGGATTACCAGTCAGTACATTAAATGTATTAAAACTTTCAGTCAAGACTTATTTCTACTCTTTCTTCCTACCTGAATGTTCTGCCAATGTATTACATGTTTTTCATCATGCATATATCGCTTCAACAAAGATACATGAAACACATTGTGTACTTTAATATGACTAGGAAAAGCCAGCCTATAGGCTACGGGTCCCACCCTTTCCAGAATTTGGAAGGGTCCACAGTAACGGGGGGCTAGCTTGGCGCAAGAAGTCCACCTCAAGGTACTTCTCTTAGGTTTAATCCTGACATACATGTGGTCACCTACTCCAAATTCGCGATAGGATATTTTCTTATCAACAAATACCTTTTGTCGGTCTTGTGCGGCCTTCAAATTCTGCCTTATTCTTTTTACTTCAGTTTCAAGCTCAATCAACATTTCTGGTCCTAACATTAACTTTGTCTCCGGACTGCTCCAGTTAATGGGTGTACGACACTGTCGTCCATATAATGCTTCAAAGGGACTCATCTTTAGAGATTCCTGATATCCGTTGTTATATGCAAATTCTACTAGATGCAAATAATCTTCCCATTTAGCTGGCTGCCGCATTACATACATGCGCAGCATATCCTCTAAAACTTGGTTTACCCGTTCCGTCTGTCCATCAGTTTGAGGGTGATAGGCAATACTGAAGTGTATCTGAGTACCTAAACCTGAGAACAATGTCTTCCAAAACACCGAGGTAAACTTAACATCCCGGTCTGATATCACAGTCTTAGGTATACCATGCAACCTAAAGACTTCCCTCATGAATATGTCTGCAATCTGCACTGTCTTGTAAGTGGATTGCACAGGTATGAAATGGGCAGATTTACTTAATCTTTCCACTACTACCATGATTGAATCGTTCTGTTTCCTTGTTCGAGGTAAGCCTGTGATAAATTCTAAAGAGATCACTTCCCACTTTCATTCAGGAATGGGTATGGGCTGCAATAGCCCCGCTGGGTGCCGATGCTCCACTTTAACCTGCTGGCATTCCAAGCACTTGCTCAAATATTCTACAATGTCTCTGCGCATACCTGGCCAATAATACATTTTCCTAATTGCTGTAAGCATCTTTTGGTAGCCAGGATGACCAGCGTAGTTGTTGCGGTGGTACTCGTTCAATATTAACTCCTTGAGACTTACACGATTAGGAACATAAGTTCTTCCTCGGAAAGTTAACATCTGTTCTTCGTCGCTTCCATACTCAGATGGCGTACCTTGCTCTTTATCTTTTTCCATCTGCTGCCACAAAAACTTGTATTCTGGGTCCTTTCGTGCCTCTTCCTTTAACTGTTCGGACAGCTGGCTTACGGGTTGGTTGAAGTACGTTGCATAGATCCCATGTAATTTCCTGCTCATGGCATCTGCAACTCAGTTTTATTTTCCTTTAGCATGTTGTATATCCATGTCGAACTCACTCAAAAAGGCATTCCACCGTGCTTGCCGAGAGTTTAAATCTGCCTGCTTAAAATAACTGGTTAGACTGCTATGGTCTGTTTTAAGTACAAACTTTTTGCCTAGTAGATAATGCCTCCATACTCGGAGAGCATGCACTACTGCTGTAAGTTCTAGATCGTAAGCAGAGTATTTTTGTTCGTGTTCTCTTAACTTTCTGGACTCATAGGCTATTACCTTGCCTTCTTGAGTTAACACTGCACCGACTCCCTCCTTGCTGGCATCCGTGCACACCTCGTAGTCTTTGCTGGAGTCGGCTACCCTCAGCACGGGTGCTGTGGTTAAAAGCTGTTTCAACCTTTCAAAGCTGAGCTGACATTCCTTCGTCCATTTAAAAGGTTTGCCTTTCTTTTGTAAGGATGTAATAGGATAGGCAATCCTAGAAAACCCTTCGATGAACCGTCTGTAATACCCTGCCAGACCCATAAAAGATCTGATATCGGCCACATTTTGGGGTACTTGCCATTCCAAGATGGTTTTAATCTTTTCAGGATCCACCGCTATTCCTTCCGCAATCACCACATGACCCAGGTACTGGATTTCTGTTTTAAAGAAATCGCACTTGCTGAATTTAGCATACAGCTGATGCTTCCTCAGCATTTCCAGTACTATTCTCAGGTGCTTCTTATGTTCTTCCTCACTCTTGGAATAAATCAAGATGTCATCTATGAAGATCAGTACAAAATGATCTAAGAATTGGTGGAAAATGCCATTCATCAACCTCATAAAGGTTGCTGGTGCATTCGTCAATCCGAATGGCAACACTACAAACTCATAATGCCCATATCTGGTGCGGAATGCTGTTTTGCAAATATCCTCATCCCTGACTCGAATCTGATGATATCCAAACCTCAGGTCTATTTTAGAGAACACCTTGGCACCTCTCACCTGATCGAACAAATCATCAATTCTGGGTAGAGGATATTTATTCTTAACTGTCAGCTTGTTGAGTTGTCGGTAGTCCATACACATTCGTAAGGTTCCATCCTTCTTTCTAACAAAAAGAACTGGTGCTCCCTAAGGTGACACGCTTGGGTGGATGTATCCTTTATCTAATAACTCCTGCAGCTGCATCTTTAACTCTGTTAACTCTGGTATGCTCATTCTGTAAGGTGCTCTTGACACAGGAGTGGCTCCGGGTAGTAATTCAATAGTGAAATCAATTTCTCTTTTAGGTGGAAACCCTGGAATGTTTTCCGGAAATACATCCAGGAATTCCTGTACCACAGGAATATCTTGTATATCTGCATCTTTTCCTTTAGATTCATCATACCCTACTTGAATGGCATACAACTGACATCCCTTCCGAATACACTTACTCATTTGAGACGCTGTTATGGGGCGTAAATGCACAGGCTTTTTAATTCCTTTAATTTCCTTATGCGTACCATCTTGCGCCCTGTAATAAATTGTCTTTTCCTTACAGTCCACTAAGGTCCATTGTTTTTCCAACCAGTCCATTCCTAGTAACACATCATACGATCCCAATGGTATAATATTTAAGTCTACCTGTAGCTGCTGTTCTGCAACTTCTAGTATGCAATCAGCAATTTTCGCAGTTACTTTGCGTTTTGCTCCGGTGGCTAACTGAACTAACCATGAGTTTTTAAATTTCCGTTCTTTTAATTTGCAAACTTCCACTAGTTTAGGACTTACATAACTTAAACTAGCGCCAGGGTCTATTAAAATCGAAACAGGTTTAGACAGTATAGTACCTTCCAATTCAATCATTGTGGGTTGAAAATCAGCCTGTCGATCCTCCAAGGATGCGTTTATACGGGGTATGCTTCGTGCCACGTCCCCCACTGTTGATGCCTCCTGCAAGTTTGCCACAGTTTCACTCTGTTTCCGTTGTGGACATTTCTTGTAGTAGTGTGCTTCCCCACAGCCCCAACACTGTAGAGGGGGTTTCGAATTCTGCCCCTGCTCTGGTTTGCTTGATGCTTCTGTGGGTTTTTCTTCAGCTGGCCACTTGATCCTTTGATGGTTCTTGTTAAACTGTTTGCTGCCAGCGTTCCGTACTACCCCTTTAAAGTGGTTGCTTTTGCTGCTTTTAAAGGTAGAGGGATTCTTTTGATTTTTCTTGGGCTGCCAACCCTTTCCGCCATCCCCTTTGGTCTTATACTGCTGGTAACACATACATGCTTTCCGGACAGCTTCATCCATCGTTTGGGGGTTAACAAACTCTATTCTTTCTCTCATGAGAGCAGGAAAACTACTCAAAAATCTCTGTACCTTGGCTTTTTCTTCTCTGAGGTAAGGTACATAACGTAACAGAGAAGTAAATTTTGTGACATACTCATCCATGGTCATTTGGCCCAGCCGAAGATCATGAAATTCCTTGGCCTTATCATCATAAAATCTCTCTGTTAGATATTTATCTTTGAAGTACTACTGGAATAATTCCCATGTAATGTCCCGCTCATCAATGTTGCGAACATTTTTCACTTCCTCCCACCACAAGGTGAATTTCTCTCGCAACTGGTATATAGCCAATCTGGCCTTCAGATTGCTGCTATACTCATATACCTGAAAATATTTATTGATGTTAATCAACCATGCTTCAGCTGCTTCTTCCGCCTCACCATCAAACATTGGTGGCTTAATCTTACGAAACTCCCCCTGTAGCTCGACTTTCTGCCTCTTATAATCCTGCTGATCAGACAGATTTTCCGATTCTGCCTCATTGTTATTATGGTTTTTTCTCCTGTGAGAGAAACTCTTTTCAGTCTTTCCAGGAGTGTTGTTTCGGTTTTGCTGATCTTCTGCTTCCGTGGATAATTCTTTTTATGCACTGGGTTTCCGCATCTCATGATTTTGTTTATCAGATATACTCTTCAAAATATTTTCCTGGTCTTGCAACAGCTTTTCGTTGTCTTTTCGAACTCTAGTCATCTCTTCTTGTAACTGTTGTACTGTGTTTAACAGAAAAGCAATTTGTTGCTGCTGTTCTTCCAACAGTTTACTCATTTTCTGATGCTGCTCCACAGTTAGTTGAACCCACATCTCTGGGTTCATAACTGTTGGACCTTGAGTCTCGTTCGGTTGTGACAGAGATGCCATATCTTTTTCCTTCTTCTCAGTGCACTAATACACACACAGCTTTGTTAGTAGACCCTTAGGTTTCCAGTGTAGTAACCGGCTCTGATACCACTTGTCACATACATGCCCAAAAGTTACCATATAAAAAAAAAAATTATAACCTACTATTACCACAGTGAATATATTATTCGAACAATAATCATACGGAAAGTTTATGTCATCACACTAATTTCTACAAGCTATGGTACAGGAATAAATACTTAAATTTCTGGTACTAAATCCCAACAATTTTATGGTTCCGAGGTGTTTAATAAACTTGGCGCTATGGTTATCCATTAATACATAGAGTTCTGTGCTGAACTCATTACTTATCTCTGATATGGATTTGCGTATTAAACAATGTATCGTTGTGTCCAAACTTCCGCTTGGAGAATTACACCGATTGTGTTGTTGGATATTGTGATTATTGCAATCTGGTTTATGTTTAATAACGCCAACTCTTATGATACGACGAGTTCAACACCTGGGTTTATCTAAGCCCTCCCCGTGGCTTCGCACTTAATGCAATTTAATATTCGGTAGTACTGCCAACCCGGCTTGGCACAGCTATCCTCCCGGTGGCACATTCCCTCCAGTCTTTTCCGCGAAGATCTACACTCCAGCTCTAACTTGCCGATTTTCATTAGCGCGGGTTTCTGGAGCTTTCTCTTTCAGTAGACAGGAGAGTAAGGAGGAATGCTTTCCGGATTTCATCGGCGTCCATGGCGCCATTGGGATGCCTGTTCGTGACCTTTGCACAGTCTCATTTAAATTCAGGTTAAGTCGATACTCCACAGCATCTTGGTGAAGAAGATCGCATTTCCTTTCTGGTTTCTTCTTTTCTTCCTCGGGATATTTATCAGGCTGATAACTTGTTGTTCTTTTTTGTTAAGCAGGTTAAGGTTTTATTCTTAATGCATGCAAATGGCAGGGTGCAAGAAACCTGGAGCTTCCCCCTGCTTTGGGGTCGTTTTCTCTCCGGAAGGGTTCATTCAGTTTCAGGATGCGCTGGTAAGTTTTTCCATACGCCTAACCCCACCCACCTAAGCATCTGCCTGCAAGCATGCTTGTGTATAATGATATTTCTCGACTCTAAACAATAGTGGCAGCTATTGACCATTCCCTTCTCTGCTTATTTACAGGATAGCCCAAATTCGGAAAGTCGACTCATAGGTACGCTACTCATGCGACGACTACCCCACAGAGCTTCCTTGTTCACTGTTTATATCTTCTATTTACTATAGACTGCACCATAATCGATATTTAACTACTATTCTGAAAATTGGAGGTATGAACGGCCTCCTTCATCATGCTGCATCTAACAAGTTTCAGGCTCCTAAACCCAAGCTAACTATCAGAATCATTCTCTCAGGTACTACTTTCTGATGGCAGGAGGGAAAAGAACTTCTTGTCAATCCCTTGTCAAGGCTTTGGGCCTTCGACTGCCTCTGTTAGTTAGGGTCTGATTTAATGTGACAGAGTTTAGTTTCTCATTTTTTATTCCCTCGGTGCCTGTGAGTGACCCTTCTCCACCAGGGTTTTATGATATGTTGGACAGCGCTTACGGAGCATTTGCTTCGCAACATTGATCATGTTTAACTTACTATTTTATGGCAATTTTTGCGGTCCATATTTGTTTCGGAGATCATAGACAGTTCTTCTTTTGACTGTTAAATGTTTAATTATTTATGCATGTTCTTCTGAAGATTATCTGAACGCTATAGTATGAATCTTTTATTCCGACCCTTTTCCCACAGGGTAGCGGAAATCCTATTTCGGCGCTCTGTTTGCATGCGTAGCTGTCATGGTCTTTTCAATGTTTTCTATTTTGGCAAAAGGTTCTATGTTATATCTACTGCGTTCTATTTTATTTTCGTTTCCATATCTTGCAATACAGTTAATATGATTTTCAACTTTCCATGCTGACCTGTCGAGTGATGGACACTTATCATAGTGTTGTTAAACAGTAGTCCGTTACAGTTCTTACTGATATCTTGGATTTCTACTCGTTTTCTACCAAGTTCCACTACCAAGAAGGTTAATACTCTGTAGTCGATTGTATAAAGTTTCATTTTCTGTTCTCCTATCTGTTTCTTTCATTTAATCTAATATCAGACAGTTGCATGTAATAAATAAGAACAGAATGAATAAGAAAGAAACGAATAAATGCACCTGCTTATAGTTCTAACTTAAATGGGATCTTTCAGTGCCTCTACCGAAATTAAACTTGGATGTAACTCTTAGCCCAGTGTAATTACAAACTGGTTATTTTTAGACTTTCCTAAAGTAATTCCCGAAAAGAGTAAGAATTATAGACGCTGTACCTAAACTCGTTTTTCCGCTATCATTTTTATACAAGGCACATTTTCCATCTGTTTCTTTTACAATAAGACATTAAGGTAGCAACACAGCAGTACATATCTGTAAATCTATAGTTGAAATAAATCAAGATTACCACATTAGTACTTATCTGTAGGGATAAATCTGTCCAAGCTGTTGTCCACCCAACCTTCAAGGGAGGCTATCACATCCTCCGCTTGCCCCCTAGCTCCAGAAACTGATTGGTGCCACGGGATTAACAGTGGATTAACCTGCTGTGACCTCTGGATATCAATTCCAGTCACCAACAGTCAATTTGGCTTACACAAGGGTTTCCAAAGGTATTTTCAACTGGTCTCATACCAGCTCAAGAAAATACTTTCCCTTTCTTGCCCATTTTCCAGAACCCCCCTCCATCCTCTGGATTCCAACTTTATCCAATGAGGAGGGGTAACTGTTTCCAACTGTCCCCAACCACCATCTATTCTGAGAAACTAATACCAACAGCTTAGCAGCTTCCCTTCCATTCATTGTTTTCTTTTAAATAAATTCAAAAATAAAAATAAATAGGATTTTTTCTCAACATATAACCATTAAGTCTTTCTTATCAGAAATTAAAAATAAACAAATTGTTTAAACTAGTTAATGCTAACTAATCTTTAAATGAGGCTGTCACACGGTTTCAACACTGAATAGTGGCATTATTGCGCCGAGAGGCGCATTCTACAGCCCAGTATGACCTCGATGTGTAAGTATGTCGGAAGCCAAAAAAAAATGTCGGCTTGAACAATAACTTACATAAACATATAAATGAACAATTAAAAATTTATTAAAAATAAATTTAAACGATATAAACTTAAAATATGAAGAGTTTACTAACACTCAAAAAAGAGATATGATAAATAAATAATATATGGTAAATACGTAAAAATATAAATAAACCATAGGTATGGTAAATAAATAAAACCGATTTTTATATTACTCAGGAGGTATGGTAAATAAATATAAATATAAATAAACTAGAGGTATGGTAAATAAATAAAACCGATTTTTATATTTACTCAATAAACCACTTTATATTTACAAAAACTCAAAAACATGTTTTATTTAGGTGAAGCCTATGGGACAAATTATTATTAATACCATGAGCCAAATACCATGGGACAAATTATTAATAATACCATGTGAAAATACCATGGGCCAAATAATATATTTATAAAATAGGTATGGTAAATAAGTAAATATAAAAGAGGTATAAAGAGGTAAGGTAAATAAATAAAAATATATCAAATATGATTATAAATCAAGATCTAATTATATATGAAGTATAAGGGTCAAATACCATGGACCAAATTATTATTAATACCATGCCAAAAAAAGCATTATTAACCCTAACATTAATATTAAAATATTAATATTATTAAATTTAATATGTTTAGATTAATACAATATTAAATTTATTATATTGTAATATATATTAATATATCATGATATATGATAGAGGTGGGGAAATAGGGGGAGTGACAAGGGAGATATGGAGGAGAAGGGAGAAGAGGAATGAAGAGAGAGAGAGTGAGAAGAGTGAGAGAGTTAGAGAAGGGTAAGAGAGGGAGAGAGAGAGACATAAAGATGGAGCTAGGAGAGAGATAAGGAGAGAGGGAGGGAGAAGGAGAGAGGATTGGAGGGTAAAGAGTGAGAGAGAGAGAAATAAGGGGGAAGGGAGAGGGAGGTAGGAGAGAAAGGATGAGAGGAGGAGGAGAGAAGGAGGGATAGAGAGATGAAGCTGGAGGCGGAGCAAGGAAAGGAAGAAGAAATACATAGAGAGGGAGTGACAAGGGAGAGATGGAGAGAGAGTGTGTATGCTTATGGGTGGGATAAAGATACATAGGAGTAATGGAGACAAGGGGGGAGAGAAGGATAAAGGGATAGAAATAGTAAGATAGTTGGAGAGTGAGATAAAGTGATGGGGGAAGAGAGAGGATTGGAGGACAGAGAGAGAGAGAAAGAAAGATAGCTGGGGGGTCAAATAGAAGGAGGCGAGAGAGGAATGATGAGAGAGAGGAAGAGAGTGATGGGGGAAGAGAGGATTGTTGGGGAGAGAGAGAGAGAGCGAGAGAGAGAGAGAGAGATGGGGGAAGATAAATGGAGGTAGGAGATAAAGGGAGAGAGAGGAAGGAAAAGAGAGGGGACTTGAAAGAGAGGAGGAGAGAGGGAGGGATAGAAATATGGATTTGGAGGGGGAGAGAGGGAGGGATTGAGAGATGGAGAGAGAGAGAGATGGGGAGAGAGAAAGGGAGGTAGGAGAGAAAGGGAGAGAGAGGAAGGAAAGGAGAGGGGACTTGAAAGAGAGGAGGAGAGAGGGGAGGAGAGAGGGAGGGATAGAAATATGAATTTGGAGGGGCAGAGAGGGAGGGATTGAGAGATGGATCTGGATGAGGAGAGAGGAAGGGAAGAATAAATACATAGAGAGTGAGTAGTGGAGAGAGAGGGGGAGTGACAAGGGAGAGATGAAGAGGGAGTGTGTATGTTTTGGGGTGAGATAAAGAGACAAATAAGGAGATATGGAGAGAAGGGGGGAGAGAAGGAGAGAGAGAAGCATATGGTAACAAAGTTGGAAGGTGAAGATAGAGAGAGGGGGGGGGGGAGAGAAAGGAAGAGAGAGGTTGAAGAGAGGTAGGGAAAGAGATATGAAGATGGAGAGGGAGAGAGGGGGAGGTAAGAATAAAGACATAGAGGGTGAAAGGTGGAGAGAGAGAGAGAGAGAGGGAGTGATGAAGAACATGGAGAGAGAGGGATAAAGCGTAGCAGGAAGGAAGAGAGATAGAAGCGAGAGAGAGAGAGAGAGAGGGAGAGAGAGAGAGAGAGAGGAGGAGGAGGAGGAGGGAGTGATAGATAGATATATAGATTGGAGAAAGAGAGTTTATGTTTTGGAGTTGATATAGAGAGATAGAGTGAGATATAGATATAGATGTAAGGTAAAGAGAAAAAAATATAGATGGAGAGAAGGAGTGAGGGACAAGGAAATTGATAGATATGGAGTGAGAGAGAGTGTGTGTATGGTGGGGTGAGATAAAGAGAAAAAGAAGGAGATATGGATGGATATATAGATATATATGGGGGAGATAGGGAAGAAGGTTTCTTGCAGTAGATGCATTGATTTCAGTGTAGATGGTGATTTCTAATCCTATTTGATTTCTTGCACTAGATGAATTGAATTTAGTGTAGATGTTGATTTCTAATGATATTTGATTACTTACACTAGATAGATTGATTTTAAAGTAGATGATTTCTAACCCTATTTGATTTCTTGCACTAAATGCATTAATTTCAGTGTACATGATGATTTCTAATCTTATTTGGTTGATTTCACTAGATGCATTAATTTTAATGTAGATTTTGATTTTTGGTTATATTTGATTTCTTTCACTAGATGAATTGATTTCAATGTAGATTATTTTTAATCTTATTTGATTGCTTGCACTGAATGGATTGATTTCAATGTAGATGGTGATTTCTAATCCTATTTGATTGCTTTCACTAAATGCCTTGATTTCAGTGTAGATGGTGATTTCTGATCTTATTTGATTGCTTGCACTAGATGCATTAATTTCAATGTAGATGTTGATTTCTAATTATATTTGATTGTTTGCACTGAATGCATTGATTTAAATGTAAATGATTTATAATCCTATTTGATTCCTTGCACTAAATGCATTTATTTCAGTGTAGATGGTGATTTCTAATCCTATTTGATTGCATGCACTAGATGCATTGATTTCAATGTAGATGTTGGCTTTAAATCCTATTTTCCTACTTGCACTAGACTCATTTATTTGAGTGTAGATGTTGATTTCTAATCATATTTCATTACTTGCATTATATGCATTGATTTTAGTGTAGATGTTGTTTTCTATTATTATTTGATTTCATGCATTAGTTGCATTGATTTCAATGTATATGTTGATTTCTAATTTGATGTATGATGGTACATTAATTTTAAAGTCATTGGATTAATAGTGTGTGTGAAATGATTTCAGTTTAAGCACAAAAAATTATTGACAATGTACATTGATTTTTGCGTTATAGTATTTCAACCTATTAATATTGGAGAGCAAGAGAGACAAGGTATGATGTTTACTACAATAGCTCGAGCTAAATATTTAAATGGTTTACGATTCCAAGTGTCCTTTTCAAATAATCAATATGAAAATATGACAAAACTAACATGGGTGAAAATAAGAATAGTAGAAGAAAATAGTTTCAAATCGATCACAATGAAGACTTCGTAATTGACTACATTCTTATTATTCACAGTTTCTATCATTCAATATTATTACATTGTCACTTTGCTTTCAAAATTTTATTTCATCATTAAAGTTATGTTACAATATTTATCATCTCAACAAACTGAGGTAACTAATCAAATTTAAAATTAAAATGACTCAATGAATCTCAGACATATTTAACATATTTAAAATGGTTACGTTAATATTAGATGTATTTACATATTATTGATAAAATTAAGCATATGTTCCTCATATTATCGATAGATTTTCCTTGGTCGCACACGACTGAAACCAGCCTAGATCCATCTTAACTCTGGATCTATCAAGCACCGAGAGGGATCAAATCTCTCGAGGTGAAAACCTTTCCTCAATTTTTGCACACAAAAAAGAGGTTTTGACCTCGAGAGATTTGATCCCTCTCGGCGCTTGATAGATCCAGAGTTAAGATGGATCTAGGCTGGTCTTTAACCAAATCTCGCTGTCTCTTGTGCATGCTTTTCTTCTTATGTTTTTTATACTCTGCTGCTATGATGATGTCTTTCTTATTTCTGTATAATGTATAATTTCTAGTGATGTTTAAATACTATGAGGTGAATATAATGCAATACAATTATCTAAAGCAAAGAACAATGTGTATTTTATAAAATTAACAAATTTCTATAGGATTCTGTCGAGTCTCAAATTTGTCATCTTTTTCACCATTCAAAACCTCTATTTTTGGTCTTTTACTGCATCTTGTCACTAGTTCATTGCCCTTCTTAACATGTCTCTTCATGAATATACCGAAAAAATGTTATGAGTCTTAATGCAGTTAACCATTGTTATTTTCCTTTATTTTTTATGAATTAGAAGGTATTATTGTTTCTTTTAGTAACGATGGTTTGCCTAGCTATGTTCTTGTAGTTGTTATACCGTTCTTGTAATCAACCTTATAGGTTGGCTATCTACATAGTTCCAAGGGAAATTATGGAGCATGGGTTTTTTTCCTAGGGATTATTGAATGGATTTATGCTATTGAATTCGTACCTAGATCAATCTTGCAAGCCTCCATCTTATGATTTACAATTCAGAGAACTTGTGCCAAGAAGAGCTGAGTAGTGAAAGTGTGATTTTCGGAGAAATGAAGAAGAATATAGAAAATTCGTGACATGGGTTTTGTTCATAACATACTTAATTAGGTGATTCACATGTGGTTTCCCAAAAACAAAATTGGATTGGGAGATATGCATGGTTATTTCAAGGGTATCTTTCTAGTTGCAATCATTATCAAATTGTGTCCCAAACAAAGCAACTAGTTAGCGAAGGAACCAAATCCAACATATTCTTAGATGATAGTATGTTAAATAAATCATATATAATCAAATATTGAGTTTTTCTTCACCCAGGATCCACAAAAAAATACATAAAATATAATATCTTGTAATCTACCCATGATTTGGCAATCCATAATTTGGGCAATTGGTTTCAATTCGCCCCCTTGCTCTTTTCTATAAATGTATGGACTGAGGGAAGGTTGGAAGGCAGTAAAAAGGATGAGAGAGGAAGGATACTGGGTGGAATAGTGCAATATTGCAGATAGTAGCTAAGATTTTTAGGTCATTCATCTCCCTATAATGAAATATTGTTGATCATTAGCATTGTTAGCTATGTATTGTTGAAGATTTCTCTTTAGTGACAAAGTGATGATTATAGATGTTTAAATATCATGGGTGGAGTGAATTACTTTTGATGTCAAATAGCTTAGTTGTTTTCCTTTCATGCCAATAGATAGATCCCAATGTGTTTCATTTCATGCATTTATTATTGAACTTTCCTTGCTTACAGTTGTATGGTTTTGTGTGAAGGGTGTGCACTAAAGGAAATGGCAGCATTTGCTTCTCTACTGGTTGTACAATGATTTTTTGGCTCAGTGATGGTGACAGACAAATATCTTGTCAACCAAGAATATCATAAATAACCCTAGTGACCTCAGTAAATTTAGGATATTTTCCATTTCCATGCTTTGGTTTGGTGTGATTTACTTTTCACACAAGTGCTCTTAAATAGTTATTGTTTTACATTCCTTAGAAATAGGTTAGGAATATTATTAATGCCTTGAAATATGAAAATTTAGTGTATAATATATAAGTTTACAAACTCTCGGTTGATCATTTAATGTTGAATAATTAAGTAATTTGATCATTTTTTGGGGCCATTGTTGAGGAGGTGTTAAAAGAGATTAGGGTTTTTATAGTTTATTTTTTCCACAATTATGTTTTGTTGTAGTAAGTTTGATTTATTTCCTTAAAGTAGAATTTTTTTTATTCTCCTATGCGTTAATCCATGTGCCAATTGGAAGAATAACTTGTTGAGCAGAGGAAGGAATGATATTCCAAGGAATATCTCAAATATTGGTAGCAATTGAAGAACTATTTGTATCTTAGGTGGAGAAAATATTGACTACAATCTAAGACCTATCTACATTTCAGGTGGAACAATCCCTAGTTACAATCATAAACATATCTCAGCGAGGAAGAGAAGAGCAAGGGGCTCATGAACAAAAACAAGGAGAAGAGCCAAGAACTTTCCTTGACCATCCTTTCCAATATGCATAAGAAGCCAAAGAGTCACGAGAAATCATTGATGAAGAGAAGATATTGGAACCTAATATTGAGTAATTTCTTTTATTCCTAGATATGTTGTACATTTAAGAGAGCAATCAACAAGCCTTGGAAGATCTTTATGGCACAATGAAGGAGGACATGACAACAATTGTTAGTGAACTAAAGAACCAATGATACATAGATCACATTGAATCTTAGCTCAACAAGGTTGTCATCACACAACATTCCTCCACCATTCAATAACTCCTAACACCATATCAGTCAAAGAAATTGATTCTTCATATTCTGGTATTCATCAAAGCATGTCTTCAAAATTCAAATATGAGTACATTTATAATTTTGTTGCACACATAGATTTAATGAAAATTTTCTTATAATTTTTGGCTAGACCATCCTCACAAATTCTTCATATATCCTCATTCCTATGGAGTTAAAGAGAGTTCCATATACCATTAGAAAGGTCTCATAATAAGATATTCAAGCATATGTCTTATGCTCCCACATGAGCAAGGTATTTAGAGTAAAAATTCCTTCGAAGATAGGGTATCCAAATGAGGTAGCAAGAAAAAATTAGGTACATCTAAACAATATTTCCAACATTCTCCATCTTGCAATCTTTATCTTGGACAGGTGTAGACTCCCCTTGTCTTTGTCAACAATGAAAACAATATTTCCAGCAATCTCCCCTAAATTTGACATTCTCGATCTCCCCCTAATTTTCATATTAGTGACAACACAATACACAACGCCCATACATGACTTTAATCACAATATTCTCTGGCAATGCTTCGATATTTACCAATTTTATACTTCTCTTTACAACCAAAAATCATATTCTAATGGTGACTCTACAACCAACAATCATATTCTAGTGAAGAAATATGGGTCTCTAACTCGTATCCTTTAACTTAATTGTTTGGCGATTTATTGTTGGATAGTAAATATTAATATTCATTCATGTAATAACTTAAGTTTAAATACTCAACATACTTTGTATCATTAATAGTTTAATTAGTAATCCTTAGTACACTTTTAATACACTTGCACATTATATCATTCCAAACATAAACTGCCATTAGATGGATTATTTTCACACCAATTACATCTTATCCATCATTCCCAAAAGCTATATAATAACTAATCTTTAAAAAAAAAAATCATTGCAAGAGATTCTAACACCCATAATTTCTTTGGTCTAATGTCACTTATATGTGATAAATTTCTCATTGGTAAACACTTTGGAAGATTGAATAACTTTGAAGCAAAACCACATATCCTCTACTAAAAGACAAATAAATAAATTAAACCCATAACCTTCCAAAATTGGAAATCATACATCACAAAAAAGCCAAATCAATTGTCTCATCTCAAAAGCAAATAAATAAATTAAACCAACAACCTTCCAAATTCTCAAAATATACTTCCCAAAGAGGTCAAAGTCAACTATCTCACCTAAAGGATGAGAGTTAAGCACTACATAGATGCATAATGTTTGATTGATTCCACGTACAACCTCATAAAATATTTATTTATTTTTTCTTTCTTTTATATAGAAATATATATAACAAATGAAGGAGAGTGTTACAAATATTTATCAAATTTTATCAAAATTTTCACAATTTTATCTTTTTTCAATTTAGTTGAATATCTATTAGTTTTATATATTTTTTAGTTTTTTATAATAATCATTTGATTTTTTTTAATTAAAAATTATACACTTAAATTTAAATTCAATATTATTTTCATATTTATATATAATATTTTATTTTATTAAAAATTATGAGATTTATTTATCATATCAATTTTTTAATATAAATAAATTAATAAAATTTAATTTTCTTTACTAATATATTTTGATTTTTAAGTATTCTTTTATTTTTTATTTTAGAGATAGTATTTAATATAATATTTTTTTTAAATAAAGTTAAATTAATAATTATTTGAGTTACATTTACTTAAGGTGAATATTGTATAACTCTCTATATATATATATATTTAATTAGAGGAACTTGTAATTGGGTTCATCTTATTATATGAATGAAGTCATAAGTATACTACTTTGTTTTCACAACAATCACCAATTAAACTACTCAAAAAAAATTATAATAATTTAAATTAGTCTTCAAAATTAATTTATAAATTTATTATAAATAATATGTAAATTTATTATAAATAATATGTTTTAAAATTTAAAAGATATTTAAAAATACATATAATATTATCCTAACAATTGTGAAATAAATTATGATTATAAAAATAAATTATACACACAAATCGCAAGTATCTATGATGGCAACCCATAAAAGGGAAAAGGTGAATAGAGACTAGACTTGTCAGCAAAAACTTGATGATTAGAGAATCTAAATACAAAAATATATCGTGGAGGGCTTTCACTTAATCCATATTCCTACAAAAAATATAATATGGAGGGTTTTTACTTAATCCATATTCCTGAAATGTGTGAATATCATATTCTTTTTAGAATCATGACGGAGGCCATGATATAACAAGAAGTTGTTAGATTAATAATTATCTTTAAATTAATCTATAATTTTTAGCTAGATTATTCTCACAAATTTTTTATATCTCCTCATTCTTATGGAGTTAGAGAGAGTGTTATATACCATTAGAAAAGTTTCATAATAAGATATTCAAACATATATCTTATGCTCCCACTTGAGCTAGGTATTTAGAGTAAAAAATCTTTCTAAGATAGGGCATCCAAACGAGGTATCAAGAAAAAAATAGGTATCTAAACAATATTTCCAACAATCTTCATCTTGCAATATTTATCTTGGACATATGTAGACTCCCTTGTCTGTGTCATCAATGACAACAATATTTCCAACAATCTCCCCTAAATTTGACATTTTGATATCAATGACAACACAATAGGCAACACCCATACATGACTTTAATCACTATATTATCACAATAATATTTCCAAAAATCTCCCCTAATTTTGACATTTTGATTTCAGTGACAACACAATAGGCAACACCCATACATGACTTTAATCACAATATTCTCTGGAAATGCTTCGATCTTTACCAAATTTATACTTCTTTTTACAACCGAAAATTATATTCTAATGGTGACTCTACAACCAACAATTATATTCTAGTGAAGAAATATGGGTCTCTAACCTGTATCCTTTAACTTAATTGTTTGGTGGTTTATTATTGGAGAGTAAATATTAATATTCATTCATGTAATAACTTAAGTTTATATACTCAACCTACTTTGTATCATTAATAGTTTAATTAGTAATCCTTAGTACACTTTTAATATTCTTGCACATTATATTATTCCAAACATAAATTTCCATTGGGTGGATTATTTTCACACTAATTACATCTTATCCATCATTCCCCAAAACTATGTAACAACTAATCTTAAAAAAAAAAAAAAATTATTACAAGAGATTCTAACACCCATAACTGCTTTGGTCTAATCTCACTTCTATGTGATAAGTTTCTCATTGATAAACACTTTGGGAGGTTGGATAACTAGGAAGCAAAACCACATCTCCTCATTTTCTAGTGCCCAAAAAATGAAAATAAAATAAAATAACAAATGAAGCAAATAAATAGATTAAACCTATAACTTTCCAAAATTAGAAAACATACATCACAAAAGGACCAAATCAATTTTCTCATCCGAAAATAAAATAAATAAATTAAACATATAACCTTACAAATTCTCAAAATATACATCCCAAAGAGGCCAAAACCAACTATCTCACCTAAAGGATGAGAGTTAAGCATTACATAGGTGCATAGTGTTGGAGGCCAAAGTCAACTATCTCACCTAAAGGATTAGAATTAAGCACTACATAGATGATGATGATGATGATGTTGATGGTTAACGTCCACTAGGACCAATCTTTGGTCTATCGGACCTAAAGAAAAGAGTTATTTAGTTTGATTTTAAGATTTTATTCCTATGCTCAAAAAGCTTGGAGAGAAGCCTCGCAAGCTCACTATAATTTTGACATCTTAAAAGGCTAGGAAGGTCAGTATTGCAACAAATATTATGAAATTGAGCTCTAATGTGGTTGTACATGGGGCACTCTAAGAGGAAGTGATTTTCATCCTCGATGTTCATATTCTCACAGAGATGGCAGATCCTTTCCATCCATGTTGTTTTAAGAACTGTCCAACGACCTGTTTCACTATGGAGCTCATGAGAGTTTGTTCTAATCTTGGCTATATTAATTTTCTTCTTTGAGCTAGTTAAAATAGAGAGATACTTTTGATCTTCTAGGGTGGGGTTGATGACCTCCTTATAATATATTAATTTTCTTTTAGTTGTTAGATCTTTCTCACACTACATTTTTTCTTTGAACTTAGAAGTAGCAATTTTCTTAATGTTATTAATGTTTTGCAAAGCAACATTCTCGTCGATCTCCCAATGGTTTAACTAGGCCCTAGTGTCTTTATACCAACCTCGTTTAAGCCTTAGGTGGTTTTGGCTAGAATTTAAAGCTAGCTTAGGAAGTCTATGGTCTCCTATGCTATTCAGCTTGTGCTTGTACAACAGAAGCCTAGTCATAGCTAGGCTCTCGATAGGGGAAAGACCCACTTTTATAAGGAGAATAGGATAGGGTGTATTGCTTTTAATTTTAAGGTTATATGTTATAAAACGCTTCTGGATTTGCTCAATCTTTCTCTAGGATTCTTTAGAGATGCTGCAACCCCAGACCTCACATCCATATAAGATAACTGGAGTGACTAAAGTTTCAAAGAGGAACTTCTTTCTATCCCACATTATGAGGTTTTTCGTTTTACAATTAATTTCAAGACCAAAATAATCTTTCCACCCCCCATTAATCCTTTTCTGAATGCTATAGTTCCAGTTGAGCTTGTGATGAATATAAATTCCTAGGTACTTGTAAGAAGACACTTCCTCCAAGTTACTATTGTCATACATAATATTAGCGTAAGTGTCCTTCTTGGATTTGATAATCATAACTTTTGTTTTGTCAGTGTTAATAGACATACCCATGGTAGAGCGGAAATCCTTAAGAAGTCTAAGTTGCTTATCAAGATCATATGGGCACCTTGCGAGAAGAACAATATCGTTAGCATAGAGAAGAAGGATTATGAATATCCCAGCTAAGATCGTGCCAGCACATCCTACTTCCTCTAAACAACCTTCTAGCTTGTCGATGTAAATGCCATATAGGGTAGGGGAGAGGGGGAAACCTTGTTTAACTCCGATATTACACTTAATATCTTTCGACCACCCCTCATCGCTCTTTAACTTGCCAATTACATTCTCATATAACCTTATAGCGGCCGCTCTTAGCTCGAAAGGAACATTTAGGTCTTCTAATCTATTCCATAGATTGTTTCTAGGAACCGTATCGAAATCCTTTCTAAAGTCCACAAAGCAACATAAGAGATTGGATTTATCATTGCGGCATTCCTCCACAATGATCCTAAGCATAATGAGGTGGTCCGTTGTTGAGTGTTGCCTTCTAAAACCCGCTTGGCTTTTAGCCCACTTACCTTCACTTTCAAGAAAAATGCTCAACTTCTTTTCCAAAATAATACCATATAACTTGGCTAAGAGAGGGCTGATCATAATTGTCCAATAATTAGAGGGGTTATTTGTATCCCCACTTTTAAAAGTAGGGATAATGAGGCTTTGAGTCCAAGGTTTAGGGAACCCTTGCTTGACCGCTTGGTTGAAAAGCTTGCCGAAGTGGGGGATGATTCATAAAGCTTTTTAAGATAGGAATTTCAGTCGTGTAAAGAAATTTTATTATTATCTTTAGTTTTCCTAGTTAGAATCTGCCAATTTTGAGAGATTCATCAACAACTTCCTTAATTGCTCTCCTCGCACTTTTACAATCTTTGTCATACCATGGGTTGGTTTTGCTATTTATTTTATTACTTGAGACTTCAATTGAGAACTTGTTAATAGAATATGTCATACCATGGGTTGGTTTTGCTATTTCTTTTATTACTTGGGACTTCAATTGAGAACTTGTTAATAGAATATGAGAGGGTTGTAGTAAAATTATGATAGAGGTCATCTATGTTGTCTATAATAGATAAAGGAAGCAAATTAGTTTTTAATTCATTTAGAAAGAGATCGTTTTTATTTCTATCAAAGATTAAGTTCTTTTGACTTTGACTTTTCATAGTGTTTGATTCCACCTACAACCTCATAAAATATTTATTTATTTATTTTCTTTCTTTCTATATATATAATATAGACAAATGAAGTGAGACTTTTACAAAGATTTATAAAGTTGTATCAACTTTTTCACAATTTTATCTTTTTACAATTTAGTTAGTTGAACATTTATTAGTTTTATATATTTTTGGTTTTTTATAATTTAATTTGTTATAAAATTATTTGATT
Organism: Pinus albicaulis; assembly: GCA_034641835.2. Lineage (NCBI taxonomy): Eukaryota > Viridiplantae > Streptophyta > Pinopsida > Pinales > Pinaceae > Pinus > Pinus albicaulis. The sequence goes on along the minus strand of CM076581.1, from coordinate 62,945,861 downwards.
TTTTTTAAATTAAGAATTATACATTTAAATTTAATATTATTTTCAACTTTATATATAATATTTTATTTATTAGAAATTATAAAAAAAAATTATTATATCAATCTTTTTAATATAAATAACTCAATAATTTTTTTATTTTTCTTACTAATATATTTTTATGAAAAAATTGTAAGTAATTTTATTATTTCTTATTTTAGAGATATTTAATATAAATTTTATTTATTTTTTAAATAAAATTAAATCAATAATCATTTTAGTTAATTAAGGTGAATATGTTAATTTTTTATTATATATATATATATATATGATTTTGTTTCTATATTTGTGAGGAATTGGTCATTAGGCTGATCTTGTTTGTTATAGTGGAATCAATTCGGATATCTATTATTATAACTTGTGAATCACTCAACTTCAACTTAAAGTCATGAGTAAACTCTGGGACTTTGAATCCAAAATCTTTTAATAAATAATATTTTATTTTCACAACTATTATCAATTAAATTATTTAAAAAAATTATATAATCATTTAAATTAATCTTCCAAATTAATTTATAAATTTATTAAAAATATTAAAATATATTTTAAAATTTTAAAAACATATTTAATATTATCCTAATCATCATGGAATCAATTCTGATTATAAAAATGAATTATAGTACACACAAGTTCGCAAGTCTCTATAATTGAACCCGTAAAAGGGAAAAGGTGAATAGAGACTAGACTTGTGGGCTAAAACTTAATGATGAGAGAATCTCAATAAAAAAATATACTGGGGAGGGCTTTCACTTAATCCATATTCCCACAAAATATAACATAACGTGGAAGGCTTTTACTAAATCCATATTCCTCAAATGTGTGAATTTTATATTCTTTTTTACAATCATGATGGAGGTTATAACAAAACAACCAAATCAATAAAGTATATCATTCATATAATTATATAATTATATGTAAAGTATATAATTATTCATATTTATTTTTGAATTTTTTTTAAGAAAAGAAATATAAAAATTAAAGTAGATGATGGTAGGAAAATAATTTAAAAACTAAATAAATAAATTAAGTTGTCAAAAATTGATAAATAATCTAGTATATATTTATTTTAATTTGGATCTACCAAAAGTTAAGAGGCATCAAATCTTAGAAGATGCAAATTTCTTTTTGAGTGTAAAATTTAAAGAAAGATTTGGGGCTTAAGAAATTTGATTCCTCTCATCACTTGGTAGATCATGCATCTATGTTAGTTCTTAATAATATTATTATATTAAGAATTTTGCTTTTGTGATCCATAAATTGTGATTAAAATCTTTCGGTGAAAATCACATCAAAATAGATTATGTCCAAAAGATTTTGACCTAATCTATTTTGATGTGATTTTCACCGAAAGATTATAATCACAATATTATTATATTATATAAATTTCACATGTTTATATATATATATATATATATATATATATATATAAACATTCTCGTTTTTAATTTGATTAAAACTTTAATTTAAGCTTTATGGGATATTCGTTGAATATTTTTTAATAGTAATGAAGATAGAGGATTTAAATATATCTCAAAAATAATTATAACCGTTTTACTTTTAGATTTAATTAAAAAAAGTTATAAAATTAAATTAAAATATTTTAACTATAAATTTTCCGGGAAATCACATAAAATATTTTGGAACCGATGCGTTTCGAACTACCAACTGTAGTTCATCATCAAGATTAAATTAAATTAAAATAATATTTTTTTTTTTATTGTAAAATTAGTTATAGATTTTAGACATGTGATAATGATAAGCCATGGTATTGGCTCATAGTATTGTAACAAAATCTATTTACAAGTTAATAATATCCATGGTAATTTTATTGTCAAGACATGTGGTAATGATAAGCCATGGTATTGGCTCATAGTATTGTAATAAAATCTATTTACAAGTTAATAATATCCATGATAAAGTTCGCATGAATATCTATGATTAAGAATCTTCTTATATTATAAGTTTAGTATAAGTATTAAGCTTTTATGTACTTATTACTTAAATTTAAACATGGTTATAAAATCATTATTTTAATGTATAAGGTAAAATGGAGCTCTATATATAATGTCTTTTATTTTATTAAAAATAATAATTATATGTAATAAAAACAAAATTACATTATAATAAATTCAATTTTATTATTTTTATTAGTTTTAACGTTTTATTATAATTTGTTGTTAAATTGTAATTTTGTTTTTATTTAAAAAATCACAAACAAATTTTTAGATAAAATATAAATTATTATTATTATAACTTTTAATCTTTTATTAACTTTTTAATGCAGATATCTAAATTTTTAGAAACATTTACACCGTGACTACAATATTGGCCTCTTACTAAGCTATAGAGTGTCTCTGTGTAAAAATTGAAATAGTTATTTATTAGTTGCAAGTTATAGGGATTAAATTTTTTTAATTTTGGATAAATTTAAAATTTTTTAAAAAATTTTAAATCAAGATTTAAATGTTTTAAAATTGTAATTTTGAGATACTAGAATTTTAATTATAGTAAAAAAATGTGACAACAATTTTTTATGTTAAGATGGGAAAATAGATACTTATTAACACATAAAATTATTGAGAACTCAACAATAATTAAATAATGATACATATATAAATACAATGAGTTTTGTTTCAAGATAGGAGAAGTATCTCCGAACTCAATGTGTTGGTTGAGGGAATATTTCAACCTCACACTAAACTAGGAAGATAACTAATTGGAGAGAATCTCTCAAACCAACTAAGCCTCAATAACCTCCTAGAAACTAGGAAAGGCTCATTTCCCTAAAGACTAGAACCCTACCTAATTATCAACAATAATTAATTAAACAACCAAATAAACATGACATACACATACATAACACAAGTGGGAGATGTATACTCCAACATTCCCCTTTAACGACTGTTTGTCTTAATCTTCATTCGTTGAGGTCTTCAACTACATATTCTCTATAGCACACACTCCACTACAAACTGAAGTACCTACTAAACAACAAATTCTACCTCTGGTCCAACTTGAAAATTTAACTTTGTACCTTGATGATGCACACATCACTAAACTATCAATGTCCATATAAAGAAACACCCATCCACCAAAATCCTTGGGCACCTAACTGCTGCAACCACTAGTTAACTAGGATGCTTCTTTGTGTATATGGTTCATTCAATCTATTGATGAACACCCCCTGAATGTAAAACTTCACATCTCAGGGTCTACAACCAACATATGGTCCACTCAAGTGTATCCAACCAACACATGGCCCACTTTTCAAATTGTTAAAGAACTCTCTGACAAAGGCTACTGAAATAAACTAGACAGGCTTATCAAAGTCATCATCAAGGTCACATGATAAAGGGGTATGCATGCCTATCAAGGTCTTACAACGATATGTCGTTTTCCTGTTACAAAGATATGGGTACAATACATTCCACCTCATGGAGATATTAGGTACTTCAAACATATTCATGGACCACTATATGAACTTAAAAATATATATATAAAGACTTCCTACAGCATGTGTGATTCACATAACAATATGGTCATGGGTTTGTTTTATTCAACACACCATTAAAACTTTTACCTTTCTTTGTCCATTCATCACTCAATTTTATTTTTTTTATAACCACTATTTGTTGCTTCCATAGTGCTTTAACATGCACTATCTCTAATGTCTCTAACTCAAGCATTACCACTTTCTTTTTTTGTACCAAACTCCAAAGATATCGCTATTGTATTAAGGATATTTATGTCCTTACTACAAACTCACCATTCCTCTCCAAAAATCCAGCCTACATCGAAACGTAGTTTGCTCAAGTGAGAATAATAAAGCATGCTTCCACCTCAAAATGTGTTCATGATCATCGCTTTACCTAAATAAATTTCTTCATGTACCAGTTGGAAACCAAAGTACCAATAATACCTCAGATTAACCGAACCAAAGTACCAATAATACCTCAGATTAACCGAGAATCGGTTGTACTCTAGGGCCTAACATCAATATGACCATGAAAATTGAGTTGTTGGCCATTCTATAGATCTACTTCCAACTATTGAGATACATGGGTTCCATTTGTTGTACTTTCCAATTATTTAGGTAAGTAGTCTGGAAATGGGATGTATTCATCTCAGTCTCACATTTTATTTACACGTGCCAAAAATGCCTTATAGTGCACCATTTGAAAAATGGTTCATGGAGAGAAAAATGTGGAAAGACTTCATTTCCAACTACAATACACTTCTTACAATGTAGACTTAGGAATGATATTACATCATGAAAAATATTGCAGCGCTAAATTCATTAACAAGAGATACATGACACAATGATAGGAATATTTCCTTCCTCCCCATTCGCTCACATATTAGGCATCTCCATATTCATATTTAGCATATTGATTCAATTATAGTCTTGTATCTCCTTAGTTTTCTTGTCATTTATTAGAATAGAGATTTTTTTTTTTTTTAAATAATTTCATATTGAGGTCGCTAATCTCAATATATATAGTAACTCCAAAACCAATAAATTAAAAATATTTTCATCGACACCACCACCATCATGGATTGACACCAATATATAAAAAGAAAATTTGATCCAATGATATAATATCTAACTCCTAGTCCTTTCTCTAACAAAACTAGTACAAATGCCAATGCATGGGTGTACTTTACAAAACCATTTTCACAAAAAAATTATTGTCTACACATCCTACCTTTTAGTGGGCGACTGAAAGGTGAAGGCCATCTAGACTAGAGAAACATGATAGTGTCATCACATCCCTCTTCCCAATTATCACTGTTGTTAGCCTTAATATAGGTACAAGTGGCAAGGCTAGTAGTAAGGCGGTAATCCATAAGATCTTCGAGTCACCACATCAGCGTAGCGCCATTATTTTCCCCTTGCCATATGTGTGCCACTTGGTGGTACAAAACACCTATGATGTCATTCTCTACATCATGCTAGTATTCTACAATGTACTCAAATCTCAATTGGATTTCATTATTTTCCTCATAGGCACCTTAGCCCAAGATTTCCACTTATCAACATAGCATTTTTTTTAGATCTCTCACAACTCAATCAGATGCTTGAAAGGGGATAAACATGTAGAAAATGACTCAATTTCTCTCTTCCTACTACAAATATAGTGGATAAAAATCCCATGGAAAAAACACATATCACTTCGACACAACAAAAAGATAGACTACTCTACTCTCCATTTCCTTGGGCTCTCCCATGAGAGTGTCAAGCACAATGTCACTATAATACCATCCTATGATGGGAAAGTAGAAATTTATTAACACACAAAATGATGGATAGCTCTACATCAATAAAATAATATTACACATTTAAATACAATGAGTTTTTTCTTAAGATAAGAAAATTATCTTGGGCACTCAATCTATTCGTTAGCTAAGGAAATATCTCAACCTCACACCAAAATAGGAAGCTAACTAGTTGGAGAGAATCTCTCAAACCAAACAGGCCTCAAAGACTTTCCAGAAGCTAGAGACTAGAACTCTAACTAAGTGTGGCCAATAAGTAAACAATCAAATGAATAGGATAACACACGTACATAAGACTAGTAGGAATCATTTACTCCAACAATATAAACTAAAAATGTTGCTTTGGAATTTCTTTCGTAGCAATAAAATCTTTTTATATATTTTTTTTCAATATTAATTCTAATTATCGTTTTTTTTAACAAGAACCGAGAATGGTTATAATAATAAAAGTCATTGAGCTACATGATTTAGATAAGCAAGTTGAAACTAGTGGACATGGTCATAATGGAGTATGTATCAACGACCATCTACAAAATACTGACATTGAAGCTTTTGAACAAAACGCGAATATCTAAAATATTTCACTTATACATTCGCCAACACTAACCTAACAAAAACCAAAATTTACAAAATATCACAATGTTACATTAAACCATGAGGAATTATTCCTTCACTTTGATTTCTAAGTCTCTTGATTGACCATTATGGAAGGGGAACATACCCCCTTTTCACTCACCATTATGGAAGGGGAACATACCCCTTTTTCACTCACCACCAAAATTCACCGTGATTTAGACTTGATCTCAAATTAGCCATGTGATCAACCTTGAGGTTGTTTGATCTAAGAACATGGAGACATTTCTTCTTGGGGATAAACTAATACAACTAATAAATACATTTGAAAATCTGACTTAAATTTGTATCTGAGGGGAGAGGTCATGAATATAAATGGTGAATTATATTCAAGGAATCACAAAAAACAATCACCTCTTGAATTCCTAGATTCACAATTTGTCTCAAACTCTTATATAAAACATAGGTTTGAGCACGTGAACTAAACCCCAAGCATAGCTATGTTCTTGTTTCTCGAATAAAAAAAATCAATCTTCTCCCTCTATACTCATTTTTAAAATTCGCAAATTAAAAAAAAAAACAAATTAAAATCATGATATTTATATTAATAAAGTATCTATAATAAGCTAGCACTTTTATTGTGCAATTAATTAACACATTAATATATCTTTTTATTTGATTCTTTGTAATTAATTTTTATAAATTTTCAATTATACTTTTATAAAATTATATATCATTGTATTTTTTTATTTTATAATAATAATTTTTTTATAATTTTTCAATAATACTTTCATAAAATTATATATATATATATATATATATATATATTTTATAATAATTTTTTTTAGAGAGGACAAATTTAATTTTTTAATTAAATTCAATTATCTAATGAGAGTATACCATTTATATTTTAATAAATTTTAACGTGTATCCACGATAACAAAACGTTTTATTTTTATGACTTATTATGTTATTTGTTTTAATGAAATGGACTTTACTATAGTTGGAAATGGAAACATCTCCTCTCTTGCTTTGAAAGTAAAATATAAATATGAAAATGGTGTTGGGTGTATTTGGACATTTAAAGTACTCTTTTATTGCCGTTGAAAATAAAAAGGTCTCCATTTTATAAGGAGTTTTGTTTTTATCACTTCATTGTACATAGTACATAGCCCGTTAGAAATATCTTCCTATATAAAAATAAAAAACCTACTTATGTCATGTTTATATTTTTATGAGGTTGTATATAAAAATATATTTTATAAAGTCCCCTATAAAACAAATTATTCCTATTAAAGCTGACATTGATGGATGTGAAAACAAAATCATCTACGGTTGAATATAAAAGATTTAGTGTGAATAGTTTCCCATATATTATGGGAAGCAACTTTATAAGGGGATTACATACTATATCAACAACCAAAATGACAAAGTGGGAGTTGATAAGCTTGTGGAAAATTAAAAAGGGTAAAATTTTAAATTCATACAATATAGTTTTGATGAGGTTTTTGGTCGAAAGGGAAGGGATTATTGGTTAGATTACTTTGAAATCAACCTACTATTGATGTTGCACACCACATGCTAGGTTGTGTAAACATCGACGTAAAGGAATGATAGTTGTTTTAATATTCTGATGAGGGAAGATGGGGGATGTGGTAATCATGAAGGTTCATAACGGGTCATATCTGCAAACTATGGTGGAGGCACATTATTGTAGAGTATGGTGGATGCTTTGGAGATGAGGCCGTTATTGAAGGAACTAGACCTAGTTCAACCATGACACGAATCCCATGTGCAAAAATTATGAACCAGAGAATACATTGAAAGGAGATTATTGGGTGATGATGATAGGGAGTTTGTTATAATGTGGGCCAAATGGATGTGTATCCATTATTTTAGCCCTTGGAAAAAAATGGGCAACTCTATAATCGTCCTCAATTTTTCCAATGGAGGGTGTTGAGCCACTTTCCTAAAAATTGTGCAAACTATTGCATTTCATCATGATTCCTCTTCTAATAAGGCATAAAAATAATACATCTAAAATAAAATAAAAATTGTAAGCCTCAGTGGGTGGGGTCCTCTATCATTTCATAGTTTCATATTTTCAAATAAGAATAAGGTGTTACAAACCTGTCCAGGTAAGGACACAATACATTGTTCATCAAACACATGAAAGTGGTTGGAGCATTGATAAGACCAAAAGGAACCACCACAAACTCATAATGTCCATATCTTGTATGGAATGCAGTCTTGTAAATGTATTCTTCCTTGATGAGAACCTGATGATATCTTGATCTCAAATCAATCTTTGAGAACATTGTTTCTCCCTTCAGCTAATAAAACAAGTCATCAATCTACGACAATGGATACATGTTCTTGATAGTCACCTTGTTCAAATGTTTGTAATCAATGCACAATCTAAGAGTACCAGCCTTCTTCTTTACAAACAATATTGGTGCACCCCAAGGCAATACACTAGGCCTTATGTCTCCTTTATCAAGCATTTTCTTAATCTACAACTTCTATTCCACCAACTCTAAAGTGCTCATCTTGTACGATGCCTTAGATGTTGGTGCTACTCTTGGCATCAACTCAATAGAAAATTCCACCTCTCTATGAGGAGGAAACTCTGAAATATCTGCAGGAAACACATCCTGGAACTATTGCAAAACAAGATACTTCCTCAAGACTTAATCATCCTCATCTGCCTTCCCTTTTTCACTGGAAATATGAATTGCAAACAATACACATCCATTCCAGCAATTGCGCTTTGCCTACATAGTTCTAACCATTCTCACTAATGTAGGCTTCTTATTTCCTTGCAATATTCTCCTTTCACCATTATCATCCAAGCACTCAATAGTCTTATCATAACAATCCACTTTAGTCTTATGAATGAACAATCAATCAATGCCCAGAAGCATACTATATGATCCCAAAAGAAGCACATTTATATGTGTTGATGTAGCCATGCCATTCATCTCAAATGCACAAAATATCACCCAATGATGATCTCTTCTCTTGGTCCCTGTATCCAACTACACCAACCAATATTATGCATGAACTTATTTATTAAAGGAACATTTATCCACCAGGTTAGCATTAATATAACTATAATTATACCCAATACCAATCAAAATATAAATAACTTGATCACAAACTTTACCTTCCATCCTAATAATGGATGCTTGACAATTTGTTTTCTTACTATCCATTGTTGCATAAATCCAAGGAATACTTTGCCCAACATCTCCAACTATTTGTGCCTCCTGAGCACTGTAAATTTGAGGTATGCCACCCTGGTGCGATGGGTACTCACTCTTGCGATGCTCTCCAGCACAAGTCCAACACCTCAAAGGATTCATACCATCACCCTTATTCTACTACTCAGGCTGAAATCCATGTCCTTTGTCAACTACATTTAACTTCTTGTAAGGTGCTACATTCTCCTTGTCATCTGCATCCTGAAGTATTCCTCACTTCTAAGCCCACTTTCCTTTAGTATTCTCATTCCTTTTCCAATCCTGCTTAGGCTAAAACTTGCACATATATTTCTCATAACAGTGCTTCATCTTCTCAATTACTTCCTTCGATGACCAAGGCTCGTCATACTCAATCTGATCTTTAAATGCTAAAGGAAATCCATTGATCAACCTTTGGACCTTTGTCTTCTCATCCTTGAGGTAGGTAGCATACCTCAACAACTCTAGAAACTTGGACGTATACTCTTCATTTGTCACAGAACCCATATTAAGCTCATAGAATTAATTGGCCTTTCAGACATAATATCTCTCAGATAAGTAATTATTCCTAAAGAGTCTTTCAAACTTATGCCAACTCAACTCCTCTACCTTGATGCCTCTGACATGATTCACATATTCCCACCTGATATCTTATTTTTTCTTAAGACTAAAGATATTTATCCTAGCTTTCATATGCTCTGAATAATCATGCAATCTGAAGAACTTCTTCATCCCAAGTATCCATGATTCTACATCTTTTGATTTCTTCACATCCCCATCAAAAGTAGGAGACTTGGCTTTCTTGAACCCCTTTGGAAAATATTTCTTCTCACTCCTCCTATAAGGATGTTAGCAGTAATGACAATGATGTCTCTGAGAACCATAGCTAGAAGAAAATGTATGAGTGCTAGCCCACCTGTCAGGTGTATCCAAATATCTTCCACCTCTGACTCTATCATCTTTTTCCAACCTATTACCTTTATGAGACCCATTGTCATATGCCCCGTTTTCCTTTTCCTCCTGTCCATGAATGATCCCCAGTTGTCCCCTCTTCTAGAAATTCGAATGGCTCTGAAGGACAACTTCATTAACTTTTGGTTTTTTTCATGAGCTCTGTTATGTCTTTCCTATGCCTCAATCAACTCATTATTATATGCCTTGAAATTTATTATCCCTCCCTTAAAACTTCACAACTTATATACTAAATCAGGAGAGTAATATTCTGCTTGTTTCCCAACTGACAAATCCCATTCCATAGAATTCACATCTTTCCTGTAAGGGGATTCATGTGAATTTTAGTCCACCATTCTGTTCTTCATCTCCAATCTTCTATGTCGTACAAAAATGTCATGTTTGATCAACCAAATAGAGACATAATAAAAATCATACCTTAGTGTATTTTAGGGGAGGCTATATTGTCTGCACATTCAATCCATATTAGCATGATATAACTTGACAAGCATATCAACTCATATATAAATAATTTCATGATATCTTGTTGTAGCCGCTACAACAGCACCCAAAATTTTGGGTATATTTAAAATTTCGGGTCCCCCTTTTACCTGCTTAGCCATTAAGGTTTTAACCTGGCCTGTAAAAGATGATATCCTCGTAACTTGTCCAAAGCCCCTCATGAGCCTTCTAACCATTATGACGAGATACTCTTACCGCAACTGTGCCATGTGTGAAGGGATCGCCATGCATACATTCAAATGGAAACTTTTGTGTATTTACATTAAAAGCTCTTGCACCATGGATTGTCCAGGCACTTGCTTTGGGCACTTCACCAAGCTCATAATCTGATGTTTATTATTTGGGGGGCATCGTTCTCTAAAGGGTAACTGTGAAATAATTAATATTATAATGTTGCATGCAGGTAAATCCCACGGATGATATACTCATCGATGTCATCACCACACCGAGGGAAATGCACTGAATGCTAAACAACAAGGTTATAGCTGTGAAACTGGACACTTTCATCCACATGCCCCCGCCCAGGTGGGGATGAGACTTAAGGCTTCCATTGAAAACCATTGTTAAGGCAGATGACAAGGATACACCCACAAGTGAGAAGGAGGAGCAATTTTACATTATTTTCAGATGAAGGAGGGGAATCTTTGGGTGGCATTTTGTTATGTTGCACAGGTTCAGAGGCAACGTTTGCAGATTTTGGGCACTTTTCACAATTGTCAATCACTCTCACTTTTATGGTTTATCCTGCCTTGATTATAGCTTACAAGGGTTGAGTTGCTTGCATTTCACAACACCTTCAATGTGTTCATCCAACCAGCTATTTCTTGTCAATGCCAGAAACTGCGAGATGGCCTGTGATTGGAGTTGTGAGCCAAGCAATGATCATGGAGAAATGTTGATCATTAACCAATGTATAGCACTTGGATACTTTCCTAAGGTAAAGGTGTTACGCATGTTAGATTAAATTCATGGGAGGGTATATACTCCTGAAATAAAATTAATTTCAAATGACATTATGTCTTGCTGCTACATTTGGTTTGAGGGATGGTAAGCACGTAGGAAATGCCCTCTAAACTCCCTTGGAGGCCACATTCTTTAATGCTAGCCAGAATAGCACCTCCACATTGGTGAATATCAATCACAATCTTCAATAATTAATGACAATGGCGAGTTTTATGGGGAAGTTGCCAGGAAAATAATTTGCAAACCTTCTTTGCAAACCTCCTCGACATTAAGATATTGGATCGAAAAGGGAACGATGGGAAAGACACGTTGAACAATTTCAACCAAAATTGCATGCCGATTAATGGAGTTAATTTATCACTAACTCATAATACGTAATTTTTCCTTCTTTGTAAATGAAAAACCATTGTTTAATGGAAATGAAGTAGTAAACGATAAGCTAGAAGGAGGTTACAGTAAGCACAGTTGGAAAATTGTTTTTGATCAGAAAACGCAGATTCGATGGTGATTTTGTGGCATGTGCCACTTAATAACGTGGCCATATGTGATAATCAACGCCATAATGATCTCCCATGTGTCTCATTCCCCATCAAAGCTCTTGATATTTGTTCACGGTGAGCTGGATAGCATGAATCCCTACTCTTCATGCCGCATTACATGGATGCAGGTTGCCTAATGCATGCTACCATGCACAAATGATAATTATGTTACTATGCACAAACGAAGGTTTTTGATCAAAGAGGTCGCTGACACACAACTTTTTGAGGATCGTCTAGCTCTGCATTATCAATACGCCCGACATGCAAGGATCTGATGGCCGTTTGAGCCGCTCAAGTCTGGCATGCGATAACACTCGGCATGATCGATTTTCAATATGGAAAGAAGGTTGAATCCCTTCATCTCTATTTGAGTTAGCGCAGCCAACAAAACCTTCGAAAAAATTTGCATCCTCTGCAATACGCTGCGTCTAGCACAACCTTCACGTCCTGTAAGCCCGAAACGCTTCCGACTGTGTCTCCAAGGCACCAAAGAAGTTACAAATTGAGCCCATATATGCTGAAGGCCAGAGCCAGGTTATATTAAGAGTATGAACAGTTACGCATAATTTGCATGCCGTATCGGCTGCCCCAAGAATTATTTCTGGTGAAAGCGTTGGCACAAAATGAATACCTGTGTGTGGCTCATATTTGCAACTGTTTTGATGTCATGGATGCGCTGAGATTATACGCGCTGGTTTGATCCATGGTAATACCCCCCTTTCAAAAGTTGATTTGATCTGTCGGGCTGAGGAGATGCTAGCCACCATGCCACAGCTAAACTCCCAGCAGATCGTTCAGAGCCGAGACAGCATCAAAGATGCGACCGGTCGCTAGGTCGCAGAACTGAGGAGTAGGTCGCGATGCGACCATGCGACCCCTGCAAAGTCGCATTTCAAATGATAGCGTTGAGTCACATTTCCTCGCAGGTCACTGGGTTGCATAAGCTCAGCAATGGGCCGGCAGCGCGACCCCTACTACGTTGCGACCTTGCGACCTCGCTAAGGAGTCGCATCTTCCCTTTAAGTCAAGCTGTCACATCAGAGCACTTCAACCACTTTGCCCAAGTCATCTGATATACCACTGGTAACTGCTAGTGCGTGACTCTACCAATAGGATCATGGGAGCTCTCCTCAAGAAGGCGGTTGTGGTCGCGATCTCATCCTAATTACAGTCGTGCAACCTAAGAGCACCATGACTTTACTTCAAGAAATAGGGAATTTTGTTCGAAGGATCATTTCCTATATAAGACAAAATCACTCTTTCTTCCCCCATGCTTAATATTTGATCAACGAGCGGACTAAAACCCATTTCGAAGCGCTTTTCCCGTATCGGTCCCGTTGCAAACTTTTGAATATAAAAAAGAAATATCATTATCGCATATCATGGTTTCCAGAAGTCGATGATTTGAAACCAAATTTCGACACGAGATCAAAGGGGAAGGTAAATCCAGACAATTACAGGTGCGATTTTCCACCCATGATATGCCTCCTGCATTGACCAGATAGAGCCCAAAGCTGAAATGCGTTGCAACATAGTGATAGTCGAATACATCATTAACCTTAAGCCACCACAATCATGGAAGAAGAATATCTATAATATGATCAGAATTCATGCAAATACGCCTCCTCATGTGGTTGTTGGAGTTTTCCTTGTGGGTAGTCAAACAACCCAAGCCGTGTCTAGAATTTCAAAGAGTCGGAGATGTGGAGGGATCTACCTTAACTGAGTATCGACATTTGGCACTTAGTCCACAACGCTGCAAATGGGCATCACAACATTTAAAGAGGAAAAGGATGGAAGCCTTGGGATTGCACAAAGAGCCTCTCCCAACAGACTCAAAGGCACCCGGTCATTTTCATGGAACGATGATGCAGGAAAGAAGTCTCGCTGAGAAACCCAAATACTATTACAGGGGAAAGTCTACACAAGCCCTTCTCTTTGATGAATTAATGACACAACATTTGACCACACAGGGGTCTAAAGTTATCATTTTCACTTGTGTAATTAATTAATTATGCCCCTAACATTATTATTTGTCAATGAAGACATGTAACCTAAGTTATGTGCCTGCATGTGGAAGTTGTCGGTCTGCGCAATGAGCCAAAGTTTTTCCTAGCAAGCAAGAGGACCCTTTTCAAAGAAAAGGAGGTGGGATAAGGAATATTGCTATGAAATTCAAAGATCGACAAAAGAAGGCTGCAAGTCGCAGATTTGCTTAAGGCCACAAGTCACAGATCTGCTTGAGGTTGCAAGTCACAAATTTGCTTAAGGTCGCAGGTCGCAAATTTCCTCAAGTCACAGGTCGCAGATTTCCTCAGGTTGCCAGGTCACATAGTCGCACTCCCTATTAAAAGCTTGATGATGCGACCCAGCGACTGGGTCGCGAGGTCACAAAATCATGGCAGGTCGCAAGTCGCAGATTGTTGGGGGTCGCAAGTCGCAAATTCTAGTCGGGTCGCAGGTCACATCAATGGATCGGGTCATAAGTCGCAGAATAGACTGGGTTGCAAGGCAGCCCAACAGTCGGGAAGACGAAAATTCAGGGGGGCCCAAATGGAAAGATTTTCTCTATAAATACTTCCTTCGAGAACTTGTAAAAGGATCTTCTGTTTGGGACTCGATCTAAGCACATTGTATTACCAGGATTATACAATTTTGAGCATGAATACAAGCATTTTGAAAAATCCCTTTGTGGATATGGTGTTGACATATGTATGAGCACTATTGAGTATTATACTTTTAGTTTCTAAACATCTTTAGATTAAGGGAACTGTACCTTCAATTCATATCACAATTGCATAACTGTTTGTTGAATATATGTTAATCGTGGTTGAGTTCATTTCACTTTCTTAATGAATGCTGATGACTTTGTTTATTAGCGTTTGTATTATCATTTAAAGCTTTTAGGAAGTGAAGGGTGTTCTTTCCATAAGGAATTGTTTCTTTTGTGGTCAGAATAGTTTATAAGCATGACCCTAATGATGTGTTGTTAACAACACTTCCTTCGGTACTTATGCTTTATTATTTCCTCTTGCTACTCATAGTGTTATATGTACATTTAATGCATCAATCATATGTCTTGTATCATTTGATTAAGTGTGTATCCATAGGTTTATAGAGTTTAAGCGAGACCCAAAGAAAGGATAAATCAACGGTAGCCGGACCCACACCCCGGACGAGATCCCTATTCCAAACGGTTCAAGGTCTAATTGGGACTTTTTACCGGGGAGATCCCCTACTATTGGCTGGACCGATTTTCCCGTCAACAAAATTGGCGCTAGAAGGAGGGCCAGATGACAAGCTGAGCCCTTATAGCCTGCAGTTAATCTCATATCTGTAATGGCTCATCCCCAAACCATTCTCCCAAGATTTTTGTTGGATTTTTATGAGCCTCGATGCTTTATCCCCAATGAACTTATGTATCACTTGTCCCAGTTAAAATTTGATGGTGAAAATGGAGTGTCCATAACCCAATACATTTTAGATTTCTGTGACTTTGGTGAGTGCTATGAAATTGACAATGAAGATATGATTTGTTTTCTTTTCTTCCTCACTCTCGAAGGTCGCGCTAAGCAATGGTGCTGCACATTGCCAGAAGCTTCCATCCATTCGTTTGAACAACAAGCTTTTCACAGGTACGATTTTCAAAATGTATTTATAAATTTAAATGACATCAGAATGGAACCTCAGGAACCTCTAGATGAATTCTATATCAGATTTGTTCATTATTTTTTTGAGTTCCCTGAAAAGGATGTTGATTGGAAGTTGTTAAGCGAACAGTTCAGGTATGTGATCCTCGTTTCCCTTGAACATTTTCAAGTAGCAACCCAGCCTGATCCTAGTGTTCCCTATGATGACCTGCAAATTGCTAGCTGTTTAGACTGCGTCCCCAATGTTTCCTTATCCATCTCCCCAAGTATAGACCACATTCAGGCCTCCAAGGAGAGTATTGTTATTTATGGTATTCCTGCTCCTCCTCCTGAATTGTCGGGTAGTGGAGTTGTAACCTCGAAAGTTTTGAGCAATGATAGACACTTGCAAGAGGATAAAGCCTATTGTACTACCTTTGAATCTTTCACACACCCTGTCGAATCAAGGCTTGAAAACTAGATGGGCCCAACATCCCTCCAGGTTCATGAAACCTACCTCGAGCCCACTCGATGTCTCCCTGGACACAATCCTAAATCTAATTCGCATACTGATTATGAATCGACTCTTATCCCGGATGAAGTTGATTCCCTTACAAGGCCTGCCAGATCATTTTTTTCTTTGAATGACATGGATGTGCGTATTGAAAATCCTTGTACGGTTAACGCCCCTGTGACTCAATCTTTTCGTTCATTATTCCTCGATTTATTTAACGAGTCCGCCACACCAGTAATTTCTTCGAGACATTCAAAATTTCCTTATACTGGTATTCGCGACAATCATAAGCACGCAGTTGGTGTTTCACAATCACAGTTCAAAATTGATGAATATTTTAGATCTGATCTTTCTCACTCGGAATCTTTAGACAGCCATAGGAGCGATTTCCTGTCTGGGAAACCTCAAGATGTCCTCTTTATTGATCCATCCCAGTCGGTAAATCTCGGGGAGCCCAACATGCCAGGTACCCAACTTGATCAAATCGATGGTTACAACGATCACTGCTTATCTGAAAACATATTCAATCATACCGCTGAGGACTGTCACTCGTATCTCTTTGCCGACCATATGAAGACACCAGAATTCGATAATTCGCTTTAGGAAGATTCAAGTACCCATCAGAAAATTGAAGCGCTTTAGCTTCTACCGACTATTATCCCAGGTTCTTCTGATCCTGACAAGACCCCTCAAACAACTCCAACTAGGGTTTCTCGGATTAAGGTTTCTAAAATGACGATCCCCAAATACCATGCTCCTCCTAGCCTAACCGCGTTGAATTCACCCCACCCTGGAAAATCTAAAGAATCTGATACATTGGATTATCAATTTGTCAGTGCGCAAACATTTGAACGAATTGATACAAAGCCCACTGACATTTTGCAACTCACCACAATCCACGGTCACATCCATTCGCCTGTTGATCTCGCCAAACCATCAAAGTTGGGAAACCCCCCGCTCGAAGGTCTGTATTTTGTTCAAAACGGTAAGGAATTGCAGCCTCCACTAAAAGTGGATTCGGATCCTCATATCCTTGACGGATTCCAAGAGCAACTTCGAACTAGGGTTTTCAAAATTAGGGTTTTTGCTCTCAGATTTGCAAGTATATATAATTCGCCTGGCACATGCTTGTTGTTTCCACCCCATAAAATCAATCATCCTCACCACCACAATGAGGTTGTTGGTTGGCTCGACGAACCCTATCCGGTGGATGTGCCTGCAAATAGGCAATGTCTTACCCAACACCCATCAGACCTAGGATTGTGCATGAATGGATGTGTGTCATTTATAAATAGTTTTAAGTTTCGAGAATATATTGCTATGTATCAGGATAAGAGTGAAATTCAGCTTGCACAATCCACTCTGGCACGTTTTCTGGTAAGTAGCCATGGCCTTCTTGCTATTGCACATGCTCTTCAGGTAAGTCTTGTTGTTGGTGCACGATTTTGTATGCTGGCTTTGATTGCGAACATTATTGTTCTTGCAGGACGGGAACTAATGTGGTGGCTGCACTAGAAAGCTGATTTCACATAACCCGACCGCCTCGTTGGTTAAGCTAGGGTTTTAGGTGTAGGCTAGCTAGGACCTGTTAATAAAAATTTGTTAGTTCAAAGTTTTTAATTAGGTTTAATTACCAAATTTTTACTTTATAATTTAAAAGTGTGTCTGCTATTTTTGTTTACGATTAATATTTTAGGCATCATCATGTTACAAGTATTTTCCACTCATTTCTTTTTATGTTTCTTGTTGCTGCATAAATAATCACTGCTTGTATTACGCCTCTTTTCCGCCTACAATTGGTTGATCATTCTCGCACATGGCGTCGCATTGCATCTTTATTCTCGTCTATTACATTGCATCGTACACTTTCATCCTCACATCATTTCCACAGGTTGTTGACATAGCTTTGAAAATGTTCGACATATCACCTACCACTACATGAGCCCTCATTGAAACCCTACCACCTTGCGAACTTGTTTCGCTCCAATTGATGAAACAATAACCCCTTTGTTTGCATGAAGTTGCGGTGGCTATCTCAAGAGGCAGCTTCCTCGCAGGACAGGTCATCAAAGTTGCATTCTCAACAATATGCCTATGAGTCTAAATTTAGTAGCTAGGGAGATATGAGTCAGCTATTTGTGGGAGACCTAATGTGTTTGAGTGGCCCAATACCCGTAACCTAAGCCTTGTGCCCAACGTAGTCTTGGACATCTTAATGATCTGTTTTTGCACGCTTCGCCTATTGTGGTAGATGGGATGTGAAGGTTTTGGCACAAGGGCAAACCCAAATCAGGATATCTTTCAGTTTCTGTAAAACAAGAAACAACCTCCCTTGCTCGTAAAATAAGTCGGGATCCCTCGTCCGCCCACGAAAATAAGTGCCACGGGCACATGAAAATAATTGCTACAAGCACATGAAATAAATAAGTGTAAAGGATTGAGAAAGGCTTCCTGCGCAGAGAGGTAATGTAACGACTTCGTCGGGGTACTGACCAGGCTCGCTGGTAGCAGAGCAACGCTTATGATTTCTTGAAGTGACTCCGCCGGGGTACTGTCCAGGCCTGCTGGCAGTGGAGCAACACCTGAAACTTACTTTAAAAAATCCTGTTGGGGCCCTTGTTTTTGTTTAGTTTTGAAATCTTGGCCAAGACATTTTGAGTTTTGACCCTTTTTGAGTTGTGGAATAAATACACATGGCAACCGCGACCGCGCCGCAACTACCAGGAGTTGCGGAGCTACCAAGGCGGCGCGAAAGCACTCGATAGCTGGAGATAGAACAGAGACAAGTGTAGATGAAGGAAACACAGCAGAAAACAGAAAGTGGAACACGCAGACATCAGAAGAGAAGCTGAGAGAAGCCGAAGTGAAGATACAAAGGAACTGATAGTCGCAAGAGCGGGTGAATAAATAACAGTCACCCGGCCGAAAAGAAGAGAGTCGAATAGATGCTGAAGAGGTTGCGAGGCTCGAAACAGAGAAAGACGCGCAGGGCGTCTGCGAAGGATTCATGCATGTTCTTCATAGGGTTTCTTATCTTCTATTCTACCTTTTTGTTTTGAAACCCATCTGTATCAGATTTGTAGCTATCTGTGGGAATGCCATGTAATCATGTGTTCTGCCAGGAGATTAATACAATGAGAGATTGCTGTCTAAATAAGATGTCCATGTGCTTATAATGTGTTCCTGCCGGTTTAAAATTTTATTTATGAATGTCTGAATGCTTATTAAGTGATCTTGCGCATATAACTTTGTATATGAATGGATGCACCGTCTTTCTTTAGTTGCGGGTTTGTTCCTTGCCATTGATCTCATCCCCTTTTGCATGTGGTTGCGGCACGCCTCGGGTGAGACGCACTGCTCTCCAGAGCAGGGTGAAAATGCCGGCGTGTTCCTAGACTACACCGGACCCCTTTGTTGGCCACAACTCTTGAACCTGTGTCTTGTCCGCGAGACCTGACTCCTCGCCAACAAATCCTGAAAATAATAAACCCACTACCTTGCTCTTCACATCATCAACAACTCACTGGCGCCCGTGAGATTCCGCTTTGATGTGTTCTGATTAGCGAGACCTAGCTGAGGCACAAAAACTGGGCATACCTGTAAAGGCCAAAGTAATACAAAGGGTACTCGTAGAACTTGTTCAATATTCCCTTGCATCACTATCTCGACTCAAACTATTGTTGAGATATTGACAGAGATGCTGATTTCTACCAGTGATTCGCCATTTGTTGTAGCCGCTACAACAGCACCCAAAATTTTGGGTATATTTAAAATTTTAGGTCCCCCTTTTACTTGCTTAGCCATTAAGGTTTTAACCTGGCCTGTAAATGATGATATCCGTGTAACTTGTCCAAAGCCCCTCATGAGCCTTCTCACCATTATGACGAGATACTCTTACCGCAACCGCGCCATGTGTGAAAGGATTTCCATTCATACATTCAAATGGAAACCTTTGTGTATTTACATTAAAAGCTCTTGCACCATGGATTGTCCAGGCACTTGGTTTGGGCACTTCACCAAGCTCATAATCTGATGTTTATTATTTGGGGGGCATCGTTCTCTAAAGGGTAACTGTGAACTAATTAATGTTATAATGTTGCATGCAGGTAAATCCCACGGATGATATACTCATCGATTTCATCACCACACCGAGGGAAATGCACTGAATGCTAAACAACAAGGTTATAGCTGTGAAACTGGAAACTTTCATCCACATGCCCCTGCCCAAGTGGGGATGAGACTTAAGGCTTCCATTGAAGACCATTGTTAAGGCAGATGACAAGGATACGCCCACAAGTGAGAAGGAGGAGCAAGTTTACATTATTTTCAGATGAAGGATGGGAATCTTTGGGTGGCATTCTGTTATGTCGCACAGGTTCAGAGGCAACGTTTGCAGATTTTGGGCACTTTTCACAATTGTCAATCGCTTTCACTTTTATGGTTTATCCTACCTTGATTGTAGCTTACATGGGTTGAGTTGCTTGCATTTCACAACACCATCAATGTGTTCATCCAACCATCTATTTCTTGTCAATGCCAGAAACTGCGAGATGGCCTGTGATTGGAGTTGTGAGCCAAGCAATGATCACGGAGACATGTTGATCATTAAACAATGTATAGCACTTGGATACTTTCCTAAGGTAAAGGTGTTACGCATATCAGATAAAATCATGGGAGGGTATATACTCCTGAAATCAAATGAATTTCCAACGACGTTATGTCTTGCTGCTACATTTGGTTTGAGGGATGGTAAGCACGTAGGAAATTCCCTCTACACTCCCTTGGAGGCCACATTCTTCAATGCTAGCCAAAATAGTGCCTCCACATTGGTGAATATCAATCACAATATTCGATAATTAATGAAAATGGTGAGTTTTATGGGGAAGTTGCCAAGAAAATAATTTGCAAACCTTCTTTGCAAACCTCCTCGGCATTAAGATATTGGATCGAAAAGGGAACGATGGGAAAGACACGTTGAACAATTTCAACCAAAATTTCATGCCGATTAATGGAGTTAATTTATCACTAACTCATAATACGTACTTTTTCCTTCTTTGTAAATGAAAAACCATTGTTTAATGGAAATGAAGTAGTAAACGATAAGCTAGAAGGAGGTTATGGTAAGCACAGTTGGAAAATCGTTTTTGATCAGAAAACGCAGATTCGATGGTGATTTTGTGGCATGGGCCATTTAATAACGTGGCCATATGCGATAATCAACACCATAATGATCTCCCACGTGTCTCATTCCCCATCAAAGCTCTTGATATTTGTTCACGGTGAGTTCGATAGCCTGAATCCCTACTCTTCATACCGCATTACATGGACACAGGTTGCCCAATGCATGCTACCATGCACGAATGATAATTATGTTACTACGCGCAAACGAGGGTTTTTGATCGAAGAGGTCGTTGACACACAGCTTTTCGAGGATCTTCTAGCTCTGCATTATCAATACGCCCAACATGCAAGGATCTGATGGCCTTTGAGTCGCTCAATTCTGGCATGCAATGACAACACTCGGCATGATCGATTTTCAATACGGAAATAAGGTTGAATCCCTTTGTCTTTGATTGAGTTAGCACAGCCAAAAAAACCTTCGAAAAAATTGGCGTCCTCTGCAATACGCTGTGTCTAGCGCAACCGAATGTCCTGTAAGCCCAAAACGCTTCCGACTGTGTCTCCAAGGCACCAAAGAAGTTACAAATATTGCCCATATATGCTGAAGGCCAGAGCCAGGTTATATTAAGAGTATGAACAATTACGCATAATTTTCATGCCGTATCGGCAACCCCAGGAATTATTTCTGGTGAAAGTGTTGCCACAAAATGAATACCTATGTGTGGCACATATTTGCAACTGTTTTGATGTCATGGATGCGCTGATATTCTACGCGCTGGTTTGATCCATGGTAATACCCCCCTTTCAAAAGTCGATTTGATTTGTCGGGCTAAGGAGATGCTAGCCACCATGCCACAACTAAACTCCGAGCAGATCGTTCGGAGCCGAGACAACATCAAAAATGTGACTGGTAACTAGGTCGCAGAACTGAGGAGTAGGTCGCGATGCGACCATGCGACCTTTGCAAAGTCGCATTTCAAATGATAGCGTTGAGTCGCATTTCCTCGCAGGTTGTTGGGTCGCATAAGCTCAGAAATGGGCCGGTAGCGTGACCCCTACTGCGTTGCGACCTTGTGACCTCGCTAAGGAGTCGCATCCTCCCTTTAAGTCAAGTTGTCACATCACAGCACTTCAACCACTTTTCCCAGGTCATCCAATATACCACTGGTAACTACTAGTGCGTGACTCTACCAATAGGATCGTGGGAGCTCTCCTCAAGAAGGCGGTTGGGGTCGCGATATCATCCCAATTACAGTCATGCAACCTAAGATCACCATGACTTTACTTCATTGTGTCAACACGCAGGCTTGTGGGAAAGTTCAAGAAATGGGGAATTTTGTTTGAAGGATCATTTCCTATATAAGACGAAATCACTCTTTCTTCCCCCATGCTTAATCATTTGATCAATGAGCGGACTAAAACCCATTTCGAAGGGCTTTTCCTGTAGATTTGCAGCCAAATTTCGACACGAGATCAAAGGGGAAGGTCAATCCAAAAAATTACAGGTGTGATTGCCCACCCATGATATGCCTCCTACATTGACCAGATAGAGCCCAAAGCTGAAATGCGTTGCAACATAGTGATAGTCGAATACATCATCAACCTTAAGCCACCACGATCATGGAAGAAGCATATCTATAATATGATCGGAATTCATGACAATACGCCTCCTCATGTGGCTGTTGGAGTTTTCCTTGTGGGTAGTCAAACAATCCTAGTTGTGTCTAGAATTTCAAAGAGTCATAGATGTGGAGGGATCTACCTCAAGTGAGTATCGGAATTTGGCACTTGGTCCACAACGATACAAACGGGCATCACAGCAATTAAAGAGGCAAAGGATGAAAGCCTTGAGATTGCACAAAGAGCCTCTCCCAATAGACTCAAAGGCACCCGGTCATTTTCACAGAACGATGATGCAGAAAAGAAGTGTCACTGAGAAACCCAAATACTATTACAGGGGAAAGTCTACACAAGTCGTTCTCTTTGATGACTTAATGACACAAAATTTGACCACACAGGGGTCTAAAGTTATCATTTTCACTTGTGAAATTAATTAATTATGCCCCTAACATTATTATTCGTCAATGAAGACATTTAACCTAAGTTATGTGCCTGCAGGTGGAAGCTGTCGGTCTGCACAATGAGCCAAAGTTTTTCCCAGCAAGCAAGAGGACCCTTTTCAAAGAAAAGAAGGCGGGATAAGGAATATTTCTATGAAATTCAAAGATCGCCAAAAGAAGGCCGCAAGTCACAGATCTGCTTGAGGCCACAAGTCGCAGATCTGCTTGAGGTCGCAAATCGCAAATTTGCTTAAGGTCGTAGGTCGCAAATTTCCTCAAGTCGTAGGTCACAGATTTCCTTAGGTCGCCAGGTCGCATAGTTGCACTCCCTATTAAAAGCTCGACGACACGACCCAGCGACCCAGCGACCGAGTAGCGAGGTCACAAAATCATGGCAGGTCGCAGATTGCGGATTGTTGGGGGTCGCAAGTCGCAAAGTCTAGTCGGGTCGCAGGTCGCATCAGTGGCTTAGGTCGCAAGTCGCAGAATATACTGGGTCGCAAGGCAGCCCGACAGTCGGGAAGATTAAAAGTTAAGGGGCCCCAAAGAGCAAGCTTTGCTCTATAAATACTTCCTTCGAGAACTTGTAAAAGGATCTTTTGTTTGGGACTCGAGCTGAGCACATTGTATTACCAGGATTATACAATTTTGAGCATGAATACAAGCATTTTGAAAAATCCCTTTGTGGATCTAGTGTTGACATATGTATGAGCACTATTGAGTATTATACTTTTAGTTTCTGAACATCTTTAGATTAAGGGAACTGTACCTTCAATTCATATCACAATTGCATAACAGTTTGCTGAATATATGTTAATCGTGGTTGAGTTCATTTCACTTTCTTAATGAATGTTGATGACTTTGTTTATTAGCACTTGTATTATCATTTAAAGCTTTTAGGAAGTGAAGAGTGTTCTTTCCATAAGGAATTGTTTCTTTTGTGGTCAGAACAATTTATAAGCATGACCCTAATGATGTGTTGTTAACAACACTTCCTTCAATACTTATGCTTTATTATTTCCTCTTGCTACTCATAGTGTTATATGTACATTTAATGCATCAATCATATGTATTATCATTTGATTAAGTGTGTATCCATAGGTTTATAGAGTTTAAGCGAGACCCAAAGAAAGGAAAAATCAGCGGTAGCCGGACCCACACCCTGGACAGGATCCCTATTCCAAACGGTTCAAGGTCTAATTGGGACTTTTTACCGGGGAGATCCCCTGCTGTTGGCTGGACAGATTTTCCCGTCAACATATCCATAATAGTAACTAGTTAACATGCATACATGATAAACTCATAAGAAAATGACATGCATGCATAACAATCACATCTACCCTAAGATTCATTGTTGCAACCTCGCTCAGATACCAATCTGTAATGCCCCCTGTATAGAACAATCTAGGGTTCTAGATTAGGCTCAATTTATTGTCAACCAAGGTAGGTAATCTTAGACGCACGTGTCTAATGTTTATAGACCTAAAAGGATCTGTTCTATTTTCCTAGGTAAATGTTTATTGTGATAGGCTCCAGCACTCTTTTACAAGAGATTGGAATGTGGTTCCTTTCACACTTTAAACACTTATGTAACTAAATCTGATCTACTATTCTAAAAACAGAGTGCTACTAGTCCGAGTTTTCAATCCTCTTACAAGGTTATAGTTCACAAAAACTCTTTCAAAGTAACACACTAAAGCATACTAAAAATCGAATTCATTAAACAGAGATCACAGAAATGATTTGAGATTCAATACTCAATTAAACCTCTTACAAGGATTGTTCATTAATTTTGCAATCAAATTCTCAAATTACTATTGTGAATCATGAAATATCAATGATGAACAAAATCACAAGCACTTCTAGTCAAAATCGATGAACTCAAAAGCATGAAAATGAAATAAAATACTAATCAGATCTGAATACTAAATCTAATAGAAATGTAAAGAAAGTGTACCAAATTCACATGGGGGCCCTTCCATGCTTTGAAGGCACACTTGGAAAACTTCAATTGATGATAACGCTAAATCAAAAACACCATAAATGATGAAATTTTGTCTCTGATTAAGATCTGGGAATGAGTTACATTAAAAATAGAGTTCTGAAGCACGTATACAGTCTTAAGTCTTCTCTTACATTCAATATTATCACTAGCATCATTAGTCTATTACATGCTTCCATTTTCTTATTTATCAAAACTACAATCAAAAGAGGCTATTTTCATTCCTCCTAATCCTAACTGATCTCCAAAACAGATCGAATTAGTTTAGAATTCCTAATCATAGGCAAAATATCAAGCTCATTCATTATGACTTCAAATTTTTCTGCTAGATTGGCTGGGTTTGACCAGCATTGACCGACTATTCAGGAGCTTCAAATCTGATGTTGGATAGATTTTTCATCATGTGTGTACATCCTAGATCAAGTCCTTGTCCTTCATTTTGATCTACCTGCTATGCCACGTGTCAGAACATAAACCATTTACAGGAAGTTATCACATCCTGTAATTTTCTTGAAAATTTTCAATTTTTAACACAAAAATTCCATAAATTAAATTTAATGTAAAAATAAAAATTACAATGTTACATTAATCAATTTCAATAAACTATAAGGGATTTATGGAAGAAAATGGTGGATAAATGATGGAATTTTAGGAGAAAAAGATAGCCATAAAATAATACCAGCACCCCCTCCCACATTTACCCACTTTGACAAGCTCTTTAGGGTAAACATAAGCTAAGTGTCACTATGATATGACCCAACCTCCAAGTTCCAGTTATAGAAGTGGGTCCTACAAACCGGAAGTAAACTGACATTCCTCAAAAACTACAGATCACTCAGGAGTCTACCAACCACCGCAGGTGATCGATCCCTGTGCTAGAACTCTTTTTCACTGACTTAACACCCCAACCAAACCCTTGACACATTGTGCATGCGTTTATGATGCTCCAACCGCACCCATAAGCCTTCATGCATGTGTTTATGACCAAAAATCGCTTGTTCAGTGCATGTGGTCGCGACATCTATGCCAATTTTTTAGGCAAGCCTCTAGACCAATGCCCAAAATTGTCTATAAGTTTCCAGAAACATAAATAAGATGATAAAAAGTCTAACCATTCAAAAATTGAACAATATCTTGACCAGAACATGCCTAGTACATGATAAACATTTTTTCAAACATATGGTAAACATATAAGCTATAGGTCATGAATGCATATCTAATCATAAACTTTTGAAAGTCATCTAAAAATCTCCAAGAAGGCTCTCTGTCCTCTCTAGCTAGTTGTAGTAACACTTGTTAGCCCATGAATTCATGAACCATCCAGTAACTTAAAAAATCTTCAACAAGAGTCATAGCTAAAGAACATCATAAAACCATGCATATAACCATAATAGAAACTATGAAAAACCAGCCATAAGATCACCATAATAAACAATACAAGTTCTCATAGATCACAATAGGAAAATATCCCATATTAATATATGAAAATGCCAACCAAGTCAGGGACTTCCACGTACCACTCGACCATAGATTGGGCTGAGCCAAATCTCTCTTTCATCCAATCATCCCCATGCCATATTTCAAGCATGAATGTGAGATCATAAGATTTAAACCAAAATAAAACCAATCAAGGCTTCTAGAGGCCAAACCTCCTCTACCCTCAAGCAAAGTGATTTCATCGATACGATCTATAAATCACTAACATCAACCAGATTGGTATCTTTCCAATTTTTTCACAGCTCCAAGAACTAGTAACTCAACCCACAACCTCCAGGGAACCTAAGTTGTTTCATGGTTCCAAAGTGCTTGTCCCAACCCACAGGCTTCGAGGACTAGTAACTCAACCCACAACCTTTAGGGAACCCAAGGTTTTTCAAGGATGCGGAGAATTTATTCCAACCCACAGCCATAGAAAACCTGAGAACCAATCATAAAAAGAAAAGGGGGAACCCACTACATTTGGTTATCCAGGAAATGGAAAGGAAAGGTTGAAACCACTGTCAATCCTAGAAAATCTCCATGACAGTGAAAAGATGTAACCAAGGAACCACATGCATATATCATGCATCCAAAACCCGACAAGGATATAACACATGCAACTTGTTACCTGCAAAGTAAGCATGTTGTAGTTCATGATTCAACTGTCTCATTACACTCCCTTGCTTTCCTTTGCTCTCTTTCTCCAATCCAAGTGAATGCTAGAGTGCTCCAAGAATACTGTAAGTGTGCAAGAGTGTATGAGAGAATGAACAAGAGCTCAACTCAAAACTGTCAAAAATAGTAATGACCAAAAGCTGTCAAAGATCCCACAACTGATTCGTTGATGCCTTTGTATCATTTTTGTCTCATTTTTCTTCATTTTCCTTCATTTTTCCTCTAATTTCTCTTGCATGCAAATTTGTGTCTCTTCACTGTCATTTTCTCCTATTTTCATGTATTTTCATAATTAAATTACATTTATTTCCTCTTTGTCTTTGTCAATTTCCATAGTCATTATTGAACCACACGTGATGTCCACTATAATGTTTTCCCACCATTCAACTTGGAATATGTGTCCCATGACCTTGATATTATTTATGTGTGGAGTTGTTACAATATATATAATATATATATATATATATATATATATATATATATATATATATATATATATATATATATATATATATATGAATAATCATTATTTAATTTTGTTTTAATGTGATAGGTATATGATGTTTTTTTCTTAAAGAAATACAATATAACAAATTCAATTGAATAGATTCGTTATTTTTATATTTCATTTTATGATTTTTTTTTTTTTAATTTAAGTAGACATTATGTTTTATTTTTATTATATTTTTTATTTAAAATTTTAGTACAATGTTTCATTTAACTCATCGCTACAACATCTTATCCTAATTGGACTTCATCTCAAATACCATAATACTCTATCTAAAAAAAAATTATTATTAAAAATAAATATATTATATCAATGAATATAAATAATTAAATTAATTTTGGGTCTCAAGTATGCCCTAAAACTACTTCTTCTTGGCTAAGAGTTTGTCTTCCTTGGATGTAAGGAAATAGGTTAACAACCCAAGACCCATAGGCATATGGAACGAGTGAAAGTGTAGTAACCCTGGTGAAATTAGTTCTATTAAGACTTTTATGATTTTATAAGTTTGAAAAATGGTTGAAAGATGAAAAGTAAAAGTTGAATATTTTTATGAAATTATAAATATTTATGGTTATTCGTAAAACATTATTGTTTTTAATTATTGAGATTTTTGAAAAATACAAGAGGAGAAACCACATGAGTAGTCTGGATCCCAACTATCAGGAAAAAATTAGAATCAGTTATGGTACAAGAAAAAACATAGACACATAAAAATAAAAATATTTATCTTGTAGAGGGTGATTTTCCCCACCACTAGAATGCTCATGATTGGAGATAAATGTCATGGGTGGAAGATGATTTAGAAACAAGATTACAAGAAAGACAAGTAATATGGGAATAAAAACAAGATTCCAATGGGAGATAAAGACTGGATGTGTGTAATTAAAGTATTCAACTGAGGTTAGTAGGATGTTGCCAAGGGCTCAGGGAGGTGATTCTGTGAAACTTGTTGATTGTTTTCCCGACGAAAAAGAAGCCTACATCTCAAGGGGAACTATTTCGAAAACATTTCATAGGTTGGGAGGAGCGTGGAAACTCCTATTGTATTTTCAAGGATTTAGATAAGTAATTGAGTCATTTACATACTAAGTTGGAATAATATATATATATATATATATATATCAATATATTCCAATATTTTCTTTTGAATCTGACTAAGAAGTAGGAATAATTACAAGTATTTGTTGGATGTAAGTCTCCAGATGTTTAAAGGAAATAGTTAATGTATGTAATAATTAACTCTATGGAGGTTACTCTATACAAGAATCTATGAATAGCTCGGTGACCAATTTTTGTATGCTTGCATGAAACATTTGTGTGTGTGTGTGTGTGTGTGTGTGTGCAAGTAAATAAGATGTATATATGGGACGGTCAGAAATATTTTGGGTTAAATCTGTGATAAAGCACCCAATTTACTCCTCAACCAATATACAATCCCTACCAAGGGACAAATCCTCCAAAAAGACTCAGAAGTTTAGAAATTTTAAAACCAGGAGTCTGGAACTCTACTTTCTATGTATTAGACCTATCCACAAATTATATGTATGCACCAATATAAATATATACATGTAACCAATAGGGGAAATCGTGACTACAAGGGTGACAACCTCAGAAGTAATATATACATAACATAAAAGAAATATGCTTGCAACAAATCACATTACACGTACAATATATTCATAACAAGAAAGTATCTCTTTAAATGAAATATATTGATATAATAAAAATATTATGTTCTAACAAGAAATAATTAGCATTGATAGATCCAGTTTTGTATAACAACAACTAAAAGAAACCTCATAAATTTATTTGATTTTAAATACATTATATATAAAGAAGGAATCAATTTATGTCTAGCCTCCAACAAGCTTAATTAATTATAGTTAGTAGTCATGATATACCAAAATATTAAATATGAAAATCTTAAACATGAAAGTAAAATAATTTTGCACTCAGAGTCAGAGTTTGGTGTACAAACAACTATGATATTTGTTCCATGCATGCACAGGTATCATAAAAAAGTAGACCAGGTTTAGCTTAACCCTCTGTCTTTTTTCTTAGGGGTTGTATCAGACAAACAAAAAGAAGAAACATGTTTTGAGTGCCTGGAGATTATATAAGAGTAAAAACCCAAAAGCTCGCTCCTTATAGATCCTCAAACACTTTCGATATTGACTTACATAGAACATAATAAAAAATGTGAAATCATGGAGGGATTATAAAGAAGATAACAATTAAGGGTTTATGTGTAAACATGGTGAATGTTGGGTATGTGTTATATTCTTTCCACAACTAGCCCCACGTGTTGTACGTTGCGCCGGGCGCAGTAGGGGGGTCACAAGGGGGGAGGCAGCCCCCATTGTTGGGGTCTGGGGCAGCGCCCCGGCAAAAATTGTTTTGGTGTGTGGACCCACCCATGTTTTGTGCATGAGTTTGCACATGGTTTTGGGGTATGATGGTTTTCGGCCCCTGGTATTTTGTAGATCCGGTCAAGGGAACTACGGTTATGTTCTAATCCAGGGTTAATGGATTGGGGTTTATGTATGCTTCGGCATGTATATATATGTGTTGTAACACTAAAAAGAATATAATGAAAAATCAAGCTAGTCGTCCCGATTTGGGATCTAGGGGAAAATCTGTGTTTATCTGTTTTATGTTTTATGCTCTCGCTATTGTTTATTTTCTGTTATAAGATTCGTGTCTAGATAATTTCTGTTCAGGTTTAAAACCTACATTTGGTATCAGAGCTGTTTTGGCTTCAAGGGGACGCCTTTGCTGCTGAGGGTTTTTTTCTTGGGCCTGAGGTAGACCCCTGTTCAGTGGGAGATCTGTGGGATCGATTCTTGTGGTGAAAGAAGATGGCGAGCGGCGAAAAGATAGAGATCGAGAAATTTAATGGTCAGATTTTTGAGTTGTGGAAGCTCAAGATGGAGGATCTGTTGGTGGATAAAGATTAGTGGATCGCAGTAGATCCAGGTACTAAACCAACGAAAATGTCAGATGAAGACTGGAAGAAACTGGATCGGAAGGCTAAGAGCACAACACGGTTGTGTGTCTCAGATTCAGTATTGTTGAATGTATCTGGGGAAGCTACGACAAAGAATTTGTGTGAAAAACTTGGGAATTTGTACCAATCTAAGTCTCTTGTGAATAAGTTGTTCCTGCGGAAAAAGCTGTATAACCTGAGGATGAAGGATGGAGACTCGGTGATAGAGAATTTGAACGCCTTCAATACTATGGTAAGTCAGCTGTCATTTGTTGATATTAAAATCTCAGATGAAGATAAGTGCATCAGTTTGTTGTGTTCTCTACCAGACTCGTGGGATAGTCTGGTTATTGCAATAGGTAGCAATACAACTACCTTGAATTTTGATGGCATTGTCTCAGCCTTGCTGTTGGAGGAAATGAGACGGAGAAATATGGAGGGCCAGAATGGAGATGCCTTATCTGTATGATTAAGGTCCCAAAACATAAACAAGAATAAGGTTTCGAGTGGGAGATCCAAATCTAGAGGGAGATCTAAATCTCCTGGAAATTTTGTAAAGGTATGCTGGAAATGCGGAAAGGAAGGGCACTACAAAAAGGACTGCAGATCTAAAGCTCCTAAGAAAGGAAATGGATCTGATGATGCTCCTTCTGCAGAGGCAAAAACCACCTCGAATGAAGGTGGGGATGTGTATTTGGCTTCTTCTTCAAATACACATGTAGATCATGAGTCATGGTTGATTGACTCAGGTGCATCCTTTCACTTCACTCCCCATAGGGAGTGTTTCTACGAGTATGAAAAATATGATGGTGATGTCTTCCTGGGGGATGATAGGAAGGCTAGAATCGTCGGACGTGGAAAGGTCAAGCTAAAACTGCAAGATGGAAGGATTAGAACACTTCTTGGTGTTCTACATATTCCTGCATTGGCTAGAAATCTGATTTCTATAAGCAATATGGATGATGCAGGTGTAAAAACAGTGTTCAAGAAAGATTCCTGCAAGATGGTTCGGGGAGCACTGGTATTAATGCGAGGAGTTCGTACTGGAACTCTGTACAAGCTACAAGGTAGCACTGTTATTGATGGGCGTAACGGTTCTGTGGTTCCTGAAAGTGGAGTGGAAAGCCTAGTTGTCTCTAGAGAAAAGACCATGTTATGGCATCAAAGGCTTGGACATATTGGAGAGAAGGGCCTTCGGATACTACATAGAAATGGTATGGTAGAAGGTATGTCTAATTGCTCTTTGGATTTCGATTTCTGTGAACATTGTGTATATGGGAAGCAGAATCGGGTGAGTTTTCCTTCTGGTGCTAAGAGGGCAAACAAGATATTAGAACTTGTGCACAGTGATGTGTTTGGGCCTGTGTCAGTTCCATCACTGGGAAAGTCTGTGTATTATGTTTCATTCATAGATGACTTCTCAAGGAATACATGGATATATTTCTTGAGGAAGAAATCTGAAGTCTTTGACAAATTTAAAGAATTTAAGGCTCTGGTGGAAAACCAGAGAGAGAAGAAGATAAAGGCGTTGAGGACAGATAATGGTGGGGAGTTCTGCAAGAAGGAATTTGAAGAGTTCTGTAAGAAGTGTGGTATAGCACGGCAGAAGACTACTCCATACACACCTCAGCAAAATGGAGTTGCAGAAAGAATGAATAGAACATTGATGGAAAAGGCAAGAAGCATGCTCAGTGGTATCGGGTTAGGACAAGAATTCTGGGCAGAGGCAGTGGAGACTGCATGTTACTTAGTTAACAGATCACCTTCATCAGCGTTGGAGGATAAGACTCCACATGAGGTATGGAATGGTAAGAAACCATCTCTTTCACATCTAAGGGTATTTGGATGTGATGCATATGTACATGTTCCAAAGGAGAAAAGGACCAAGTTGGATAATAAATCTGAAAGGTGCATCTTTATTGGGTATAAGAATGGTTTAAAGGGTTACAAGCTTTGGAACCCAGAAACAAGGAAGGTTGTGTACAGCCGAGATGTGGTGTTTAGAGAAGTGAATGATGTTGTTAAACATGAAGTCCTACCAAAGGAACCCGAGAAGATAGAGTTTGAGCTAAAGGAGGATGAATCAGACTCTACAATAGAAGAAGACTCAGAAGATGAAGAGCCACAAACTCCAGCTTTGAGAAGATCAGTTCGGGAAAGAAGGCAACCAGAAAGGTATAGTCCATCTGCTTTCTGTTCAGGTTTTGCCTTAACTATAACTGATGATGAACCCAGAACTGTCAGGGAGGCAGTAGATTCAGAGGATGGAAAACTCTGGAAGGAGGCCATGGTTGATGAAATGGCATCCTTGCACAAAAACGATGCATGGGATCTGGTGGAATTGCCGGCTGGAAGGAAGCCCATTGGGAGCAAATGGGTGTTTAAAAAGAAGATGAATGTAGAAGGCAAGGTGGAGAAATACAAAGCTCGGTTGGTAGCAAAAGGTTATTCCCAGGTGCCGGGAATTGATTTTGGTGATATTTTTTCTCCTGTTGCCAAGGTTACTTCTATTAGATTACTTTTATCTGTTGCTGATGCATTTGATTTTGAGATAGAACAGATGGATGTGAAGACAACATTTCTTCACGGGGATCTAGAAGAGGAGATCTACATGAAGCAACCTGAAGGCTTTATGGTGAAGGGTAAGAAAGAATTGGTATGTAGGTTGAAGAAGTCTCTGTATGGGTTAAAACAGTCACCAAGGATGTGGTATCAGAAATTTGATACCTATATACGGGGACTTGGCTTCACCAGAAGCAAGGAGGATCACTGTGTTTATTTTAAATTAATTGGTGACCTTGTTATTTATTTGGTCTTGTATGTGGATGATATGTTGTTGATTGGAAATGAAAAAGAAATTATCCAAGATTTGAAGACCCAACTGTTCTCCAAATTCGACATGAAGGATCTTGGTGCTGCAAACTATATTTTGGGCATGGAAATTAAGAGAGATCGGGAAAAGAGGACGCTCTGGTTAAACTAGAGTAAGTATGTCGAAACTATATTGCAGAGGTTCAATATGCAGGATAGTAAACCAGTGAATTTTCCTATTCCTGTAGGTGTAAAGCTGTCTGCTGAACAGTGTCCCAAGACACACGAAGAAGAGGAGTATATGTCCTATGTTCCATATGCAAGTGCAGTGGGTAGCCTGATGTATGCAATGGTCTGTACTAGACCAGACATTTCACATTCAGTGGAAGTATTGAGCAGGTTTATGTCAAACCCAGGAAAGGAGCACTGGACAACAGTGAAGTGGGTTTTCAGATATTTACGTGGCACTAGTGATTATGGCTTGTGCTACCAAGGAAGACTAGGATTGGAAAGAATGTTGGACATTTGTGGTTTTGTTGATGCAGACTGGGTTGGATATTTGGACCAAAGAATATCTACAAGTGGGTATGTGTTTAGCCTATTTGGAGGCGCAGTCAGTTGGATGAGTAAACGACAGTATGTAGTGGCTCTTTCAACTATAGAGGCAAAATACATAGCAGCCACTCATGCAAGCAAGGAAGCAGTTTGGTTGCAGAGATTGTGTTCAAGTATGGGGTTGGTACAACAAGCTATAAGGATAGACTGTGATAGCCAAAGTGCAATTTTCTTGGCTAAGAATCCTGCTTATCATTCAAAGACAAAGCACATTGATGTTCAATATCACTTTGTTAGAGATATGGTTGAGGCTAAAAGGGTGTTGCTGGTAAAGGTGGACACTTTGAAGAATGTTGCAGATGCATTGATGAATTCTGTGAGCACTCAGAAGTTCTCTTGGTGTAGAGAAACAATGGGTGTTGAAGAATTGGCCCAATGACTAAGCTCTCCTGTGGCCCCCTGTGGAAAGAAAACAACAAGTGGGAGAATGTTGGGTATGTGTTATATTCTTTCCACGACTAGCCCCACGTGCTGTACGTTGCGCCGGGCGCAGCAAGGGGGTCACAAGGGGGGAGGCAACCCCCACTGTTGGGTTCGGGGCAGCGCCCCGGCAAAAATTGTTTTGGTGTGCGGACCCACTCATAGGCGGACCCACCCATGTTTTGTGCATGATTTTGCACATGGTTTTGGGGTACGATGGTTTTCGGCCCCTGGTATTTTGTAGATCCGGTCAAGGGAACTACGGTTATGTTCTAATCCAGGGTTAATGGATTGGGGTTTATGTATGCTTCGGCATGTATATATATGTGTTGTAACACTAAAGGAATATAATGAAAAATCAAGTTGGTCGTCCCGATTTGGGATCCAGGGGAAAATCTCTGTGTTTATCTATTTTATGTTTTATGCTCTCGTTATTGTTTATTTTCTGTTATAAGATTCATGTCTAGATAATTTCTGTTCAAGGTTAAAACCTACAGTGAATGAGTATGCTCTATATAAATTACCTGAGAGGGGTGTTGTAATGGCCAAAAGTCTCGGCCCTGTGACAAAAACCCTAGTCTTGTCAACTTGGAAAATAAAACCTCAAGAAGTAAGCAAAGGAAAAAGAAAATACAATTCTCTATAACAAACAAGTGTTTACCTTGTGTATGTTTTCCATTGGGGAGGAATAATACCACCAAAGAACTGGTGGAACTCTGACCCTGCCAAAAATTATTTTTGGTAAGCCATTGATGATAACCAATAGGAACCCAAGTGTTAACTTGTTCACTTAGGGTAATGTTGTAGTCGCTACAACAGCACCCAAAATTTTGGGTATATTTAAATTGTGTTACCCTTACTTGCTTAGCCGTTAAGGTTTTAACTTGGCCTGTAGATGATGACATCCTCACAACCTGTCCCAAGCCCCTCGTGAGCCTTCTAACCATCATGACGAGATACTCTTACCGCAGTCGCACCATGTGTCAAGAGATCGTAATGCATACATTTGAATGGAAACCTTTTTGTGTATTGACAATTAAAATCCCTCTCGCCATGGGTCATTAAGCATGTTGTTTGAATACTTATTTTAAGCTCGTTAGTCTCATACGTTTTATCTAGGGACGCCATTCTCAAAGAGTAACTGTGATGTTGTAATGTTCCACACAGGTCAACCCCACGGGTGAAAAACTCCTCAATTTTGCCACAACATTGAGGGAAATAAAAGTGAGCTCAACAACAAGGCCAAAGTTGCGAAACAGGGGAGGAGGAGGAGCAAGTGACCAGTACTGTTAAAAGGAGGATGGTGTGATACATGTTTATCAGAGAAAGAACCTTTTATATCACTGATGCCAAAAAAACATTCTTCACTAGTGTACATTGGATACTTAGAAACACTCCATTTGGAAATGTCCGTACCGGATGCCATCTCGCATAAACCAAAAGCATTTGCTATGATCTAAGCTTATGTAGGGACCGGATGAAGTATTTTCCGAGATGGAAAATATCTCACCTTAAAGGAAGTTTTGAAGATCCTGCACAATACCAACTCAATGTCGATGTGTACACACAAAAGAACACATTTCACCAATTTGACAAGTCTAACCTGAAGTATAGCGCGGGTGAACAAAGTGGACTCAGAAGATTTCCCTAAAGAAAGACAGTCTCATTCAAAAGCGTTCTCGTGCTGAGCAGCAGTGCGAAAGCACACATGTTGGTGTTGGCAAGGAAATGGCACAGTTTCAAATGTCAAACACACCTTTGGGAAACAACATTTATTAATCCTAAGCTACATAGTGTGCGCACATCTATGGACCAAAGTTATGGTTTTAAACGTTGTATAATTAAACCAGGGCACAAAAACAATATGGTTTCCAAACCATATGAGATGGTGGAGCGGAACTACATGAACACGTTACAAATGGGTGAAAATACTTCTATGCCGAAGTTTTAGTCTATGGTAAAACATTTGGAGCAGATATATATAGTGGTCAAATTTTATGATTAAAACATGGAGCGGAACTATAGTGTCAACGTATAATAACCATGGTGCGATAATAGTCGAAAGTAGAGCAGAGTTGTAAAAAGTATGACGATCCATAACATATGTTGTAAATGGTGCAGAGTTATGGTTTCAAACCATATCGGATGAAGATTAGTCACACAGGTTAACGAAATAACACATCCATCACCTAATGAAATAGGATGGCACCGGGCATCAGAAAACGTTTTATGATAATGCCGTTAATATAAACAGAGATGCCATATTAGAGCGCCACGTTGCAATGAGGTTTTATTTTTGTAGACGCTGTCACAATGAAGAAAATAATTTTGTTAACGTTAAAGCTCCAGCAGAGACATGATGTTATCTCGACATAAAGTTCAACGCGAGATGTTCATCGAGTGCGTGTTAACTACGCGGTCTGCATGGGGAAGTAATTTTGTAAAACTCGCACGCCTTTGATGATGATATCCCCAAACAGAAATACCATTGTGATGGATGGTGGTATATGTATAACTGGGGGTCCGGGATATTTTATGTCGCTGTTTCAAACACGCTATTCATATCGACTGTTCCAAAGAGATGCAACGACACCTACAGCTCTTTTGCCCAGCATGTTCTAAGTTAGTTTGCGATATGTCAAAGGTTTGGGAGAAACTTGACGAAGAGGTTGCTTTGATACCAATGCCGGAGTCCTACCAGAACAAGAAGATCCGAATTTTATGCAATGACTGTAACGTAACCTCAGTAGCGTCATTTCACATTGCCGCACAAAATGCCTGAATTGCAATTCGTGTAACACCCGGCAGACCAAAGGAGGTCACACCACAGACACTTGTCGACAATAGCGTGTTGCCTCTGTGATATCTACCTGAAGGTTCCGATGGGCAATCGTAAAAGCTGCTGCAACCATGAAGATGATCTTGCAATAGAGATTCGTTTTACGTTACAAGTTGTTGCCATTTGCCCGACCTGTTAGGGTATCTTTCAGTGGATTAGGCAAGAAGAAGAAACGAAAATGAAGGAAGTCTTTGAGCGCTGTTGGTCATCAGATCGCAGATCAACCTCCCATGCGTCCGTTGCGACTCATACATAGTGCGACTATGCGACCATCGGGAGGTCGCATTTCTGCCCAGGTCACTGAGACGCAAGTCTAGGGCATTAACGTGAAATGTGACTTAGCAGGATCTGTGACCATGCGACCTCCGCAGTCGCCAAGTCGCAAGGTTGGACACCAGCAAATCTTGGACCGGGCGTGACTCTTCGACCGAGTGTAATATTTTTTTTTAGAAAGAGCATGGCTATATTATTCCAAACACATTACAAAACTGAGTCGCATGCCTCTGATGTACACGTTAATTTTGGTAACTCCTTGAAATCAGCGTGAGGTATGCATTACCTTTGGTAACTTCCAGAAAAAAATATGAGAATATTTTAGCATCCCCTCAACATATGCGTTACCGTCAATAAATTCCAGGAAGTAACGTGATGAGATATTAATGAGTGAAACATCATCACATTAGATTATATGTTTAACGGGAGCTAAGGAGAAATTGATAGTAATGGT
The DNA here is from genome assembly GCA_034641835.2 of Pinus albicaulis. NCBI lineage: Eukaryota > Viridiplantae > Streptophyta > Pinopsida > Pinales > Pinaceae > Pinus > Pinus albicaulis. The sequence continues at coordinate 62,907,372 of CM076581.1, read as the reverse complement.
ATCTTCCATTGAGGCCACAAGCTATTCATGCAGCGTTGACAAATCACGTCCATGTTTGGAGCTGAAAACTATGGCAAAAAGGGATTGACGGGTTCAAACATAAATATGGCAATATTTGATGCCAGTTTAAGAGCCGATCATCCACGCTTCTGAAAAATCAAGGAAAGAATGAACCGGGTAAAGGAATGGATATTCCTTAGAACAAGAAGAGTTTTTTGCTCGGTCAGACTTGACATAGGCCACAAAATTTCATAAATTCTCCAAGAGGAACTTTCATGAGAAGCCAGCTTGGCATAAGCGTACACGAGTTGTTCGTTCATTTTTATGCAAGACAGGACTACACAGGGGTCCAACTGGTTTTATCTTTGACAAAACTATCGCATTTCATATGTTGATTCCCTAACGTGTATATATATATATATATATATATATATATATATGGTTGATTTAAATTCGCTTATCTACAGGTTATATGAGAAGATGTTGATTTACTCTGTTGTCTTGCAAGTAACATAAGGAAACAGTAATGTCCACCCAAATTAAGAGAACTGCTAGCTCTCTCAGGAGGATGCAAAGCTAGGCTTCGAATCAATCTCAGAACCTCATGTTATGTGGATGCTCAGTATCTCGCTCAAAGCAGAAATGCTACTCTCCCACTTATCAACTCATGCAAATTCTCTTAGCATGATAATGGCATTACAGACAGATAGGAGCTATTGTTTCACATAGAAAGAGATAAGGATGTTCTCCAGAGAATAAGACTCTGATTTCTCAAGAAGAGAAATGTAGAAGGGATCAAAAACCCAAGGCCACAGGTCGCAAAATTTTGCAAGTCGCAGATTTGCTTGAGGTCGCAAATCGCAGATTTTCTTCAGGTCGTAGGTCGCAGATTTCCTCAGGTCCCAAGTTGCACTCCGTGTTAAAAGCCCGACGGCGTGACCCAGCGACCCAACAACCAGGTCGCAGGTCGCTGATTGCTGGGGGTCGCAAGTCGCAAAATCCAGTGAGGTCACAAGTCGCAAAAGCCAATCAGGTCACAGGTGGCAACAGTGGCTCAGGTCGTAGGTCGCAGAATAGACTGGGTCGCAAGGCAGCCCAACAGTCAGGAAAGCGAAAAGTTAGAGAGCCCAAAGGGCAAGCTTGGCCCTATAAATACTTCCTTCAGGAACTTGTAACATGATCTTTTGTTTGGGACTCAAGCTGAGTACATTGTATTACCAAAATTATACAACTTGAGCATGAATACAAGCATTTTGAAAAATCCCTTTGTGGATCTGGTGTTGACATATGTATGAGCACTATGAGTATTATATTTTTCAGTTTCTAAACATCTTTAGATTAATGGAGCAGTATCTGTAATTCATATCACATTTGCATGACAGTTTGTTGAATACATGTTAATGATGATTGAGTTCATTTCGCTTTCTTAATGAATTTTAATGACTTTTTTTATTAGCATTTGTATTATCAGTTAAACCTTTCAGGAAGTGAAGGGCATTTTTGCCATAAGGAATTGTTTCTTTTGTGGTCAGAACAGCCTACAAGCATGACCCCAACGATGTGTTGTTAACAACACCTCCTTCAGTGCTTATGCTTTATTATTTCATCTCGCTACGCATAGTGTTATATGTACATTCAATACATCAATCATATGTCTTGTATCATCCGATTAAATGTGTATCTACAGGTTTATAGAGTTTAAGCGAGACCCAAAGAAAGGAGAAATCAGCGGTAGCCGGACCCACACCCCGGACGGGATCCCTATTCCAAACGGTTCAAGGTCTAATTGGGACTTTTTACTGGGGAGATCCCCTGTTGTTGGCCGGACAGATTTTCCCGTCAACAGGTAAGAAGAAAATTGATAAATTTTAAAAGGTCATATCTTTACCTAAACTTTACATTCTTTTCATAGCAACACCGAAGTCGGTACTCAAAACCCCCGTCACCTTGAATTGCAACGATTGAATAAAGGTAGTGTAAGGGGATGGTTTATCCTTTCCTTAAAAGAAAAATAGAAATTGTCGCGTCTCCACGAAGATAAGTTGAGCCATCTTGTAAACCCTAGAATTAGGGATAAATCCCATAAAAAATAAAATTTTCAAAAATGTTAGTAAACCTTTAGAGAAGTAAATTTTAGGTAATAAGTTCAGAACTTAAAAAAGGTACAAAAAAAATTTCTTATGTTGCCATACCTATCACGGGAATTATATGTCAATTAATTGAAATATTCGAAAACACCATGATAACCAAGGATTAAGAAGTGGCGTAAGCCTGGGAGGTTTTCCATGGAGTTTGATGGCTAAGGAATCAGAGGATCAAGGAAAAATAAACCCTCATTAATATCAGAGATGCAAATATTTAATGGCATGAAATAAAGTGAAAATTATGACCTGGACAGAGGAGGGGGGTTGGTGGTTACCATAACCACCCAAAATAAATATTCACTACCATTAGATCAAGTTTTAAAATCTTGCTCGTCCACTTCCTAACCACCCACATGGCCAGGGTGATGTGTTGCGGTTGTAAATATCCACAAATCCCAAAAATGAAATATCATGGGGACAGTGAGGTAATTCAAATAATATAATGTCGTGGGCTAATAAGTGCCAAGGGGTAGCCATGGAATTAAAAACCATAGTATGAATTATACAATAAAACAATCCAATATGAATTCAATTGTAACTCTTTGGTAAATTTTGTGTATTATTTGGTGTAAGAATAGAGTTCGAACGTCATAAGGGTTATGTAAAGTGCTATAAATGTGTATAATATATATGATGCCAAAGGGGCTCGATACAAACACATTAATCCCCAACCTTTTATTTAATTTTATCTATACCTTATTCTGGAATAAATATGGGCCTTCTATAACATAATAATGGATTATAATATTAAGGTAAGCAAACCTGCAATGGGGATTAACATGTGATTGTAAGGAATTTAGAGACATCAATTAAAGGATTTAATATTTAATCTGTCAAATATTATCAAGAAAATGATAATAAATAAATAATTCAAAAACATATGTTGACCTTATTTTTATGTATGTAAATGATCTATATATATATATATATTGGAATGCGGTTGTTATATTGGACTAATCCCTCGTGCAGAAAATATTGATCTCCCTAGATTTCCAACAAAACCTAGTAACAAGCAAACAATCAAACTACTCTTTCCGTGAGTCTATATTTGCTTGAATCGTAAAGCTATAAAGGAGAGGAAATGAAATCCATACCTTATTATGGCATTCTTGATGAAGATCCTTGCTATGCCTCGATGTGGCTCTTCAATGCCTGAAAAAATCATGCACACATATAAATCAAAGGGATCAAAGGCATATGCAACATAGATGATTCAATAACTCAAACTAATGATCAAGGATATTACTAACTAACATCATTTCAATGGATAAAATAGTAATAACATAAACCATTCATTAGATCCAGAAAAAAATGTAGTGAGAAAAAGAGATCAATTGTATTAATCTAGAAATATAGAAGAGTCCCACAACCTTTGCCTTGACTAGGTGAAGCTCCTCCCATAAGTCTACAATCCTTTCCTTGGATGATAAGCTCTCAAGCCTAATTTAACCAGCATAATTCTACCTTTAGCAATCTCCCTCAACCCTCTAGCATGTAGTTGTTTTATAGACCAAGAGGAGGAAGTTTTAGATCCATATCAAAAGCATGAGATCCACTAAAGATGGGATTAGGGTTCCTTGAATAATGGGAATTAGCTCCATGATGGGAGGGGCTAGGCTCGAATAGGCATGACCTCGAAGCTTTCAGTTGGGATATATTCGCTGAACAAGGCTACTATAATTAAATTTTTACTTTTACTTTTTGTTGAGTCATGTTCGCGGTTTATAATGGAAGATAGAGCGCAGTTCTGTGTGGGTACCAATGGTAGGAACCGTGCATGTGAAAAAATTGGCTAAGAAAGTGAGAAAGTCACTAAAAAGTAGGTTTTTGTCCTTATAACCCAAAATTATTGCTTTCATAAATTTGATTAAGTTGTTGAATTGCAAGGGAGTTCTTTGGAACACATGAATTGGATGGCGAGAGATCCATTCTAATGGTCAGTTGTCATGGTGACAAAATGATGTGTAACAGATTCCCCCCTAAAGTGCAAAGTCGGAAAACATGTTTAAGGATTGGAGTGCTTAATCATGCCAAATATTGGATCAAATACCATGGTTTGCGACCTGCAACAATCAATCAAGGATTACAATGTTATATAATCATCATTGAGGTAGGCATTCCCATACTCAGAGTAAACATAACTTGATGAACTAGTACGGAAACACATTAAGAATCGTGTCATCAGTAGACACAATATGGATGCAGCCATCAAATATGATTCTATCTGCATAATCATGAATACATAGCTCCTCACCGCTGGTATGGATGAAACTAGATCCAAATTCTTGATCTCCATCTCTATTGATCCAAAGTATGAATCTAACATGGAATAAATGTCTTGAAGTCGAAAATGGCACTAAACCACTTGATTACTGGTCAATGATGTGAATCGTTAACAAGTGTGAGAGAAACCACCATTAATGACAATGTTCCTCAAATTACTCCTAGTACAATTTATGGAGTATGAAAAGATACCCTAAAGTCGAACACTCATAGAATCATTTGATTGAAGGTCAATGATGAGAACAAGTCGTCGAATGTGAGAAACCTGCCATTAAGGCATACAAGCCTCAAGGTACTGAAGAGAGTTTCTAGATCAACTTCCTAGATAATTATTTTTAGTTGATAGGAATGGATCGGCCATAGGAGGGCCTATGACATGAAATTCATGTCAAGTTTTGAAGAATTCTTTGCAAGGACTAACTCAGGGATCATCGACGCAATTGAAGGTTACAAATTGCAAGGTATTTTGAACTGAGATTGGACTTCTCTTGAACATATCGACAATACGACACTTAGACTTGGCACCATTTGACTCAACGATAATACCTAAAACTAGTTGAAGACTTTCAATGAGGTTCGATTAATTGTGAGATGAATGGCTTTCCCCACCTGAACACATATGTGGCAGAGTTCCATGTTCAAGAGTGACATGCTGCCATAAATAAATACAAAAATGAATGTTTTTTCTCAAGTTCCCCCCGCCATTACAGGAAAGTACCTCTTTTTTTTGTCAAGCTTGAGGAGGATAACATTTTCTTTTCCTATAATCTCATCCTTTGAATGAGTCCTTCGAATTATTTTTAACAAACCCTAAGAAGGAGTGGTCTTGTCTCGTCATCATTAACGATTCCTATGATGTTTAAATTTTACGAGTCCACTGAAGGGGTAACTCAATGTATTTTTCATGTTTAAAGAGTTTGAAAAGACACAAAAAGAAAACTCATGTTGTTATTTCAATGTAAAATTTTAAACGAGCCCAGAGAAAGTGAAGCTCTTTGTTTTTCAGTTTTAGGGAGTCATGAGAAAAATGTAAGTAAAATCCTTAATGTTCTTTTTTGTAAATTTAGTCCCTCGAGCCTGACAAAGGATAAAATAATGCAGGAGAGAACTCTATTGAACATGATTAGTCAATGTATACCTTTTTCGTAAATACTCTAGTTCAGTCCAGAAAAGGGGTTAACTTATACTGAATATACAAATTTTTATTTACTTCTACGTGTTTGAATAGTCAAGTACTTGACGATCTTTTCATGTATAGAGAGTCTGAAAAAGGCTTAAAAGAGAACTCCAAGGTTTTGCTTTTTCATATTTTTCAAGAACCCGAAAAAGTGATAAAAGTTCGCTCAACATCAAAATGATCCATTTTTATGTTATAACCTATTTTCTGCACATTAAACCCAAAAATTAGCATATCTGCTAGAAAATTATAGCAAAAACCTAAAAATTTTGAATTTAAAAATTCAAAGGCATAAAAATAATATTTTAATAGCCTAAAAAATTATAAAAGTTCAAAAAGTAAAATCTTTTTTACTATTTGAGTTTTTAACCAAATGAGAGCAAAAAAGAGGGTTCTTTACCACAAACTTCAAGAGCTTATTCCGAGAAAATTGGTGGACTAAATCGACAACCGTCTTTTCCAGGTAAGAGAGCCCTTCATTATCTTCATTTCCATTGGATTAAATTTTCATTTTAGCCATGTATTTGGTTTTTTGGGGAGTATTTTCGTTTAAAAATGCGCCCTCGGATGTGCATTGTTTCCCTTCATCGGGACCACACACATCGACTATTTTTTACATAGAGAAAATCATGATTTGTGCGGTTTTTCACCTGAGAAACCGTGAAAATGTGCTATGTTTGTAAATGGAGGTCGCGCAAGTGCTAAGGGTTTTCTAAAAAATAGGAATTACGCACCCAAATTTTTTAAAATCATTCACAATGTTTTCTAATATTCCACAATTGTTATTTTCAGACTTTTTGACCATTCATAATGGAGTGGAGAGAGAGAGAGAGAGAGCATGAAAACCAAGATTTTGAAGCTCTTAATGATCCATCAACACTACAGGACCTAAAAGATTGTGGCCCATAAAAATATTGGATAATTCCAGGGATGAAAGCTCAGCTAGATCTCATGACTTGGATGGTCAGGGCATGGGATGTCCAAGATCAGTGCTTCGTGATAAGAGATCAGTGTCTCACCATAGATTTTTATGATATGTACTTCTTTACTGGAATCTCTCACAAAGGGACATATATATATATATATATATATATATATATATATATGTATGTATGTATGTATGTATGTATGTATGTATGTATGTATGTATGTATGTATGTATGTATGTATGTATGTATGTATGTATGTATGTATGTATGTATGTATGTATTGGGCACAGACCAGGTGGAGAAACCGCTGCTACTTATTTGAGGTGATATTGTAGTGACGGGGCTTAGCTCAAGGATGGTAGAATTGACATCAAAACCATTGAGCAACTCCCCTTGAGAACCACTGCCTTTATATTTACCATATTATGTGGAAGAATAGCACTTCACTTGGCCATAAAGGCTCAGATGTAGATTTTCATAGAGTGCTCACAGCCCACTATTTTCACAGTGGTGAGAAGGGGTAGTTTCCAATATGAAAGGGAAACTTACTAGAGAAAAAACAGGTAAATTCAAGAACTTTGGATATGATGCTATATTGATTTCATTTTATCTAGAGCATATTCCCCTCATGTCCCCATAGCAGGTTTTAGCAAAGATAGGAGGACCTCGGTATACTCACATGCTTTTTTGGGTATCATTGATGGCTCGCTGGTGAGCCATGATATGGCACCAAGAGTGCTGCAACTCCCAGGGGATGCCCTAGTTTATTTTATCAACCCAAGTTTCATACAAACTTGGAGGTGACAGTGCTATCTACAAAGTAGATGCATTTTTCTCATGTCATCCTCTTCTACTTTACGAAAGGGTTTTATTTATTAAACTATGATAAGGACTGGAAATTAAACTGCTGGAAGGAAATGACAGAAAGGAAACTAAAATAAATTGTTGGAAATGAATGATGGGAATGAAACTGATTTAATTTGCAGGAAAGGAAATGACTGAAAAGAAACTAAACTACATTTCCAAAAAGAAATTATAGGAATGGAACTAATTTAATTTGTAGGAAAGAAATGACAGAAAGGAAATTTTTTTTTTTTTTTTTTGAAATCAAGTGGGCTGCCTCCATGGAGGTTTCCAACCCACATAATTTCCTGGGGTGCCTCATAGAGGTTTTCACCCATAGATATTTATTCTCTTTTCTTCTTTCTTTCTTTCTTTTTTTTGAGAAAGTGAGTTGCCTCCAACGAGATTTTCAACCCACAAGCTTTTCTTGGGTGCCTCAGAGAGGTTTTCACGCATGGATATTTATTCTTTTTCTTTTATTTTTTTCAGGAGGTGTGGGAAACTATGGAGTTTCCCATCACATACACCTCTCTACTTATTTAATTTACGAACTCTGCCTTTGACAAAGGCTTCTTGTAAATATTAAGTCTATGACCATTGACAAGCAAGTGGATTCCTCCCTCATCTATGGTTTTGATTTGAACTGCGCCATTATCAAAACATTTTTCCACTTTGTAAGGTCCCAACCATCTTTTCATCATATTGCCTTTGAAATATTTAAGCCTTGAATCATACAACAACGCCCAATCTCCTTCTTGGAAGGTCTTTTCATTGATGTTCTTGTCATGCCAGACCTTCCTTTGCAGTTGAACTACCTTCGTGTGAAGAAGTGCTTTGTAGCAGCGGAACTTGTAGAGTTGGTTTCTGTAGCAGCAAGACTTGTAGATTTGTTGGCTTAATAGCAAAAATGGCTTAAATTATAAAAATACACAAGAGGTATTTATAATAATAAATATTTATTGATATGATATGAATAAGATGATTGAAAGTTACAATGAGGTCCTACTTGTATACCTATGCAGGTGACCTTTCATGAATGGGCATGTCTTTTAGACATGCCTTTTCAGCTAACTTAATCACTAATTTACATAATCACTATTTAACTATTAATGACTATATATATTACTTTAGTTATGAATTATGTTCATAACATGCTTGCATTCTGAAATCATCCAATCCATTTAGTTTCAGCTGTTGGCTCCCTGTGATTTGTAATATTGGCAAGAAAAAACACTGCAGGGGCCACATCAGAACCACCTTGGAATCATAGGACCTAGCCTTCCTGGATTCAGAGAGGGATATTTCTATATAGTTGTTTTCAAGTGATATCTCTTTATGATTTTGTTTATGATATTAGGCTATTTATGAAGTTATAAGGAATTTTTTGTTTTGGTTGAATTAATTGATAGGTTGACAGATTTGTGGTGTGACTGATTGAAGGAATTTTTCAGCTGAATAGATAGACTATGAAGAAACATGTATCCATTAGGCAATGGAGTCATAAAAGGATTTAATTTCTCATCAACTCTGCAAGGGTTTTCATAGGGAAAGCTAACTATATCAAGTGCATCTCTTAGATTAGATTGTGATATGAAACAATAATAAGTTGTGAAGGCAGAAAATCTATAGTCAGTTAAGAATATTCTAGCTCTACTTTAACAAGAAAAGCCTTTCAGGTAACTATTTGAGGCAAACCAAAGGACAGAGCATACCATAGACTTCTTTGGCCGGAATTTAATAAGAAAACCTTTAAGACAACAATCCAGCAATCCTAAGACTAATTTAAGACAAATAAAACATTTAAGATAATAGTGAGAGCAACTAAAGAGCAAGATAAACCTATCTTATTTAACTCAACACTCAAAAGACCTTTAAAGCAACATTTTGAGGCAAACCAGAGGACAGAGCATACCATAGACTTCCCTGGTTTAGACTCTACTAAGTATACTTCAAAGAAGGCCTTAAAAACAATATTTCAAGCTACACCAAAGGACAGGGCTTACCATAGACTTCTTTGGCTTGACTCTATTAAATCATTTCTAAGACAACAAGCTAAATGGAACTGGAGAGAAATTAAGAACTCTCCAATCAGACCTTGCACAATAAAACATTAAGATAAATAATGCAGTTAGAAATAAGTTGCTAAGAAAACATATCCTACTCTAAAATATTTGTTCTTTTATCAGAGAATATGGACAAAATGTAAGACATGAGAAAAATAATGACAACAAAGGTAAAATTCACCATCAACATAGCTCAAGAATCCTGTGAACGTGCTTGTATTACTGATGATCAAAATAGTTACATTACTCCATGTACAGTAGCTCTCTGCAACTCAAAGCTTTCTGAAATCCAGCCTAGCCATCCTCAATTAGCTCAGCAATAGAAATCAGTCAAAAACACTAAAAATGAAGCTCATGTGCAGTATTTATCTGCAAAATGAGGAGGTGGTGCTAAGCTAGGGTTTAGATGTCATTTATTACGGAGTTAATTAGTTTTTGACCTTTGAGACCATGCAAGGCCCAAGGAAAAAATATCCGAAGGTTTTTCTTTGAAATAATAACTCCTAACTTAACTTCTGAGTTAATTTCTGTGAAATTTTTGACTTTAAGGCATTTTTAAATAACTTTACAATAACAGTTGGTAGATTAAAAATATCTCTGACTATGTGTAATAACTGTTTGAAGCATTATTGAAAGAAAACATGTTGTAGTTGGAAAAATATTCTTTTGAAGAAGTAATTGCATTTGTGTGATTCATTCGAATGTGTTTCTGTGCCAATCTAAGTCTATTTTATCTTTAATTCTTGCATTTGGCCTTTAAACTTTGATTTATCCTTTCACTGTCTGCTTTACTGTCTTTTTTTTATCCTGACTTTATCGATTTGTCTTTGATCTGAGATTTATCCTTCTAACCTTTATTGCTTTGTCACGATCATTTGAATATCTTTTCTGCTTACTGCGCCTCTGTTTGTGTTTTTTGGTGCAAGGATGCACTCTTCTGTTGCTGGAGGGTTTATAAAACAGCAATGGTCATGATTCATTGGGTTTAAACTTCAAATTTTCGCCCTTGGTCCCTTAAAAATAGCATAAACCTCTGGATCGTCATCCAGATATTCATTAAAACATTTTTTGGACCATTGAAATACATTTATTGTGCTTCTGCCATTAAACCTGCACATTTAAACAAGAAAATTAATCTTTAAAACCTCTGTGGAGGGTTTTTACTATGTTTACAGGGGGGAGAATGGTGTTCTAGGCCTTATCGCAGAGCCATAAGGCTTTCGACATCGTTTAAATGGAAGGTGGTATCAGAATTAGGCAAGAGGAGAAGAAGCGGTTTTCGGGAGCATGGAAGGTGGTTTTCGCGGGATGGAAGGGGCAGTAATGGTTTTGGGAGGGGGAATGTGATTTCACTCAGCGATTGCCGCGTGGCAAGGGGAAACCGCTTATATCACAAATATTAAAAGCGTTAACTATGGCACAAATAGATTTGCGATATGGGCTGTAGGTCGTCGGATCGAGGGAGGACAGATCGACAGTGGTCGGGCGATCTGGGGTGATGAGCAGGTGGAGTGGTGGGGTCCAGGCACCGGGTGATGTGGCGATTTTTTTCGTGTAGCGTGTGGGTCTAAAACGTATGCGAGGTTTATAAAGCGAGCTCGATGGACAAAACAAAAGTGAAAGTGCTTTTTGTTTTTAGAGGAAGGGGTGGGGTCACATGAGGGGTTTTTATAAAGGCAGAGGGCCAAAAAGAAAACAGACTCGGGTTAATAAAAAGAGTCGGGTTTATATATTAAAAACAAGGTTTTTATCATAAAAGGTGGGTCCCGATTGTTTAATTTTTTAATTTAAAACAATGTAAAAGAGGATCTTTTACATTGTTTTGATAAAATAAAGGAAAAGGATGAAAGAAAGGGGTTTTATTAAGGGTTTTTAGTGGGGGAAGTAGGTTTTTAGAAGAGGGAATGACTAAATGAGAGTTTAGGTAAGGAGGGAGGGTGAAAATGGGATAAATAAGCCCACAATAAGTATTAAAAGAGTAGCAGGGTATTTTTGAGAAGGCGGAGGTGAAATATAAAAAAGGTTTATTGAGATTAATGAAGGCAGTGAGATTTCTAAAGATAGCTGATAGGCAAAGAATGCTATCTTTAGCTGCTTGTGGAAAATCACTAGTCATCTAGTGAAATCTATAGAATACAGGAGGATAATAGTGGCTCTAGCTGGGGAGGGCAGCTCCTTTAGGAGGTGTCAAGAACCTCAGAGATCAAATCTCTGTAATTTTGTAGACTAGTGCCTTCTTTTTCACTTTGATAGACTCCTTTTATTTATTTTGTTGTTTTGCTTCTTTGAAGCTGTGATCTTCAAAATCTGAAAAATATGATTGCTTCAACTCAGTTCTACCTACCCATCATACTTTTCCTAGCATTGTTTCTTCATTTGGGTGCATTTAGATTAGCCAACCCTTGACATCATTTTCTTTTGAAAACAGGAAACTATCTACTTCTACACTTATATCATCCAAGACTCAGATTAGGCTGATGAGCTTTTTTATTCTCTACCTACCCTAATTATCTGTCAAGATTGAACATTTTGACAGATTTTCATTCTCTAATATATTAACATGAAATTGAAAATATGATCAAATCAAGATTAAGCAGTCTTGTTTGTCATGAGCTGTGGCATTTTGTACAAATCTGCACACATAATTTATTTTGCAAGAAGTAAAACTAAAAACTTTGAGATATGTAATCTGAAATTTGTTATACATCCCTCTCTTCCTTTCTTAGTTCAGAATTAAACATTGGAACTGATATCTTTTCCTAATCTAATCTATTGATAAGCCAAGTTTAAACAGTTTGGAAAATCTTCATTCACTAACCTATCAGTAGAAATTTAAAAATTGTTTAATCATGATTAGGCTATATGACTGAACAAAACTTCTTCTTCTAGAGTAGTGGCATTTGGACTTGCACACTTTCATAGATATTCTTTTTTTGGTATGGGGATTTACCTTTTTCTTTTTATCTACCCTCTTTTCTTCTTCTTCTTTGTTTTTGTGTTTATGTTTCTAATCTTTTTCTTCAAACAATGTTATATACAATGAATAAAGCTTTAAATTGAGATATTTCCAACAAAAATAATGCTTGAGCATCCTGCCATTGACAGGACCTCCAAATAGTTCTGTTCCATCCATTTCTTGAAGGAAGAATGCATTGTTACCTCTTCCAGAATGGATGGTGTATGGGCCTTTCCATATATTTTCAAATTTTCCATGTTTTCCCTTGTCTTCTCTTCTTGAGTCCCACTTCAGCACTTTGTCACCAATGTTGAAATCATTTTCTTTGGTTCTTTTATCAAACAGCTTCTTGATGTTTTCCTGCACTTGTTGTGTTATGTTATGTACTTCTTCTCTGGTTTGCTACAATTGGACAGTCTGATTTATTCTTCTCTGCATGTCATTTTCTTCAGACTGTACTTCTTGGATGAGCTTCATGACTGGCACTCCTAGAATTGTTGGAAAAATTGCATCTGTTCCATGAACTAGTTGATAGGGAGACATCCCAATTGATTTTTTATTTGTTAATCTATCTGCCTATAGTGCATGTACTAGTTTGTTGTGCCATGATTTCTTGTTCTCTTCCAGCAATTTTTTGATGATGTTCACCAAAATCTTGTTTGAGGATTCTGCCAACCCATTACCTTGAGGCTAATAAGCTATAGAATGGCCCAATGTAATCTGATATTTGTGGCAAAAATCCACCATTTTCTTGGATCTAAAAGCAGCAACATTGTCAGTGATAATATTTCTAGGACAGCCAAATCTAGACAAAATGTGGTTTTCAAGGAATTTGGTGATTACTAAGTTTGTGGCAGTCCTAGAAGGGATGGCCTCTATCCATTTTGTAAAATATTCAGTTGCAGTGAGGATCCATTTGTGTTGGGCAGAGGAGGCAGGATGGATTTCCCTAATAAAATTTACGCCCCATTATTGAAAATGAGCTTCAACAGAGATGGGTTGCAAAGGTAATGGTAGAAGCTTTCTTTTTCCTACAAATATTTGGCGCTTATGAAAGGAAATTACCATTTTAAGGATATCTTGAAAGAGGGTGGGCCAATAGTAACCAGCTCTAAGGATTTTGTTAACAGTAGTTTTCCAATAGAGGTGGCCTCCACATTCTCCTTCATGAAACTCATGCTTGATCTTATCTGCATCATTCTCAGGAAAACATTTAAGCAATATACTGCTAGCATTTTTCCAATATAAAACTTTATCTACAATGCAGTAATTTACAGCCTTCAACTTTAAGAATCTAGCCTTTGTTTTGGACAAACGAGAAGGAACATTGAGATTTAAAAGTTACATATATAATATCAACATACCAAGATGAATTCAGAAATTATTCTTCAATAAGTGGAGGTTCCAACTCCTCATGTTCATCTAATGCATCAATCATGTTCATGTCAAGTGCTTGGAAGTTTGTTTCAACCATGAGTTTAGCCAGTCCTTGTCCTTTGATGAGTTTAGTGGGCTTGAATTCTAGATCATATTCTAGTATAACAACAATCCACTTACCCCTTTTTCCATCAAGATCTTGTGTTAAGATGTCTTTTACCACTGAGTGAGGCGCAAATGCAATGATGTGTGAGTGCATAATGTAAACTCTGAAATATTTCAATGCCTTAATTAAGGCAAAAGTTTGTTTTTCCATTACGTTTTATTTCAGGGGTGCATCTCTTAATGCCTTGCTGATAAATGCAATGGGATGCTATTTCCCTTCTATGTTTTTCTATAGTAGGACAGAAGCAAATGTATGTTCTGATGCAAAGGAGAAAATGAAGAATTCTTTGGTAAAATCAGGGATAATTAGAACTGGTGTGTGGGTAAGTGCTTGTTTTACCAATTCAAAGGATTGCTTTGCTTCTACAGTCCATTTGACTCCTATTTATCGTTTTAGCATATTTTTTAATGTTTATTAGGATTTTTGCAAGGTTTGGTATGAACCTTCTTAAGAAATTTATCTTTCCAATGAAAGATTGCAGCTCTTTGATATTTCTAGGATGATTGATTTGCAATATTCCTTCAATCCTTTTTGGGTCTATCTTGATCCCTTCTTTAGATATAATATGGCCTAAAAGTTTTCCTTCTTGAAGGCCAATAAGAGTTTTCTTGGGATTAAAAGGCAAACCATACTTTCTACATTTTTCAAAGACTTTTCTTAAGTGAGCTAGGTGTTCTTCATCTATTTTGGAATAGATTGTGATGTCATCGAGGTAAATCACAATGAAGTAGCCTGTTTCTTCTGAGAAAGCAATGTCCATGGCTCTTTGGAAGGTGGAACCAGCATATATTAACCCAAAAGGCATTTTCACATACATGAAAGTGCCCCAAGGTGTAGTGAAAGTTGTCTTGTGTTGATCACCTGGGTGTAGCAACACCTAATTATACCCTGAAAAGCCATCTACCCTTTGTAAGATGTAATCCATTTTTGGTAAAGGGTAGTTGTCTTTTAAGGAGGAATTGTTTAAATTTCCGAAGTCTATGCATAGCCTAATTTCTCATGTTTTCTTCCTTACTGATACAAGATTTGAAACCCATTCTGAATATCTCAGAGGGACTATTATTCCAGCATCATACATTTTCTTAATTTCCTTCTCAACCAGGGGTAGTTGCACAGGGTTTATTCTGCGCAGTTTTAGTTTAAAGGGCTTCTAGTTGTCTTTGAGAAGTATCTTATGTTGAATTATCTCTGTATCATACGATTTTAAATCTTCATAACTTCAAGCAAAAACATCAGTAAATTATTTAAAAATCTCAAGATATTTCTGTTTTATATGAGCTGGCAGTGTTTTGGATATTTTAATCATTTTGGGTCTTTGTTCACTTCCTATATTGCATTATTCTATTTTAGTTTCAGTGGGTTCCATATTTGGCTTCTTAGCAACATCATTAAAGTCAAAAAGTTCTTCTAGAGGCACCAGTCCTTTTGGAAAGTTATCATTATTAGACTGCAGCACTTCAAAGTCTTCTTTTTCTAAATTAGTGCACAGCTCTGTTTCATGTATGTCTTGTTTGTCTAACAGATTTATAACATCATTATCAAGAGGTTCTTCTTTGTAAGATTGTTCCTCAACATAGCAGTCTTCTTCATACTCTGAATTTGAATTTGGCACTTCAAACTCATTTTTGGACTCCAGGAAATCCTCTATTTGTTTATCTCCTTCAAAAAATTGCTAGTATTTTATATTATTAGGGACTGTTGGTCTATATTTGACTTGGACTGTGTATTGTTTTCTTTGATAAGGTTTTTGACATGTACTGGTAGCAAATGCTAATCCATTGGAAAGGATGTTTTGATTTCTAGGGACAAAGGTAAGCTCATATTCTGTGAATATTTTCAAGAGGTAAATAACATCATATCTATAGGCTTTTAATATGGGATGCTTGGCTATGTATTCTCCATTAATTTTCCTAATGATTAACTCTGAATCTCCATGGAAAGTTATCCTCTTATCTCCTAGTTTCTTTAGTAATTGTAATCCTAATAGGAGTGCCTCATATTCAACTAAGTTATTTGGGCATTAAAAGTTTAGCTTGTATGAGTGGCCTTCTGCATGATTGTTCTCTGTGTTATGCACCCGTATGCTTGCTCCTAAACCAGTTTTGCTACAAGAACCATCAAAACTCATACTCCAAAGAGGTTCAATTTCAGATTTTTCATTTTCTTGATCATTATGGTCCTCATTAGGTGGTTTATAGTGGCTGCCACTGTGTTTTTCACTATGTTTTTCTTTAGGGTCTGTACCATGTTTTTCATTGTTTTGTTCCCATAGAATAGTCTATGGAATAAATAGGTGCTTCATTCCCCGAGCAGAATCCAATCTAGCAGGCTAATCTGACAGCCCAAGAAACGACGCCCGATCTAAACATGGCTAACTATAGTAACAAGCTGTCGCAACAAACACCACCACAGTCATCGCAGGCACAATCAGCAAAATCTATCGCCAGCGGACAACCACTTCAAGCACGATGGCCAGATCAGGGAAACTTGGATGCTGAGAGCGTAGAGACATGGGGAACAACCCAACTATACTATTTAATTCAGAGAGCATCACAGCAAGCGGAAGGGATTCACACAGAGCTCCAGCAAAGATGCGAATAGCAGCAATTACAAATCAGCATGCTTACTGAAGAGCGTGAACAACTGAGGAAAAAAAATGGGAATCTACAAGAACAACTAGAGATAGTGACAATAATATTCTGGGACGTTTGGCCTACAGTAACGACCAACAACAACCGAATACCAGAAGGGATAAAGGAGAATGATATAGTCGGATGCGTGGTCCACATCAGGGTGGCATGTTCGAACCTCCATCATGAAAACGAGGAACTCAGAGCAGCATTGGCAGCCCAGCCCATGTTGCTAGACCCAACGGCTGTATACACAGAGCAAATATCAGAGAGACAGAGCCAGGTGACAAAAATGCAGGAAGTTCTGAGTATTGAAGCTAAAGAAGTGTATGACCTACTGAAGGGGCTACAAGAATGTTTGACCTCGCTCACACTGAAGTCTCAACCGGTTTCATTACAGCTACAAAAAGTATCAAGGGAGATCCAGGAGGCCACAGACCCTACTGGACTCGACCAACTATACGCTCAAGCGGACGTGCTGGAGGTCGAAATACAGCAGATTGAAGAAAACTCAACTGCAGCAAAGCAAGCTCTCTGGGAACTGAGACAACCAATTAAAACCAGCGCCCAAACAATGCAACGACTGGTCTCTGAGGCCGACACGAAAATCCAAAACGTTTTCGGTAGCCTGCCAGCTGTTTCAGGGGAGGAAGTAGTCACGCAGGTCACATCGCAAACTTACTTGCTCATGCAAGGATGGCATCACTCCCTGACGACCTTTCAGGAGCTAAAGGCAACAACTCTAACATAAGTCCCAGAATTGGGGCCCTTGTTTGGACATTTGAGAGAAAGGGGAAAATCAGGGCAGAACACAGGGCTGAGCGGACCAATGGAAATAGAGATAGTGAAGAGCGATTGACTCGGGGTGAGTCAATAGGCTGTGGTCGGGGCCTGTTGGGGCCCTTGTTTTGAAATCAAATAGTTTTTAGTTGTAGATAGTACGTGGTCGGACACAACCACGGTAGGAAGGGATCTGTCAAGGTTGCAAAGGAATGAAGAACAGGTGGCACGACTGTTGCAGGAGCAAGCACAGATGGTAAAAGAATGTGGGAGGAGACAAGCAGTAGAATTCCCAATGAACAGAGAGAAGTAGAAGACAACTGAGCGAGAAGAAAGGAAGAATTGTCAGTTGTGCTAACAGCAGAACAAATAGGCAGTTGGCCAAGCAGAGAAGGAAGGTTGGCATAGGAGGAATGAGAGAATAGGAGTTGTAGGAGAGCTCTGTTCATGTTGTTCCGTTCTCTATCTCTCTGTATCTCTGTGTTCCAATCCACTGGATAGGACTTCTTGTTGGAAATACTGAGAGGGGGGGGGGGTGAATCAATATTCCTTTTAATGAAGCATTAGTTAATCTTCAATTATTATCAGTGTTTGTACAATGATATTAGCAAACAAGAGGAACAAAAATGCACACAAATTTTAAGGTGGAAACCCACTCCGGGACAAAAACCACCTAATGTTTTTCTAATAGTTCTTTAATATTCAACTCCAATTGAAAATAAAGCTCCAACTTCCTATAATCTAGAAAAGCATTCTTCTCCAGCTCCCACTGGATGGACACTCCAACGCTAGAGATTCTTCAGTAGTCAACTAAACGGATTCCCCAACACCCAATGAGCTACAACTCACCCTAGCACCACCCTACCACCCTATAGAAGAATAAAAGAAGAATGGACTCCCGTACCAGGGAAAATGGTCCACTTTACAATGATATAGAATGATGTAGAAGAAGAAGATATACTACACCATAACCCCAACTTTGACACAACCACCTAATAATTATCCTAGACCTCCCAACACTGCCTCTTCAACCCTTGGCAGATAGACACTAGTACAATTTTTACAATAATGTATTTACAATGACTTAGTACAATGATACCTTTACAATGATTGTATGTAGTGCTGCCCACTTGAAGACTTCATATGATGAACTTCTTACTGCTATTATGCACCTTGGCTTCTGCTCTTGTCATGCTACCTTCTGTTGCACCTTGCTTTGCTTTGCTGCCATAGAAAGTCTAGTCCTTTGCAACCCTTGACAACACATGATCTAGCTTTTTATTGCCTTCTAGGAGCTCGATATTGAATCTAGTGTATCTCTGTTATTTAATATCCTCAATATCTGATTTTGGGTCTTGTAGTATTCCCTTGAGTCGTCTTTCCAATGCCACAGGTTTTGCCCAATTTGGATTCTTCAAGAGAGATTTATACCCAATCTCTCACAATGCCCTAATTATGGACTGTTTCAGCAGAGCGCACTTGTACGAAGTGCCACGTGTCATTGTTTCTTCATTTGGCTCTAAAATTGATAGAGAGAAAACTAAATCCTGTGAACTATCTACCAATTTTTATGGAATTTCAATCCGATACTCAAAGAGAGATTTATGACGATTTTACCAAGGTCACTTCTTTGAGATGAATTTCAGGAGCCTGCAAAAACCCTAACTTCCATAGTTCATATCTCCAAAAATATTGTGCATTTTGATCTGAAATGTTTACAGAAGCTTCCTCAGGATTTTGGCTTTGCCTCATAAAAATTTCAGCTTCTGAACCTTCGTAGAAACAAATTTAGAGCGAAAATGCCACGATGACCTGTTTCAGATTGTGAAATCCCTTACATAACGAGGACATGAGGATCACAATTTATATAAATGCTTAGGTTGAGAGGGGCTTCAACAAGTGAATTTGGGATGGATTTTAGGAGCTTAAAAAATATTAATTATAAATTTTCAATGACCCATGCCCCAACCCCATGGGGTTTTAGCCCACTCACTAGGGGTATAAACTTCAAACATGAATATCTATCAAACCGTGAAGAATTACATGGCATGCCATAGATCAAAGGAAACATCTCGAAAAGTAGAAACCATTAAAAGCATTATTGACCCATAATATACTAATTTGGTAGGTCAAAATTCCCATGCAATATTGGGTTAGCCCCTAGTGCTGCTTGGGTTGACATCAATGACAACCGCTGATCAACAATATCCCCCTTTGGCATTGATGGCAACACAAGTACTCCCTCTACGATCATGACACCTCTTCCTACAACATTCTCTCCCCCTTTGACATCAATGGCAAAGGGTAACTCCCCCTGCAACATAACCATCCTGCGGACCTGTACACACTTCCACTCCCCCTGTCACACAACTGTCCTGTGGACCTGTGATCTAATGAGAACTTGGGAGAATCCCAAGATTTTGAAGAAGTTATTCAAATGCTTCACTAGGTAAAGGTTTAGTGAAGATATCAACAATTTGTTCTTTTGTACAAACATACTCAAGTTTGATATTCTTTTCAGTGACTTTTTCTCTAACAAAATGATATTTGATCAAGATGTGTTTTGTTTTTGAATGCATGACAGGATTCTTGGAGATGCTGATGGCACTAGTGTTGTCAAAAAATATGGGAATAGGCTCACTGAATTGTACTTGAATATCTTGAAAAGTTTGTTTCATCCAAATGACTTGAGTAAAACATGATGCTGCTGCAATGTATTCTGCTTCCGCTGTAGATAACGAGATTGAAGTTTTCTTTTTGCTCAACCATGATACGAGACAACCACCTAGATAGAATGCTGCTCCACTAGTACTCTTACTATCATCAACGCTTCTTGCCCAATCTGCATCTGTAAAGGCTTGAATAATGAGATTGTTACCCTTGGGATACCACAAGCCATATTCTTCTGTGCCCTTTAGATATCGAAGAATTATTTTGATGGAAATAATATGTGATTCTTTTGGTGTTGCTTGGAATCTTGCTACTTGTCCAACTGCTTGCATAACATCTGGCCGAGAGGCTATTACATATAGAAGAATTACAATCATAGATCTGTACAACCTCTGATCCACATCCTTAGATGATTCGCCTATGCTCAATTTGCAACCTGTTACCATCGGAGTAAGGACGGGTTTAAAATCTTCCATTTTGAATTTCTTGAGCATTTCCTTGATGTACTTGGCTTGACATATAAATATTCCTTTCTCTTGTTGAGATATTTGAAGCCCTAAGAAGTATGTCAGCTCACCAAGTAAAGACATCTTAAACTCACTTTGCATCTTTGTAGAAAAATTCTTACATAGTCTATCATCATTGCTACCAAATATTATATCATCCACATATACCTCAACGATTGTTAAATTATCTTTATCTATTTGTACATAGAGATTGTTATCAACGGTACCTTTCTTGAACCCTTGTTGACGTAGATATCCATCAAGACGAGCATACCATGCTCTAGGAGCCTGCTTGAGACCATATAGATCCTTCTTTAACCTGCAGACATAGTCTTCATTTTGTGATAGTAGAAAACCTTCAGGTTGTTCGATGTAAACTTCTTCTTCTAATTCTCCATTCAGAAATGTTGACTTAACATCCATTTGGTAGACTTTGATTTTTCTTGAACATGCATAGGAAAGAAACATTCGGATGGCTTCCATTCTGGCAACTGGTGCAAATTTTTCGTCGAAATCAATTCCTTCCACTTGTGCATAGCCTTTGCAAACCAATCTTTCTTTTTTTCTGGTAACCTGCCCATATTCATTCAATTTGTTCCTAAACACCCATTTAGTCCCAATGACATTTTTATAATTTGGTCGTGGAACTAATTCCCAGGTGTTATTATTCTCAATTTGATCCAATTCTTCATTCATAGTTGCTACCCAATGTTCATTCTGGCTGGCTTCCTCAAATATACTAGGCTCAAAGGTTGCTAGAAAAGCAACCTGAGCTTGTTGTGATGAATGATGTTGTCGACCTTCATTTATGTCACCAATGATTTGATTTGATGGACGGTTCTTTTGAATCCACTCTTCTGTTCTCCTCGGAGGAGCTTGTTGTTGTTGTTCTAGTATATCTTGATGACCATTGTTTACTTCTTCCTCTTGATAGTTGCTTCTTGTTATACAATTTTATCTGTGTCTTTTTCAGCCTCTGTCTCATGTTTCAAAGATTCTAGATCCTCATCATTACTCGCTAGAGCACCATCTTCGTCAAATGTAACATTTATGCTCTCCACTATTTGTTTTCGTCTTATATTATAGCATTTATAGGCCTTTCTTTTGCGTGAGTAACCAAAAAAGATACCTTCATCAACACGTGATTCAAACTTACCCAAATTTTGATCTTCTTTTTTGATATAACATTTGATTCCAAAGATTCTGAAATATTTTACATTGGCTGGTTTTCCTTTCCATAATTCATATGGAGTCTTGTTGCAATTATTTCTGAGAAGACTTCGGTTGATAATGAAGACTGTTGTATCAATTGCTTGAACCCAGAATACTTCATCCAATTTTGAGTCCTTCAACATTGTTCTACCCATTTCCTGTATGGTTATGTTCTTTCTTTCAGCAACTCCATTTTGCTAAGGTGTTCATGCTGTTGAAAATTTCCTTTTTATTCCATTTTCGTCACAGTATTGCTGAAATAATTTGGAAGTGAATTCTCCACCATTATCTGATCTTAAACACTTTATTTTCAAATCAGTTTCATTTTCAACCAACTCCTTGTAGATCTTAAAGCACTCAAATGCTTCAGATTTTTTCTTTAGGAAATTGATGGCTGTCATCCTGGTATAGTCATCTATCATCAACATGAAATATAATTCTCCGTCTAAGCCTTTTGTTCTCACAGGACCACATAGATCAGTATGTATCAATTCTAATGGATGTGATGAAAAGTGTTCTTTTGTTTTAAATTGGACTTTTGTCTGCTTGCCATGCTGACATGCCTCACATAGTGTGTTGGAAGGTTTTGAGATTTTCGGCATTTCTCGTACTGCTTCCTTTTTGCTTATCCTAACAAGATTGTCAAAGTTTACGTGACCCATTCGTTTGTGCCATAACCAAATTTCATCTTCTTTAGCTAGTAGACATGCTTTAGTTGCTTCATCCAGAACATATATGTCGTTTGGAGCTTGACTTGTTGTAGCCACAAGTGAGTTTAATAGCATTGTGTCATGATCTGACCCATGCTGTGACGATTGTGATTCATGTTTTCGACCAATAGAACATTCTTGGCTATAACATCTTTTCTTCCGAGAGTGACGGTACCTGATCCTATAACATTTGAAGATCCATCATTTCCAAAGGATATGGTTCCATCCTTCTTCTCTTTCAGAGATACAAATTTCCTTCTATCTCCAGTCATATGCGTTGAGCAACCGCTGTCAACATACCACACATATTTATTTTTTTGAGCCTTGAGAGCAAGAGCACAATCATCAGTCTTCTTCTTTTTCCATGTTCGTTCATTCTGTGGCTTCGAAGATTCTTCTGGAGGATTTTCAAGTCTGCAGTCTCTAGCTATGTGTCCAAAGTTCTAACATTTGTAACATTCCAGATTATTTCTTAAATGTTCAAATCTATTGATGTTTCTTTGAGCCCTGGGAGGTTCATATTTGAATAATCTCTTGGAATTGTATTGGTTCCTAGGGTACATGCGACATTCTACAGCTTTATGACCAAATTTTCCACATGAATAATAATAGCCATGAAAAATATGTTGGTACCTGGATGAAAATCTTCGTCGAGGAATCGTCTTCCAAGGATGTGCTTGCGAATCTTGTCCAACGAAGTCTACATGTATGTCAAATCTCATAGGTTCATTGTATTTTTTTGTAGAAGGTCCTGCTTCTTCTTCTTTGTAACCGAGGCCAGTTTTTTCGTTTTAAGATCGTTGATTGTTGATGAGTTCTTCCAATGCCCTTGCGTTGTTGGCATAGTTTTGGACAGTTTTTCCCTTCTTCACTTACACAGCGAGACTACTTCGGCTTCTAATGCTTCCCTTTCTTGGTTTCTTTCTTCCAACTTCTTTTGAAGTGACTCTTCAATACATTTGTGTTCTTCAACCTCAATTTTGAGACCTTGAAATTGTTCTTCAAGAGTATTGGAACGGATCTTCTCAGCATTGAGCTCTTTTATAAGCTTGATTGCTTCCTCATAAAATTCTTCTATGGTCAACCCTTCTTCTTCATTGTTTGATACTTCTTGTTTATTGTGCTTGGCCATAAAAAATAATTTATCATTGACTTCTTCTTTTCTATCACTTTCTTCATCGGATGATGAGCTATCTTCTTTAGAGAGAAAGTTCCTTTTGGATCCTTTATTTTTTCCTTTCTTGCTGAATTTCTTAAAGCCTTTCTTTCCTTTTGATTTACCATCACTTTTGTTCGGACATTTTTCTACGAAATTCCCAACCTCACCACAACCAAAACATATCAAGGGAAGTTTAACTTTGAATTTTCCCTTACCAGGTTTTAGTTTCTCGTAAAGTAAGCATATTCTTCATCTGAAAGGCCTTCTCCATCATCTCCCTTTTCTTCACACTTGCAGGTGCATGTCATTTCAATTGAAGGTTGTTTGTCCTTATTGGTTTTCTTAGATGCAACGAATGCAGTTTATAGATTTGAAGTACCCTTTTCTTCATCAAGTCTCATTTCATATGCTATGAGAACTCCATGTAATTCTTCCTTACTGCGTTTGTCCATATTTGCACTATATCCTAAGACCGATACATTTGGGTTGAATCTCCCTGGTAACGTTCTAAGAATCTTCCATATAATAGTCTTCTCATAAACTGGATCTCCCAATCCTTCCAGAGTATTGGTTATTTCATCAACATATTGGAAGTATGCAGCAATGTTGCAATCTTCTTTCATTATGAGTTGCTCAAATTTTTCTCTATATATTTGAAGCTTTGCTTCTTTGACATTTGAGTCACCTGCATATATATTCAACCTTGTCCCATACATTTTTGGTGGTTTTACAACCAAACACCTTATGATAAGCAGATTCAATAAGTCCACTGATAATAATATTCTTTTCTTTTGCATCATTTCCCAAATTCTTCTTACCTTGTTCATCCGCAGTTGATGTAAATCCATTTTGAACAGTGTCCCATAATTCGTAACCTTGCACCAAGAGATAGACCTCCATTATTCCTTTCCAGAGTGCATAATCATTTTCATTGAATAGAGGTACACCATTCTTAGTATGCTCCATGACCTCCTTCCAGCTGTTAAACTGTTATTGAAGGAACCAAGCTCTGATGCCAATTGTTGGAAATAATGAGAGGGGGGGTGAATCAGTGTTCCTTTCAATGGAGCATTAGTTAATCTTCAATTATTATCAGTGTTTGTACAATTATAGCAGAAAATAAGAGGAACACAAATGCACACAACTTTTAAGGTGGAAACCCACTCCGGGACAAAAACCACCTAATGCTTTTCTAATAATTCTTTAATATTCAACTCCAATTGAAAATAAAGCTCCAACTTCCTAGAATCTAGAAAAGCATTCTTCTCCAGCTCCCACTGGATGGACGCTCCAATGCTCGAGATTCTTCAGTAGTCAACTGAACGGATGCCCCAACACCCAATGAGCTACAACTCACCCTAGCACCACCCTACCACCCTATAGAAGAATAAAAGAAGAATGGACTCCCGTACCGGGGAAAATGGTCCACTTTACAATGATATAGAATGATGTAGAAGAAGAATATATACTAGACCATAACCCCAACTTTGACACAACCACCTAATGATGATCCTAGAACTCCCAACACTACCTCTTCAACCCTTGGCAGATAGACACTAGTACAATTTTTACAATAATGTATTTACAATGACTTAGTACAATGATACCTTTACAATGATTGTATGCAGTGCTGCCCACTTGAAGACTTCATATGATGAACTTATTGCTTATGTTATGCACCTTGGTTGCTGCTCTTGTCATGTTACCTTCTGTTGCACCTTGCTTTGCTTTGCTGCCATAGAAAGTCTGGTCCTTTGCAACCCTTAACAACACATGATCTAGCTTTTTCTTGCCTTCTAGGAGCTCGATATTGAATCTGGTGTATCTTTGTTATTTCAGATCCTCAATATCTGATTTTTGGTCCTATAGGAGTCCTTTGAGTCATCTTTCCAATGCCACAGGTATGGCCCAATTTGGATTCTTCAAGGGAGAGTTATACCCATTCTCTCACAATTCCCTAATTATGGATTGTTTCAACATAACGCACTTGTACGGTGTTCCACGTGTCATTGTTTCTTCATTTGGATCTGAAATTGATAGAGAGAAAACTAAAGCCTGTGCACTATTTTCCACTTTTTATGGAATTTCAATCCAATACTCAAACATGAATATCTCTCAAACCGTGAAGAATTACATGGCGTGCCATATATCAACAGAAACATCTCAACAAGTAGAAACCATCAAAATCATTATTGACCTAGAATATATTAATTTGGTAGGTAAAAATTCCCATGAAATATTGGGTTAGCCCCTGGTGCTGCTTGGGTTGACATCAATGACAACCGTTGATCAACACTTGTTTGTAATCTGTTCGGTTAAAGCTCATGTTAAGGAGAATTGTAATGGTCTGTTGCTGATAAGTGAATTATAATATAATCAGAGTTTGAAGTTCCCAATATATTTTGTAATCTAGTTTGATTGATATGGTAGTATTTTAAAAATTTTATGGACTGTCTTTCTGAATGCGCTTCTGAAGAATATCACCCAGTTAGTCTTGTGTTTGCTTAAGCTCTGAGATATTTCTGGTTCATATATATATATTTAATCCGCTATATTGATATCAATCTTCTCCCAACCTTAGTAAGGTCGCAGCATGTCTCGGGTGACACTCTCTGCTCCTCGGAGTAGGGTGAAAATGCCAGCGTGGTGCTAGACTACAACGGAAATCATTTTTGGCCTCTAAGCCGAACCTGGGTCTTGCTTAAGAGACCTTTTCCCTTGCTAACAATCAGTCTAATCTTCCTTCCTCACAAGGAATCCCAATAGGGAAAGTTCTCTACAAGAATTTTGAGAGTTTGTTTTACCTGCAACGTGAGGTGAAACACTTATTTGTCAACAATCCTACATTCTCAAAATATACTGAAGCAGATGAAACATTCAGAAGGATGATGATCTAGGTGAATATTGGTGGTCACCTGCCTATTCCACTTGGGGCCCCACCATTGTATCTTTCTATTTTTCATTTTCGACACAACTTAATATTTTTAGCAGTTTTTTGGGTCCTGAACTTTCGGAGCCGTTTTGAGGCCCTAAACGACATTTTTTTTGGAAAACCGAGAGCAACATGGGTCCATGGATTGATGTTGCTCCCTCAAAATTTGTAGTCCTCGGATAGATCTTTCTAACGAGGTATGATTCGCGTCAAACGAAGATCGTATGCCAAAGTTACATCCCTGGGAAGTTGAAACACCAATTTACCCAAACGGGACCCATAGTTTTGGCGCTTCATCTCCTAGGGTTAGGGTTTTGGATGTTTAGGGTTTTCCATTGTTTCTAAATAATAAATATTCCCTCGAGCCTCATTGTAACTCATTTCAAAGGCCTGTAGCCGCCACATCTCTTCTCAGAGATAGCTACTAGCGCCCTAGCTAGTTTATTTCCATTCTGTCTGTAAGAAATTTTCAGTTCTTTGATATTAATGAAATGAAGTGATTTTTCCGCCGCATATTTGTATTTATGGTTATATGTTTATTCTGTTGTGTTCCTGCATAAATCTGGATTAGTGGTATCAGAGCGGTCTTTTTTTTCTCGATCCTTCTTTGCATGTCCCCAACGAGGTCGGGGTATAAGGAGTTAGGGCTCGATCTGGTGGAACCTTTGCAAGATCAACCTCACAAACCCCGACGGACGCCCATGGGGTACAAAAAGAAAGATGAGGGAGCAGGAGATCCTATCAAAATATTGCTCTAGGAGGCCCTCGAAAAAAAAAGGAACACGATGATGGATAACTTTGCCCAGATCCTTCAACGGCTGCCCACCGGTGGCGCATCTGCATCCAGCAGCCACTCTGGAGGTGTGACTCCTTTTAAGGTACAAGTAAATTTTGACATTCCAATATTTGAAGGTCAAATAGATGCAGATGTCGTAGATAGATGGTTGAATCTATTATAATTATATTTCTTGGTTCATGACTTTTCCGACTGGGAGAATATTATTTTTTCACTCCTCAAAACTACCCCCCATGTCAAGGACTAGTGGGAAACCTATTGTGAGAATAAGGACCAGACAAAACCCTCTCTGTTCTCGGCTGTTCCAACTTGGAATTATTTCTAAGACACCATCAAGGAAAAATACTATCCCGTGGGGAGCTATGAGGACAAGTACATACAATGGACCACGCTGCGACTAAAAAGGGATCAAGATGTGCATGAGCTGACAAATTTGTTCCATACCTTGTGCAAAAATTTGGGTATGAAAGATTCAAAGAAACATCTGGTGCTAAAGTATCGCAGTTTTCCGCACATATACATTCAGGAGGAAATGGAGTTCCTCGACATCTCCTCGCTTGGTACGGCTACCGATATGCAGCCAAGATTGAGCAGAAATTCAAACAGAAGAAGCGAGACTTTGGATCTGCGAATCAAAAGCAAGGGAAAGGTGTTCCCAAACCGCAGAACAAAGGACAAAGCCAAGGCATGGTAGCTCAAGACAACCTGTCAAAGCCACAAGCAAAGAACAACACCGCAAAGACAAATAAGGACACAAGAAAGTGGTGTGAGTTCCATAAGAGCTCCACTCACAACACAAGTGAGTGTCGGGCCAAGTAGTCGCTAGTCGTCAAGATGAGGGTTTCTGAGTCAGATGCATGCTCCAACTCTGAATCAAAACCTGACAAGGGGAATGAAAAATGGAAATAGATTATTGATGCAGAGCCCAATGCCACTGTTACCACTGCGAAGATCTAGAAGGAGGAACCGAAAGATCCAGAGGAGGAGGAACGTCTCTTCCACTCCCAGATGTGGGTAAAGGGCTCCCCGGTATAGTTCATTGTCGACAATGGGAGCCAAAAGAACCTCATTTCAGCAGATGCCGTGAAGTGGTTGGGCTCGTCGACCACAACTCACCCACATCCATACACCATCGGGTGGCTTCACCAAGGACGAGATCTCTGCGTCAGCCAGCAATGTCGCCTTCCCTATGGCATCAAGCCCTTCACGGATGAGGTATTATGTGACGTTTCTCCTATTGATGTTTCTGATGTATTATTAGGATAACCATACTTGTGGAAGTGTCATGCTTTGTATGAGTCTTGGCCTCACGCTGTTATTGTTACTTTGGGAAATAAGTTGTACACGATACCAGAGGTACCATCTCCTGCCGCTATCTCTTTGGTTACTGCAAAATAATGCAGTAAGCTCATTTCCCAAACCAGGAAATATTTTTTCCTAATGATCTGCCCCCAAGGCAAGAATACTGTGGCCACGACCTCCAGACAGGGCTCCTCTGCACGACAACAACAAATAGACAAGGTTGTGGAGGAGTACGAGGACATCTTCACCTCACCCACAGGGGTTCCTCTGCACTTTCAGGTCAAGCACCTGATTGATCTGACCCTAGGTGAGCCGCTACCCAATGGACCGATCTATCGGTGCTCTGTTCTGGAGAAAGATGAAATCAAGAGGCAGATTCAAGAGCTACTACAGAAAGGTCACATCCGACCAATTTCATCGCCCTGTGGGAGCCCAATCGTGTTGGTACAGAAGAAGGATGGGATGTGGAGACTCTGTATTGACTATCGGGCGCTGAAAAAGATCACTGTTCGGAATAGGTACTCGATCCCACGGATTGATGACCTTCTGGACCAACTCAAAGGGGCGAAATATTTCAGCAATATTGACTTGAAGTTTGGGTATCACCAGGTACCAATTGAACCCTTCGATGTGTGGAACACTGCCTTCAAAGCCAAGGAAGGCCTTTTCCAATGGATGGCCATGCCTTTCGGGTTGACGAATGCTCCCGCGACCTTCATGAGGTTGATGGACGACATCTTGCGACCATTCACCAACTCATTTGTAGTGGTGTACTTGGATGACATTCTGATCTTCAGCTAGACTTGGGAAGAGCACCTCCACCACATCCAAAAAGTCCTCCAAACACTGTGGCAACACAATTTGTGTGCCAATTTGGAGAATTTTACTTTTTGCATGACCCAGGTTCAATATCTGGGATACATTATTGATGAAACGGGGGTGCATGTTGATCCAACCAAGATCCAAGTCATTCGAGATTGGCCAGCCCCAACCACTATAACAGAGCTTCACAGCTTTCTGGGTCTTGCTAATTTCTACCGTAGGTTCATGTTGGGATTCTCTCATATCGCTTGGCCCTTGAGTCAAGTCACCAAGGGAGGAGTGAGAGAAAAATTCTTTTGGTCAAAATCTCAACGGAAGGTGTTTACGAATTGAAAAGACGCCTCTATTCTGCCCCAGTGCTCACATTACCAGAATTGCAACAACCATTTTAGATTGAGACAGATGCCTCTGACTATGCTATTGGGGTGGTTCTTACTCAAAAGGGACATCCAGTGGCATATCAAAGTGAGACATTGTCTGACACAGTTCGCAAGTACCCCACTTATGACAAAGAAATGTATTTCATTGTGCAAGCTTGTTGATAATGGAAGCATTACATTTTGTGGAAGGAAACAATCATCCACACAGACCACCGACCCCTGCAATTCATACAGATACAAGGGAAGTTGCAGAATGATCACCATCAAAAGTGGTCCACATATCTGCAACAGTTTCATTTGAACATCAAGTACAAGAAGGGTAGCACCAATAATGTTGTAGACTGTCTCAGCTGACCACTGATCGTGGCACTCACCACCGTTCTCAACTCTTGTGGGCACGAGACTTCTGATTGGCCTCTTCTATATGAGAGAAACCCAGAATTCGGCCACACATACAAGGCACTCTTGGGGGGTACGCAAGTTCCAAATTTTCACCTCTAAGATGCACTTTTATGTCACCTGGGACACCTTTGTGGTCCTTCAAGTGAGCGCGCCAAGATGATATGGGAAGCACACTACAGTCGATTCGATGGGCATTTCGGGGCTGAGGAAACAATAGCAGTACTACAGAATTATTTTTATTGGCCGAACCTTCGAAAGGATGTCGGGAAGCACATCAGATCCTGCACTGCTTGTGCCATTGCCAAACCGACCATCAAGAAGCAAGGCCTATATACTCTGCTACCTAACCCTAGTCGACCTTTGGAATCCATCTCCATGGATTGCATGTTGGGCATGCCTTCTACTAAGCATGGAAATGACTGTGTTTTCATGGTCGTCGACAGATTCTCGAAGATGGCCATTATGGTGGCCTGCAAGAAGAATATCACAGCGGAAGCCACTACTAAACTCTTCTTTGAATGAGTGTGGGTGAACTTTGGGATCCCACAGTCTATAATATCAGATTGGGATAGCAGGTTCCTCATCACATTTTGGTACAGCCTCTATTCAATGCTAGACACCAAGCTCACCAAGTCCACATCTTTCCATCCCCAAACAGATGGCCAGAAAGAGGTCGTCAACAGAATGATTGTACACATTTTGCGCATGTACAATTCCAAGCACCCACGCACATGGGACGAGAGCCTTCCCTATGTATAACACAGTTATAGCTAGGCTTTCCACAGCTCAATCGACCACAGCCCCTTTCAGGTGGGCTTGGGATTCCAGCCACTATGTCCCATTGACGTAGCCATGCCATTTGCAGCTACTCAGGTCGATTCGGCTCATTTCCAGTCAGAATTTGACAAAGAAAATAGCTTCATCGAGCACATTCAACACATCCGCCAACAATTTCATGACATATTGGACAGAGCTAATGCTAAGTACAGGAAATTCCATGATCAACATCGGGTGCCACACAACTTCCAGGTGGGCAACAAAGTGTGGCTAAATTTGCAGAAGGAGCGCCTCACTGGACCCCACCGCAAGCTTCGCCCGCTCTGATATAGGCCATACACCATCACCAATTCTGTAGGGAACAATGCCTTCAAGCTCAGTATTCCACCATTCCTTGGTCCGCACCCAGTATTCAATGTGGACCGCCTTCGTCCTTACTTCCCACCTCTACTGGACACCTCTAACATTGCAGAACAACTCACACCAACAGAGTTAAATGTAGATTGTATGGAACAGGCCACCACAGATTGTATCATGGACATGCAAATCAAGAACACTCGCCAACAGAAGATCCAACTATATCGGGTTGTCAAAGCTGGCCAACTCCTGCACCAAGGAAAGTGGTTCACCAGGGACCAAGTTCAGCAAAAGTTTCCTCATCTCATGGAGGAACTTAATGCAATGGGGACCATTGCTTCCTAAGGGGGGAGGAATGATCCAGGTGGATAATGGTGATCACCCGCCTATTCCACTTGGGGCCCTACCATGGTCTCTTTCAGTTTTTCAGTTTCAGAACAACTTACTATTTTTAGCAGTTTTTCGGGTCCTGAACTTCTGGAGCCATTTTGAGGCCCTAAATGACATTTTTTGGGAAAACCGGGAGCAACATCAGTCCATGGACCCATGTTCCTCACAAAAAATTTGTATTCCTTGAATAGATCTTTCTAACAAGGTATGATTTGCGTCAAACGGAGATCATATGCCAAAGTTACATCCCCGAGAAGTTGAAACACCAATCTACCCAAACGGGGCCCATAGTTTTGGTGCTTCATCTCCTAGGGTTAGGGTTTTGGATGTTTATGGTTTTCCATTGTTTCTAAATAATAAATAAGCCCTCAAGCCTCATTGTAACTCAGTTCAGAAGCCTGTAGCCGCCACATCTCTTCTCAGAGATAGCTACCAGCGCCCTAGCTAGTTTATTTCCATTCTATCTGTAAGCAATTTTCAGTTCTTTGATATTAATGAAATAAAGTGATTTTTTCGTTGCATATTTGTATTTATGGTTATATGTTTATTCTGTTTAATTCCTGCATAAATCTGGATCAGATGATGAAGATAAAATTTCCAGAGGTAGAATTTTGGGAAAAGATCATTGATTTACTATGAAAATAGTTTGCAATAAAACAGAGCAGTAAAGATAAAACAATGGCAGTCACAGTTCACAGTCAAAGAGTATCAGTTTACAGTCAAGGTTAAATTCAAGAAAAAAATTACAAAGAAAAGGTGAAAGCTGCTAGCGTAGAGGACACTCTATTTCCAGCCTTAGTTGAGCAACAATCAGAGACAAATCAACAACAAAATATCAATAATTGAACAACAAATCAATAAAAACGGGGACAACAAGCATTAGTTAGATAGCTGTCACTATCTTCTTGCATGAAGATATTTATTTTTCCTTGAATAATTTCTAAGTTTGTTTTAGGATATTTTTTAAGAGTTTTTGTATCGATACTTCTCGTTTGGAAGTATTGACGGTGGATGAACTGTTGAACATTTCTATAGCTATACTATTCTGAACCTGAGGGTGATTGTACCAATTTCAAGTCAGTAGATTGGATTAAAGCAATAAAGAATAATATTATAGGATTCATGTGTTTGGCCACTTTAGTGAAGTATTTTCACTTGTTCTCTGTTAATTTCTCATGTTTTTCACCAATACTTGTATGTCTTTCTAAATCTAAATGATATATCAGGAATGTTATTTTAGAATATGTTAAAAGCACTCTGTCTTGAACTGTTGATCATTTACAAGTTTTCAACTGATATCCAGATTAGGGAACCCTTAATTTCTCCCTAGTTTCGATTGACCTTTTCCTTTTCATTCATTATCTGGATTTGAGAACCCTTAATTTCTCTCTTACCCCGATTGAAACCATTTTCACCATCAGCCTTGAAGATCTGAAGTAACTCATCTATCTTGTCCTGTAAACATTTCCTTTTAGAACTTGATCATGATCTGACTGCTTGACACATTAACTCCATTAGCCCAATGGAATTCAGACCTACATCTATCCATTTGATTAAGTGATTCCACCACCAAACCAAATCCAAATCAAAATCCCAAGTAACCCTACATAACTAGCCTAAAATCAACTTAAATAAATAAAGATAAAGCATATAGAGAGAGCCCTCTCTGAGCATTAGGAAGGCTAGATCCTGAGGCTTAAGATTAGATTTGTGGTTACCTCTAATATTCTTTAAACCAAAATAAAAAATCTCACAACTATTTGAGAATTATTGGAGTGATAACAATTTCCATGGATAAAATAGCAATAAAATACACCATTCATTAGATACATAAAAACAATTTAGTGAGAAAAAGGGATCAATAGTATTAATCTAGAAATATAGAAGAGTCTCACAACCTTTTCCTTGATGAGGTGAAGCTCCTCCCAGAATCTACAATGCTTTCCTTGGATAATAAGCTCTCAAGCCTAATTTTACTAGCATAAGTCTACCTTCAGCAACCTCCCTTAACCCTCTAACATGTAGTTTTTTTATAGGCCAAGAGGAGGATGTTTCAGATCCATATCAAATGGATGAGATCCACTAAATATGGGATTAGAGTTCCTTGAAGAATGGTAATTAGCTCCATGATGGGAAGGGCTAGGCTCGAATAGGAATGACCTCGAAGCTTTTAGTTGGGATATATTCTCCCAACAAGGCTTCTAGAATTAACTTTTTATTTTTACTTTTTGTTTAGTCATGTTCACAGTCTATAATGGAAGACACAGTGCAATTTTGCATAGGTACCAATGGTAGGAATTGCGCATGCGTAAAAACTGGCTAGGAAAGCGTGCAAGTCCCTAAAATGTAGGTTTTTGTCCTTATAACCTAGAATTATTTCTTTCATCAAGGTGATTAAATTGTTGAATTTCAAGGGAGTGCTTTGGAAAACCTGAATTGGATGGCGAAAGATCCATTCTAATGGTCATTTTTCATGGTGACAAAATGATGTGTAACAGAGGTACATTAAATTATGGTATCAGAGCAACATATTACAACATTATGAACAATGATCTCAATCATGATTTTTATTTAACAAAATAAATGGTATGTTTTACATAGAGATAAAGAGTAAATAAAAGAAGTAGTAATGGCAGATCCACTAGAAGGGACACACATAGGCGAAGAACAAATTTGGGTACATTTTGGAGATCATGAACCATTGTCTACAATGTAATTAATGAATATGGTTAGAGATATGAGGACAGAGTTAATAAGTCTTTTTGCATACAATGAAAAGTTACTAAAGGCCATTGTTGAACACAAAAGACTTATTAAGAATTATATAACAGATAGATCAAATCCAAAAAATATGGAACTGATAGTGGAAGAGGAAGAAAGGGGAGAAACCTCTAGACGAAAGACGTTGATAGTGTAGATGAGAGTAGAGATGACAAATTTGCAAATGTGGAGGAATGTAGTTCAACAAAAATTTCTTTGAATCAAGGAAAGAAAACAAAAATAGAGTTGCAAGGGGAATTCAAGAATATTATACCTCCAACTTAAGATGGAGAGTTAAAGGAAGTAGTGGAAGCCCAGTTGTTAAATATTAACTGATATTTTCAAGTTTAGGATTACCCTAGTGATTTGAAGGCTAAATTAGCTACATATAAACTACAAGGAAAAACTTCATTGTGGTGGGAAGAAGTCAAAATTGTACATAATTTGGAAGAAAATAGTATTGACTTGGAATAATTTAAAAATATTTTCATGGAAAAATACTTAATTGAAATATATCAGGACCATAAGGCAATAATAAATCCATGAATTTAAACTCAACTAAATGACCATGGATGAACTGGGGACAAAATTTACTCATGTTTTGAGATACATACCTTATATTCATGAAGAAAAAGCCAAGGTACAGTGGTTCATTGGTTGCTTTCCTCTCTTCTTTAAAGATAAAATTGAATACGATAATCCAAAAAAAATAGATGAATCCATATGAAGGGAAATAATCTACTATCAACATGCTAAACAAAGAAATGAAAATGTAAATTATTGGCCCAACATAAAGGAAATATTTGTTTAAGTAGGAAAAAGAGTTAAACCTACCTCTTTTAAAAAATTTGATAAGGGTAACCAGAGTCAAAATTTCAATAGGAACACTAATTAGATAGAAAATACTCTAACTTAAACTGGATCTAGATAGATAGACTTGAACAATAAAGGTTTTAATGGTAAGGAAAGAGAATCATTGAAGTTTTGTGGTTTTGGGGAGCCTCGCCTTCTTTGGAACTTCCCAGATAATACAAAATATGTTCATAATTTGAAAAATATTCAAGAGGCTTCTACAATAAAAAAAAAATGTGGCCAAGAGCAGTCCCTGAATTAATGCAACGTTGGAGGAGCACCAGGCTTAACATCAATCCACTATGGTAGAGATAAAAGGTAAACTTTTGAACAAACATGTTTTTGTTTTAATAGATCTAGGTGCTAATTTGAGTTATACTAGTCCCCAAATAGTAGAAAAATGTGAATTAAAGTTAGAAAAATACAAAAAATCTTGGTTGGTCTAGTTGGCTATCGAGACAAAGAGGAAAGTTACTAATTAGGTTAAGGCATGCATTTTTTATTTAAATGGGAGTAAAACCACTATGAACCTGAATATTTTTCCTTTGGGTTATTATGATATACTAGTGGGGATGGATTGGTAGGAAGGACATAGAGAAATTGTTAACGTTTTAAATAAAATTGGTACTTGTGCCATGGATAGTGGAGAGATACACATTGTAAAAGGTATACCTAGATTCATTTATGTTCAAAAGATATCCACCTTACGATTAAAAAGGTGTGCTAGAACAGGGTGTGAATTTTTCGATATTTAAGTAGAGGACCATTCACAAGAAGAAAAAACTACAAATTTAGATGACCCAGAGGTGATTCGTGAATACAAATATGTGTTTCCATATGAGATTCAAGAACTACCACCTAAGAGATATATTGATGTTTTTATCAAACTGGTACTGGGGGCCTCACCAATGTCTCAAGCACCTTACAGAATGAGTGTGCCAAGATTAATGGAGTTAAAAATTCAACTTCAAGAATTATTAAATAAATGGTACATTAGACCGAGTGTTTCGCCATGGGGAGCTCTTGTTTTATTTGTTAAAAATAATGATGGTACATTTATATTATGCATTGATTACAAATAGTTGAATAAATTAACAATTAAGAATAAATATCCACTACCTAGAATAGATTATTTATTTGACCAAGTGAGAGGAGCCATTATTTTTTCTAAAATAGGCTTAAGGTCTGGATACCATCAATTAAGGATTAAAGATGAAGATATTCCTAAAACAACATTCAAAACTAGATGTGGATATTGTGAATTTACAATACTTCCGTCTGAACTTATGAATGCACCAACTACCTTTATGTGTCTAATGAAGAGTGTATTTAGTCAGTATTAGGATAAATTTGTGTTAATATTTATCAATGATATTTTGATATATTATAAGACACCAGAGGAACATAAAAATGACCTAGAAATAGTGTTTTAAACACTTTGGGAACACCACTTGTATGTTGAGTTCAATAAATGTAAATTTTTCTAGGATAAAATACAATACCTAGGACATGTAATTTCTAAGGATGAGATAGTTGTAGATCCTGAAAAAATAAAATACATTTTAACTCGCCAATTCATAAGGATGTGGTAGATGTTAGATCATTTATGGGTGTTACAAGGTATTATCGCAATTTCATTGAGGGGTTTTCTAAATTGGCTCACCCCATCACCTACTTACAAAAAAGGGGGTTAAATTTGAATGGACATAGAAATGTCAAGATAGTTTTGAACAATTGAAGCATTTACTCAATGTTGAACATGTACTTCAAATAGTTGACCCTGGAAAAGATTTTACAGTTTGTATTTATGCTTGTTTGGTGGGCTTGGGGGGAGTCTTAATACAACAAAATCATGTGGTAGCATACAAATCTAGAAAATCAAAATACCATGAAAATAATTACGCATTATATGACTTGGAATTAGTTGCAGTTATCCATGGACTTAAGATGTGGCGTCATTACTTAATTGGTAAGAATTTTACCCTAATCACTGATCATATTAGTTTAAAATACTTTTTCAGTCAGCCTAACATGAATGCCAAATATGCTAAGTGGATGTCTTTCTTCAGTGAATATTAAGTATATTAAGGGGAAGTAAAATAAAGTGGTATATGCACTAAGTCAAAGTTTGAAGCAAATTTGTGAGGTAAAAATGAGTAATATTGAAACAAATTTTATAGAACAAATCAAAACAACAACTTTACAAGATAAAATTTATAGTTAGATTTTAGAAAAGTTGAAAGGCAAATTGATCATGTAGAAAAGATAGAATATGCAACAAATGAAAATGGGCTACTAACATTTAAGAACATAATGTATGTCCTCGATGTGTCCACACTCAAACAATTTATTCTTAATGAACATTTTAAAAGGTATTTCTCATTTCACCCAAGTTACCATAAAATCATTTCAGCACTCAAAAAATAATTCTTCTAACCTGGTATGAAAAAAGAGGTGGTCGTGTATTTGGAAAAATGCCAAGAATGTCGAAATTTAAGGTAGAACGTCAACATCCAAAGGATTGTTGAATCCTTTGCTTACACCACAATGGAAGTTGGAAGTAATTTCATTAGACTGTATCACCGCTTTACCTGGAACTAAAAGACAACATGACTCGAGTATGGTTGTAGTAAATAAATTGACTAAGGAAACTCATTTTATACATCTCCAATGTACTTAAAAAGTTGTTCATGTGGAAAAAAATTATGAAGAAAATTTTTAGATTACATGGAATACTAAAAACTGTGATATCAGACATGAATGTGAAATTTACTTCCAATTTTTAGAAAGAATTGTTTGCAGGAATGGGCACACAGTTGAGCTTCATCAATGCATACCACCAACAAACAGATGGGAAAACAGAAAGGACCAATTAGATCCTTGAATACATGTTGTGCACGTACGTAATGAATCATCCCACTAATTCGGAATATTATTTATACTTAATTGAGTTTTCCTATAACAATAATTATCAGGCATCCCTCAAAATGAGCCCTTTCAAAGATCTGTATGGGAAAAAGTGCCATACTCCCTTAAGTTGGAGTCAGCCTAAAGATAGGCTTGTGC
Organism: Pinus albicaulis; assembly: GCA_034641835.2. NCBI lineage: Eukaryota > Viridiplantae > Streptophyta > Pinopsida > Pinales > Pinaceae > Pinus > Pinus albicaulis. The sequence goes on along the minus strand of CM076581.1, from coordinate 62,868,931 downwards.
TAGGACCAGATATTTTGTAGGAAATGGAACAAATTATGAAGTAAAACATAACCTAAAAGAAATTTGGGACAAGAAGAATAGTTACGTAGATTTAAAAAGGATACACAAATAATTTCAAGTAGGGGAACATGTGTATATTAAGGTCATATCAAAAAAGAATACCATGAAGTTAGGGAATTGTGCTAAGTTAGCCCCTTGTTTTTGTAGGTCATTTGAAATGCCAGCACGAGTTGGTCCAGTGGCCTACCGACTAACATTACCAGCCCACATTAAGGTTCACAATATATTTCATGTGTCCCTTTTGGAAACATATATCCTTGATCCTACTCATGTTATTGATTGGAATGTTGTACAGGTCGAACTGGAAAGCGATTTCCAGGTCAAGCCTCTACAAATCTTAGATCTAAGTGAAACTATACTCTGGAATAGAGCCATCATCGAGGTTAAAGTGTAATATAAGCACTTTGGGCATGAGTAAGCCACTTGGGAGATGGAGGAATAAATGAGAAAATATTTTCCTATGTTGTTCCAAAGGGAATGAATTTAGAAGAAACATCGAGGGCGATGTTCCATTCTAAGGGGAGGGAAAATGTAGTAACCCTGGTGAAATTAGTTCTATTGAGACTTTTATGATTTTATAAGTTTGAAAAATTGCTAGAAAGCTTAAAAGTAAAAGTTGAATATTTTTATGAAATTGTAAATATTTATTGTTATTATTGAAACATTATTGTTTTTACCTTATTGATATTTTTTAAAAATACAAGAGGATCAACCACATGAGTAGTTAGGCTCCCAACTGTCAAGAAACAATTAGAATTAGTTATGGTCCAAGAAAGGACAAAAACACAGCAAAATAAAACTCTTAATATTGCAGAGGATGATTTTCCCTAACACCATAACGATCATGACTGGAGAGAAATTTCATGGGTTGAAGATGATTTAGAAACAAGATTGCGAGAGAGAAATGCAATCTGTAAATAAAAAAAAGATCCTAGGGGGAGATAAATACTATACTTTTGTAATTAAAATATCCAGCCCATGTTAGTAGGACATTGTTAGAGGCTTTGGGAGGTGATTTTGTGAAAATTATTGATTGTTTCCCTGATAGAAAAGGAGGCTAGAGCTTGGGGAAATTGATGAGACAACAATTCATTAGTTGGGAGGAAAGTGGAAACTCCTATTGTATTTTTAGAGATTCAGATAAGCAATTGAGCCAATTAGATATTTTTTTTGGAATAATATATATATATATATATATATATATATATATATATAGGAGTAATTACAAGTATCTATTGGATGTAAGTCTATAAATGTATAAAGGAAATATTTAATGTCTATAATAATTAATTCTATGGAAGTCACTCTATACAAGAATATGTGAATAACCCAATGACCATTTTTGTTATGCTTTCATGAAAAGTTTGTGTGTGTGTGTGTGTGTGCGCGCATGCGCACGTGTGCACAAGTAATAAGATGTATCCATGGCGTGGTTATCAAGATTGTGGGTTAACCCTGTGATAAAGAAACTAGGTTACCCCCCAACCAATATACAGTCCCTGCCAAGGGACAAATCCTCCAAAAAGACTTAGAAGATCAAAAACCTAAAAACCGATTAGAGTCTGGAACTATATTTTTTGTACATTAGGACTATCCATAAATTATATATATGTATTGATATAAATATATATATGTAATGAGATAGGAAAAATAAATACTGCAAGGGTGACAACCCTAAAATTAATATATACATAACATAAAATAAAAGTGCATGAAACAAATCAAATTGAACATACAATATATTCATAAAAAGAAACAATCTGCTTAAATAAAATACACTATGTTATTGAAAATATTATGTTCTAACAAGAAATAATTAACATTGATAGATTCGATTCTTTATAAAAACAGAATAAACAAGCCTCATAACTTTAGTTGAATTAAAGACAGTGAAACAAATACACGTTAATTATATATATAATCAATTTTTGTCTAGCCTCCAACATGCTTAATTAATTATAGGCTCGATTAATTATAGACAACAATCATGATAGACCAGAATATTAAATATGAAAATATTTAACATGAGAGTACAATAAGTTTGTACTCGGACTTTGAGTCTGATATACAAACAACTTAAAGAACGATTCCATGCATGCATAGGTATCATGAAAAACTTGGCCAGGTCTGACCTAACCCTCTATCTTTTTTTCTAAGGGAGTCTTGTATCAAACAACCAAAAAGAAGAAAAAAGGTTTTGACTACCTAGAGACTATATAGAAGTAAAAATCCAAAATCTCACTCCTTGTAGAGCCTCAAACACTTTCCATACTAAATTGCATAGAATAGAATCAAAAACATTAAACCATGGAGGGATTACAAAGAATATAAACATTAAGGGTTTAGTGCAAATATTGTGAATGAGTATGCTCTACATAAATTACCTGAGGGGAATTGTAGTGGACTGAAGTCTCAACCCTGTGAGAAAAACCCTAGTCTCATCAACTTGAAAAATAAAACCTTAAGAAGCAAAGGAGAAAGAAAATAACATTCTCTGTAAAAAAACAAGTATTTACCATGTGTATGTTTTCCATTAGAGAGGAATAATACCAACAAAGAACGGGTGGAACTCTTACCTTGCCAAGATAAATTTTGGGTAATCCATTAATGATAACCAATAAGAAACCAAGTGCTAACCGGTTCACTTAGGGTAAGAAGAAAACTAAGAAACTTGCGAAGGTCATACCTTGACTTGAATCTCACATTCTTTTCACAGTAACGACGAAACCATGACTCAAAACCCTTGTCGCCTTGAATTGCAGTGTTTGAATAAAGGCAATGTGAGGGTAGGGAATATCCTTTTCACAAAAGAACAACAGAAATTGTTGTGACTATGAGAAAAGAAGTTGAGCCTTCATGTAAAACCTAGAATTATGGATAAAACTCATAGAAAATAAAATTCACAAATTGTTAGAAAATCTTTAGAGAAGCAAATTTTAGATAATCAGTTCAGAACTTAAAATAGAGACTTAAAAAAAATGTGTAAGCCACAATGCATGTCACAAGAACAATATTTCAGTTAATTAAAAGCTTCTAAAACACCAATGTAAACAAGGATTATGAAGTGGCATAAGCCTAGCAAGTTTTTGCACGAATTTTGGCAGTTAAGGTGCCAAAGGATCAAGGATAAAGAAAGTCGTAGTCTAATTAGACTGTTTTTTTTCCCTGAAAATCATGGAAATTTCGGTAAGATTTTAAGAAAATCCAGCAGTGATTTTTGTAAATCCAGGTTATAGCTATCAAACTTCCATATTTTGGGTGTCTTAGAGGTTTTTGATGGTGCTGAATCCATTTCCACCATCAAAAACATGATTCAAACACTACTACTAGAAAAGTTCTTTAAAAAAAAAATTTCCCCAAATTGTAGCCACTTTTGGTCGTCTGAACAATTTCTCTGCCTTAATAGACAATTCCATAAAAAAACCCTCATTGTTATCAGATATGTAGAGATATAGAGATTCAATGGCATGAACTCAAGTGAAAAATAATGCCCACCACGCACATGGACAAGGCGATGTGTCACAATTGTAAATATCCACAAATCCCTAAAACTTAATGCATATAATACAATGTCGTGGGCTAAGGAGTGCCAAGGTGTATCCACGGCATTAAAAACCATAATATGAACTATACAATAAAAAAATCCAATATGAATTCAATCATGACCTTTTGGTAAAATTTGTGTATTATTTGTTATAATGTATAGAGTTTGAACGTCATAAGGGTTGTATAAATTTCTATAAATGTGTATAAGATATATGCTGCCAAAGGGCTCAATACAAACACATGAATTCCCCACCTTTTTATTTAAGCTTCCTTATACCTTGGTCTAGAATAAAGAGGGCCCTTCTATAACAGATAGAATGAATTAGAATATTAAGGGAAGTGAACCTACAATAGGGATTAATATGTGATTGGAAGGAATTTAGAAATATCTAGTAAATGATTTAATATTTAATCTGTTGAATATTTTCAGTAAATAATTCGCAAGATGATTTTTTTTGTGTAATGCTTTGGAATAAGGTATATTATAGAAAGTTTGTTTGTTCTCTTACGGATCAAAAGTGGGTAATTTTAGGTGGTGTGATTTTCCTTGAATAACAGTAATGAGCCAACATGCATTCACGGAAAGCAGCCAGTGATGATTTAACCCACTATTGGTTTGACAAGTGAGTTATGAAATATTTTCCCACTATTTAAAAAAATAATTAAACTAAATTAATTAATTGGATTTAACTTATGGTTTTAATTCTTGCATGTGATATGTTGAGCTCATAACAAGTATTTTTAGTAATGGGTTGGAGTCTTGTTACTATTAAGTTTTTGAAAACAAAATTGTATATAAGTTTCTAAAATGTCCAACATTTCAAGTGGCCATTTCATCTTTTCTTAAAAACATAAAATTTGTAAAAATAATTAAAAATTCATGAAAAATTAATATTAAAAATATATATAAATAACCATGCCAATGACTAAAATTTGAGTGTGTAGATTTTTAAAGTTAGCAATTATGTTATTAAGATTTTTTTTTGGAAGTAAATTGTGAATGATTTTATGAAATGTCCAATGTTTTAAGTAAGTACTCCATCTATTTGTAAAAATATAAAGTTGTAATAATAATTATAAAGATATCAAAGTTGTAATAATAGTAGAAAGATTGTTGAATAAAAAATTTAAAGAGGTACTCCATCTATTTATAAAAATATAAAGTTGTAACAATAATCATAAAGATATATAAAAATATAAAGTTGTAATGATAATCATAAAGATATCAAAGTTGTAATAATAATAAAAAGATTGTTGAATAAAAAATTTAAAAGACAAAAATGTTAGATAACTATTAAAAATTAACATTAAAAATATATATAAATAATCATTGATAATTGAAAATTGAAAATAAAAATTAAATTAAATTAAATCAAAATTAAAATTGGAAGTAATTAATGAAAAAAATGATAATGATGATGATAATGGTTATTGTCTATTAAGACCAATGTTGTTTATTAGACTTTAAGAGAGGAGAAGGAATCTAAGTTTGATTCTTCAAAATCTTGTTTTTATGGTCAAAGAGAAGGGAAATAAGTGCTCGCAGATCGCTATAGGTGAGTTGGCTTAATAGGTCAAAAAGATTGGAAGTGTGGCAGATAGTAGGGAATTGAGAATGAATGTGAATGAGAGTCGGGCACTCTAAATGGAAGTGATTTTCATCTTCCACCTGCCTAGAATTACGAATGTGAGTGAGAGTCGGGCAATCTAAATGGAAGTGATTTTCATCTTCCACCTACTTAGAATCGCAAATCTGACAGATTCTATCATACAAAGAGTCTTGGGAATAGACCACCATGCAATCTCACTCTGAAACTCACGGGAATTAGTTCTTATCAAAATAGAATTCTTTCGGCAATAATCACATGCAAATGAACTTCATCAATGATTTTCGAACCAACCATATTTATAATCAATGAATCACGGAAGCCAAAATTCTAAAAACTTAGTTCTTATCTTAATAAAAAAAGTAATTATAATTTTAAATATAAATTAAAATCTAAATTATAAATTGATTTTTAATGTAAAAAATAATAATAACATAAATTAAATAAATAAATAAATCACAAAATAAATAAAAATAATATAAAAAAAACATAAAAATAACAAAATAAAATAAAAAATAATAAAAAAATAATTCAACTAATCATATGAAATTAAGGAGTTTAACTGAAAATAAAATGTCGGGAGTGATAAGAAAGGGTGATAGTATTTTTTTTATTTCTAGCTATTTATAAATAAAGTTAATTTCTTTATAAAGTCATGTTAACTTGGATATTTTTATTCAAATTTGTTAGATGTTTTAATTTGCCGTAGTCTAACTAGCCAGAGGAATCGCCCTGAAAATCATGAAAATTCCGATAAGATTTTCAGAAAATCTGGCAGGAATTTTTCTAAATCCATGTTATAACTATCAAAGTTTAATATTTTGGGTGTCCTACAGGTTTTTGATGGTGCTGAATCCATTTCCAATGTCAAAATCAGGATTCAAACACTGTTTCTGCAAGATTTTTTAAATTTTTTTGGCCGGGATTCCGGCCAATTTTGACCGTCCGGGCAATTCCTCCGGCTCGTTAGACGACTCCTTTTAATTTGGCTAGTTTCAATATCCCTCTTGAATAATAAGGTTATGTATTTCCTTCATTGGGAATGCTTTCGGTAATTTTATCATCTTAGATTTATATAGTTTAAGTTTAAGTTTTTAATTTTTTTTTCTAAATTTATATTTATATTAATTTAAGTGAGATATTTTTATTAAAATTATTGAAAAATAAGAATGAAATTTTGAAATAATATTATATTATATCAATTTTATAAATTTTATTTAAATTTATTTATATTAATCTAATTGAGATATTTTTATTAAAATTATTGAAAAGTAAAAGCCAAATTTACAAATAGTATGACATTATATAAATGTTACTACATCTTACATGTTTGATTTTGATCATAAATACATGGCAACTTCTAACCTAAAAAAAAGTTTTATAAACTATTAAGTGAAAAGCATAACAACTTTATAAGAAAGGATTTTAGTACGAATCACCATTGGATATAACATAAGAAAGGACTTTAGTACGAATCACCTTTGGATACAACATAATAAGAGTTGAAAGAAATTCATAATTATAATTTTTACAAATAATAAGTTCTCGTTTAAACATGGATACAACATAATAAGAGTTGAAAGAAATTCATAATTATAATTTTTACAAATAATAAGTCCTCATTAAACATGGATGTAAAAATATTGATACACTAATGAACCCTTATTGTATTTTCCAACGGCATAACTTTGATAATTTGGAATAGAAAAATAATTAATTCATTTGATCCCTCAAACAATATAAAATAATTAATAATGTTAAAATCTCAAATAATGTGTGATCATGAGATTAAAATAAGATAAAATGGCATCATTGTCTAAAGCCAATCCCTGACTCCAACTCAAAAGTAGGTAAAGCTTTGTAACTAGCCAAAATGAAGTTGAATGAAAGGGAAAGTTCCCCTTCCTAAAACTAATTCAAAGGTAAGTGAAGCTTTGTAACCAACCATAATGAAGTTATGAAGGGGAAGTTTCCCCTTCACAGAGCTATCTATTTATCTATTTATGTAATGAGTTGTTGGGTTATATATGTTCACTTGAAATGGTTTTCTTGTCTTCCTACTTGACCCAAACATTGAATTGAATCTTGCCAATTAAAAACCCAATTATCTATCCTTATTAGTATTATGGATAGTGGTAAGGTTATGTGACATGGACCCATTAGCCTCTTGCACAAATGTTGATTCCTCAATAAAATTTGTTTATTAGATCACACTACTTATGAAATCCATTTGTTTTCTCCAAAACACATTTGTCACTTTCTCCTTCGACATTTATTTTAGTGAAGTGTAATTATACCCCTTTATAGCCTTTTCTTCATTTTACCTTTTTACTAGGGGAATTGACATTTATTTTAGTGGAGTGTAATTATACTACCTTTATAGCCTTTCTTCATTTCACCTTTTACTTGCCTTTATAGTTTCCGAGTTCCAATTTATTTCTTTCTCAATTATAAGACAATTATAAATCTACATCCATCATTGCAATTGAATAATATATCACCCTTTAACGGAACATTCATTACTATACATATTCCCATTACAAATTAATCATTTTTTTATAATATTAAAAATAATGTCATGGAAATCCATCTTATGTGTACCATAATTTAACATATATGTTTTTAAAATAAACATCGGGTTGCAGACCAGTTCTTGCTTCTCAATTAAAACCCAAAGATTAATATTGGGTCAACTCATTTCCATCACTTTGAACATAGAAAAAAGAGAAAGTGATACTTTAAAGCAAGTCATTTTTCATATTTAAATAATTATGTTGAAAATTAAGGATGTGATAGTACTAATATTGAATATTGTTAGTTTATATTTATCTTAATTTTAGATTTATTAATTATTGAGAGTCATTAGTTTATATTCATCTTAATTTAAGATTTATTAATTATTGAGAGCGATTAAATTTCTTAAGGTTTAGAACTTATTTTGAGTGTAAAATTTGAAAAAATGTTTGCATTTTTATAGATTAGAGATTTGTTCTTTCTCGAAACTTGATAAGTTCAAAGTTAAAATAAATCTATAAATATTAACTAAATGTTATTATAATATTTTTTAATGTTCAACAATTAATATTTGTTATTTTTCCTTAAATTACAACTATGTAATAAATAAGTTATAATATTGTATACTTTATTCTTGAAATTATATTTGCTACTTTTAAGTTGTAGTAAATAGAATGTTTAGATATTTTAACTTTCATTTTTTATCTACTTAACCTCGAATCTCATAATTACGATAAATAATTTTTTGAAAACATATTTTCTTAGTAATAGTCAAAATTTTCTTGTGTATGATTAATTGTTCTTCATAAAAGTATTGCCCGAGGAATGATATCCATTGATATTATAAATCATTAGTTTCTTAATCTTTGAATAACATCCCCATCACCACAATGCATAAGCTAGAAAAACACTAAAAAAATTATTATATGTATTTCCTAGTTGTAGAGAATAAATAATTCAAAACATGGAAAGAAACCTAGAGGGAGTTAATGCATGCAATGTAGATGTAAGATACATACTCGAAAGTGCTAGAGTATTCAAACATTCATGTATATGTAGAGATGTATATTCCATTCCTTCGCACTCAATAGTGTTTCATTTCATGTGCTCACTTTAACAATCCACAAGCATATATCTGAAGGCCTTTTGTGTTACTAAATATGGAGAAATCTTCCCTAATGGATCATTCTCTACTAAATAAATTAGGTTAATCTATTTGCACATAAACTCACTTGTATTATTATTATTATTATTAAATTGAATTAATTTTATTTTTGATGTAATATTATTTAATGTTAATATAACAATATCTCCTATATATTAAATTATAAAATACATCTTCTCATCGGAAGTCGAAAAAATACTATACAATAACATACTAGAATAATAATAAAAAAGTTATACTAAATATAATAGAATAATAAAAATATATATATTATACTAGATATAAACTACTTAATAATCATTAGTTTATAGAACATTTACCTATGTATCTATTATTTCACATTTTCAAAATCATAGAACAACTAATCCTATTATTTTTTAGAGAGATATGTGAACATATATATAGTTAGAACTCCACAAATGTTAATTCCATAATCTAATCTATATAATTTGAACTAATCATATATGTCATTAGAACTACACAAATGTTAATTCCATAATCTAATCTATGTAATTAGAACTAATCATAGAACAAATAATCCCTATTCTAATCTATTTAATTAGAACTCCACAAATGTTAACTCCATAATCTAACTCTTCAATGATTTCTTTACGACAATAATTGATACATATTATACAAAAGAAGAAGTATCCCATGATTAAGAGAGGTGGTTTATAACAATTGGCTTTGTCCATAGTGAATAAGATTATCACCCCCCTCGTTCAAGATGGGGTGCACTCAAACTTAGTCCAATTCGACTACCTAATTGGTTAGACATGCTGGATCTCTAAATTGTGGTGTGTCATCAATGTGGATTAATGAATTATTGCTAAGATGGCACGTAGTACCATCCATTGATATTTCTACTAAGTCAGCACCAAGTGGGCTAATTATTAGCATTGGACGACATTATGTTGAAGGCTAGGAAACAACGATTGGGCATGATTGGTTGAATGCAACAAGGAATAAGTGTTATTCATGAATCTATTATGATGAGTGTTGAAGTTTGTCACATTGTTTCAATACTATGCTAAACATTGAAAAATAAACTAACTCTATAATCACACCAATTGGAAATTGAAATCTTCTTCACTCAATTTACACTACAAGTCTACATCAATCCACACTCTAGCTAACTTCTTTCATGTGCATAAGAGGCCTCAACTTCACTCACTCTTCCTACAGAAAAATAATTAGAAAATCTTGCTCTAAAAACAATCATTCAAAAATAAAAACTCAAGAATTTAAACAAACTAATGAAATGATACAAAATAACAAAGAATTGAAATGCTATCTATAGTTAGTGAAAACCTTACAACTCGAGGGGAGCCTCCTGTGAGATGTAGGCAATAACACAACTCTTCTACAAGGCTAAATACGCATTGATACCACACACAAAAAAGGAATGAAACAAAAACAAAAAATTTATTTGAAAAAAAAAATGTTTTTCAAACAATCATCTCCTCCCTCCTCTCATCAAAGGGATTGAAATTTATAGATCTCTGAAGCAACAACAGACTTAGAGTTGTATTGCTACAATTCTGGTAATGGGATCTTTATAGATCAAATCAAATAAAATTTCGTCGATTTTTGGATCAAATATCAGCCAAGATCTGATCAAACTTATTTGTATGCCACAAATTTTCCAAAGAACAACTCGTTATGACCTTTTTGTTGACTCTGCATTAAATGACAAATTGAAAAATCGTTTATCCACGTAATTTTCAAAATAAGTTTCAAAATATCTTTTAAAATATCTCATATGGTAATGCATTTCATAAAATGGCTCCCTGACAACCTAATTTGGCTCGTGCTGAAAAAACCCATGTTTTCGTTTCTCGATATTCATTTCCATTTTCTCATAAAACGCATTTTAAGTTGACTAGTCAAAACTACTACGTTTTTCCCTTGATTTGATGTTGGAGGTCCACACATGCAAGTTGGGTGGATTTTGACCAATAAAAATCCATATTGAAACCTTTAGAAACAATGTCCATGTGTCGGATTTCCTTCTAGAGTGGGTCTACTACCTCAACCATGGAGACAACTGCGAAAAATTGGCTTAAACTATAGAAACTTGAACTATCAAGCTATCATTAGTAAAATCATACATAATTCTCCTTAAATCATTAAAAATAATGGAAATAATAATAATAAACCATGTAAACATGTATGATGGAATTTGGTGTGTTTATGAAGAAATATGGTTTAAAATGATGACTATGGGTGAATGGAATGATGCGAAAATGGATGGTTTTATAAATAAAATTATGACAAATTGGAGGCCCAACACAAACAATATCAAAAAATCACAATTAAGGCCTCTAAAAAGTAAAAACAAGCAAATAACACATGCTAACAAATCTAGGTGTCAAACCACACAAATAGCCTTTTCACAGTGAAATCACTAGTTGGTGATGACATCCAATGTCGCAGAAATCAAGGTGAAAATTATATATAGATAGAGCGCGTGGAGCCATTTACCTTAACAACTTGCTTAATGAACATGATTTGGTACAAGTAACTCCACTTATTCCATCTCAAGTGAATATGACCCTCCAAAAAGGTCCAAATGAGTCTATTCAACATATGTTCAAGGTACACCAAAGATGTTCCCTCCACCGTCACCTTGGGAAATATCCCTGAGATTATGGTCTCTAAGGTTACCACTTAATACAACTCAACCTGGGGGAACAATCGCAGATCGGACGTACACGCATGTTAATTCCCTTGAAAGTTCCCCAACATGGATAATATGAGGTTTACCTCCAAATGAATCCCAAGTACCTTTCAATACCATTTATAATGCATGAAAACCACCTTTCATAACCAATGAAGTGGGGTCAATCACTCCACTAGCTCCGATATGATCTCATGCTTGACTTCTTTGTAAGAGGAGCTTCCTAGAGAAAAATTGCAATAAATGGATTTACTCCCTACCGCAAGATTCTATTGTTTGTTTATAGCTTTGGAAAGTTAACTCGCTTCCCTATTCCAAAGCCCTACAACCTGATCTATGTAGGTGGAAGAGCCCTAAAAATGTAAAAATTCTAATCAATTTTATTAACGTTGTGTTATTAAGTTGTTGTTTACCAAATAGGTAATGGACGTATATCTGGTGATATTCTGACCTGAATCAAAATATTTAATGCAACCAAATATGAAATTGTAATATTTTCATTCAATGAATTCCTAGTTACAAGAGATTAAGAGTCTTTTTTATTTTCAAATAACATGAAAAAACTCAAATTCCAATAACATTCTTTTCCAAAAAAATGCTAATTTCATTTTGAAACAATTCAATTACAGAAACTAAATCAGAATTCCAGTTCACTTAACAAGTCAAATAACCATGAAATGTCCTTTTACAAGAAATCACTCATAATTTTTCAAAATGCATGGAAAAATCAATGAAAACTTCGAAATGAGTTTGTACTAATGAATGGCACTAAATCAATGATGTCTACAGTGTATATATGAACAACTTCAATATTGAAAAAGAAATTATTTTCGTTTTGAATTCAAAAAAGGAAGCAAATGTCACAAAAACACTAAACTTTGAGAAACCCTACTTTCATTAAACCAAAATATTTTTCACAAACGAGCAAAGTAATCACTAAACCTAGTGTGTTTGCAAGAAAAAATACAAGGAGAAAAAACCCCACCAAAATTTGCGAAAACGAGTAATTATTCAAAAATACTGCTTAATGACACCCAAACAAACTCAAATACATTAACTGAAGGTCCAAACAAGTGTTAAAAAACTTTCAAAAACCAAAATTCAGACTTTGATCAGAGGAAAAACTAGTTTTTCAAAAATTCTTAGGATGTGCTACACTGAGAGTAGAGCTTCGCAGCCTATGGAGAAAGAATCTAAGTTTGATTCTTAAAAATCTTGTTTCTATGGTCAAAGAGAAGGGAAATAAGTGCTCGAAGATCGCTATAGGTGGGTTGGCTTAATAGGTCAAGAAGATTGGAAATATGGCAGATGGTAGGGAATTGAGAGCGAATGTGAGTGAGAGTCGGGCACTCTAAATGGAAGTGATTTTCATATTCCACTTGCTTAGAATCGCGAATGTGAGTGAGAGTCGGGCACTCTAAATGGAAGTGATTTTCATCTCCCACCTGCTTAGAATCACAAATCTAATAGATTCTATCATTCCAAAAAGTCTTGGGAATAGACCACCATGTGATCTCACTCTGAAGCTCACAAAAATTAGATCTTATCTTAATACAAAGAAATAATTCTAATTTTTAATATAAATTAAAATATAAATTATAAATTAATTTTTAATGTGAAAAATAATAATAACATAAATTAAATAAATAAATCACAAAATAAATAGAAATAATATAAAAAAACATTAAAAATAATAATAATAATAAAATTTACTTCAACTAATCATATGAAATTAAGGAGCTTAACTGAATAAAATGTCGGGAGTGATTAGAAAGGGTGATAGTATTTTTTTTATTTCTATAACTAGAAAAAACTATTTATAAATAAAGTTAATTTCTTTATAAAGTCATGTTAACTTGGATATTTTTATTCAAATTTGTTAGATGTTTTAATTTGGCTAGTTTCAATATCCCTCTTGAATAATAAGGTGATGTATTTCCTTCATTGGGAATGCTTTCGGTAATTTTATCATCTTAGATTTATATAGTTTAAGTTTTAGTTTTTAAATTTTTTTTCTTAAATTTATGTTTATATTAATTTAATTGGGATATTTTTATTAAAATTATTGAAAAATAAAAATGAAATTTCGAAATAATATTATATTATATAAATTTTATAAACTTTATTTAAATTTATATTTATATTAATTTAATTGAGATATTTTTATTAAAATTATAAAAAAGTAAAAACCAAGTTTACAAATAGTATGACACTTTATAAATGTTACTACTTCTTACCTGTTTTATTTTGATCATAAATACATAGCAACTTCTAACCTAAAAGAAAAGTTTAACTTTATATAGAAAGACTTGGATACAACATAATAAGAATGGAAAGAAATTCATAATTATAGTTTTTACAAATAATAATTTCCCATTTAAACATGGATGTAAAAATATTAATACACTAATAACTCCGTATTGTTATTGTATTTCTCATCTGGTTTACCCTTTCCAAAGACCTAATTTTGATTAAGAAAAAAAATTAATTCATTTAATCTCATCAAACAAAAAATAATTAATAATATTAAAAGCTCTAATAATGTGTGATCATGAGATTAAAATAAGATAAATGGCTATCCAATGATGTTCATTGTCTAAAGCCAATCCCACTCCAACTCAAAAGTAGGTAAAGCTTTGTAACTAGTCAAAATGAAGTTGAAGTTATGAAAGGGAAAGTTTCCCTTCCTAAAGCTAATTCAAAGGTAAGTGAAGCTTTGTAACTAACCAGAATGAAGTTATGAAGGGGAAGTTTCCCCTTCCCAGAGCTATCTATTTATCTATTTCTGTAATGAGTTGTTGGCTTATATCTATTCACTTGAAATGGTTTTCTTGTTTTCCTACTTGACCCAAACATTGAATTGAATCTTGCAAATTAAAAACCCAATTATGTATCCTTATTAGTATTATGGATAGTATGGATAGTGGTAAGGTTATGTCACATGGGGCCATTCGCCTCTTGCACAAATATCGATTCCTCAATAAAATTTATTTATTATATCACACTACTTATGAAGTCCATTTGTTTTCTCCAAAACACATTTGTCACTTTCTCCTTTGACATTTATTTTAGTGTAGTGTAATTATACCCCTTTATAGCCTTTTCTTCATTTTACCTTTTTACTAAGGGAATTGACATTTATTTAGGTGGAGTGCAATTATACTACCTTTATAGCCTTTCTTCATTTCACCTTTTACTTGTCTTTATAGTTTCCGAGTTCCAATTTCTTTCTTTCTTTCTCAATTATAAGACAATTATAAATCTACATCCATCATTGCAATTGAATAATATATCACCCTTTAACGAAACATTCATTGCTATACATATTCCCATTACACATTAATCATTTTTTTATAATATTAAAAATAATGTCATGGAAATCCATCTTATGTGTACCATAATTTAACATATATGTTTTTAAAATAAACATCGGGTTGCAGACCAGTTCTTGCTTCTCAATTAAAACCCAAAGATTAATATTGGGTCAACTCATTTCCATCACTTTGAACATAGAAAAAAGAGAAAGTGATACTTTAAAGCAAGTCATTTTTCATATTTAAATAATTATGTTGAAAATTAAGGATGTGATAGTACTAATATTGAATATTGTTAGTTTATATTTATCTTAATTTTAGATTTATTAATTATTGAGAGTCATTAGTTTATATCCATCTTAATTTAGAACTTATTTTGAGTGTAAAACTTGAAAAAATGTTTGCATTTTTATAGATTAGAGATTTGATCTTTCTCGGAACTTGATAAGTTCAAAGTTAAAATAAATCTATAAATATTAACTAAATGTTATTATAATATTTTTTAATGTTCAACAATTAATATTTGTTATTTTTCCTTAAATTACAACTATGTAATAAATACGTTATAATATTGTATACTTTATTCTTGAAATTATATTTGCTACTTTTAAGTTGTAGTAAATAGAATGTTTAGATATTTTAACTTTCATTTTTTATCTACTTAACCTCAAATCTCATAATTATGATAAATAATTTTTTGAAAACATATTTTCTTAGTAATAGTCAAAATTTTCTTTTGTATGATTAATTGTTCTTCATAAAAGTATTGCCCGAGGAATGATATCCATTGATATTATAAATCATTAGTTTCTTAATCTTTGAATAACATCTCCATCGCCACAATGCGTAAGCCAGAAAAAACACTAAAAAAATTAATATATGTATTTCCTAGTTGTAGAGAATAAATAATTCAAAACATGGAAAGAAACCTGAAGAGAGTTAATGCATGCAATGTAGATGTAAGATACATACTCGAAAGTGCTAGAGTATTCAAACATTCATGTATATGTAGAGATGTATATTCCATTCCTTCCCACTCAACGGTGTTTCATTTCATGTGCTCACTTTAACAATTCCCAAGCATATATCTGAAGACGTTTTGTGTTGCTAAATATGGAGAAATCTTCCCTAATGAGTCATTCTCTACTAAATAAATTAGGTTAATCTATTTGCACATAAACTCACTTGTACTATTATTACTATTATTACTATTATTATTATTATTATTATTATTATTATTATTATTATTATTAAATTGAATTGATTTTATTTTTGATGTAATATTATTTAATGTTAATATAACAATATCTCCTATATATTAAATTATAAAATACATCTTCTCATCAAAAGTTAAAAAAATATTATACAATAACATATTAGAATAATAATAAAAAAGTTATACTAAATATAATAGAATAATACAAATATATATATTATACTAGATATAAACTACTTAATAATCATTAGTTTATAGAACATTTACCTATGTATCTATTATTTCACATTTTCAAAATCATAGAACAACTAATCCCTATTATTTTTTAGAGAGATATGTGAACATATATATAGTTAGAACTCCACAAATGTTAATTCCATAATCTAATCTATGTAATTTGAACTAATCATATATGTCATTAGAACTTCACAAATGTTAATTCCATAATCTAATCTATGTAATTAGAACTAATCATAGAACAATTAATCCCTATTATTTTTTAGAGAGATACATGAACATATATGTAATTAGAACTCCACAAATGTTAATTCTATAATCTAATCTATGTAATTAGAACTCCACAAATGTTAACTCTATAATCTAATCTATTTAATTAAAACTCCACAAATGTTAACTCCATAATCTAATTCTTCAATGATTTCTTTACGACAATAATTGATACATATTATACAAAAGAAGAAGTATCCCATGATTAAGAGAGGTGGTTTATAACAATTGGCTTTGTCCATAGTGAATAAGATTATCACCCCCCTCGTTCAAGATGGGGCACACTCAAACTTAGTCAAATTCGACTACCTAATTGGTTAGACATGCTGGATCTCTAAATTATGGTGTGTCATCAATGTGGATTAATGAATTATTGCTAAGATGGCATGTAGTACCATCCATTGATATTTCTACTAAGTCAGCACCAAGTGGGCTAATTATTAGTGTTGGACGACATTATGTTGAAGGCTAGGAAACAACGATTAGGCATGATTGGTTGAATGCAACAAGGAATAAGTGTTATTCATGAATCTATTATGATGAGTGTTGAAGTTTGTCACATTGTTTCAATACTATGCTAAACATTGAAAAAGACCTAGTGCGTATTTCAAATCCTCTAATGCATAGAGCATTGGATTAAAGGGATAACATGTCTAGGTGAACTTGTGGTCTACTCCAATGATTGCAAGGCTACTTGAGAAGAAGGGAACCACCTCATAAAATTATTATCATGAATGTATATGATTAGATTATATAATCAAATTTTGATCACTCTACTAATATAGTTGAGATCCATCAAAAGAAGATGTAATTAATCCAATAGATATCAATATAGACAAGTCTTCTAGAGTTTTGAAGACAAATTCAACACCTCTTCTTCTTTGAAGGTAATTTCTTCAAGAGGTTAAAACCATTATCTTTTAAGAATTAAAAAAATGGTAATTCATATTAAATCACCTTTTATTTATTTATCTAAACATTGAGATTTAAGGAAGTAATAGCCAAAATAGAGAACTTCCTTTTCCATGTTAACATAACACTAAGAATTGAGGAAACAATGGCTAATCATGTCAAACCACCTCTTGCTCATTAATCTCGACATTGAGAATTGAGGAAGTGTTAACAAAAAATAGGATGTAGGACCACCTCTTGTTTGCCAATTTGAATGCATAAAGAACTATCCAATATTATGTCACTTAATCTTGTCCATCAATTTTAACATTAACAATCGAGGAAGCAATAATCAAAACCAAGCTCTATCTTTTGGTAGCATAACATTGTGGCCAATCAAACACCCTTATTTCTAACCAAAACAAAATGATGTGAATCCTCCAAAAATCTTAGCTTTGATCATAGCTTTAGAAAGGGAAATTTTGAGTCCCCAAGGGGAAACTCGATTGGTAATCACTACAATATGAATTCATTGTGAAGTATGTGGTTTGAGGTTCAAATCCCCTTGACTTGTTGCATGGTTCGTGTGTTTGGACGCACATGAGTTCACCTAGATGCATAGTGGTAGCAATCAGAATTGACCCTATGTCACGCAAGTATGAGCTCAGTCCAATTGTTGATTCCTATATATACAGAAAAAAGGGGGTGAGGGGGTGGGGGGGGGGCATTTTGAGTGTTGATTCAAACATCTTGTTTACATTTTAACTTTAACATTAAAAATATGAGAAAACAAAAATTAAAATAGAAATTATCCATTACTAGTGAGTTGCAAGATTTAAATATATGTGTTTCGAATTTATATTGTATTAATGCATTTTGTGAGTTTGTATTTTCATGTGATCCAATTAAACAAAAGAAAATTCTATTAAAATCTATATATAATGTTGTTGTATTTTTTCACATTTTTTTTCTTTTTCCATTAAAATTCATATCCAAGTGAAATGTATTGGGCTTTTCTTCTCATTCTGAAGATAGTACCAAGAGTAAGTTTTGGCAATCTATGTCAGTAGGGACAGCAAGTAAGACCCATAATATTTAAAACGTGACCACTTTGGGGAATTGAAGTAAGACCCATAATATTTATAAAGGCAACCATTCGAGAATTGACCCAGGCTCTTACTTTGTAATTCACAACACTCAACCACTCTAGCTAACCCACCAAATTATTATTATATAGAAAGTTGTGACTTCCACCTCTAAATTATTGCAATAAAACTTAATTTGACTATTAACATTAACCAATTTACAAATGTAATTATATATATTTTTTATAGTTTAAAGAATTAGCTCAACAAATTGTTACCAATATTGTTAAATATTCAACCAACACTTTATATCTAACTAATTTTATATAAATAAATATTTTATTTCAATATATATTAAAAAATTTATTAAAAAATCCAATACTTTTAAAAATATTTACAATATTTATTAATATATTATTTAAATCATTATCTTAAGATAATACCTTTGAATTGAAGGATCCATAAGGATGTCATACATTCACATCACTTTCACCTTTAATTACGTGACCTCAAATGTGTACAACTCCTTTGCAATTTGGCGAATTATGAACATAAGGATTAGCCAAAAGATAACCCTCCACGTCATCCCTTCTCTCTAAGAACCCTCCACGTCACCCCTTCTCTCTCAGAAATCACTATGATAGGACCCCTCCCTGTGAATATATGACCTGCCTTTCTTCGCGGAAGGTAATTGATAGCGCAAGCGGAGCGGATGATTGAAAAAAACATAACAATCTATTTATTTCTTATTTATTTATTTAAATTATTATTTTAATAATATATATTTGAGAATGCAAATTTATGTGATTTATATTGATTAAGCCAAATTCTCTTAATAATTAAGTTTATTTTTTATAGTTGACTTTGACTGGATTTGATATCTACACACCGAATATGCTTTTAGGCAAAATAGTGATCATTCCACCATTGACCTTTTGTTGGCTTGACCTAATGAGTGAGTGATAATTGGTTTGGTATATGGAACTTGAAATGTGATTTATTGAAAGATTTCGTTTAATATATATTTTGATTGCAAAAATAACAATTTAATAAATTAATATATATATATATATATATATTGGTAAGTTGGGCTATTCTATTAATTCAAAAACATAAAGTTACATATGCTACAGGCTGGGTAGGCAAGCTACGCTTAGCCTATCCTAGCCTTTGTTACACGGTTTCTGGGTTGCCTCGAGAGAGGAAACCAGCCCAGACAAAACTTATAACAAAGAAAAACTTTATGCAGAAGTGCTCACATATCTAAGTAACATAAAGTAAACGGTGGCAGAAAGGTACTGATGGCGATCATGACAAAAAACATAGTAGAACTGTGCGGCTGCACAGAGTTCACTTTCCATCTTCATCATCACTATAGGTGTCCTCCTCCATAATGGGGTAAGCAGGAGCCTTCGCAGCAGCTGCCTCCGCATCAGCCACTGTCCGCTGGGGAGTGTAGAACGGTGCGCAGAGGATGGGGGAGTCTGGATCAACTCCGTCGGGGACCCGCGTCCAGATGCCATCAGAGCTCATCACTTAAATGTCTGTATCCTCATCATCCTTCTCTGGAACCAACGTCCTGTCAATTTTGTTGTGCTGGGGGTGTGTCTGTGGAGGAGTGGTGGACTTCCTCGAATCGCGTCTTCCTCTCTGCGCAGAGTGCCCAGAGGCTTTTGCATGCTACTCGGGTTTGGGACATTGACGCACAAAGGTGCTAGAAGAGGAGCCATCTATCGACTCGAGACGATTATCTTCGCCACGGTGATAACGGCCAGGGAGAGCCCCTCGCTATCCTCCTCGGATAGTTGGTTGGCGAAGTCTAGAAGCCATAGTGCACCAAGGCAGAGGGGAGCACTTCAGAAAAAAAGGAGGCACAGAAGGGTGAGCCGCGTAGGGGCTCAGGGGAAAGGAGTGACTGGGGGGCGAATGCGCATGAAGGGGTGTGGCAACCCATAGGAGATTGCACAGAGCTACACTGAGAGTAGAGCTTCGCAGCCTATGGAGGTCAGGGAGAATCCCGAGCAGAGTAAGGGAGACAAAAGGCCAATATAACCGACAGAGTGTGGAAAGGAGATGAGAGTTCATCTCTTTAAAGGGGCGGGGATGAGTGCTATGAGGATAGCAAGGATTAGGTTTCACATGCATCTGTGTGCGATGATTGAGAACCTGAGCAAGCTCGAGGGAAGGGGGACGGCTGCAATGCAGGTTAATCATAGTGGTCATTAATGGTGGTGGATGCGAGGTGATGCTCGGAACAAGATGACACAGTTCTAGTCCACTCGTCATCATTGTTGATTCTTTGAGTTTCGTGCGAGGGACTAACAGAATGAAGATCCACAACAGGTGAGGCTCTGCGTAGGGGATCTCTGTTTCCCAAAGAGTGTGGGATGTGATTGGTAGGCATGTCAATTCTGTCACCTGCATCTGGGGATAATAAATTAATATATATATATGTATTTTTTTTCCTGAATTCGACTAATTCTATTAAGCAAAAATATGATACAAGAAGATGTTACAAGCAAGAGAGGCAGAAACCGGCAACCGAAAATGATAGGACTATCAACCTCGGTTCCGGAGAAGGAGTGAAGAACACAAGGAGCTACAACTTATGACTGGAAAGCAAAAAAGGGCTGATTCCTACCCAAAATGGGCAGAGGCCTCAACACGAATCTTTTTCCCTTTCCTTTTTTTGACTTCGACCCATCCATCCTGGGGTGAATGAGCAACAACCACTTGAAGACTGGGGTTCTCCAGAGGGGGGCCCTCCTTTTCTGAATCAGAGGAGGAGGGCATGTGGACATGTTTCTGGGCGATCGCAATATCGGAGGTATGCTTCGGTCCATCGGCTGAAGGAACCACAGATTGAGGAGCTTGGTCCAAATTTGCATCGCTATCTTCATCTTCAGAGCTAGAGGATTCAGAATCCACGACTGAAGGTGGAGAGTATGGAGCCCATCGTTTGGACTTGGACTTGGAGAGGTTATCCTTTTTCTTCTTTGCCGGGAGAGAAGGGCAGGAGGTCTGCAGATGTCCTGTTAGGTGGCAATGTCGACAACGGAATGCAGTATTTTCGTAATCCAGTGTCTGGGTCCAAACAAAGTCGTTAATCTTGAGATTGATTTGGTCTGGAAGTCCTTTGCTTAAATCTAACTCCACGCATATTCTGGCATATGTGTAGAGACCTTTGTTTTCCCTCCAGTTATCTCCCATGAGGAAACTGCCCAAGGTGTTGCCTATAGCTTTGTAGACCACGACATGCCATAAGTGGGTTGGTAAGTTTGGAAGCCTGATCCATACAGGAGTCCTGGTAATGACTGCAGTTGCTGGATCAAAATCTGGGAACCAAGGAGTTAGGAAGAGCCCTGCAGTTCCCATGAACCAAGGGCCTTCTTCTAAAGCCTTTTCATAATGCTTGCTATTATCGAATAGAACAATGAAATATCCTTTTGAACAAAAATTGACCTTACAATGATGAGTCCAATTTGCATGGATCCAATCATAAAGATCCTTAGATCGCGGCCACGGTCCGTTGAATCTGCAAATGATAGCTCTTTCTGCAAATTCTTGAAGTTGATCTGCAAGACCTGCATGGGTGATTTCGACAGAGGGAACTTCCTTTGTTTTGTCAACCAAGAAAGGCTTGGGTTTAAGGGCTTCCGGGGGTTTGGTGTTCTCAGAGTGCACTGCATCTTTGTAAGAGAAAGGAGGAGCAGAGGACGTTTGCCCTGCTGCACCCCCTCTCAAACGGAGGGTTAAAACCAAAGAACTGTTTCTGTAAATGCTATAGGAAGAGAGGGGCAGAAGGTCTTCAAGCTGTTTACCTTGAAAGAGAAGTCTTTGAATTCCTGAAGGGATCCCAATCCGCCGTTCTAGATCCAGTTTGAGATCCAGCACCAGATCTGAAGAACTGACCCATTATAGGATGGTTTTGCCCGAAGGTTGAGAGATTTGGATCTGAAAGGAGTCAAGACTGTCATGGCGTTGAAGGGGAGGAGAATCCACCTGCAAAAGGAGACAGTCACTTAATGACAGAGACCGATCTGAGACAGGGGATTGGGAAGCAAGGTAGTTAAGCCAATCATTTTCCTTCTGCCTGTGAACTCGTTCTTTGCGATCTGCGTGCCTGGAGAAGGGAGTGGCTGTCGAGTTGCATTTTCTCATAGGCCCTAGACCATGAAAAATGCTGAGGGTACCTACATAAAGCGCAGCAGAGGGGCGAAAGGGATCCTTCAAAAGTTGAATCTGTCGCTGCTTTTCTGAATGTCGCGGCTGCTTCTGCAGATTCGCATAGCAAGGACTGAGCGGAGCCCATGGCGTAGGGACGAGGGCGGCCGAGGCAAAAGGAAATGGGGTTGGTCTCCCAAACTGGTGCTGCGCGTGAGATGCAGAAGAAAGAGCCGCCGACATTGAAGGAGAAAGAACCCTAGTCTCCATTTTCTCGAATCATAATAAATTAATATATTATTATTCATGTGTAATCTAATTAATAAATAGAATAGCTTTTTTATTGAGTGTTTTTTTTTATTAGTTTTGTTCAAATTTTGTAGAGATTTTTAAGAATTATAATTTTAAATTGTTTTGATAGAGATTTTTAGGAAGTATGATTTTAAGTTGTTTAATTTGTAATGTTTGACTATTTTAGAGATTTTTAGTATATTGAATCTATTTATGTATTCTAAAGTATATTTTAAACAATAAAAAATTATCATTTTGCTCAATATTATATTATCAAATTCTAATAAAAAATATCATTTAATCTATACATTAAATCAAACCCTCTAAATAATATAAGTATTATGTTATAACAACATGAATGAATTTTAATAATACAATTTGAATAAATATTTTAATCAATAATCTTACCCCACCAATCATCCTTGGTCTAATTATTTTGTCCTTTGTGGGATGAAGCCCATGGTTTTGTGGAGTGAACTATAAGAGAGTCAAGTTTTGGAAAACACGCTAGTTTTGAAAAAAACAAAGATTAAAAAGGAGAAGATAAGATAAATATCAATGTCATATAAGAGGGAAACCCTTAAAAGAAAAGAAAAAAAAATGAGATGAATATCAACACAATATAAAAGATGTTTGAGTGTGTTTGACGAGTAAGAGGACGATATATTAGATAACGATAAATGAAATTTGTTTTTATCAAAAATTTATGTATAGTTTAATATTGAGAATTTGTTTTTTTGTTTTTTAAGTATTATTTAAATTTATTTATTTGTTAAGTGATGGTTTTATTATGGATTGTTTAGTAACTTCTATTAGTTATTAATTTTTTGTTTTTAGTTTTATTTCTTTTTTATTTAACTTTTAGATTTTTATTTTTTTTTCCATTTTCATGAATTATAGTTTTTCTCTATATTTTCAATTTAAGATGACACATTTTAAAGAGGAAAAAAAAAATTACTTTTTCCAATATTTTTTTAGTTTTACTACTTTTTAATTTTATTTATAGTTTTTTTTTGTCTTTTTTCTATGCCTTTTTTTAAAAATACGAATTTTAAAAAGGAAAAAATAGTTTTAAAAAAACCATATATATATATATATATATATATATATATATATATATATATATATATATATATTTAATTTTATTACTTTTTAATTTGTCTTTTTCTATTCTCTTTCTCTATTTTCAATTTCAGTTCATTAATAATAATTTTGTTCTTCTTTACACGTAGCTTTTATAATTAATAACTATTATGATAATTAGTTATTAGTTTTTAGAATTTTGTGAGCATTTCTTTCCAATTTTATTGATGTATAGTTATTAATTTTTATGATATCTGGAGCATTTTTTTCCGAACTTTGTTGAATTTGTTTTATTTAAGCATAGTTTTTATAATTTATGCCTCCAACAATATCAAAAATTTGAGAAATCAATCTTGTAACAAGAAATTAATCTTCTTGAATTCAAGAAGGTTTTTTATTATTATTCGTGTCAAAGGATTTGAAACTCTATCTAGGGTATTATCAGGATCTCACTTTGAAGTTCCATATTCTGTTTCAAGTAGTTGGAGATTGTTGGACATTTATTGGGAAGTTAGTTTTAAATTTCTCATATGTTTCAATTGGCTTGTTAAAGTTGTTTTATTTCTTTTCTTGAACCAAACACAAAAGATTGGTCTCTCTTACCATGCAAAAAGTTACTGTGTGAATTTTGTTAAAGTGGTTTAATATGCTGCAACTTTATTCCTAGTTTTATTCAAAGTGATTGTGTCAAATTCAGCCAATTTAATACTAAATCAAAAATCATAGGCAAACATATAATATTTGGAAAAAAATTGAAAAGAGCTAATGATATATTTTAATTATTTTAATATTTAAAAAATGTAACGATTTTTTTTCACGATATGAAATGTTTTAGGAACTAAGTATTTTGATTAGAAACTAAGTTTTTTCATATACATCTATAGTTACTAGTGATTTAATTTACATAATTGTGTTAGTTATAATTTAGTTGTTAAATTAATATTAAAACAATTATAATTACGAATTATTCATAAATATTAATTAACTTGTCTTTACAATTTAATTTAAAAATCAATTTAATACTAAATCACAAATTACAGATCATAAAGTTTCATTACAACCAATGAGGTAGGGCTCTCACCAAAAAGCCACATTTTAGCACAACATTTTCACTTTCATTTATATTTTTTTATGAAGACTTTAATTGATCATCTCACGCTCTCAATGGTTCATACTATAGTTAGCTATATTTAAACTAAGTGGCAGGTACTAGCTACTAAGTAGCACTTTTTTTTAACTAGAAATTGCACCATATGTTACAAAAGAAACGTCGTAAGGCAATAGCATAGGAAAGAGTAGCCTATAAGAAATAAGAAGGCAATAGCATAGGAAAGAGTAGCCTAGAAGAAACAAGATGTTGCAGAGAACAAGTCATCGTGAAGGAATGAAAGGAAAATTTTGCTTCCATGGAAGCAAGTCGTGGAGGTTTCAAAGATATTGATGATAAGAGTTATCAACCAAAAAAATATGTTATAGATTTTGAAATACTCAATTGGAGGTGAAAACATATACGTAAACCAACATAATATGTTCACATATATACAAATTTTGTTATAGATATTGAAATAAGAAATTGGGGGTGAAAATCCTTTGGTGATCAATAATCCAACACGTAACTCAAATAATATATTTTAAATACATTCAATTACAATCTATCTAGCATAGATGTCAATAAAGAGAATTTTTATTAACAAAAATAGAGTTTACTTCAAGTTCATCTACATATCTGAGTGGCAATTGCATGCTTATCAGAAATTGTATATGAAGAACAATAGTCTTGGTATACAAGAAAGTGAATATCATTTTAATATGGAGACATTTTTGGAAGGAGATATTGTTCTTTATGTTATGGTTTATTTTCTTAACTCCAAACTTGGTTTATTCTTTCTCTATATACATAAGAAAAAAATACAAAGTAAATTCACAAATTTAAGTTATAGTTTTATATTTCATAATTACAAATCTAGTTCCTTATTAAAATATTTTACACATCCTAGGTTATTCTAAATTGATCAAGAATATAGAATTATTAGGGTGGTGTTCTATGTGCACTAAAATTCCCATGAGGTCCACAACGTATGGGGTTCATTGCAACCTTGGATATATTTTGTGAGTTGTGATTTTTTGCTTGTGGCTACAACTTTGTTTTGGTTTTCACCTAGTTATCATGATTCAAAACTTTGTTATAATCTTAGATCCTTATAGCATTATATACATTATGTGAGTTAGTGTGATGTTTTGTTTGTCAAAATGATTCAAAAATCAGTTATTATACCACAATATTGACTTTCTTGTTGTCTGTTTTGTTTATCTTATTAAAATATTTTACACACCCTAGGTTATTCTAAATTGATCAAGAGTATAGAATTATTAGGGTGGTGTTATATGTGCACTAAAATTCCCATGAGGTCCATCACAATGTATGGGGTTCATTGCAACCTTGGATATATTCTGTGAGTTGTTGTGATTTTTTGCTTGTGGCTACAACTTAGTTTTGGTTTTCACCTAGTTATCATGATTCAAAACTTTGTTATAATCTTAGATCCTTATATAATTATATATATATTAAGTAAGTTAATGTGATGTTTTGTTTGTCACAATGATTCAAAAATCAGTTATTATACCACAATGTTGACTTTCTTGTTGCTTTTTTTTGTTTATCTTATTAAAATATTTTACACATCCTAGGTTATTCTAAATTGATCAAGAGTATAGAATTATTAGGGTGGTGTTATATGTGCACTAAAATTCCCATGAGGTCCATCACAATGTATGGAGTTCATTGCAACTTTGGATATATTCTGTGATTTGTTGTGATTTTTTGCTTGTGGCTACAACTTAGTTTTGGTTTTCACCTAGTTATGATGATTCAAAACTTTGTTATCATCTTAGATCCTTATGGCATATATATATTATGTGAGCTAATGTGATGTTTTGTTTGTCACAATGATTTAAAAATCAGTTATTATACCACAATATTGACTTTCTTGTTGTCTGTTTTGTTTATGAACTCCTTAAAAAAACCAGAGGAACATTTGATTTTACAGTGTGATCTCTCCAACATGGGTGGGGGTTCAACTTACTCTATTGTTAATCACATAGTGTCAATTTTGTAAAAATATAATCTACAATAAGGACTGAGTGGGTTTTTTCTTTTATAAGTTTTGTTTGGAATTGAAAAATAAAATAAAATTATAAAAGCTAAAATTATGTAGTGAGAAACATTGTTTAAAATTTCATAATAAAAAGTTGAGTAAGTTTGACATCATATAATATGAAAAATTTTAAAAGCTAAAATTATGTAATTAAAGATATGTATATAGTTTTTTTTGAACCGAAGAAAGAGTATGTATGTAGTTACAATTTGTTATGTAGTTACAAACTGTTACAATTAAGTAATTAAAGGTAAATTTAGTGTTATTTAAGAATTTTATGAACATTAATCATTATTGCTCAAGATAAATATGTCATGTGAAATAATTTGGAAATTTAAAAAGATCACATATTTTAAAAATTTTCATTATTAGTTTAATTTTTTATATATTAAGAAATACTACTCATGAATAATAAAAAAATTGTAACATAAATAATATATAACAAAAAACCATGTATTTTTGGAATAATAAAATAGTTGTAACAAAAATAATAATAAAAGAAAAAGAAAAACTATGTATATTTGGATGTATGAAATTTAGATACATTTTATTAAGTGAAATTTTAAAAGAATAATAGTTATAAACATTTTAAAATAATTTTATTAAATAATTAGTTTAGATCTATATTATTGATGAGAGGGATCAATGAGGTTTGCATATCAAGAAATTTGATCCCTCTTGGCTCATGGTAGATCTAGAGTTAGGCCATCTTAATTTCCCCCTTTAGATAAACCACATTCCACATGAATACCATGAGTCAATACCATGGGTTGTTTTTATAGTTTAGTAAATGATTTTATTAAATAATTAGTTTACATCTATATTATTGATGAAAGTGATCAATGAGGTTTGCATATCAAGACATTTGATCCCTCTTTACTCTTGGTAGATCTAGAGTTAGGCCATCTTAATTTCCCCCTTTACATAAACCACATTCCACATGCATACCATGAGTCAATACCATGGGTTGTTTTTATAGTTTAATATTATTTTTATTTTTTATTTGACCTAGTTAAAATGTTCATTACAATATGTCAATCTTTTTTTTAATTTACTTTTATTTTTATTTTTGTGTAATTTGACAAAGTCACCAAAACCTAAATTCAATAACTTATTAAAAAAAAGAAAACTAACATTATAAAAAACATATATAAAACTTTAACTTGTGAATCTAATGGCCTAAAACAAATTTTAAAAGAATAATGGTTATAAACATTTAAAAATACTTTTATTAAATAATTAGTTTAGATCTATATTATTGATGAGAGGGATCAATGAGGTTTGCATATCAAGACATTTGATCCCCCTTGGCTCTTGGTAGATCTAGAGTTAGGCCATATTAATTCCCCCCTTTAGATAAACCACATTACACATTAATACCATGAGTCAATACCATGGGTTGTTTTTATAGTTTAGTAAATAATTTTATTAAATAATTAGTTTACATGATGAGAGGGATCAATGAGGTTTGCATATGAAGACATTTGATCCCTCTTGGCTCTTGGTAGATCCAGAGTTAGGCCATCTTAATTTCCCCCTTTACATAAACCACATTCCACATGCATACCATGAGTCAATACCATGGGTTGTTTTTATAGTTTAGTATTATTTTTATTTTTTATTTGATCTAGTTAAAATGTTCATTATACTATGTCAATCTTTTTATTTAATTTACTTTTATTTTTACTTTTGTGTAATTTGACAAAGTCACCAAAACCTAAATTCAATAACTTATTAAAAAAAAAAAACTAACATTATAAAAAATATATATAAAACTTTAACTTGGCAATCTAATGGCCTAAAACACTTCAATCATCTAACATTTGACCCAATGGCTCATACATTGACACAGTGGCACCTAGGGGAGTTGTTTTCAAAGAAGTAACATAGGAAATAGTAGGAAATAATAGTATACAAGAAAAAATATTTGATATGTTATGTGATTTAATTGAATATTTAACTTATAAATATGAATTTTTTTTATTTAAGAGAAATTATAGGTCTTGAAAATTGTTTAGATAAAAAAATTGGTTTTTTTATAACCTACCAAGGTTCTTTCTTTCATAGTGGTGTCTAATTATGCACTATGGGCCACATGGCAGACGTTTTTCTGGCACATATTTATGGAATGTTGAGGATGAACTTTGAAGTAGTGACCACTCACCTCGAAAATTTGGAGGAGTCAACTTAAGAACAATTTATGATGGACATTGTGCAAAACACATAATGCTACTTTTGAGATAATTATCTTTTATTGAAATTATATTCCCAAAGAAGTTATTCTCTGACATGCCTTTCTTTTCCACTGGATTATTAATAAATCAAATTATTAAAAGAAATTTGTTTATTAAAATATTATTTATCTATAATTTCAAGAAATATGTTTGTTATAAAAAAAATTGATATTAAAATAAAAACGTGTTAAAATAATAATTGCTCTCAAATATTTGTTGATGTTTTCGTTTATTAAAATATTATTTATCTATAATTTTAAAAAGTATGTTTATTATAAAACAAATTAATATTAAAATGAAAATATTGAACTAATAATTACTCTCAAATACTCATTGATGGTTTTAAATGTTTTATAGTTACTGTTCATTGAAATATAGTAGAATGATGCTTTAAGTACTGGGGCTGATAATGATTCCACGCTTGAAGTTCTTCCGTTGTGAAAAGAATTCTTCGGTTGTAAAAAGTTCACGCTGCCGTGAAACACGCTACCAGGTAACACCGTTGAAGCTTCTTAGCCATCCTGGTTGAACGTAGAGTTGAGCACGAATAGCCCACTTGGGTGTGGTGGCAATGATTCCACGCTTGAAGTTCTTCTGTTGTGAAAAGAATTCTTCGGTTGTAAAAAGTTCACGCTGTCGTGAAACACGCTACCAGGTAACATCGTTGAAGCTTCTTAGCCATCCTGGTTGACGTAGAGTTGAGCACGAATAGCCCACTTGGGTGTGGTGGCAACTTGAATTGAGCGACCACAGTTCCATATGCACTATGGGCTACATGGCAAATGTTTTTCTGGTACATATTTATGGAATGTTAAGGATGAATTTTGAAGTAGTGACTACTCACCTCGAAAATTTGGAGTCAAGTTAAGAACAATTTATGATGGAGTGATAAACTATCAATTGTGCAAAACACATAATGCTATTTTTGAGATAAATATCTTTCATTGAAATTATATTGCCAGAGAAGTTATTCTGTGACATGCCTTTCCTTTCTACTCGATTATTAATAAATAAAATTATTAAAAGAAATTTGCTTATTAAAATATTATTTATCTATAACTTCAAGAAATATGTTTGTTATAAAAAAAAATTGATATTAAAATGAAAATGTATTGAAATAATAATTACTCTCAAATATTAGTGGATGTTTTTGTTTATTAAAATATTATTTATCTATAATTTTAAGAAATATGTTTATTATAAAAAAACTTGATATTAAAATGAAAATATTAAAAATATTAAAATAATAATTACTCTCAAATACTGTTTTAAATGTTTTATAGTTACTATTCATTCAAATATAGTAAAATGATGCTTTAAGTACCAGGGTTGATAATGATTCCACGCTTGAAGTTCTTCCGTTGCGAAAAGAATTCTTCGGTTGTGAAAAGTTCACGCTGCCGTGAAACACGCTGCCAGGTAACACGGTTGAAGCTTCTTAGCCATCCTGGTTGAACGTAGAGTTGAGCACGAATAGCCCACTTGGGTGTGGCGGCAACTCGAATTGAGCAATGTCTACCACAGATATAATTGCCGGTCATGATAACACACGGAACCTACACAATTAATATATGTAGACATACATACCAACGTAAATATATGTAGACATACATACAAACATAAACAATGAATATAATGTACACATACACACAACCATAAATAAATAAATGCAAAAACCATCAATCAGTCAGCCACTCACCATGGGAGGCTTGAGCACCTGGGAGTGGAGGATCAAGAAAGTCATGCAATGTCAAATTTGCCAGAACGTTGCACAGTAAGATTTTCAAGAAGAAGAAGATTATTTATTTTTCAAGAACTGTCAAGAAACATGAACATGGAGTGGAGAACAATTGGTATTGTTTTAGAAAGCACACATTTATTTGGATGATTTGAGAACTGATATATATATATATATATATATATATATATATATATATATATATATATATATATATATATATATATATATATATATATATATATATATATATATATATATATATATATATATATATTTTAACTCTGAGCATATTTACTATTTAATCTATTTTTCACTTTTTGTCTTAAAAAATGAACCAGATTAAATTTTCCAAACCACTATTATAATTTTATAATATGACTAATCCTAAAAACAATGTGATTATTAGTAGCTAAAGAAGACTGAAACTGTGTCTCTAATCTACCACAAATGTTTGATTATTTCCAATGAGCATGGCCGAGAGGATATTTGCAGAATAATAACCAGTGGAAACTACCAGTATTACTACTTGTACTGACCGCTTGAAGAAAACTTGTACCGCCTGCTTGAAGAAATCAGGTGCCAAAGGAAAGAATATTGGAGAATGCTCATGTTGATTGAATACTACTTCTTTATTGTTCAGGAGCAGAGTAGTGAACACTAGGATGAGAAAAGCATTGGATTTCAGCAGGAGCGGAACTTACGCATCACCCTAAATGATTACAGAGATTTGAATCATCTGGAAGCAATAAGTGATGCAGGAGAGCGTTGGAGCTACTATTCCCGTCAATGGTTTCATTCATCATGGAGGAAGGTGGCCTCGTATTTTCCTGTAAGCAAAATGTAGGTAATGGGGATACACACATGACTTTTGTGATATACCAGATATTCCACTCTGCTGGCTAGAGCTTTTGTCCTTCGTGTTCTTTGCCGACACCTTCCTCTCGCTGTTGCTTTGAACTCCTTTGGAGGTACACGCCTGTGCCCAATTTTAATCTGGTCTATCTTTCGTCCATTTTCTGTAAATTTTGTAGAAATAGATTATTTTTAAAAACTGTTTTTCTATGTAACTGACTAATATAACTGTATTTAATCAAAAGGTAGACAATGTTTGAATCATCTAACATCAATATCAATGGTGTATAATAGTACACCTGGCACTTGAGGAAAGTTGTTTTCAAATAAAACGCTTTACAGCGTAATTATAATGTGAAATATGAAATATTATTAATATTTGTATATAAAATAATATTATATAATTGGTTAATTTGTTTTGGTTTTTTGAATCTATGTTTTATATATGTGTGTGTTATTAATAAAAAATAAGTTTGTTGTATAATTATTATATTTTATTATTTTTTAAGAGATATAAATGTAATGCTATTATATTTTTAAGAGCATAAAACCATATTTCCTATGGCATATAGAGTATATGGTGATAGGTGTTTTGTTAAGTCACTATGTTGTGTAAAAGTCACAGATTCTAAATTTTATGGGCAAAAATCCAACCATGCTAAGGGTTGGTGTGCCTAAGTTGGGTGCAATCCTTGAGTGATTTTGATGGCTTAGATGCTCCTGGGTCATGAGCCAGCCACAGGTTAGGCATGCAATCATCTCAATACTCACATAACCTAGCAAAAAAAAAGAGTACGAAGCTATATTAAATTTTATATATGAAAAAAAATTATATATATTTGGGTGTTTGTGTTAGATGTTAATGTCTCTACCATATGGAGGGTAGAGGTTTAATAACAATGTGTTCTCTTCGATCCTTTACCAAGGAGGAGGACATGACATTTGATTATGCATCATGTTCACACAAGGGAGGTGTAAGGTTCATGGAATTACAGTGATGTTTGGTTTGGTTTTAGATGTGCCTAACCATGTCTCTGACTCAAGGGCCTTGTCAAATTCTTAATTCGAATGAATTCCTCTAAATAGACAAATTATAATTTGATGATTATGAAAGGTGGTAAGTGATCTCTCTATTTGAGGTGCTTCAATGTCTTGTATATAAACTCAAATTACTATGTTTTCATTGTGTTCAACTTCATGTTGCTGACGCGGGTCGACTCCTCAGTGTGGTAGCTCTCAGTGGTGATCCCTCTGTTTACATGCACTTGAGTTTATTTCTAGTCCTTTTCTCTATTACTCTAAAAATTTAAGTTTTCGATGACATTAGTGCCTAAGGAAGTGGTGTCGTTAGATTTTGGTGGTGGGATGAAAAAATTGGGACAAAGTTGTCAATATGCAAGCCCATAAATCATTCCTCTTAGCCCCTTTGGAATCAGAGGAAACTCACATACTTTGAGCTCTTAACCTTTCTCAGACTCTAGTGGCAAGTGCCTATGTAATCTATGGGTGACCATGCTTTGTTTATTTCAGACATTAATTGGAGGTGGGTGTTTGTGTGGGTTGGTGGGATTTGTACCTAGGTTGTTACCAATATTGATAGGTGGTGGGTTGTCTTGAGCATGGTAATATACTCAGGTTGGACCTTTCCTTGGTCACATAGAATCCATACCATGGTGAACAAAGGCAAAGGAGAGGCATTGGAATAAAATTGGTATGAAACAAAAAGGAAGGGGAAGGCCAAATCTTTAACCTTCCCTTAGGAATCAACCTGAACAAGGAGCACAAGAGTTGAGGAAGTGGTCATGCAATCATAACAACACTTCAATCATCATATGACCCAACAAATTAAGCATATGGTGAATAAGTTGGTAGAAATGGCTAAGGAGAGATGCATCCACACTTCTATATAACATATTAGAGCACAAATCCAAGAATGCATCATAGACACAATATTCTCTATATCTAAAGACACCATGGTGTTTAAAGTTATGGAATTATACCAAATGGATAAAAAATTAGTGGACATCTTACTAGAAAACCATGAGCACAAAGAATCGGATATGCTAAACAAAATGTGAAGGCTAAAGGCCAAGTTTACAATCCCTTGTAAAGTGGTGTTTGGATTGAGTTCAAGGTTACTGAATAGGACCCAATAAGTGGGATGGCACTGTAGAGATCAGTAGCACCTCAGTCTCTCATGGCACCAGTGCCAATCCTACAGTCATATAAGATGATTCTTAGAAGATTTATGAGAATTCCAAGGGAATGGAGACAACTTCCATCCCAAACCACTTCGAACCCACTTATCTGTAATGTTACTTGTCACTAGTATTGTTATGTTTTATGATACTTATATATTATATTTGTTATCTTTGCTCCCTCTATTACCTTCAATTCTTTATGTTAATTTGTATGAGCTCTATAAGTATAATATAGACTATCTAAGAAAAACGTTGATGTGTTTATGGGGGTTTGGTTTTCACTTTAGGCACCCCATCCAACCACGAATGCATTTTTTTTGTATGATATTAATATAGATCCAATATACCTTAATAAAAAAAATGAAAATGAAAATAACTTCATAACTAGGAGAAATAGATGGTTAAACATGTAAGCATATCATGTCCTTGATTATAGAGTACATTCTTCATTTGATACCATTAACATTAATATTTTTGAAATAAATTATTATTTAAAAATATATATTTTATTTTCTTATGGAAAATATGGGTAATCAACCTGAAGGGATCACATCCCACCGAAAAAATTAGCTGAGCCTAACCTCATGGGCATCGATGAGAATTAACCTTGTGACCTTCCAATCAACAATCTATTTTGCAACAGGAATTTGACCAATTAAGCTAACCCATGGGGCTATTTAAAAAGAGATATTATATTAATGGACTTAAATAATTAAATAAAATTAATAAAATTTAACACTTGAATTAGGTGAGAAGGGATGATTGACCTTAAACATGACTACAGACTATCGCCACCACAACCCACCTATTGAGCTTATGATGCTATAGTTGGAACTTCACCTCTACATTCAAGCTCCATGCCTTGCCATGATTTATGGCCCACTATAGGTCAAGTTCAGGGAATTTATGGAAAGAACACCCAATCGTATCCACCATGAGGTTATCCCAATACATTATTGATTCTCTTAATCAAATCCCACAATCAATTGTCTACATGGAATGGATGAATGTGCACTCATTGTAGGTTCTAGTTTCTACAGCGTGGAATTGAAGGTGTGTATTAATTGGTTCATTCTATTTCATGGGTTTTCCATGAAGTCAAGGGGTTTTATTCACGGAGCAGTTGGCTACTTTATGCCCCACAATTCTCCTCTACTTTAGTTGTATCACTCTTTTCAATTTGTTGTTTGTGGGGTATCTGTTGTGGTTCTAATCAGTCTCTATTTATGTCACCATGCCTCGAGGAAAATATTTGTGTCTAAATTGTCAAGGCATGTCATACTCTATTGATCCTTGTGGAACCTAGGCAAGTTCTTCCACCTCTCATGTTCAACTTCAAGCTTGTGAAGCAACCAATACTTTTGGGGAGCAAGTTCCTCCAAGCATATGTGAGATAATAGAATTGGTGGAGATTGGAATACAATAAGAGCAGGGTATCATTCATGATTGGGATATTGAGATAAAGTTGGGCAATTAGATCCTTGACATAGGGATTTCATGGGCTCGTTATACAAAATACTGGAAGACATATTTCCTATATAAAGTAATATCGAAGGCTATTTAGAAATGATGTTATCTATGTAAATGGAGTGAGAGAATTAATATGTTTAAATAATTTAAAATGATTACAAGTTTACTTAATAAAATAATTATAATTTATTTTTAAATATTATAATTAAAATTTTATTATTTTATAAATTAATATTTTTTAATAATAATTAATTGAACATAAAAATTGATTTAAAATTTAATACAATATTGAAAGTATTGAAAATTTATGAATAAAAAACCAAGTATTTTGTTTCTTCTTTTCATTACCCACTTCTACTCTTAATTATTTATTTATTACGTTAAACTCAATGACATAATGAAAAAAATAAATTAGTAATTTCATCCTTCCCTCTACCTGCTTTTATTTTAATTATTTTATTTACGTGAAATTCATGTGGGATAAATCTTATTCTATTCAAAAGATTACATCATTAATATATAAAACAACCTTAAATACGTATTTCAACAAAGATTTGAAGTAATAAACTCATTTTTGTTCTGGTTAAAAAACATTAATTTTAAGTTTAAATGGATTTGCCTCTTTAGAATACTCTTAGTACAGCCTAAGTCTAGAATATTAATAGATATTTGCAATTTAGTCTATACAAAATGATTTTTAGTTGATTTTAAAGGTAAGAGTGAGAAGCCTATTTAGTAACTAATGGCTAGTTATGCTGGAACCAAAGATGTTGAGGATGAATTAGCATGGTATAAAAACCTAACACCCGAAGATTACACTAGATTGAGGTAAAAAGCAATGTTTACCTTTAACTGAATGTTAACATACCTTTAACTGAATGTTTTATGGATTCTGATCTAAAATTTTATTCCTTGTACATTTATAGTTAAGGTTATTAGTGGAGATGGACCATGGAAAGTTTTAGTATAGTTCTTAGTTAATGCACTTAAATCTTATGAAGTGGCGTGTTAAATAACCAAACACACTAAAAATGGTTATAACTAAACCCTAAAAACCAATTACTCTAATGTAAACATACTCCAATTGATGTCTTAAACTTAGAAGCCCACTAGTGTATTACTATCTGCAATGCATGAGATTTACACAGTTTCTTATACAAATTTGGTTTTTATTTAAAAAATTATAAAAGTACAATTTCACTCCAACGCATTCCTTATAGATGTATTGGAGGTTGTCCTATTATTTTGCAATGGGGTGTGTTATTAGCCTATAAATATAAATATATATAGATGTATTGGAGGTTGTCCTATTATTTTGCAATGGGGTGTGTTATTAGCCTATAAATATAAATATATATAGATGTATTGGAGGTTGTCTTATTATTTTGCAATGGGGTGTATATATATATATATATATAAAAGTAAAATCAAATGGACAAGTCTATCAAAGCAAAGGAATTGTTTTGATGGTAAAAAGTGGCTCGAATCTGGGAAAAAAACGGAACGGTCAAAAGTGGTTGGAATAAGGGCAAAAAAATTAAAAAAAATCTACCAGTGTTTGAATCATGTTTTTTTTTTTTTTTTTAGATCTAGGATAATCGGTAACTGGTGAGAGTTGCCTGAGCAAGGGTTTGAATCATGTTTTTATTGGTGCACCATCAAAAACCTCTAAGGCACCCAAAATCTTGAAGTTTAATAGTTGCAACCTGGATTTACAAAAAATTCTACCAGATTTTATTAAAATCTTACCAGAATTTCCATAATTTTCAAGGCAAAAAAGCAAGTTGGTTAGACTACGGGAAATCAAATTAGATTTATACAATTTTTTATAAAATATAAGATTTTATATTTTAAAAAATTAAAAATGTATGAAAAACATAGTAACATGATTAACTTCTAATTATTTTATGTGTGTTTAAGTACGCACTATCAAATTGCTTGGAGTATGCCCTAAAACTGCTTCTGCTTGGCTAAGAGCTCGTCTTCCTCGGACATAAGGAAACAGGACCAAGAGGCATCTGGGAAGGGTGAAAGTCTGCCCCCTTAAGGACCACTAGTCGTTATTCCAGGTAGCATGGTTTCCTTGAAAAAATGTGACAAGTTAGTCTGCATTCATGGATAGGAGCCAAAGATAGTTGTCTTCATTGTTGCTTTGACAAGAGAGTTATGATAGGTTTTCCCAAGAAGCCAAAGATAAGTTATGATAAGTTATGATAAGTTTTCCCACCATGTAAAATACACACTAGCAAACTGTAGTAATAGCTTCGACATCCTCACCTTTTACCCTTTTGAGAGCAAAAATATCAATATGCATTAAAACATGTATATACACACCCTCTATGTTAAAGGGGAATGGGTAATATGAAAAAGGGTGAAAAAATAATAAGATAGTTAACTTTTTAATTATTATTATTTTAATTCAAATACATGTATGTTTTCATATTTTGAAAGAGTGTGTGTGTTTGTATTAATATTGTATCACTTTTCATTCATCATTTTAAATATGAAAAATTGGGTAATTGATATCCGGTTACGGTTATATATATATATATATATATATATATATATATATATATATATATATAAACAATTATGGTACTTTTATGTTATGGAATATTAAAATTATTACAATTATAGAGAAAGAGAAAGTGAAGTAAAAGAAAATGTACATATTATGTATGGTTTTGGTTTGGAAATAATTTTGTTTTTCATAATAACCAAAGTTTATTCTTCTCTTGGTGTGCTCCTAGTTACATGGGATTTGCCGATTGTTGTAATGAATAAGAGGAGAAAAAAAAATCAGAATGTTGGAATGTTTAAATCTTGGTGGAAATGGATTCAACACCATCAAGAACCCCTCGGGCACCCAAAACCTTAAAGTTTGATAGGTCTAACCTAGATTTTCGAAAATTTCTAGCGAATTTTGTCATAATCTTGCCAGAATTTCGTGAGATTTTTAGACTACGCTAAAATTATTACCCTATTAATTTTAAGAATTATATATATATATATATATATATATATATATATATATAATTTAACATTTTCTTCTTTTAAGCATTCATTATGAAGTCACTCATATATATTAAATAAGAGTAGGCTCATGAAGAAAAAGTTAAAAAAAGAGATTATCTTTATATACTCATTGACAAAACATGACAAAACATTACTTGGCTAAAACGAAAAAAAAGAAAGAAAGAAAAAGATGAAACTTCAAATATCAAGAACTTAAAACTTGAGAATTAAGTGTATAAGGAGGGAGCAAAGTGTGGTTACTGGTAAAGTCTAATTGGTAGAGGAATGGGTTGAATATATTCTTTAGATTTTGAAGTTGAGCCACGTATCTTTTGGGAGCTTGAGGTAAATGTGAAACTTTATAGTAGCAAACTACATTGATTATGGAAAAAATAGGAATGGGAGCAGATACCTATGATGGAAAAAAGTGTGAAACAACCATTCATGCATAAAGAGAGTCACACACATAGAGTAGAGGAACAAGGGTGCTTAAGTAGTGAGAATCCCAAGTGGAATATTCTAATCACGAGTGGAATGATTGCTTAATCATTTTAGGTGACTAAACTATGTTTTGGTTGCTCGAATATGCTTATAAAAGTGTCAATTGTGAATTGTAATGTTGTCAATGTGTTTTGGGTTGCCCAAAAACAATTTTTACTTTTCAAACACTTGTAGAAGAGGTTTGGACTCTAGTCGAGTAGAGTGAATGCAATTTTTGTGTGTGCTAGTTCAACATGACAAGGTTCGGGGTAATCACCAAGGGACTATAGAGAAGTGAAGGGGTTCCCTTATTTTTTTTGCTAGCTAGCTAGATGACATATGGAGATTGCAAAGGCCCAAAATCAATTGGGAAAGGAGATCCCTAACTCTATCACATGTGTGAAGAAAAGTTGCTTTCACTTAGCCTAATTACCATTGAGTTAGTAGCTTTCCCATTGTGGTATGATGGCACGGCTAAGGGGTGCTCAGTTGTAGAAACTCGATGTGCACCTAAGCCTATGGTTGGGTGGAAAAGCTCCTTCCCATATCAATTTCCATCATGAAAATTTCAAATAAGTGTTTCCTCTAATTCCTATGATTATGTTCATTTTCTCTTTGAATTTCGCTGGTAAAAATAAAAAATAAAATAAATTCCTTTTGTTCTATGGAATTTGGGGAATATGTTAAATTATCATACATATATTTTTATCTGACTCATTGTTAGTAATTCAAGAGGATTATTTTTTTGAATATTATTGCTTCTATATATCAAGGTCCATTTATATATATACGCTAAAAGGATTCACTTGTGGGTGTGAGGTTGCACAGATGATTCAATGACTATTTGTAATTTCAAGATTGCTATAATGATGACTTCAATGGTTGTATGCAATCCTCTTAAGTGGGAGTTTTTTTTTCCAAGGAAAAACCGTAATTTCATTCATTTTCAAACAAAATTACATTTAGCATATGCACCAAGGAGATAATGTATTCCTTAGGATATATCCCATATCCTAACACGACATAGACTATGAGAGTCTATCATGATAATACAAAAATATTAGTCATAAAGATAGTTCAATAATTTCAAAATAGAAAACATACAACAATTGTGCCAATTATAAATCCATAGACATGAACTTGTAGAACCTAATATCAAAAAATACCCTCTACGCACAGAGAGTGACAAAATCCTGCACTGAAAAAACAATGTGCTAAAAAAATTGTAATTTGGAACCTGTAACATCATAGTTGGTGTCTCAAAAATCAAGAACCAGCATGGGCCAATGTCATGCCTCATGTAGCCTGAAACTCGTCCATGTAAGGTTTGTGGTAAAACTCAAAACAATCCTAACCCTGAATCTCAATTACCTGCCAAATCCCCCTATACAAGAAAATTCCATGCTTAGAAAGTTCGTCGGCTTCTTGGTTCCTAACCATATAGATGTGTCTGCAAGAGAAGTATGTAAACAAAAGACCCAATCTTAGAATATCATTAACAATGTTAACCAAATGTATGTTCCTGCAATGTTCTATAGCACTAACCCAATTAATCACCAATAATGAACCACCATATATTTGAATCCTGCCACATCCCTTGTCAATAGAAAAAACAATAAAAAAATTGCATGTAATTGATTCAACCTAATGATTTGTACTAGCTCCCATTCCAATTTTAACATGAAAATCATGTTGCTCAGACAAGTTAAGAATGAAACACCCTCTGACTTGGTCACCTGCCCCTTGGGAAGCCCCATCAAAGTATGCCCAGGGAATTGATTTGTTTGGAATTTTTTCAGTAACAGGTCTAATCACTGGAATGTCTTTGACTTGTTGATAATGTTGTAGAATAGCAAGGCTCTCAGTGGCAATTTTCCCTAGGAAAGATGGAAAGCCTTGGAAATTTTTTGTATTCCTCGCAAGTCAGACTCTTCGACAAATGATAAGAGGAAGATAATTTATTACTCTATTCACTTGATCCTTATTCCAACTAAGCTAAGTAATTGCGATATTTTTCCCTCCCCATCTACATTGTATACCAAGACCCATTTTGCAATAATTCAAATTTCTTATGTGAATGTGAAAGACACAAATAGTTGGTCAATTGTTTCATTTTCCCCTTCAACATAATGAACACCATCCCAACCCAATTACAAATATGTGTTGTGTTGAAATTTGCAACAAGAAATATTGAAAATGGAAACAAGAAGAGGCTTCTAATTTAATTTCCCCTTAATTAAATTAGAAGTAGATTGTAATTCCACATCACATGAAAACTTGTACAAGTTAACTAAGTCTCCAGGAAGACTTAGTTAGTTAAGTTATTTCAACTTGAGGGTCAAAATAGAGGCATGTAGAGTGTCTCCTACTTTTTAGGAGCCCTGGTTGAGTTTATTTTGAGTTGTGATTAATTAACTTAATTTGTTTTAGTTAAAATCAATTTAATTAGTTCTAACTAATGGAGGAACTAGTGATAGGTCAAGTGAATTAAATTGGATTTAATTAACATGTAGTGTTCAATCAGATAATTGATAATTCACTCAAAAATAACTCATGCATGTTAGTTATGAGAAAGACCCAGTTGAGATTGGAGTTAAAGGGAAGTGTAATATCAGTTATATAATCATCCAAATTGTACAGGTGGTGCATGTAGTCAAAAGAAGTCCTAAAATAAATCATTCCTTAATTAGATAACTCACTAATTTTAACCATTCAAATTTCCTTTAAAAGGAGGAATGAAGGCACAATTTTAATTATTTTTTTGGTGAGCACGAGTTGGTGAGACCAAGCAATAGGAAGCACAAGTTTGTACATGGAGCTTATGAGAGAAAGGTGTGCCAAGAGAAGCTTGTGCATAGGTTGGTAGTGAGACAAACATAGATAGTGCAGAGAGATCTAAAGCCTGAGAGAAGCATTGTATTTTTCTCATATTCTTTGACTTATGCAATATATAGATAGCAGGGTTTTTAGTTGAGGCTTTCCTTAGATAAATATTTGTGTTGTGTGATTGAAATTCTTTCTCTATATTGTTCATGTGATTATACGATCGTAATTGGATTCCGCAATTTTTAGAGTAGATTCAAGTATTTTGTTTTAAAATATTACAAATATCAGTTTGAATCTACAAGGATTTTATACATGGTATCAATGCAGGAATCACTATAGAAGAGAATAATACAAGTTCGTTTTGAGTAGGTGAATCGTATTTGTAGATCTACTCTTCAGGACAAACAGCAGGATCATGATGTCTTTCTATGGATTGAGAATTGAATATGACCTTGACAGTAGTTCGAATTACATAACTTGGAAGGACAGGATGGAAGCAGTGTTGGAAAAAAATGTGCTAAAGGAGTTCATAGACAATGATATTCCCAGACTCGTAGTAACATATACTAAAAATCTTGATGCATGGAAGAAGAACGTAGAAAAGGAAAGAAGTATTTTGCTAGAAGGAGTTCGAGATCATATTGTCTCTAATCTCCATGGAAAGGAAACTCATAATAACAGCGACCACAGGAAGCTAGCGTTGAAGGAAAATCTCAAAAAATTCAAAATGGAGGAGGGTGATACAATACCAAAGTACTTGACCAAGTTCACCCAATGTCAGGGTGAGCTTGGAAGTGTTTGTTTTACTATTTTCAAGGATTATCTGGTGAGCCTAGAACTTCTAGGCCTCCCCAATATTTGGCACAACTACCAGGATTCGATAATTGGGAGGGAGAAGCTACGAGAGCGGGAGCGATTGTGGTTCGAATTGGTGTAGGAAGAGATTAGGAGAAACACCAAAGATAGGACCTCTTCCAAAGAAGAGAACTTTTTGTTAGTTAGTGAAGGAAAGAAAGCCAAGGGAAAGAAGTCCCAAGGCGAAAAGGGTAAGAAGAAATACTTGTCCAACATCAAGTGTTTTCATTGTCACAAGTTTGGGCACTATGCCACGAAATGTCCACAGAAGAAGGCAAGAAAGAAGGAGCATGCAGTAGCAGCAGCAGCAAGTGAAGCTCTAGCTTCACAATTCGAACTTAATTTCACTCTCATTGCAGGCATGGAAATCACTGTAATGGGATGTGTGTGGTATCTAGACATCAACACCTCATTCCATATGACGGCGAATAGAGATCTCTTCAGTGACTTGGAGGAGAAAGACCTCAAGAAAAACTATAGAGTTTGGAGATGATGGGAGGTATAGCGCGACTGATATTGGTATTGTTACCTTTCATAGGGAGTCTGACTCCCCTCTTAGACTCACAGATGTTTTTTTGTTCCAGTACTAAAGAAGAATCTTGTTTCTGTAGCGATATTGGAAGACCGTGGCTACGATGTGATATTTAGCAAAGGAAATTTTTCCCTTAGACACATAGCCATAGGAAGGGTGAAGTAGATTGGTGTGTGAGTCAAGAATGTGTATGCTCTCGAGGTCGAAGATACATGCAAATATTTTAGGATCAAGGCAAAGGTTAGAGACTTGGTGGTTGACAGGGAGCATAAATTACCTCTCAACATGCAGCCTCGGAAGGAGGCTCGAAAATTTGTGAATCAACCACAATTAGAGAAGCAGAGAGGAGATTGAGTGGATACATCCACTCAAGCAGAGACCTAGAGTAGGGGGTAATTTCGAGCCAAGTGGGCAGAGGGAGCACATGCAGCCATACCTCCAAGTGAGAGGTCAGGCGATGTGAAGCAATAGTCCCAAGAGTGTAGAAATTTGGCAGGGTCCATTAAGATGTCTTGTCTCATGGATCATTACCTTGCTACAGGGGCCCATAATACACAATAGCAGGATGGATCAATGGCGGTTGATGCAATCAGGTACCAGAGTAACAGATGCAGAGACTAGCAGTAGTTAGATACTGGGGAGCATGAATAGAGTTGGCAGCAGAGTAGATGGCATAGTGCATAGTGAGAAACAACACGAAGTTTTCAGTAGACAGTGCAGTAGCTAGTAACAATCAGAGACTCTAGTGATAGATTCATCATATTGATCACAGTTGATTCATTTTGGATGCTTTTTCAGTTTCAGAAGTTGCAGTAGGAACAACACTAGAGAGAAGTGTTGCATGGAGAACATTCCAAAGGTACCATATTAGGATAGAGTTGAATTCTTTTCTTGTTGAGAGGGAGTGTTGAAATTTGCAACAACAAATATTGAAAATGGAAACAAGAAGAGGTTTCTAATTTAATTTTCCCTTAATTAAATAAGAATAAAATTTCAATTCCACATCACATGCCATCTTGTACGAGTTAACTAAGTCATGAAGACTTAGTTAGTTCAATTAATTCGAGTTGAGGGTCAAACTAGATGCATGTAGAGTGTCTCCTACTTTTTAGGAGCCTTGGTTGATTTTATTTTGTGTTGTAATTAATAAACTTAATTTATTTGAGTTAAAAGTAGTTTAAATAGTTCTAATTGATGGAGGAACTAGCGAGAGTTCAAG
Source organism: Pinus albicaulis (assembly GCA_034641835.2). Lineage (NCBI taxonomy): Eukaryota > Viridiplantae > Streptophyta > Pinopsida > Pinales > Pinaceae > Pinus > Pinus albicaulis. The sequence goes on along the minus strand of CM076581.1, from coordinate 62,824,228 downwards.
TGAATCAAATTGGATTTAATTCACATGCAGTGATCAATAAAATAACTGATAATTCACTCAAAAATAACTAATTCTTGTCAATTCTGAGAAAGACCCAGTTGAGATTGGAGTTATATGGAAGTGTACTATCAGTTGTATAATCATCCAAATTGTACAAGTGGTTCATGTAGTCAAAAGAAGGCCTAGAATAAATCATTCCTTAATTAGATAACTCATTAATTTTAACCATTCAAGTTGCCTTTAAAATGAGGAATGAAGGCACAAGTTTAATTATTTTTTTGGTGAGCATGAGTTGGTGAGACCAAGAAATAGGAAGCACAAGTTTATGTGTGGAGCTTGTGAGAGAAAGGTGCGCTAAGAGAAGCTTGTGCACAAGTTGGTAGTGAGACAAACAGAGATAGTGCAGAGATCTCTCAAGCCTGAGAGAAGCATTGTATTGCTCTCATATTCTTTGACTTATGCAATATACATATAGCGGGGTTTTTAGATGAGGCTTTCCCCAGATAAATCTTTGTGTTGTGCAATTTAAATTATTTCTCTTCCTTGTTCATGTGATTATGCGATCATAATTGGTTTCTGCAATTTTTAGAGTAGATTCAAATATTTTGTTTTAGCATATTGCAAATATCAGTTTGAATTTATGAGGATTTTCTACATGTTGCATCATCTCCCAAGTAGGAAATTTATTTTCCATGATGCACCATCCTAGCAGCTTTGATTTCGGAGGAAGTCTAGCCTTCCACACCACCCACCACCACCAATCAGGTGTAGCCATGTGTGCCAAATAATTCAGGAAAAATTAGCCCAACTTTGGAGTATATATGTGTTAGACAAGCAAAATCCCTCTTGCAGACAAGAGAGATCTCCCTAGTATCCTAAGGATATCTAGAAACAAAAAGACAGATGTAGACCATTTTCTCTAGACCATTATGCTTAAGAATTATTAATTAACTGTGGAGAGATGCTCCTACCTGAATTCCAATGCTTACTCGGTCTTCAATCCAATCGTTCCAGAAGGTATCGATCCAGCACATAAGATCTGCAATCAAAGACAAGAAAACAAGATCAAAAGCATCTGCAAGATATGATAATTAAAAAGCAATAATCTATCTTAGTGATCAAGGAATCCAAGAATTAAATTATTCAAAAGATAGATGAACAACTCAATGAGAAAATAGAATCCAATTGTATTAACTTTGAATAAAAAGAAGAAACCTTACAACCTTGACTCCTCGATGTTTGTGCAGGTTCTTCCGAGGTCCCGAACAGTCGTTTTCCTCAGTTTGACAAGAATCCAACTCTCTGAATCAGCATAAGACTATGACTATGAGTATGTAATCTCTCTCATGCCAATGATGCCAAATGGAGAGTATAATTTCTTCAAAATTGTCTCCTATAATTTTAGAAGTTCCGTCTTCAATCTAAGAAGTACCCTTGAGACTGAAATATGAGTTCAATTTATAGCAGAACGAAGGTATTTTTAGCTCCAATAAGGAAGGGATAAAGCCCTCTCATCATGGGATTTTAGCTCCAAAAACCAAGGGATAGCTCCATTTATGAAGGGATAAAGGTTCATGAATGGAAGGGGCGAAGCTTGACCAGATAACGCTTCTAGAAGGCCCCAGCTGGGAGAATATTCGACCAACTGGGCTTCTAGAACTTACTTTTCTTTTTATTTTACCTTTTACGGGGGTCTGTAGTTTTAATGAGCAGAACGTGCAGGATGTGTCGCAGGTTTTATAGCAATAAACCGTTGTACCGCAAGAAATGACTAGGAAAAGTGCGGAGTTAGGCTTTTTAGGGTTTTAATAAGCTTTTTCCCAATTTCAAGACTTGAATTAGGAACTTTATGATTTTGGACCTCTAAGGGAGCAATAAATAGGTAACGAAGAACCCATATAGATAGCTAAACATCATGGTGACAAATTTTAGTGTAACAGATTTCCCCCTAAAGCGCGAAGTCTAAAGTAGTTCTGAAGAGTGAAGTGCTTTATCATTCCGAGGATTGAGTTGCGGACATACTGGTCGAAACCTGTAAAAACATTCAATGCAAACATATATATGTATATCATCACTGAGGTAGGCATTCCCATACTCATATCAAAACTAACTACATGTTCAGATATAGAAATGATTTTAGAATTACATCAATAGTAGACACAGCATGGACGTAGCCATCTGTCATAAGTAGTCTACTGTATTATGAATAATAAAACTCCTCGCAGCCTGGATGGTAGAAACTAGATCCAGGGTCTTGATTTCTGCTTCTCGAACTAGTACAATTCTATCCATGTGATTGATTGTGTCGAAGTCGAACATGGTAGAAACCACTTGATTACCAGTCAATGATGTGAACTATTAACAAGTGTGAGAGAAACCACCAATAATGAAAATAGCTCTCAAAGTACTCAGTACAATCCATGAAGTGCAAATGAATGATTTAGAATCGAACACTTCACAGAATCATTCGATCGAAAGTCAATGATGCAACCTGTCATCGAAGGCGAGAAACCTGCCATTAGGGCATGCAGGTTCCAAGGTACTGGTAGGATTCTAGATCAACTTCCTAGATAATGTGTTGTCGTCGATAGAAAGTGACCCGTCGTAGGAAATCCCATGACACGAGACCATTAGATCAAGTTTTGTAGAAATATTTGCAAGGACTGACTCAGGGATGGTCAAGGCGAATGGAGACAAATGTTTTCAAATGAATGGTTTATTTGAACTGTCTTCTTGAACACATAACGTCACTGCAGATGGTTTGGTAACAATTGACCTAAAGCTAATACCCAAAAACCAGCTGAAGACTTTAAATGTGGTTTGATTAACTGTTAGACAAATGATTTTCCCAACCCAAGTATGAGTGTGACAAAAGTGTCATGTTCAAGAGTGGTATACTACTTTTTGGAACAAAGTGTGACAACTGGATTCATTTTATCTCTTTTTCCTCCACCATTTCTGGCAAGTACCTCTTTATTTTTGACAAGCTTGAGGACGATAACATTTTCTTGTTCTATAAGCTCATCCTTTGGATGATTCCAACTTAGTATTAAAATAGAATCGTAAGAAGGAGTGGTTCTTTCATGTTTGCCTTTATTGTTAAGTTTTAACGAGTCCAGTATAGGTGAAACTCGGTGTTTTTCAGTTTTAGGGAGTCAGAAGAAAAACTTAAGAAAACTTCGTGGGTATACTTTTTCGTAAATTTAGTCTCCCAAACCCGAAAAAGGATAAAATAATGCAAGAGAGAACTCTATTGACCATGATTAGTCAACGTATACCTTTTTCGTAAATATTCCATTTCAGTCCGGAAAAGGGGTAAACTTATACTGAAGGGACGGTTGTTCATTTCCTTTAACGAGTTCGAATAGTCAAGTACTCGGCAATATTTTCATATTTAAAGAGTCTGAAAAGGGCTTAAAAGAGAACTCCAGGGTTTCTCTTTTTTGTAATTTTCAAGAGCCCAAAAAAATGATAAAAGTATACTTAGTTGGCTTCCTTTTTCGTAAGTTTTAACGAGTTCAAAAAAGTGATAAAAATTATACTCAATGGCCGACTTTCAATTTAATTAACGAGCAGGAAAAGATGGAAAGAACTCGAAATTTTCATGTACGTTTTACGAGCATGAAAAGAATAGCAAAAGAAGCTCAGGATTTTCATGAGTTTAACGAGTCTTTAAAATAATAACCGAAATGGATTCAATGATAAGTTTCATTTTCATACAAGCTTGAAACAGAGAAAAATTTGCTTGAGACAGGTTTCATTTTTACACAAGCTTGAAACGTAGGAAAACTATGCTTGAAATAGGTTTGTTTCATTTTTACACAAGCTTGAAACAAAGGAAAAATTATGCTTGAGAGTGGTTTCATTTTTACACAAGCTTGAAACATAGGAAAATTGTGCTTGAGAGTGGTTTTAATTCCCCCCAAGCATAACTTTCTAGAGCATACGCCACCCAAGCTTCATTTCATTCAACTAAGTAGACTACTAGTGACTAATAGGTGGATGTAATGAAGGTTCATTTACAAGATTGGATGAAAGACTCAACTTGACACTTACGAGATCTAATCAAAGACTCAACTCAATTAGGAGAGGATTTGTTTCATTTTTTAACGAGGTTGACACAGAAAAAGAACCATCCTCATGGTATCTGTTTCATTATTTAACGAGGTTGACACAGCAAAGGGAACTATCCTCATGGTATCTATTTCATTTTTTAACGAGGCTGACAGAGTAAAGGGAACTATCCTCATTGCCTAACTCATTTTTTAATGAGGTTGACACAGTAAAAGGAACCATCCTCTTGATGAACTGATTCATTTTTTAACGAGGTTGACACAGTAAAAGGAACTATCCTCAAATACATGTTTCATTTTTTAATGAGTTTGACACAGTAAAAGAACCATCCTCATGAACCTTGTCATGGCTTCCAACTAGAAGGAACACATGTCAAGGGACAATCCTTGATCATGGCTTCCAAGAGGTCTTCATCAGAAGGAAGAACAATTCTTTGGAAGGAACACATGTCAAGGGATTCAATAGGGATAAGAACATCGCGTTCAAATGATCACATAGGGTTTTCCATGTCAATTACTGGATCTAAGTCAAAGGAAGTCGAGCAAACAATGAGATGCTCTCTTGTATCGGTAACTGAAAACATGGGACCGGTTTCCACATAATTAACCCGTGGCAGGGTGGATACCACTTCTAGATAAGGAAAATTTAGGGGTGTCAGATTATTGGTAGTCGAATCTGGACTAACAAATGAAAGCTGGTCAACAGTAATAATGTTTCCATTGTGAGGGAAATACATCACGCGAACGAGTATCGATACGATAACTTTCATTGCATAGAAATAGTCTCGCCCAAGGAGTAAATTGAAATCCAAGGGGCCTCAAACTACCATAAGATCAATACAGACAATTTTACCTTCCAAGGTAATAGAAAAATTAGGAAGGATCCCTAAAGGTTCACTAATGGCCTTGTTAGAAGCTGACAGATTCTGCATAACATGCACAAGCTGAGGGGAACCCAAAGCTTGTCAAGCATTTGAGAATAAAATACTAACAGAAGCACCTTCATCTATATTTGTGCGATGCACATTCTTACCACAAACCTTCACAATGATTTGGAAAGGGATGGAGGAAGGAAGACGAGGTTCTGTCAGTCTATTCCAATCAAAGGAAAAGACCTCGGTACTTGGAGGGGGTTCTGTAGAAACAGGTGAAATGCCCCCTGGCATATAAGAATCTTATGTAATAAGAAGAACCTGAGAAGTATGAAGTTCACTCTCGACAGGGAGAGTGGGATAGACCAAATGTGAAATAAAGTCGACCACTTGATCAACTAATGGATCATCAACCTGAGTGATATCAGTTTCACTCTTCAATGGAAGAGTGGGATTGACTGTACGTGGAATTAGATCAATCACTTCGTCAGTTGACAGTAGGTTGGGAGAAAGTTTACAGTAACCAGTTGGAAGTTGTTGTTGTGGAACAGTAAGGTTTTCCAACAATTTTGAGGCTTCATCCATGTGATGGAAAATGTGAGTTTGATGACTCCCTTTGCATAACCTACAAGGAAACCTTACTTTACCCTTTGTCCCAGGAACCTGACAATCACTGGTTGATGGATCAACGGTAAGTTGATGAGAATTTTCTGACCATACTTCCAAGACCTTAAGAATACCAAGACAGTTGATAAGGAAGTGGTCACCCTTACAAATCTTGCAAGGGAATTTGGGCTTATGATGCATGTTGGAGGTTTCCTCAACACTACTAACACTTACAGCCATGATTGGTTGGTTGAATTCTTTCTTATTGCTTCTTCTTCTTCTTCTTCCCTTTCTTCTTCTCCTTAGCCACCTGGTTATTAGCGTCATGGTTTTTACCAAGTGAAGAAGAAGAAAGGGAGGAAGACATGTAGGGCGAAGAAGGTAAAGGGTCAACATGACGTTGGTGATGTTGAGATGGGGAACTCTGTCGAGGTGAAGCATCTAGTTGAAGTGGAACAATTTGAGTATTCGAGGCCAACGAAGTTGAAAATAACCATACTGGTAAACCTATTGTAAATCCAGGTAATGACAATGTAGCCATATAAGGAGGACCAACATTTCCAAAGCAAGGAAAAGTACTAGGATTCTCGTTAATAGGGGTTCCTTGGTTGGTAAATTTCGGAACAGTTGCCATTAGGTCCAAATCCAGTGAATTTTATTAACAATTTAAAAATATTCACAATTCAAAATTCACACCTAACAATTAAAATCCACAATTCACACCTAAGGTCTCTAAAGAGTAAAAACAAACAAATGAACACGCGTTAACAAATCTAGGAGTCAAACCACACACAAACAGTTTTTTTTCACATCGAATCACTATTTGGTGATGAAATCCAACGTCGTAAAGATCAATGTGAAAAATTAGTGATCGAAACAGTTACCCTGACAACATGCTTGATGAAACAGATCGGTGCAAGTAATTCCACTATGCCATCTCGAAGTGAAGTGTACCTTCTGGAAAGTCCAAGTGAGTCTAGTCAACGACTGCTCCAGGTACAGTGGGACCTTCCCTCCACCATCACCTTGGGAAAAATCCTAAAGATTATGGCCACCAAGGTCACCAACATAGACAATTATACATGGGGAAATGGTCTACGATCCAATATACACGCAAGGGCAGAGTAACAAGCTCAATCCCCTTGAAGGCTCCTTGACATAATCCAAGGTTTACCAACAAGTGACCCCAAGCTCCTCGACAATGGTCTATCCGAGGTTTACCATTTTTAATACGTGCACATCTTCTATCTTTCCCAATGAGATAGGTATGATTACCTCACTGGTTCGGATATGATCTCGTGATTAACTCTTTTAAGAAGAGCTTCCCAGATCATACAAGTTACAATTGGATTTTTCTTACCGCAAGATTACTACTTGTTTGTTTAGTTGCTTTGGAAAGTTAACTAAAACCTATTCCAAAGCACTAATCCTGAGCTAGATTGGTGGAAAAAGCCCTAAAAATGTAAAAATTACTAGATGAATTTTATTAAGCGCTATGTTATTTGGGTTGTTATTACTCAAAGGGTAAATGGATATGAAACCAATGGTGTTATGACATGACCCAAAACTGAATGCAATCGAATATGATAATGTAATCTTTCACTTCAATGAATCATAACTAAAGTAAGGAGAGAGGTTCCATTCACTTCCAATAATGAAAAAATTGATAAATAAGAGAAAATATAACAAAATCTCTAATGCACTAATTTCAACAAGAAAAACTAATGCTAATCAATTCAATTTTTTTATTTTTATGTTTTTAAAAACAAGCATAAAAACATGTAAATTCAAATAAAAGAAAATGATCTAAATCTATGATTGATTTTTCCAGAATGTAAAATATGCAGTTGTAATCTATGCACAATTCACTTGAAAAGTATGCAAATGTAATCTATGCACATTTTTCATTCATATTCTGAAAATGAGAATTCTAATTATGCAAATGTGATCTATGCAAGAGAATTCTCAAACACAAGATGATTCTAATGTAATCTAAAGAACCAATCAAGTGTAAGAAAATAAAATTGGGTGACAATTCCAAAGGTCAAAAAATAAAAACACTCAAAGGTGATTAACACTCAAACACAATTTAGCCCCCCTTCAAAGGCGATTAACACTCAGACTCGTTAGGGGGCAATTTTTTTACAAAAACAAAAACAAAAAGATTCAAAATTTTTAAGAGGCTAGGACAAACCTCGAAGTAATGACCCAAGGAAATCAAATTAATAATTTCTCAGAAAGAAACTCAAAACACCCAATTAACTTAACGTAGACTCATGAGATTGTAAAAGTTGTTGAAAGAAATTCACACACAAGGCTTTTGACAGTCAAAACAAGTTTGGGCAAACACTGAGAATCTAGTAATTTGGTTCAAGAAAAGAGAATCTTTAATTTTTCAAAAAATTTCCTTAAGTCCGCAGGTTTTAATACAAAAAAGTGAGGTACCGCACTGTTTTTACACTAAAACTACGGAGGTTACCACACTGTTTTTAAACAAAAAGTGCGAAGGCCAAAAAAAATATAGAAAAAATAAAAATTCAGATCTGTTTTTCAGGGATTCTAAGAAATAATTTACCCAACCCAGTGTGGACTAATCAACATCAGAAAAACTCTTCAAAAGTCAAACTCAAAAATAGAAAAGAAAACTAAGTTCATTTTCCCTAGCGGAGTCGCCATTTTGTTAGATGGAAAAAATCCCTCTTGCGGACAAGAGCGATCTCCCTAGTATCCTAAGGATATCTAGAAACAAACAGACATATGTAGACCATTTTCTCTAGACCATTATGCTTAAGAATTATTAATTAACTGTGGAGAGATGCACCTACCTGAAGTCCAATGCTTACTCGGTCTTCAATCCAATCGTTCCAGAAGGTATCGATCTAGCACATAAGATCTGCAATCAAAGACAAGCAAACAAGATCAAAAGAATCTGCAAGATATGATAATTCAAAAGAAATAATCTATCTTAGTGATCAATGAATCCAAGAATTAAATTATTCAAAAGATAGATGAACGACTCAATGAGAAAATAGAATCTATTTGTATTAACTTTGAATAAAAAGAAGAAACCTTACAACCTTGATGCCTTGATGTTTGTACAGGTTCTTTCGGGGTCCCAAACAGCCGTTTTTCCTCAGTTTTACAAGACTCCAACTCTCTGAATCAGCATAAGACTATGACTATGATTATGTAATCTCTCTCATGCCAATGATGCCAAATGGAGAGTATAATTTCTTCAGCAATTCTCTTCTATAGGTTTAGAAGTTCCTTCTTCAATCTAAGAAGTACTCTTGAGACTGAAATATGAGTTCAATTTATAGTAGAAGGGAGGTAGTTTCAGCTCCAATAAGGAAGGGATAAAGCCCTCTCATCATGGGATTTTAGCTCTAAAAACCAAGGGATAGCTCCGTTTATGAAGGGATAAAGGTTCATGAATGGAAGGGGCGAAGCTCGACTAGATAATGCTTCTAGAAGGCCCCAGCTGGGAGAATATTCGACCATCTGGGCTTCTAGAACTTAATTTTCTTTTTATTTTACCTTTTACGGGGGTCCGCAGTTTTAATGAGCAGAACGTGCGGGATGTGTCGCAGGTTTTACAGCAATAAACTGCGATACCGCAGGAAATGACTAGGAAAAGTGCGGAATTAGGCTTTTTAGGGTTTTAATAAGCTTTTTCCCAATTTCAAGACTTTATTTAGGAACTTTATGATTTTGGACCTCTAAAGGAGCAATAAATAGGTAAAGGTGAACCCATATAGACAGCTAAACGTCATGGTGACAAATTTTAGTGTAACAATATGTCAATTGGTGAAGAAGACCAAACAAGCTTGTCTTCTCAGTCATTCAATATGATATGTGCTCTTGCTATTGCATCCACATATTGTCTCCATTCATCTTGCAAACCATTAGGAATATTTGAATCCTCCATTGAGAGCCAACCTTGTACTAGCAAATTAGATGCAGCAGGATTTATGATCTCGTTAAGTGTAGTATATCCTTCATCCTTGAGATGTGAAATGAGATTTTGTGGTAGGATATGACTATCCCTACTCCCCGACCATAGCTCATAACCCAATAGTACTCTTCTTAAGTGGGATTTGAGTTGAAGGATATTTTTTTTTGAACCATAGTTCTCATATTGATTTAATCCTTAGATTTATGAGGGAGATGAAGTGTTCCTAGTCTTCATAGAGCATCATAAGGAAAGATATTATAATGAATGGTTGTTCCTAAAATGTTAATATATGTAGGTCAGCTTTGGACCCTTAGCTACTCTAATTGTTTGGCAAGATTTGGAGACATTTGTGGACGTAAATGTTGATTTTCCACACATTGATATGGTCAAAGTCAATTGGTTTTAAATCATTGTTTTAATTTGAATTCCTTGCAAATTTATCTGCTTAAAAGGATTTGGCCCAAGACCTAGCCTTTGTGGTTTGATTTATAATGGGATTTTGAGAAACCTTAAGAGCTAGAGTAATGAATCTCACTTATAATGTGTTAACTAAGGATGGAACAGACTTATACCTTAACTAAATTCACATTCTATGTGGTGATATGAAGGTACAAGTCTCTAATCTAACACCTCCTTGGTTTCCACAATTACATGGGGTAAGATCTAGGTCCGGTATAATCTAAACCATTGAAATTGTATAAAAAGTAAGCATCATTTCTCATAAATATCAATAAAAATTGTATAATTTAAGTACATAGATAGAGTAAAGATATATTAATAATGACACAAATATCTACATACCAAGAGTCAATATAATAATGAAAGCATTTTATATTTGATAAAAATTTGGGTTCTACAAGGGGAGAGTAAAAGTTTGAATTGTTTAATTTTATAATATAGAAAATGTGTTCATATGATTATGGTATACATACATATATGCGAAGATCTAAAATTATGCTTGAGTTTAATAAATCTCAACATAAATGTATATATAATCCTAGTTTATAATATCTTTTTTGGAGTAATGTGATGTGTTAAATGGATAAAAGAATTACATAATCCTCTTGCATATTCTTCGGGAAAAACTTGTATGAATTTTGGTAGGAAATGAACTCTAGTAAATCTGCATTTTTACATTTTTACTCCTACCTAAATTTGTAAAAAGAATTACATAGATTATGGTGCAGTATAAGTCTTGGTAAATGTGTTTATTTGCATGAATAAAAAGAATGTTTGAAGTTGCCTTATTTGAGGGAGTTGGAATTAGAACTTGAAATATATAATAGTGTACTTATATTAAGCAAGGTTTACATTAATTATAGGGTTTGTAAATCATGATGAGAAATTTTGTATACTTATTTGAATCTCATATATTCTAGCAACAATCCATTAAATTCTAGTGACATTTCCTTAATGCATTATGTATAAGAGAATATTTATATACTTATAATAGTGTACTTATATTAGACAAGGTTTACATAAATTATAGGGTTTGTAAATTATGATGAGAAATTTTGTATACTTATTTAAATCTGATAAATTATAGAAACAATCCATTAAATTCTAGTGAAATTTCCTTAATGCATTATGTATAGGAGAATATTTATATACTTATATTTACTAACTTGAATGGGTTCTCTATACATGAAAAATAAGAGAATTTCGGGAAATAACTTTACTCAAATTGTGATCACTTGGAGCTAGATGGAGGGAATGCTCTTAGTATGTTTAATGCAAATTCTCTTTAAGTTTGGTGTAACAATTATTCTACATCACCATTCAAAAAAAAATTAAATAACTCAAAAAAATCACACAGGCACGCTGCGGTGATTGGGTTTGTACGTAAATTAATCATGATGAAAGTAACCTTCATATATAATTAAAATACATTGTATTTGTTTTGAATTTTCGTTCGGATCGATGGTTATATTTATAGATTATCGTATATATATATATATATATATATATATATATATATATATATATATATATATATATATATATATATATATATATATATATATATATATATATATATATATATAGCTTGAATCATGATTAATTTAGATTTCATAATCGTACATCAAATACATGATGTTGTTTAAAGGTTGGGTTGGTGCCAGCTGGGTCTCTGATGTCATGCAGGCTTGTCAGGTTCTCGGTCCTTCTAGCGCCCATGTCGAGGGACACCTAGACCCGCTCCCCACCATTGATTAACAAAGAAAACAATATGACGGTGCAGATGTTTCCTTGTTGGGTATGGGTAACCACCCATTTTTTGGCTCGATCCACAAGTCATTGTTACACCCTTACCACTGAGAAAACATTCTCTGCCAAACCCTCACTCAACTAGGGTTTTTTCCGCCACTGCATGTGGGATTATGGAGTTTTTTTTTTTTATATAGTTACAACTATACATAGGGTTTCGTATTCATTAACTACAACTAACTTATTTTGGTTCAATGCAAGGTTTGTTCCTCTTCGGCTCGTATCAGGAAAAGCCAATTGAGTTTTTTTTAGAGCTCTCAGTGCCTCCTAGGTTCCGAGATGCCCAACATGGTAAGACAAGGTATTTAGGTTGTGAGTTCCTTTTGTGTTTTTTTGATTTCTCAAGAATACTCTCAGTGGCTAACCTTGTCTCTTGATGACCGCAGTGCATGAGTTTCTGGCTTAGCCTACCAGTCCTTGAGGTAACACTTTAATAATTTCCTAACTAATCAACTTTTTATTCTTAAAGTTTCTTGGGTTGCATTCTAAGTCAATTTTCTTCCTGTTGTTATAGGAAACTACCAAGTTAGCTCGAAATTGTCCACCCATTCGTATCGTTCTTTCAGTTGGGTTTATGTACATGTGCTCCCTTATTACTCAAATTATCACTCTGATTTACAAGTGTTGTTTTTCTCTTCTGAGGGTTAATCTCTGATTTTGTAACATTTAGGTTTTATTACTTAAAATTAATTAAAAATAAATATAATTATTATTACTGAATAAATGATATTATATAAACTATTAAAATTTTTAAATTTATTAAATAAATTATTTATTTATTAAAATAAAATTAATAAAATTATTATTATTGAATTAATGAATAAATGATATTATATAAACTTTTTAAATTAAAATTTATTATAATAAATTATTTATTTATTTATTAAAACAAAATTTACTAGGGTCTCATCCGTAAATTCTAAGATTCAACATAAGTTCTTTTTACAACTTTTTTTCCTGTTATAGAAATAAACCAATTCCTTTAATACTTAATAACCTTAATTCCAATCATACAAATTATTAATTCCATTGTAGTCAAAGTATACAGTAAATATTTACAGCACCTGGGGGTGTCATATCTTCCCCACTCCACCCCCCTCCATGAGATAAACATCATCCTCGGTGTTCATTCCTTCTCTTGCTTCTTGGAAAAACTCAGGATATTAATCTTGCATAAATTTTTTATCTTCCCAAGTGGCTTCCTCTGGGATAAAGTATCTCAACCGCACTTTAACCTAGGTGATAGCTCACCTCCGTAACATGGTTTCTCTCTAGCCGAGAACACGCAGAGGTTCTACCATAAACTCTTCATCTGGTTCGACCTGTCAAACATTCGTAATATGTTCATTAGTTCATCTTACTCATTATATTCAAACATGTATTCATAAAATTATAGTATACACATTACCTGTACATCTTGTCGATTTATGATGTGTCAGGGATCACATATATATTTCTTTAAAAGTGACACATGAAACACATTTTGAACCTTGTTACACATCATTTTTTCACTGTCCCTGTACTCCCTGTTCTTGAATCCTCGAGGACCCTAACAGTGATCCATGTGTACCTTTTACATCATGAAAATATGTCATTTCATCCCTTACAATCTGAAGAACAAACTCTTTGTTGATCATTCATGGAGTAGCTCCCTAAACACATACTTATTTGGAGTAGCGCAGCCCTTATATGTCTCACTAGTGTCGATGACCCATCATAAGCTTGTGAGTAGTGTTGATTGTCGCTAGTATGGAAATCACACCAGCGCCGATCCACTTCTGGAAGATTTTTTAAAATGGAAATGAATATTCATGGCCTAAAATCTTTGAGGGCATAAATCTGGATGTTTGTTAGTCAGGATATGGCTGAGCTTCCTTTCTTAGGCCTCTTGTTCCTACAAAAGAGGAAAATCCCAAAGAGATAAGCCATTTTCCCATCATAAGTGGATCCATGTCCCCTCCTCCATCTCTATAAATTCATCATCCTCCAATGCCTTTGCTAGTGAGAAAATAATAGAAGAGCACAACAGAGAGAGGTTTGAACATTGTCATAATCTTTGAAGGAGAGAGTTGAGCCCTTAGCCTTCTCACATTGAGTTGAAAACGAGTGCTTTGGAGACATGCCCAAAGTCAAACCCGCTGAAGGAGAGATTTGACATCAAGGCGGAGGTTTTAACTCCTATTCTATTAATGATATGATACAACTGATATTTATTTTCCATTATTTTTCATGTTTATGATTAGGAATTATAGCATTCCTTGATCAGTTAGATAGGTTATATTTGTATATGCATGTTGCACTTGTATGCTTCTTGTTGTTTCTTAGTCACTTGTGTAGGTAATTGAACGTTGGTAGAAGAGAGATCATGTTTTGGAAAAGCAAAGGATCAAGGAGCTTCAACGAAGAGAAACATAGCAACATCAGATCGAGGTAGGCCATCTCCTTCGATCTATGTTTCATTTATAATCTAGGAAAGTAGGTATTATCTTGTTTCCCTTGTTGCTAGACCCACTCTAGGGCTAGAGGGATCATCTGTGTCTGCAGAGAAGATTTACCTATACAACAAAATTTTATATGACTTGTTAGTGCGAGTTGTTTTGCTACCGATCCCACCCTTTCCAGTATTTGGAAAGGTCGATAGTATCGAGGTGTTATTTTTGCACAGCTCCCCTCATCTGAGGGTGCTTCTTTTGGGTTTAACTTGCATTTAGACATGGTGGCAAACCTGGAACTCTCTGTAATTTCTTTTCCTATTAGCATAAGCCTTCTTCCTATATTGAGCAACCTTTATATTTTGTCAAACCTTTTTCATGGTGTTTTCCATTTCCTCTAGCATATCAAGTCCTAGATTTAATTTATTCTCGGGATTGTTCCAATTAGTAAGTGTTCTGCATTTCTTACCATAGAGTACCTCGAAAGGACTCATTTTCAATTATTCATGGTAATTGTTGTTATATGAAAACTCCACTAAATGAAGATATTCTTCCCATTTATATGGTTGTTGCATTACGTACATCCTCAACATATCCTCCAATACTTGATTCACTTGTTCAATCTACCCATCAGTTTGTGAGTATTATGAAGTACTGAATTGGATTTGAGTACCTAACCCAGTAAAGAGATTTTAACAAAATGCAGAAGTAAATTTCATGTCTCTATCATAAATTATCACCCTTAACATGCCATGTAACCAAAATATCACCCTCATAAATATATCTGCAACTTGAGTGGTTTGGTCAATGGATTTGACATGGATGAAATGAGAAACTTTGCACAATTTATCCACTAATACCATGATGGAATCATTTTGCTTCTTGGACCTGGGTAAATTGGTTATAAAATCTAACGTGATTGTATCCCATTTCCATTATGGAATGGGTAGTGGATGGAGAAAACCAACAGGGTCTTGGTGCTCAGATTTGACTTGTTGGCATTCTAGGAAATTTGCTAAATACCTAGCAATATCCCTCCTCATTCTGAGCCAAGAATAATTCTTCTTAATTGCAAAAAAAAGTTTCTGGTATCCAGGGTGTGCAGTGTAAGGACTCCGGTGGAATTCATCCAACAAAAATTGTTCAATTAATAGTTGATTATGAACATATATTATTCCTTTAAAAATCATAAAGTTATCACTATTTATACTGTATTTGGTTTTTATCCCAGATTTGTATGTTTTTTTAACTTTCTTCCATAAATATTCATACTCTGTATCCTTTAGAGCAACTTCTATAATTTTTTCAGAAAAAATAAATTACACTCAGCTATAAGAAATTTCATATATGCACTGCCCGATTCTCTTTCCCTTTAAGATGCCTAATATAGAAGTCAAATTCACTTATAAAGGCAGTCCATCTGGCCTAGCATGCATTCAAATTAGGTTTATTAAAAAACTGGTTAAACTGTTATGATCCATCATTAGAAGGAACATTTTTCCTAATAAATAATGTCACCATACCTTCAAAGCATGGACTACTACAGTTGACTCCAAATCATAAGAAGAGTATTTTTGTTCATGGTATTTTAACTTTCGTGATTTGTAAGTGATTACTCTACCTTATTGCATTAAAAATCCACCCACACCCTCCTGGAAAGCATCTGTGCAAACCATGAATTCCTTCTCTCGGTCTGCAACTTTCAACACCTGATTCGTGGTCAATAAATGCTTTAGTTGCTCAAAATTGTGTTGGCACTCTGTTATCCACTTAAAATCTCTTCCCTTATTTTGCAAAGAAGTTATAGGGTGAGAAATTCTAGAGAACCCTTCTATGAAATGATAGTAATACTCGACTAGACCCATAAAGGAACAAATGTATGCAACATTCTTGGGGGTAGGTCATTCTATGATGGTTTTAATTCTCTCAGGATCTACCACTATGCATTCAAAGGAAATGATGCTGCATAATTACTAGATTTTATCCTTATAAAAGTCACACTTTCTATATTTGGCATAAAGTTGGTGTTAGCACATGGATTTGCATCCCACCCACCCCACCTTATTTTTCTATGTTTTCACCTCATCTCCATCGTTATCACTGGCCTCACATCGCTTTTTCCATTCTCGCATTTATATTGCATCGACCACGTCATCAAAATCCTTATCCTTATAATCACCGTTTTTGTCCAATTCTATATCATATTTTTATCCTTTACATGCTAATTTCACCAAAATTTGTCTCTATAATGGAGGAAAGCAATGTTCTGAAAGTGTTGTGATACTTTAGTATTATTGGTCTACTTCGTGTACATTTCCTTCTTGGATATTATTACAGTGGACTCAAGTGCTTCAGGCTGTGGTGAAATTGGTTGACAAAATGAGCAATAATATGAGGGATTTGTCACATATTTGGACTTATTATCACTAATAAAAGAGAAAGAGACATGGTTGAAAGGTGCCTTCAAAATTTTGGCTTCATTGAATGGATGGTTGGATTATGGTTTATTTCTCCAAGTCAAGGTCTAAATTTCGAAGGGAAAGAGCCCACGAAGGATCCAAAATGGGTGAACTGCACATTAAATATAATGGTGTGGAAAAGTGTATATAAACCTCAATGTTTCACCTCCCATAGTGCATGTGGGATAAACCCTTTCAAACTTTTTTATATAAAAATTTCCAATTTTCTCTGTGTGACCAGTTGACTTCCGAGGTGGTTCTTGAGAAAATCATGGCCTATTTTGGGAAACTGAAAGAGTTCTTTCCTCAGCCCGGGCTAAACAAAAATAACATATTTCATTTTTGGCATAGCGGCTACAGATGGGGAGAATTGAGAGCATCTTTGAGCCCTATTTTTCGGATCTCAGAATTTTCCTGTTTGACACATGTTTCTGGAATGTGAATCTCGGGTAAATGGAAACAAATCTCAGAAAACTGAAAGAGGTTTTTCCTCAGTACGTGCTAAACAACAATAAAATCTTTCACTTTTGGCATAACTGTTACAGATTGGGAGAATCAAGAGCATCTTTGAGCCTGTTGACGGGAAAATTTGTATTATCGACACCAAGGGGGTCTCCCTGGTGAAAGGTCCCAATTAGGCCTCACACCATTTGGGATAGGAGCCCCATCCGGCATGTGGGCCCGGCTACCGCCACAAGTGTTTCCACTCTTTGTTGTTGAATGAGAAGATGATGAAGCGGAGGCACAAGTGAAATGACCAATCGGTGAAGCAAAATCAGCCCAAGATTGACGAACCACAAAGAAAGACACAAGCAATTCTAAGCAGAAAAAATAAAAAAGGGGGTACGCCGTGAGTAGGATCAGTGAGCCGGAAAAAACCAATCAGACATACATGAAAGAAAACACGCCAAAAGTTAATTGCAAAGTAGCTCACAATATATCACTGACATGGCAAGGAACAAATAAACACTGATTCAAGAGAAAACGTACATGCAACCACTGTCAATTAGTTCATAGCCCATTGCATGCATGAAAGCACACGTACAACATAGTGTAATATTAGACAGCTAGTATTATCACCACAAGCAAGCACGTGAATCAGTGCCAAAAAAAGAGAATATATTATTAATGCTGCTGCAACATCAAATACATATTTACAACTCGTCAAAACCCAATAGTGGAACATGGGCGATTCATCTCAATGCATGATACCAAAACCTTAGCCTTGTTACCTCTCTCTCTACTTGATACCAAGAGATGAGTGTGTTTACCTCTTAAGCACCAATTCCTCTGTCATCCTGGATTTCATTGTAGAGCTAAAATTCCTTTGGTCATTTCTCGAAGTTGTATATATAGGCTGAGATTTCCTTTGAGTTTCCCTTGACTCTTGGTCTTCCCAACTGTTGGGTTGGCTTGCAAGTTGGGCCATTTGCGACCTACGACCCAGGGCTATATGCGACCTACAACCTAGAGTCATCTATGACCTGCGACCTGGGATCATCTGCAATCTGCGACCTAGGGTCATCTGCGACCTGCGACCTAGCGTCATCTACGACATGCGACCTAGGGTCATCCCTTTTTTCAGTTCTCTTTTGGTGGGCTTCAGACCTTTTAGATAGAAATGCATTTTCTTACGCAAATGACTGATGCTAGATATTTTTTTGAGCTTATTATGAGGTTCTCGATGTTTTTCAAGGATCCACATTGCTCGCCAGAGGAAACCCCAACTATGCAATCTTGACGATGAGTCTTAGCCTTTTTGGACAAACCAACATCCCTCTTCCTTCTTTTCGCTTTGGAGCTTATTATACCTCAATAGTTGTTGTTTGGATCGGGTCAAGTATTCCCCCAATATCAGCCCCTTTGGGTCATTTCAGCTACTAACTCATCTTGAGAGCTCGCCTAAATACCGCGGACCCGCCTTAGTAGCTTCAACCCTACACAGAAACACATGCATCAAATAAGCACTAAGACTAATATACTTTCATTAAATACAAGAATTAAATATTACAAAAAGGAATTCTTAGCAATTTCTTACAAATTCACAATCATGGGTCTGCACATTAATATGTTTAGTGTTTTAGCTAAGGAGGTAGTAACAATCGCTACGCCCCCTTTCCCAAACTTCAACGGAGGAAAAAATTCACATCATGCATATTAGAAGCATGCATTGCCACTATTAAAATAGGTCACTAGTCTAGCTGCCCCATTTTCTCTTTCTATCGTGAGATGGTAAGACCCAAGTGGCAACACGACTCATCAGAGGTCGTTGAGTCGCATATCAGGCAAATTTGAAACTTGGGTTGAGGCCTTGTAATGTGACCCAGCGAGTCGAGGGAGAGTGCGACCTCTATGCTAGTCGCAAGGTCACAATGATGGATGACTCATAACATCTGTGACTCAACAACTCGATGGATATTTTGATTCAGTGATTTAACAGGAAATTCGACCTCACAGAGGTTGCATGGTCGCAATGTCATGCCAGTCACATATTTCACTTACTCCACCAGTTCCGCGACCCAACGATTGGTCATGTTTTTCCATAGGTCGCACTGGGCACATCTAAGGCCGCTTTGCGACTTTGAGATTGGTCGCGTTCTTGGTGAGGTCGCGTCTTCGGAAGATAATTTGGGGATCTAAACTGCGACCTAGCGACTAGTTTGGTCGCACGCCTTGTAAGATAACATTACTGGAGCAGTGGGAAGCATTGTGCCATCACATGGACGAGGTCATCATGGAAAAAACCAAGGATAGCCTCGTATTTCCTCAGTTTTGCAGACTACCTTGCTTCCTGATTTCATCAACTTGGAAATGGGTGAATCGACACAAAAAATACTGTGCATAGTTATTACACGTCCCTGACATGTCAATTTGTGTTTTATCAGTTGGTGATAGGATTTCAGAGGTGCGTTGAGCGTATAAAATGTGTCTTGGACGTGTCTTCCGGCACTGGGATATGCGCCAGATTCCCACGAGAAAGTCGTGAAACCACTGAAAAACATACACTCCTAGCCGCGTATTTCCAATCTCTGTATTTAGATGCAACACACAAGAATGAACTGCATGATCACAATTTTGTGATGTGATCATGTGCATTCCCTAGGATGCGTGTAGGGCACCTTCTCCTTTCTCTGTGTTCCCCAGCTTACCTTGTTACTGCCACTTCATGGTTTCTAGTATTCATCTCAAGATAATGCCCCGTCATGCGCTCCCATGGTTACGGTTTTTCGCCCTTAATCACCAATACATCTACGATGGTCGATATTTGTGCCCATTATTTGAGGTTACTTTGGCTTTCATTTTGTAGTCATCCCACACATGGTAGGTATAGTCCATTGATTAATCCTAATGGGTGCCTGCATTTCCCCATGCGGCCCCTAAAAAGTATGCTTCGTCCTCTAGCTTTGGTTAAAGTGATGCATGAGCCAATAACGCTCCTCGTGTAATTTGAATACATGTGTGATTTTTTTTCCATTCCAATGCTCGAGAGCTTATCCGTTCTAATGGGAATATGCGTTGAGTTTATGCGTGATTACAGAGGGGTGTATGAGGTTCACGCCTTAACCTTCACCTTCTTTCATTTGACAATAAGTGTTGCCTTGTTGGGTGTGGATCCAAGTCACATCCTCTTGGTATCTTGCAGAGAAGGTGAAAAAAAAGAACAAATCAACTTACCGATGTGATACTTTCCATGCGGGATTAATAAATGAATAAAATTAATTCAATCCAGGAGCATGATCTTAAAAGAATAACCCAAATTAATTTAATATAAATTTCCTGGATGGGGCAACCCTAGCTTCACTTTGGGAATCTAAATTAACTTTGGAAAATTAATGGGACCACCAATCATGACTCTAATATCTTGATTCTCACAATGATGATGTATTCTTAGAGTCAGTGCCTTGAAGCGTTTATATGCCGAGAGTCCTAGATCGTGAAGGTTAATTCAAGGCATGCTTAGATTCTTGATCATAATGATTTAGGGTTTTATAATGCAAGCCAGACTGAAAAATTTCCCACCCAAGCTCGGTGCCCCCATGGATAGGTCAAGCATGTCTGAGGCTATTGTCATGAAAATCTAGGGGAAACTATTTTTGAATCCAATGGAGGGACTCTCAAGTTTCATTGAAGTAACAAACCCCAAGCCTTAGTGTATTGATGAGACATCAAGGCAAGAGGGTGTGATGACAGGTTCTGGTAGGAATAAGTCACGGGGGTGTCACTGACTAAAGGCCGGGTCGAAACCCTAATAGCCGAGCGAGCAGAGGAAGACCCGAAATTTTTGAATATACCCAAAAATTTCGGTGGTGTTATAGCAGCTACAACAGAGCCCTATTAAATTATATATTAAATTAAACTTAATAAATTATTAACTTACAAAAATATAAATTAAGATAAATAAAATATTAAAACATCATATTTTTTATTTAGTAAATATAAACTAATATTAAATTTTAACCCAATATAATCAACGTATATAATCAAAACATTAACAAATCATCATTAAATAAAAATAAAAATAAAAACAAAATATCACATAATTACAATTACTTCTTAATAAAAAAAATACCATCCTATTATAATTACTTCTCAATAAAAACCAATTCTATAATCAAAACATTAAAAAATCTCTATTAATAAAAACTAATTCTATACTCAAAACATTAAAAGTCTCATTAAATTATATATATATATATATAAATTACTTCTCTATTAAAAGTATTCATGTTTGGTGAATGTATTGATTATAGTATTAGTTTTTAGTGAGAAGTAATTATTATTAAATGCTATATATATATATATATATATATATATATATATATATATATATATAGCATTTAATAATAATTACTTCTCACTAAAAACTAATACTATAATCAATACATTCACCAAACATGAATAAAAAACATCATTAAATTTATAAAAAAATAAAAATCATTTTATGATAATTATTTCTTATTAATAATAACCCACTCTCATAAAGATGAAAAGTTTTTCTATTGATATTATAATTAAAATATTCACCAAACATAAAAACACTAAATTTAAAAAACAAATAAAAAAATTCCCAAAAGTTCACCAAACTTCAATAACACTAAATTGAAAAAGCATTATTTCTTATTAATAATAACCCACCCTTATAGAATAATATTTTTTTCTACTATTATTATAATCAAAATTTCTACTAATATTATAATCAAAACATAAAAACACTAAATTGTAAAAAGAAATAAAAAAATTCCAAAACATTCACCAAACATCAAAAACACTAAATTGAAAAAACAAATTCACCAAATATCAAACACACTAAATTGAAAAAACATTATTTCTTATTAATAATAACCCACCTTCATAGGATGAAAAGTTTTTCTACCAATGTTATAATCAAAATATTCACCAAACATAAAAACATTAAATTAAAAAATCAAATTCACCAAACATCAAAAACACTAAATTGAAAAAACAAATTCACCAAACATCAAACACACTAAATTGAAAAATCATTATTTCTTATTAATAATAACCACCCTCATAAGATGAAAAAATTTTCTACTCATGTTATAATCAAAATATTTACCAAACATAATTATGATAATTATGATAATTATTTCTCTATAAAAACTAACCCACATTCAACGGAAGTCGAGAGATTTTCTACCTATAATTCAACGTTTTGTAAAAATTCCATAACATTGGTGGATGGAAATTCAACAACTTAAAACTGAAAAAACAAAAAAATAAAGTTATTAAATTATTTTTATAAAAAAAAATTTAATAAATCAAATCAAAACAAATGAATCTTGGAATAAAATCTATGTTAGTGAATCATATCCACTACCAAGGGAATCCTCAAAAAATCCAAACCTCTCATTATTATTCTCTTAAATAATACGCATACGAATATTACGCCACTTATTATTAAATAATATATATATATATATATATATATATATATATATATATATATATATATAACGAAAAACAAAAATTCTGCACGGACCTTTGAAATGACAGCGTGGCAAGTTTACCACGGCGATGTTTTGCAATTTATATATGCACACGTGCCATTTTCTTTCTAATATGGGTAATAATAATTTTATCAATCATAATATTTGTAATTATAAATAATATAAACATTATAAACAATAAAATTATAATTAAAATTAAAATTATTTTTCATATAAATATTAATGACATTTATAAATTTTTAATTAATTTTTTATAGATAAAGTTTGAGTGAGTTTAATGGTTAAGAATATATGTTTCTTCTTGAAAAATTATAAGTTTAAAATTAAAAGAGTAAAATATGTAAATAAAAAAACAACAAACCTCCTAGCATATAATAATATTTCATTTACATAGTTATAACCATTTAAACTACATTATAAAACAAATTATCATATAAAATAAAAATATAATAAAATCATAATATTAAATAAAATAAAACAAATTATTATATGAAATTAAAAAATATAATAAAAAGTACAATATTAAAATAAATAATAGAAAATAAGTAAATTTTAAATAAATATTTGTTATTTTGAAAACATTATACCATTATGTTAAAATAAAGCAAAAACAATTTAACATTATATTAAAAAAGGGAAACCCAACTTGTGTTATACGCAATGCCTGCAACCTACCAATCTTTGACAAAATGGAATAAAAATGGAAAATGACGAAAATTTCGACGCCGTGAAGGTTTGTGTTTGTATTTGAAAAATTGAGAACAATGATATATATATATATATATATATATATATATATATATATATATATATATATTATTTTATTTTATTTTATTTTATTTTATTTTGAGTATTGGGAATTTGCAATGAAGGAGTTTTTGTATTTTGTGATATGGAATTAATTCTATTAATCATTATAATTTTTAGTTAAGGATTGGGTCGATGGGATATTTATGAGGTTTTAAATTAGTGATTATTATATTAGGAGTGTCATAATAGTGTTAAGATATTTTTATAATTTTAGGTGATCTGAATTTATGTAGGAATACAATAGAATAAAAATATAAACACAAACATAGAGATGTAACAGAAATATAACTTCGTTTCTTTAATTTCAAAGTCTGAGATATGTTTACATACAAAATGGAAAAAAACTAGCTCGAGCAATGGTAGCTTATCTCTTAGAAGAGATGTGGCGGCTACATACCTCTCAAATGTGTTACAATGAAGCTCGGAGGCCTATTTATTATTAAGAAACAATAGAAAAACCTCAACATCCAAAAACCTAACCATGAAGCGACAAAACTATGGGCCCCATTAGAGGAAAAAGGAAAGCAGAAGCTTTCGAAAAACACGGCCGAGCCAAGCAAGTGAGGCAGAAGAACGAAGAAAGAGATAATGGAGAATCTCTTTGAAGTTTACTCTGCAAGCAATCCCCCACAGATTCGTAATGTAATCCAAGGATGGGAGAGAGAAAGCAACAGTAAGGAAGAAGACATAGAGGCTCAGGAGGAAAACATGGATTTTGTTTATGACCCCGAGAATACAAGAGGGTGACTATCTCTCATTCATCAATCCATCCACACATATTGGACTCTGAAATGTGTATTGGCTAAAGCACTATAAAGCTTACAGGTTAGTGAAGGCAGTCCCGCAGTGGTCTCAATTCTACAAGAAATCAAAAAAGAAATTCAGGATATAAGGGTAGCATAGTATCATGCCACAGCTCGCATTGGTAGAATCGAAAGGCATCTTCAACAGATGCAGCAAGTCGACATGCCAGACTCAACAACAAAATACCTGGCACCTATTGACTCTTCAGATGGTTAACATATGATGGTTTAAGTTTCTATGAATTTTGCAGATAGCTTTTATTTTTTATGTTGTCAAATAGACTTTGTTTTAAACAATAAAATGGACATAGCGGCTAGTAGACGAAAGAAACAATTTCAATTTTTGATAGCAATTAACGCTTTGAGGTGGCCAACAGACCTGGTTTCCTTTGGGCAGGTTGAGGCCACCAAATGTGTATATGTTGCAACTTGCTCTCTCTTTTTGATAAATAGAAAATGGTAAGGAACTACTAAATTTACAAAAAAAAAAACTATGGGCCCCATTTGGGTAAATTGGTACATCAACTTCCCGGGGACGTACCTTTGACATACAATCTATGTTTGACGCACACAATACCTCGTTAGAAAGATATATATGAGGACTACAACTTTCAAGTGGCTAACATTGGTTAAAGACTAATGTTGGCTATGGTTTTCCAAAAAATCGTCGTTTAGGGCCTAAAACGACTTTAGAAGTTCACGACCCAAAAAACTACCAAAAATAGTAAATGGTGCTACAATTAAGGAAACTAAAAAACTGAAAGAAACAATGGTGGGGGTCCAAGTGGAATAGGCGAGTAGCCACCAATATCCACCTGGACCAGTCCTCCCCCCTTAGGAAGCAATGATCCCCATTGCGTTGAGTTCGTCCATGAGATGAAGAAACTTCTACTGAACTTGGTCCCTGGTGAGCCACTTGCCTTGGCGTAGGAGTTGGCTAGCTTTGACAACTTGATACAGTTGGATCCTCTGTTGGCGAGTGTTCTTGATTTGTGTGTCCATGATCAAATTAGTTGTGCTCTATTCCATGCATACGGGGTTTAGCTCTGTTGGTGTGAGTTGTTCTGCAATGTCTGATGTGTCCAGTAATGGTGGAAATTTTGGTTGAATGTGGTTGACATTGAACACTGGGTGCAGGCCAAGGAATGGGGAAATGTTGAGCTCAAAATAATTGTCTCCCACAACATTGATAATGGTGTAAGGCCCATATCAGAGCGTTTGAGCTTTCGATGAGCTCCAGCTAGGCGTTCTTTCTCCAAATGTAACCAAACTTTGTCTCTCACCTAAAACTTGTGTGGAAATCGATGTTGATCATGTCGATGCTTGTACTTCGCATTGGACTTCTCTAGGATGTCATGAACCTACTGGCGGATATTCTGGATACGTTCAATAAATTTGGTTTTTTTATCAACCTCAGACAGTAAATGTGTGGATTTTGTCTGTATAGTCGCATGAGGTATGGAAACATCAATCAGACACAATGGTTGAAATCCTAGGCCCACTTGAAAGGGACTGCGTGCGACCAGTCGAGCTATGGAGAGCTATATTATAAATGTGTTGCACATAGGGGAGGCTCTCATCCCAAGTTCGTGGATGCTTGGAGTTGTACATGCAGTGTATGTGCAGTATCATCCTGTTAATGACCTCTGTCTGGCCATCAGTTTGGGTATGGAATGCAGTTGACTTGGTGAGCTTGGTGTCCAATAGTGTCTAGAGGCTTGACCAAAATGTGCTCAGGAACCTGCTATCCCGATATGATATAATGGTTTGCGGGATTCCAAAATGTACCTATAGTTGTTCAAAGAAGAGTTTGGAAGCATCCTCTTTCGTGATGCTCTTCTTGTGGGCCGCCAATATAGCCATCTTAGAAACCACAAATACATAGTCATTACCATACTTGGTAGTAGGGAGGCCAAACATATAGTACATGGAGATGGATTCCCAAGGCTAGTTGGGAGTAGGCAGAGGAGTGTACAGGCCTTTCTTCTTGATGGTTGGCTTGGCGATGGTGCAGGTAGCGCAGGATCTAATATATTTCCCAACATCCAGTCAAAATTTTGGCCAATAAAATTACTTTTGTAGTACATCCATAGTTTTACCCACACCAAAGTGTCCTGCGACTCGACTGTAGTGCACCTCACAAATCAGCTTCGCATGATCGCATGAAGGAACACAAAGGTGGCCCAAGTAGCATAATAATGCATCCTGGAGATGGAAATCATGAACTTGCTTTCCATCTACTAGCATCTAGTATGTGGAGGAGAAATATGGATCATTTTTGTATAGTTGCGTCAATCCATAGGTCTCATGGCCACAAGAGTTGAGAACAATAGTCAGTGCTGCAATTGCAGGCTGACTGAGGCAGTCTGCAACATGATTGGTGTTGCCCTTTTTGTATTTAATGTTCAAGTGGAATTTTTGCAAATATGTTGATCCAGGTGGCTCCAGAAACACACACAGGACAAAGAGGGCTTATGAAAGCTCAAAAATCAAAGTGTTTGGATTGCTCTCGAACCAAGTTCAAGTTTAAGATCTTGTTGTCTTGATCACAATGGTGTGAATGGTTCATCAAACTGAGTCTATATGGAGAAGTTAGAGCCAATCAAATTTTTGGGTTGACTTGGTGACTTGGAAAACTAAGGAGGACACAATTTGGAATTTTTCCAGCCACTGAATTCCAGCCAGCTCCGGCCGGATTCTAGGGGAAATTGTGGGCCCCTTAATTCGTCTCCTTCGGTCAAAATCGGGTGCTTTAAAAAATGTCAGTTAGTTTTATATGAACAAAAAATAATTAAAAAGAGGGAGGTGGCGGGCCAACTACCCTCCCCCCCTCATCCCACCCCATCCACACATTACAACGACACATATTAAAACAAGGGTCTGACGGGCCGTGACCCTCGCAGACCCCGTACCGCACACACCGCAACCACATATCGCATAAACGGTGGGGTGGTCGAACCAACCCACACCACATGTAATACCACATGGCAGGGAGTTGGGCGGACCGCCCAAGGTAGATTCGGCCACTCCCAAGAAATTTAAAATGGGCCAAGCAAAATAGTTATATGCGGATTTTGGGGGAGGCGAGATTTGATCCCCCAACCTCCCCTTAACCAAATCCTTTTTTTACTACAGCGCTAGCCCATCGGGCTTTGGCTTATCCACCCAAATTTTATTATTTAAACTCGACTTTTCACCAGTGCACCTAGCCCAGGCGGAGTAGACCCGACACACAGTTCGAGGCAAGGATGGTGCTCGCAGTTCGAGACAGATACCTGTTTGATGCCAAGGGAATCTTTTGATCCCAAGGAGGTAAAATTTTCAGAATATATTAAAATTTATATGCATTTTAACCAGAATTTCGTAGGGAGCAAGATGGTGCACCCAAATTTGAATTTTGAGCAGTGATTTTGCAGATTCCTTCAAGAATCTTCAAGAATCCTCAAGAATCTTGAGGGAATCTTTCAGATTCCTTAGAGGCTGAAATTTGCCAGTGTCAGAATGAGGTCAACCTTATACTCATTCTTCTCAAAATTTCGCAAGGATCTCAATGGTGAGATAAGATTCTTGTTTTGAGTTGCATATTTAAAGATTCCCTGTGGAGCAACATCCTTGAGGAATCTAGGGGGAATCTAAAAGATTCCTTAAGGCCCAGATTTTCACTTTGTCAGAATTCAAAAAATTAACAGTCGATCCTACACCCCTCGGCGACACGAGTTCAGTGGTGCAGTCAGATTTTCCATTTGAGCCTTATGGTTTTCGGCCACTTTTCAAAGTGGAGTTGCAGGTGTCAACATTCAATGTGTGAGTAGTCGTTTTTAGGATATTCGATGCCACGATATTGATGGTACAACTAGATCACAACATTTTATCATCCTTTTCTTCATATAGCTCCAAGATGTGAGGTATATGCAGTGTGATTAGGTATTTCTTTGTCTCTTTGCTATGAGGTGCATTGTGCTATATAGATCCCTGTAGATGTTTGATGTGGGATCTTGTTTTTGTCTTGATGTGACATGTAATTTTCTATCATGGATTTGTTATATGTTTGAGATCCCTTTGTTGCCATGCTGGCGGGATACTCATTGTCACATGTATGTTTGATTGAGATACCTTTGTTGCCATGTTGGCGAGATACTCATAGTCATTATGTATGAGTTATTTTCTAATTGATATGAGTCCTTTTTGTGAGTGAGAGTTCCTGTAGCAAAACATATCATGGAGAGATCCAACCACTCCTGCGTGAGGGAATTTTCCTTGTATGACAGAGAAAATACCATCTATGTACATCTGCCCTATTTTTAGCACTTAATGCAGTGGCCTACACCATCTTGACACCGAGGCCCGAAGACGTAGTCCCTCCTGGACGAACTCCGTTACCAATATCGTCTGTTGCTAATGCTTGTTATGTTCATCTTCTTTACAACATGCAGATGTTCATTTATGTTCATTAATGCTTTGGTTAAATACAATTCTAACACATCATCCGAAGTAAAAGGTATTGGTTTAAAGTGTAGAGAAATTTACCCGGATCATATGTAGACCACTTATGATGGTGATCGTTCTGTAACTTCCCTTGTGTCTGTATAAACTGAAGAGGTCAGTGATCAGTGTGGATGACCATCTCTTTTCCAAAAATTTAATTCTTACATTGTTGGCAAGCCTGCATGATGTAATACATCTCTTTATCATAGGTGGGGTACTTCCAAATTGTATCATAAAGTATCTCACTATAATAGGCCACTAGATGCCCATGATGGATGAGGAATGCACCAATAGCAGAGTTAGAGGCATCTATCTCAATTTCAAATGGTTGTTACAGGTTTGGCAGTGTGAATACTGGTGCAGAGTAGAGGCAGTGCTTCAACTCAACGAATACCTTTTGTTGGGATTCGGACCAGGAAATCTTTTCTTTCGCCCCGCCCTTAGTAATATGACTCAAAGGCCAAGTGATATGGGAGAATAATAACACAAACCTCTGATAAAAATTTGCAAGGCCCAAAAATCTGTGAATATTTGTTAGAGTGGTCGGGGCTGGGCAATCCTAAATGAATTGGATCTTAGTCGGATCCACATGCACGCCACACTCATCTATGATGTAACCTAGATATTGGACCTGGCTCATGCCAAAGGTGCATTTCTCCAAGTTACCACAAAAATTGTGCTGCCGAAGGCTTTGAAGTACATGTCGAATGTGTTACAAGTGTTCTTCCCAACTCTTGCTGAAGATGAGGACGTCACCCAGATAAAAAACCACAAATGAGTTTGGGAAGGGCTGCAAGGTGTCATCCATTAGCCTCATAAAGGTACCAGGGGAATTTTTCAGCTCGAAGTGCATAACCAACCATTCAAAAAGGCCTTCCTTGGATTTGAAGGTGGTATTCCATACATCTGTGGGCTCTATTGGAATGTAGTGATAGCCAAACTTCAGATCGATCTTGCTGAAATAATTGGCCCCTTTGAGTTGGTCCAGAAGGTCATCAATCTATGGGATTGGATACCTATTCCTGAAAATGATTTTGTTTAGTGACCGATAATCAATGCATAGCCTCCTTGTCCCATCATTCTTCTGCACAAGTATAATCGGGCTCCCACAAGGCAAGGAACTTGGTCGGATGTGCTCTTTTTGCAGCAACTCTTAGATTTGCTACTTGATCTCTTTATTTTACATAATGGAGTGATGATATATCAACATGTTGGGTATAGGTGCTTCGGGAGTCAGATCGATCGAATGCTTGACCTAAAAGTGTGAGGGTACCCCTACGGGTGAGTAGAAGATGTCCCTGTATTCTTCCATGACCATATCCACCTGCTTCTATTACGTGGAGAAACCCTTCCCAGGGGCCATGGATGTGGCTACAATCTTCCCCTTACTTTGAGAGCGAATAAAAAATAAAACAAATTCTTGGTCTGGGAGATGATCTTAATGCATTACTTAGAAAATATCAAAGAGATGTTGGTAGGAGGGGCTACCTCCCGTATCCTGTATAAATTATTACCCAAAGAAATAATAATAGTGTGAGACTTAGAATCATACACGACATGATGCTTCGACAATTATGGTTGGCCTAATAATACATCAGAAACTTCAAGAGGAGCTATATCACACAATACCTCTTCCATGAAGGGCTTGATGTTATAAGGGAGGTGGCACTACTGGCTGAAGCGAATATCTCGGCCTTGGTTGGCTGACGCGGAGATTTTAGTCGCATGATTTGGTCCTAACGCTCGTACGTTGGGGGAAAATCTATTATCACCAAAAAATGATCACCTAGCCATTTCTAACTAGGTGGATCGAAATACACCATGTGAGTTTAATTTACCATAGTAAAATCATTTTCACCATAAGAAATAATTTAATAAACTACTTTTATTAAGTTATTTTCTATTAAAACCCATGAGAATAATTAAATAAACCATTATTTATTTAATTTTCTCTAAGAATAATTATTAAATCATTGTTTGATAATTATTCCTTGTCACATTTGACTAAATCACCTAGGAATAATTAAATAAATTATAATTTATTTATTTTTCCTTAACACCATCATTGGAATAATTATTAAATCATTATTTAATAATTATTTCATTTCACACATTTCTTATTATTCGCGAAATAATTAATAAATCATTTTATTTTTTAACTATTTCTAAATAAAGATATTTAATCAATTTAAATATATTTTCCCTCTCAAAAAATATAATAAAATATTTCAAATGATTAGATCTAGATTTTGGTCAATAATATTTTATTATTATCCATTTTCGAGATCAACCCAATATTTTGCTATAAATAAGAAAAATTTTCATTCATTCCTGACCATGATCATTATCATCATCACATGCCATTCGAGCTCTCATTTTTGAGTTCTACATTGTTTGAGTTTTCACACATTTGAGAGAGGAAGATCTGAATACTGAAGTGATGAGTATATCAAAGGACCCATCCTATTGAGGGGGACTTACGAACCTTTGTAAATCTCCTTCGTCGGGTGTCATTAATAAAATATATTTTTATTTCAAAGCTTTTCCAAGTTTAGGTTTTTACATCGGATTTATCTCTGTTCTTTGTTCTTTTAGATTTGCATACATCTATATTTATGCAGGTTTTTTCTCACATATTGGTTGCAGATCTAAAGTATAAGCATCCACCATTGTTGTTAAGGTCACCAGTCACTCGTGACTTAAGTGAGATCTTTTTGGCACACCTTCTAAGAAATTTCATACTAACACGAATAATATCTTGTTGTGACAAATCTTCCATGGAAGGAGCTCACCATTTCTGAACAGATAGAAGGAATGACCTTGTTGATGATCCCAAAGCATATAAAATCCCCAAAATGTAGTTGTAGGCATTTAATATGATGGGGTCTAGACAAGTGATCCTTTGTATTTGAGCATGAAAATTCCACGCGGTTTCCATGTAAGGCCAAGTGGAGGGTCCATTTAGTACCTCAAGGGTCGCTGGGGGTTTGGCCATATGAAGGACACGCATGAAGGGTGTGGTCATGTTCGTAAAAAGGTTTTGGTGCATCATGCCTCCCAGAAACCATTTAATCCACCCACTGGAATTTGGTCATTGAGAAAACACCCCCATCGGGGACAAAGGTGTTGACAACTAGCTTATCCTGATGGACCAACAGCCTTACAACTTGAAAATCGTCCCTCTGTTCCATCTCCATCAATGATTAATAAATGGAGGCATTATCTTGTAGACTATCCTAGTTTTCCATGTGATCTTCCACCTTGTTCCCTTCCCGCCACATGTGTAAAGGGATTATATAGTCAAAGTTTGATAATATGTCACTTATATTTCTAACCATCACCTTAAGATGCCAACTATGTATAATTTTATTTGACGAGTGACCAATTAGAAATTTTCTAATACATGATAATACTACTTGAGAATCACCATGAACCTGGAGTAGCTTGAAGCCTTTCTTGATGGATATTTGGAGCCCGCTTTTGAGTGCCATAAATTCTGCCATGTTGTTTGTATCCATCCCATAAGAATGAATGAAAACATGTATGGGATTTGAGTGAGCATCCCTAAAGATACCTCTAAATCCTACTCTACCTGGATTTCCCTTAGAGACACCATCAAAATTTAGATTGATGAAAGCTCTAGGGGGGTGGATAAAAGAGGTTAGGTTGGATAGTCCATTATTGGAAACCTGGGAGGAACCGTTGATTCCAATATTGACTTGAATGTCCTGAGAGTTTAAAATGAGTGTCTCAGTCTGATCAGGACAACAATAATCCATAGGTGGAGGGTGTTCGATGATATTTTCCCTAATGTTATTGAGGATGAGCTCTTGGAGAGTTCATAGAGTCCTCTACTTGCCTTAGAATATTCTAAGGTTCCTTTCTTTCCATATAATCCAGAGTAGAAAACCAATAGCTAAGTACCAAGATTTTGATATCATGGGGTGTTTAATCTTTTGCTTGAACCAATCTTCCAACCAAGATATAATTATTGAGGTGTTTGGCATGGGGTACTTGAATAATTAATGAATGAAATCCCATAATTTGCATGCAAAAGGACACATAAGGAAAAGGTGTTGCATTGTCTCCTCCTCTTGTGAGAAAAGAAAACATATCGACAAACCCTCAAACCCTTTTGTTCAAAAACACTCCCATGCTAGTAATCGCCCCCAAGAAATCAACCATAGGAAGGTTGTGATTTTTGGCCAACCACGATCCTTTCATAGGTGGTTCCAAAATTTATACTGCTCTTGCAAGTGCCTATCCCGAAGTTGTTCCCATTAAAGGTCCTAATTAGTTTGTGTTTTCCATTAACGCCAAAACTAATCATTCCTTGTTTCTTTCCAAAAATACACTACCTTATGAGCTCCTTGAGCTTGTGAAAGGTTCTTTATTGATTGGAGCTTCTCAATTGTTTGCATGATTGGATATTATTTCCAAGATTCCTCCCAAAAGGTCGTTGTCATCCTGTTTTTTATCTCCTAGAATGTGTGTTGTTTGACAATTTCCTTTGTCTGAAATTGCAATTCCATACCCCAGAACCTTTGATTACACCTTGAAAACGTAGTAGCTCGGCTTGAGTGTTCAAATATAGATATTTGTAGAACCATATTTGTTTCGAGATTTGAGAAGCACCATGAACCCAAAGCCACCAAAGCTTCATGGCATACGTTGTATTAGTTAAAATGGGATTACACAGGCCTAATAATCCTTGCTTCTTTGGATTTTTCAACTTATTCCACCCTACCAACACCCAATTGTGCTTGTTGGTTGAGCCTCTCCATAGAAATTTAGTCCATATTGATTTCAGTTGGTTAGCTACCATAACTAGAAGTGGCATTACTGAAAGCTGATAATTTGATAAGGCTTGCAATACTGCTTTTCTTAAAACCAAGCGATTTAGGAAGTTTAGTGTCTTAAAATCCAAATTTATAACTTTACGATGAGTCCCTTCTATAAGTTCTTCCCATGTGGAGAGCCTATTATGACATAATAAAAGTGGTACTTCTAAATATTTATAGGGCAAGTGACCTCTACTATAACCTATCATTACTTAGTTTGAGCTTAATCATCTTTGTATAGTTGAAGAAGAAAATGTGTGTTTTATGAGTGTTCATTTCCATGCTTAACGCTTCCACGAAAATTTGTACAAGTCTGTGTATTATTTTTAGCTCTTTATAGGTTGGTAGGCCAAATAATATTATGTCATCAAGAAATTGTTGATTAGAGATTATAAAATCCACACAAAACAAGTGAAGCCCGTAGATAAATCCCGACTCACTAGCCTTTTGAAACAATCGACCTACCCTCCATTGCTAGAATGAAGAGGAATGGTTACAAGGGATCTCCTTACTTCAAACCCTTTGTTGAAAGAAATGATAATGAAGGGGATCTGTTAATCAATATGGATAAAGAGATTGATGAAATAAGAGATATGACCCAAGTGATCCATTGTTTTGAAAATCCAAAGGCCCTTATAATATGGACTAAATATATCTAACGGCTAGTTGGAGCTTCCTTATCTATTTAAATTGGGTCTTAGATCAGATCTCTCATCTTGTCTTGATTATGAACCACACTGGCTGGTTCGAAACATGTCGACAAATTCTTCTTGAATGTGATTTTCACTGAATTTTTTTATACATGATGTATCTAACTTATTCAATCATAATATTTGGATCAATATAGTTTGATGAACATACCTGGTAGTTTGGAAGTTTTCAAAGAATGTATGATTTCTTGTACCACTATGACTCCATGGAAAATATGTCTCCCTTCTACAAAGTCAGATTGGGACTTAGATATGAGGAAAGGAAGAGAAAGTTTAAATATGTTAACCATCATAGATGAGATAATTTTGTAAAGCACATTGCAAAGAGCAGTGGGTTGGAAGTCGTCGGGATTCTTCAAGTGGCCTAATTTTGGAACTAAAGCGAGAAATCTAGCATTGAGGGTTGGATACAATTATCCATTGCTCCTTGATTCTTCCACAAGATCCTGAATTTCCTTTCCTAAGAATCCCCAACACTTTTGGAAGAAATCCATTGTAAATCCATCTAGACCAGGGGATTTATTTGTGGGCATGTTCATTACCACTATTTTAACTTCAATGAGGGAGTTTTGGCACATCAATGCCATATTTTGTTCCTGATAGATCATCTTGGGAATATGTTGGATTATTGCATTTATAGATGGTTGTCTGTCAGTGCATTTCTCCGTTAGAAGGATATTAAAATTATTTACCAATTCATTTTTTATTTCCTAGTGTTGTATTTTCCTTTCCCCATCCTGACCCAATATAGAAATATTTTTTTCATGATGGCATTGTTGAAGCATAGAATTATGAAAAAACTTAGAGTTCATGTCACTGTTCTTAATTCATTGCATACTCAACTTCTGTTTCCATAAAAAATCTTCTTGTTGTCTTATGCTTTATATTTTTTGAAGTGTATATGCTTTTGTGGTTGCCAATGCCTCTGATCTAGCTTTGAGGATGATTTATCGTTGGATCCTCCTCATTTTTTTTTCGAGTTCATTTTATCCTCAAGGATGTTGCAAAAGACATGTTTATTCCAATGTTTGATGTTTTGTTTCAAAGCTTTTAATTTGAATTGAAACATGTGCATTTTGTTTAAACCATGGTTGTTCAATTCTAGCCACCATTTTTCTAAGAAATTCCACAAAAGATACATCATGGAACCAAAAGCTCTCAAAACGAAAAATATGATTTGGAGGAGTTTCTTTCAAGTCAATTTCAAGTATAATATGGTAATGGTTGGACCCCATACACGGTAAATTCAATATTCTACATATATGTCTCTTTGTAGAATCTTTTCAGCAAGTAAAAATATATCTAATTGACATGCAATTTGGTTGTAACCTCCTCTGTGATTATTCTATGTATAGATGCCACTATTAGTATGAATGTTAACAAGGCATAGATTTTCAATATGCTCATTGAAGTCTTCTAAAACTTTGTCTATTCGTCAGACCCCTCATTTTTTCTCCTGAAGCGTGTTATCACTCAGTCATTTCTCGAGGTTAAAGAAAGAACTCATTGAGGTAACCACAAACCTACTTTTGAGATCAGGATCTAGCCTTCCTAATGCTCAGAGAGGGATCTCTCTTTATGATTTAACTTTGTTGTTTTTAGTTGATTTTAGGCTAGTTATGTAAGATTGATTGGTTTTTTATTTGAGTTGGTGCTGGAATTACTGATTCAGATGGATAGATGTTTTTCTATTTACCATTGGGCTATGGAGTCAAAGTCTAAAGAAAACAGGACTGAATCAAGGTAGCAGAGTAATTTCAGATCTTTTAGGTTGGATGATGAAGTGTTTCCATTTGGGATCAAGGAGAAGTTAAGGATTCCTCAAACTGGATAATGAGGGAGATGAAAGAGGTCAATCGAAACTAGGGAGCAATAAAGAATTCCCTACTCTGGATATCAGAAGAAAACATAAAAATTAATAACAATTCATAACAGAGTGTACTTAAACAATTTCTGAAATAATATTTCTGTTATATCATTTAAATTTAGAAAACATGTAATTATGTGAAATTCTTAAGAAAATAACAATTTAACAATAGAAAGATAATTCACTAAAGTGGCTCAACACATGAATCCTGTAATGCAATGCCTTTATTACTCAGTCCAGTCTGCTTACTTGAAAATATTACAACAAACCCTCTGATTTCAGATCAATACAACTATAGAAATGTTCAGAAAACCACACACCCTTAATACTTCGAATGACTGAAGTATTTATACAAAAACTAATACAAAATATCCTAAACTAAATTAGGATTTATTCTGGGAAATAAAATATCTAGATGCTAAAAGGTAGTGACGCCTTTCAACTGACTAAAAGTTGTCCCTGATTTTCTGATTGATGTTATCTGTTTATTTTTCTCATGTTGGCTTATCTCTCACCTTGTCTTCTTCTTCTGACTTGTCTTTTAAGTCTGTCTTTGATGTCACTGTAAATTATTTTTTAAATTTACTGCTTGCTTTGTTTACTCTTAACCTAACTGTTCTTTTACCTGTCAAAGTAAACTTCAATATTTTAATCTTCATTTTCATCCTACTGTTTGTAAATTTCATCTTTGAATAAAATTTCGTTGTTGTTGGTGTAAGTGTTTTTATCCTTTGTTTTAACCTTAACTGCGTAAATGGTCTCTTTCTGATCTTTCTCTGATTTGATTTGATTTTCTCTTTATACACAAGCTACTGTTGAGTGAGGCCTTCGAATATATTTCTTGAGAATCTAGAGAAAACATGTTTTTTACTAGTATTAAAACTGTTTGTCCAGGTCTTGTATGATCACCTGCAAAAATAAACCAGTAGTTAATGAAACATAATTTTTCCAAGAAGAGATAATGGCTTCCAGGGATGGGGAAAGACTGTGAAATGATTTTGAACTGCAATGGGGTTTTAATTTGGTTTGGCAATGGATTTTCACTTTCGCATTTCAAACAGAGAGAGGTTATGGATAGAATAGCGGGTTTTTAGGTGGCTCAGATGTGAATTAGTGATTTACCACATGCAGGGTGGGCAGATTTATCACATTAGTGTAGGGATCAATTCAAGCAATGGTGGTTTTCATCACAATGCGGAGTGGAATGGTTGTATACCTGCATAGTGCAGGATCAGATAGGTGATATCGTCACAAATTGAGAATGGGCTGACAATTCTTTCGCACTGTGTAAAAGCGGTTTTGTGAATGGTTTATCGCACTCACAGAGGATGGTTTAGCGGTTTTGAGGATGGGGGTGCGATGAGACGAAGTGATGTCATGTGGAAATGGGGTGATGGTGTGAAACTACCCATTTCGCAACTTCCCGTAGCTTTAAACTTTTGAACTGTTGGAGATGCGAAATGGAACGGTAGTCGTCGGATCAATGGATGATGATCGGACGATTGACGAGATTTCTCGTTTAGAAGTGGTGGGGTCAGGGATTAAATATGCGAAGGGAAATATGAATGGGTTTAAACTATATGTTATGTGAAAAAGGGGATTAGGATGTACATACGTGAATAGGGTTTTAATACAAGTGAGTCGAAGTTATATGAAGTTGAAAATATAGTGAAGGGTTAAAAAATATATTAAAATGGGAATTAGGTAGGGAGTTTAATATGATATATATTAACATTAGGCTAAAGAAATATTGGGAATTTATTAAAGGGTTTAATACAGAAAGTGGAATGTTTAAAGGAATAAGGGGGGTTGGGAAAATATATAGTGGGATGATTAGAAATGAACTAGGTCGGGGTTTCAAAATAATATTCGGGGAGGGTAAATAAAATGGAGATTGATAGATTTTAACTTTTAAAACTATGCAAAGTGGGTTTCTGCATAGTTTAATTGAAAATGGGAGTTAATGAATGGGAAGGGGGTTTTAAGCTAGGGAAAGGGTTCCATACAAGGGAAATGTATTAGAATAAAGGAAAATGAAGGGGGAAGGGGTTTTTCGAATTATGAAAGGGAAAATTAGTAAGATATGAATGATAAGAAACAAACCAATTGATGCTTTCCAGTGCTTGTGAAAGTAATCTACCTACCATTTTTTATCCTAACATTTTCATTTCCTTTATTGGGCACATTTGAGCTTGCTGACCCTTTTATTTTCTTTTAATAAGAAAACTAATCTACTTCTAACCTTATAACTTCCAATGGCTCAGATTAAACTGATGAGCTCATTTTATTCTCTACCTAACCACTAATCCGCCAAGATTAAATTGTTTGGCCAGATCTTATTCACTAACTATTAACATGAAATTTAAATCATGAATAAGTCAAGATTAAGCTATTTGACCTTCATGAATTGTAGCATTTTGGACAAGCTGCACACAATTTTATTTGCATAAAGTAAACTAAAATAGTGGCATTTGAACGTGCAACACTTTCATGATCTTATTTTATCTCTTTTTATGGGATTCATACTTGATATTCTTCTTTGTTCTTGTTCGTTTTGGTCCTTTGATTGTTCTTTTAGGACTTCACCCTCTTTACATTTTTTATTTTAATACGGGAAAACATTTGCAGAAAGCAAAGGTATGTATAATATTACAATGTTTACAATAGTCAATTCCAAATTATGAATCCTATTATTATAGGACCCTAACAAAGCATTCTAATGATATTAAAATTGCCTCCTACCTCCCATAAACCTCTTCCTATTATTTATTTTTTTATGTCTGTAGTTGTTCTAGATAGACGTGCTTATCTTTTGTACTTACATGTTCATATACTGCCGATAAATAAACAATGTCAAATGTTCCTACATATTTGAAGCTTCCTATAAGAGTTCAATATGTTGACCACCAATCTTTGAAAAATATTTCTCTGGGGTTCCACCATATAGCTAAATCCCCTAAGCTTCATTTCTCATCTTGTGACTTCGTTTCACAACCTTTCCAACAAAAGGCTGCAATTTTAGACATTTTATCCCCTATTATTTTAGTTTCTTGTAGGATAATAATAGTTGGGGTTTCTTTTCTAATTAGTTCGCTAAGATTTCGTTGTTTCCCTTTGATATTTAAACCTCTTATATTCCATGAAATGATCTTCATGTTGAAAATTTAGGTAAAGATTATGGAATATCTACCATAGAAGTTGCTTGATCCTGACTTACCTAAGATGATTTGTTGTTTTTCCTGGCTTCTTTCTTTATTTTGTTTTCCTTTTACTTGGGTTCTTTGTTCAAGATTTCTTGCCCCTTCTCCTCAAAATTCTGGAAGCCTTGGGTTATTTTTTCATTCAATAAATCTTGACACTTTGTTTTCCATCGAAGATAAGCATTAGTGTATAATTCTCTATTATCTAGGCTCAAATATCCTAGGCCTTTTTGTTTATCAAGGACAACAAAAACTTTTCTTCCTTTGAGAGATCGACTTCGTTCTGGTTTACTAGGGGGGGCACCTCATCGAAAGATGGTAGGGTATAAAAGTCAAACTTTCTTGTGGGGTGTCTTCTTCCTCCATTTTATTTTTTAGTCCATTATGGTCTAGAGATGGTTCCGCTGACAGGGATTAAATTTGAACATCCTCTCCTTTTTGTGTGTCTTCCTCCATATCATCTACGATAGAGAAATTATTTTTCTCCTCCAGTATCTCGAAGATAGTCGAGCTGCGATTTTTTTTGTTTCATTTCCTGGGTTGTACTCTAGTGAACCCATAATTGGTTGCTAGACCTCTGACGTGTTGTTCCTTATTTCTCTATGGACATTCTCTTATTAAGTGACCATATTCATGGCAGAGTTGACATCTGAAAGGGACATGTTCATAGTCTAAGGGTTGTTTACAAACTTCTCCATGATAATACAACTCAATCCAAAGTATGGTAATGGTTGAGACATGTTCATATATACACATAGCCTCACATATGACATGTTTTGTCCCCTCTTAGTGATCTTCGAAAGCTT
The DNA here is from genome assembly GCA_034641835.2 of Pinus albicaulis. NCBI lineage: Eukaryota > Viridiplantae > Streptophyta > Pinopsida > Pinales > Pinaceae > Pinus > Pinus albicaulis. Next base: position 62,784,072 of record CM076581.1, on the reverse strand, counting down.
AAAAAAATGCCCTAGCACTTGTCCAATTCCTTCCAAGATTTTCAATATCCAGAAATCCTTGGGGAGTGAATAAAGTCTGACCCATACTAACGCTTATGTAAACTCTTCCTTATCAGGGTTGAAACAAGCCTCCCAATTCCTGATATAGAGACCAATATTACTGAAAAAATATGATCCTTCTTCAAATATTCGGGATTTTTCTTTGAGATTCGAAAATATGACTGTAAAAAATCCTTTTTTCTCTAGTCTCAAATCCATCTCTCCCTTCGGTTACCAGGTGTGTTGTATCCATCGTCCCAAATCCTTCTCTGTAGGCAATATCCCTATGAAATTGTAGATGAAAGCATGATCCCTCATGTGTATTTTTTGATCCCCCAATACTTTAGAAGGGATGATGAATCTAGGGTTTTGGGGAGATTTTAGAATACATTGACCTCATTGTCTCCTTTGCCACTGATCTCCCAAGATGGGCATATGAAAGGATTCAAAGTAACTCCCCTCTGAACTAGGTTTTCCTCCAATATGAAAAAGCCTTCCATTAAGTGCATTTTGGAAGGAGGAGTGACCCCCTCCCACCTTTGAATTAATTCTGTCGAAACCAAATAAACTCCTATTTGCGACTTCTTTATGGATATTTAGGTTGAATTGGGGTAGAGACAATAGATTGTCTACCCTTCTATGTTGCAGATTGCTAGTCTATGACCCACACTCAAACCCTCACCACCACCTTAACATTTTAGTTTACCATCAATAAGATAAATACTTTAAACCTTTATATGAGTGTTAATAAGGCAACGAAACTTGTGATATACGCAACGCCGACAACTTACAAAATCTTTGGCAAAACGAAATAAAAATGGAAAATGATGAAAATTTGAATGTGCCAAGCGTTCAAGTTTGTATTTGAAAAATAGAGAACAATGGAATATATATATATATATCTATATACACACACACACACACACAGAGAGAGAAAGAAAGCACACACAGAGAGAGAGAGAGAGAGAGAGAGAGAGAGAGAGAGAGAGAGAGAGAGAGAGAGAGATATATATATATATATATATATATATATATATATATATATATATGAGTAGAGGAATTATTAATTAGGTAGGTTTTGTATTTTTGTGAACACAAACATACTTACCCATCTCTCTCATACTGGGTTGTAAAATGAGTCTCTCATCCATATCATTATAATTTTTAGTTGAGGGTTAAGTTGATGGGACACCTATGAGGTTTTAAATCAATGAACATTACATAAGGAATGCCTTAATAGTACACCTATTCCACTATTATCACTATAATTTTTAGTTGAGGGTTGGGCAAGTGGAATATCCATGGGGTTTCAAATTGGTGACCATTACACAAGGAGTGATTTAATAGTGCACCCATTACTACTGCCTTAAGGTGTACTTATGGCTTTAGGTTAGGCCTTAATTCAAACCGATATTTACCTAATAGTGAAAAACTCCTTGCTTTCCATCATTGGATCCAATCCCTTTAGGCTTAAAAAATTGAAAGACATATAGATACCTTTATAGCTTTAGGTTAAACTATCTTGGAAATTAAACCTTACCAACAATTAACAACTCATCATTTTCCACCATTAAATCTAACCCTTCGAGCTTTTAAAATATTCATAAATAAAATCGAAGAAATCAATGTCTTACTTGAAACCTCATTATAAAATTCCATCATATTCCTACATTTATTATTAAAAGTTATGTTTTTTTAAGTGTATCATGTAAATATTCAATATTAGGCTATCAAGCTATTTTTTTGTGAATTTATTTGAGAAAACTTAAAAATCGAAGACTTTTCATATGTGAATATGGGTGATTAACTATGATTCCAATGTAAGGTGTTTGATAATTTATTATTTCATTAATCTTTTATCCATGTTTTTATAATGCATTATGTCATTAATTTTTTATCCATGTTTATGTTATAGAGTTATTAATTTCGTATCCATGTTTATGTTTACGTAAATATTCAATATTAGGCTATCAAGCTATTTTTTTTGTGAATTGATTTGAGCAAACTTAAAAATCGAAGACCTTTTATACATTAATATGGGTGATTAACAACTATGATTCCAACATAAGGTGTTTGATAATTTATTATTTCATTAATCTTTTACCTATGATTTTATAATGCATTATGTCATTAACTTTTTATCCATGTTTATGTTTATAGATTTTTTTTGTTTTTTAGCTCAGGAAAAATCGTATTTGTTATTAATGAAAATAAATATTACATGTTGTATATGCAAAGTGTATATGTAGATCAACATGTAGCTGCCATATCGAAAACAGAAATATAAATACATCCGCTATGTGTCGCATATATACATACTATAAAAAAATATAGCTTCTCCATAAGGAGTCTGATGGATATAGATACAAAAATAATATAATCAAAAAAGGAAAATAAAAGAAAAGTTGTTGTCTCTAATGGGGGCCATCCCCCCTCTAGTGATCAGGATAGAATGGTCTGTGAAAGTACTGATAATATGCATGCTCATTCTACTCCTGTACCTCCATGTGAGCAATCAATAGGTGCGTCGCCTCCTTGGAAAGGAGGTCGGAAATTGAGTTCTCTCCCTGTAAATGTGCCGACATGAAATAGGATCAAAATGGGATTTGAGCAGTACATTTTCAGCCAAAATATTATGTAGTGTGTGTATGTGACATGTCTTCTGAACGTTAAACCAGTCAATGACAATCTTGGAATCACTGAATAACTGTAATGCATGTATATTTTTAGTGATGGAAAATTGTAGGAGGTACAAAAGGTAGGAGAGTTTTGCCAAATTGTTGGTGCCACTTCCAAGTCCAGTCTTGAATTTATAAAAATGATGTGGTGAGTGATGAAGAATAAATCCACCTCTACAACCATGTGTCTAAGCAGATCCATCAAAATAGGTCCAAGGGATAGAGTAATCAATGATCTTAGGGGATATAACTCGGGGGTGTGGAGGGGGGGATCATCGGGAATAATGTGATATATGGAGATGATGTGGGCAACAGATGAGGGCCAATGATGAGGGATGTCATGGAAGATGGTCAGATTACGGGCCATCCAGATGCTCCAATAGATAAGGATAGGTAAATTCCGTAGCTTGTGGGGAGTAACAACAGTCCATTAATGTTCCCAAGCATCAATAAGGGTGTGTCCTTCCCAACGATGATTATGATGGATGGAGGAGTGAATAATCGTCCAGAGTTCATGGGTGTCAGGGAAATGTAGGAATATATGTAATGTATCTTCAGCGGCCTCTTTGCAGAGGGGCACATCTATGAGGACCAATGTAAGTTATTTTTTGTAAATTGGCCCCAATAGGAATTTTATCAGTGAGGATACACCACATGAGTAGCCTTGCTTTAATAGGTCCTTTGAGTTCCCAGAGATTTCGCCACCATGGGATGAGAGATTCAGGCTTGTATGCATAATAGATATGTGAGTACCCCTCTTTGGGCATATACAAACCCTATTTTTATATGTTCCAAATTAATTCATCCTCCCAATCCCATAATCTAACACGAGTCTCTCTTAAGGCATCCAAATAAGCTGACCAAATCTCAATCCACTATGGGCGAAACTGTAATGCCCGATGATCAAGCCAGCCTTGTGTGAAGTGTGTGGTTCGATCCCTGTTGGCAATTTGATTGAGCATTAGGTAACCGGTTTTATTGAGGAAGCTAATAAGTGCCTACGGGAGGAGGTGAATATTGCCACATCCCACCCATGGATCACATCCAATGCGAATCCTGATTCCATTTCCAATACACCAGGCCAAATCATCCTTTATAAATCTGATCGAGGATATGACAGCTCACCAAATAGTATAATAGAAAGGGTGGTGCACAAGAGGTGATCGAATCCATTCAATGGGGGTGAGCGGATGTATGTGTTTCTGTATAGTCACCATATTCCATAAGTTGTTACCCTTAAGGATCATCCATCCAAGCTTAGCATCCAATGCCATAGAGAAGGTCGGTAAGTCCTTGATTCCCCATCTGTCCCACCTCTTGGGTAATGCAATACAGGTCCATTTGGTCCATGCAAAAGTGTGTCCATCTTTAGTGCCCAGCCATAGGAAACGCTTGCAAATCCTCTGAATTTTGTAGAGTATTCATTTAGGAATCTAGGCAAGTGACATCCGATACACATGAATGGCCTCAAGCATAGATTTGATCAAAATTAGCCTACCAGCTCTAGAAATACAACGGTGGCACTAGTTATTTAAACATTTTTCTATCTTGGTAATGAGCCAATTCCAATCAAAAATTTTGTAATTGATTGGCTTGAGGAAGAAACCTAGGTACTTCAAACCATCCTCAAATTTGGTGAGATTAAAGGGAAATATCTGCTATGAAAAGTATATTTCATGAGGAGTGCATCCATGGGAGGTCAATGTTGATTTGTTATTGTTACACTGCATTCCTGTGGTTGTACAAAATAAAAGCAGAATAGCTCGGACCATAGAGGTTTCACTAAGAGTACCATTAAGAAAAAGTATAATGTCATCCACAAATAACATATGAGTGATCACACAGTTTATCGTTAATCGGATACCTTTCAATCTGCCACAGGAAGTTTCATCAATAATAAATCTGCTAAGGCCCTCCATAACCCGTAGAAAGTCCCCGCTCTGCATGAAAGAAATTGGTTGTTGCCCCATTGATAAGTATACTAAAAGAAACAAAGGTGATGCATCTCATTATCCAATTGATAGTTTGTAAGGGGAACCTTGGGTGTGTGAGTAGCATGCGAATATAGAGCCAAATTAGTTGATCAAATGCTTTTTCCAAGTAAATCTTGAGAATCATCCCTTTAATGCGCTTAGTGTGCATAGAATGTAGGCCTTCTTGTGCAATGATAATTGCATCATGCATATGTCTACTTTCAAGAAAGGCAAATTGTTTAGGAGATATGTGATTGGATAAATTGGGTTTCAACCTGTCGGCAAGGATCTTGGCCATAATCTTGTATATGCAATTACATAAAGATATCAGTCGAAAATATTTGAAAGAAGAGGGATGATCAGATTTAGGAATAAGGGCTATGAATGTAGCATTGAAGGCCTCATAGATGTGCCCAATTTGACGTGTCTCTTCCACCACCTCCAAGAGATCATGACCCAGAAGATCAAAGAAGGCCAGATAAAATTCCACAACCAACCCATCAAGCCCAAGGCTTTTGTCCTTTTTGAACCACTTAAGGAAAGATTGAAGTTCTTGGATCGAAACCAGTTGAAGCGGGTCCTCCTCTACTGCAGCATCTACATATATGGGAAAGAGGGTGGCCACATTCATGATTTCAGCCAAAGATGGTTGCAGAGGGGCCTTGTAAATCTCTCGAAAGTGATTGATACCTTTCTATGCAAGTTGAGAGAAGGTAGCGTATTTTGATACATCCTCATTATCGAGATCCCATATGGTGTTGATATACTTTCTGCCATTAGCGAAATGATGAAAGAATTTCTAATTTTCGTCCCCAGCTTTGATCCATGTGGCACAGATTTTGAGTCTCCAAACCTCATTCCTCGCTTGTAGGATCTTTAAGCGAGTAGTTTCAAGTGAAATAAGTTGTGTCTTCTCTTCTTCAGTAGAAAAACCTCCCCCGTTAGAGCTTTCCAATATATGGATATTATGCTCAATGTGGATGAGTTCACTATCCTCTAATCTTTTCTTATGCTTAGCAAAATTAATGGACTCCTTCTTAATAGTGAGTAATCTATGTGCAAAAATGGAGGATGGGGATTGAAGATGTGGAGGCAGAGGGAGTCTCCACTAAGAGTCCACTAAATTGATATATTCAGGGTCTTGTAACCACATAGAGAAGAATTTAAAGGGGGAAGCCGACTTCTTGAAGTCCCCAGAGATTTCTAGGAAGATCAGGGAGTGGTCAGAAATGCCACCAGAACCAATCCACTGCCTGAAAGAGATAATATTTTGTAATAACCCTTCTTTGATAAGAAACCGATCGAGCCTGCGAGCCACCAAATCATCCCCAGTGCGCCTGTTGTGCCAAGTTGGAGAGAGGGAATTTATGAGGGGATCCACGAGGTGATGCATAGAGAGAAGGTGTCTGAAGTAATCAGAGAGTGTATCCGCATGTGCATTTGGCCCCCAGAATTTAGAGATCTAGAGAGAGAAATTCAAGTCACTAGCCAAAATAATGTTGTCAGGATGTAAAATAAATGAGTTCATAAGGGAGTTCTAGAATTGTTTCCTATTAGAGCAGGGGCCATATACATTGATAATACAGAAATGCAATCCAAGGGCTTCCGAGAAAACATCGATACCTAGAATGCATTCCCTACCCCATACATTTAGAAGATTGATATGACGGGGATTAATACAAAGGGCCAAACCAACCGATCACCCACTGGCATCAACAACATGAATGATCCAACCAAGTTGAATTACCAGGTCAGACGAACCATGAGTTTCCTAAAGTAGATGATGTTGGCCGAAGAAGAAGAAAAAATTCGACGAAGCAATAATTCTATATTTGAATATAAATATTTAACAAAACACTAAACTAATATATTTAATAAGTTACTTGCATTATTAATATTTACGTCGAAGGCGTTTTTTAAGGGTAGAGTGCTCTCGACACTTTTGTCGTTTGTCCACACCTTATAGAAATTTGTCGTGTGTTTAAATTTTTTCGATCATTCGCATGTCCATAGCAACCCACCTGTCATTCGAAACAACGTATTTGAATTTTTTTTTATCATTCACACTCAACAACCTATGAAAAAACACCACCTCTTTATCTATATGCATATATCACTGAGCGTTGGACAGAGCTGCCGTGACACTGAAATTCTTGCACTTCGATTTTTTTACATACTTCGTTGACGTGTAATCTGCTAGTCTTGAAACCATTGTGGAGGAGTTCACTTTGGGTTATTTTTTTAATTTTATACTCCAAAAGTGTATAAGTCAAACGCAAGATATATATATATATATATATATATATATATATATATATATATATATATATATATATATATATATATATATATATATATATATATATATATATATATATATATATATATATATATATATATATATATATATATATATATAGATAAGTGTACAAGAGCACACACACACACACACACACATACATATCTATATATCCGTGTGTGTATGCGTGCGTTCTCGCACGACACCCATTAACCCCGCATTTATGTGAGATTTACTCGCAGTTTCTTAAACATGATCATCATGTGAAGAAAGTTAATCCCGTCACACCGGGAGGTAGGCTGCCGATTAGATGAGGGGGTTAAATGCAAATGAGAAGGATAATGGCAACCACATTCTCTCTGGCAACAGTTCTTGCGGAGGAGCGGAAAAGAAGTGTTCAGGCCTCGTTGTGACAAGCCAGCAACATTTCTTATCACAAGGTTACTGGTATGTTAAGGTGGAGCCTATAGTTCATGTCCTTTTTTCCATGTTTCTAGTTCTGGTATTCTATGGTATTAGTAGGTTTCTGCACTGTCATTTTCGGAATAGTTGATCAGAATTGCATCAAGGACCTAAGGATTAGCTCAAAATTCAAAGTTACAGGATTGGGTTCAAACCAAGATGGTTGCATAGATCTCATCTTCCTGATTCCAATTCCACAAATAGTTCAAAAAATGGACACCGTATGAAGAATTTATTGCACTTTGAATGCTAAGTGGGTACGGCGGAGCACGGAGGGGCCAAACCTCCTCCCATGGAACCTCATCATATGACCAATGTGGGAGCTTAATGTTAAGAGCGCTTAAGGAGCCTAATCTCAGGTTTAATATTTAATTAAGCTTCAGTTAAGTGGATTTTAATATGGCGAAGATTCTGGAGGCGCTCCCAAATTTAGGCAGACTTCCACGTTTAGTGGAGTTAACTGGCATTTGCCCCACATTTAGTGGAGGAAATTGGGGCAAAGTTGTTTTGGTCATAAATCTCTCATTATTTAACGAAATTGGATGAAAGTTTGGTCAATTTTGGGTCTATTTGACCTCCTGAGCACTTTGGGATATGTTTCAGGTCGAATGGAGGTGATCTTCAGTAAATTATTCTTCAGGGAAGATGAAGGAGCCATTAGGGCCACCATGAGACAAATTCAGTTTGAGGCCTAACCAGGGGAGTTAGAGTCCTTTTCCGGAGTTCCAATAGTCTAAATTGGATAATTCATATGTTTTGAATCTGATGAAATGGTTTGAAGAGCTTGTATAGAAATTTTGAAGGCTGAAAAGCTTTAGTAAAGTTCCAGGGGCCATTAGTGCCAGCTTTTGCCAGCAACAATGCAGGGCTTAGAAAGAGTTGTTTGAGACCATATGTAGTGAACCAGTGGTCATTATTGACTGAAAACATCATTTTGAATCTAATGACAGAGGTTTCATTGACCCTAGTGCCAGGGGTGCCGATAGGAGATTGAGGCGAAACTGGAGCAACCGGAGGCCATTTTTTATGAATGAAAAGTCTTTCTTGACTATTTCAGACATTTTGGAACCAATGGAAGTGGTTTCATAACATTTTAAGAACTTATACATCTCGATAAGCTGATTTGAAATTTTGGGCAGCCCTGGGAAAACCGTGGAGGATAGCCTATTTGGGGAATGCAATGCTCAATTTGAGAAATTTATCAGTTGGTATTTGGTGTCTAATGTGTGTTGGATATATTAGTAGTGGCTTCAGTGACAGAAATAGAATTCTGAGGGATTTTGTGCCATTTAGAAGCTCGGAGTAGCTTAGTGCACCGACATAAAGAATCGTGTCAACAAGAGCCTAAAGTTGTTTACAAAGTTTGGACAGCCATTAGAGGGATTTAAATGGTATTTTCGGTCCATTGGATCATTGTTGTACTCATTGTAATTAATTATTTACTTTGTAAAAAACACTTACCATAATCCCAATGAGATGAGTCAAGATGACCAAGCTCAAAGGAGATGTAGCCCACGAGATTTCAGGTGAACTCCTAGATTAAAATTGATGTTGTGTCTGAATGATTATTTGTTGCATTATGTTTCTGTTATACATATTAAATTATAGTAAAAATTCATACACCACTTTCAAGTAAATAATTCTGCAAAAATTGTCAAGTACAAGCTAGATCATTTTAATTTATACTGAGTGGTAGGTTCTTGAAATACATACAAGTTATCCAGACCATTTTCGGATCAGGTTGGTATCAGAGCATATTTTCTTGCTTGAGAGAGCACTTGGTTGCTTGATTTTATAGCTTGAAAGGTGTTTAAACAGTGTAAAATATTGACTATTTTACTATTTGCAAACTGATTGTTGTTTAAGTTTGCTTGAGATTTGGGGATAGCTACTGAATAGCTAAGTCTTGGAGCCTAAAAAAAAGGAAGAAAATTTATGAAGGCTTCTTCCTTACCCCAAAGTACCTTATGGTTAACATTGGAACACAAACCCTCTTGACATTTGTTTGTTAAGAAGCTCTTGGAGTTTGTTTATTGTTTGGCTGCTTGAATAAGAGTTTGTCTTTACAGCCATTTGGTTAAAAAAGCTTTGTCATTTCTTTTGAAAATCTTTGAGAACTTTGTTGAAGTTAATTTTTTCATTGACATCATAATGACAACTTCTACAAGTGAAGTTTCCTCCTTCACAAGATTCTTTGATGATGATATGAAGCGTGACTTTATTATATTGAAGGACATGGTGCAGATTTTGTTTGAGGACAAAAGAGAAAGCACTGAACTTCGGGAATAGTTGTTTGCCATGAATGAAGAGAAGGAAGAAATTTTTCAAAGATTGCATGATATGGAGAGGCAACTCCATCAAGCCCAAGAGGCTTTGACCAAGAAAATTCATGAGGAAGAGGTAATCCATTCTAACTTGTCTTCAGTTTCCTCATTAGAAAGATGTGTTGGTTCTTCTAAAAAACATATGAGAGGTATAGGGTCCAGATTAATGATTAAAATGGGCTATGAAGGAAAGGGGTTAGGCAAGCATGCACAAGGCATGGTTGAACCTATTCTTGTTGAGGAATGACCCAAGAATCTTGGTCTTGGTTATGTGCAATTTAATGGCAAAGACTCCAAATCCTTGAAGGCATGTGATGCTACTCTAAAGAGAACCTTTATTCCAAGTTCTAAGATGAAAATATGTCAAATTTGTTTCAAAGATGATTTTCATTTCTTTAAGCCTTTGTTGCAGCAAGAAGAGGGTAGACATGCAGCTTATGGCGAGCATGCAAGTTCATACAGTTTTCAAAACAAAAACGGCGATGTTAGTCTGCAAATGAAAGTTGTAGCCTCTACTAGTTCATCTTTTCATGAAGACAAAAAGGATGAACATTCAAAGCAGCACAAGAGGTATAAATATTCTCATGATCAATTTGATTGTGTTTCTGCAAAGCATGATAATTTTACATGCTTAAATGGAAGAAATTTTTGTTGTACATATAGTAGTGGATTTAACCATGTTGTTTCGAGATGCTGGATGAGGAAGAAATCATACAGGAAGCAGATGAGGCAAAGAAAACTTTCAAAGAAAGTGCATAATTTTTGCACATATTTCCAAAAGAAGGGACATGATGTCTCCCATTGTTGGACTTTACATCCAACTAGTCGTCCCAAGCACATGCAGCTAGAGGACAGAAAGATTGGCGCAAGTGGAACTATGGATTCCATTATTGATGTGAAAATGGAAGATTCACATGAGGAAGAGTTGCAGCAAAAAAAGTCACCATGGAAGTGGCTTGGTAAGAAGTGGATGGACTTCTTAACACATTAAGAAATACTCCTTTGTACATATGCAAATTTCGGTTGTATGCATGTATTTCTGTTGAAAAGTCTGTTGCAAGATTGCATATAAATGCGGTTCAGTTGAAGAAATTTCTTTGTTGTTGCAAAACTTTGCCATGGAAGTGTAAAATATGAGTATGATACTCACATATATTGCAGCAATATCTTTTAGTTCAGCTATTATATTCACCCACATGTTTTTTGGATTATGTACTTGTTGGTACTTGAAAGGAAGAGTTGAAGGTGTACATGTGCATGGAAGTCGTATGTGTAAATAGCGAACTATAAATAGGTTCATTGTACATTGATACATGCACATGTGTTTGTCAAGATGTATCATGTTGTTTATCGACTTGTGTCAATTGTGTCGCACATGTTTGTCGACTTGTGTCGATTGTGTTGCACACTTTTTACATTGATTTTGTGTCAATTGTATAGCACATTTTATGACGACTTGTTTTTGATGTCGCATGTTGCACGACTTATGTTTGACCCACCTTGGATCATTGATCAAGGAAACGATGTTCAGATTCCTTCTGCAAATTTCTCGCCAGAAATTTTCTGAGTGAGTGCAAGAAAGACAATTCTTGACATGAGGACCAGTGCATCGAGGAAGGGAAGTGTGAATTACTTTTTAGTTGTGGTTCAAATTCACTAGCCATGCAAGGCAAGTATTGGGAGGTTGAAGAGAAGAGGGTGCAATACTCTCATTTTTTGTACAGATTAGTTTCAGTAGTCCAAGAGAGCTTTTGGGGTCCAAAAGCTTCTCATTTTGGAGGTGTGATCAAAACTGGATCAAGGACCTAAGGATTAGCTCAAAATTCAAAATTACAGGATTGGGTTGAAACCAATATTGTTGCATAGGTATCGTCTTCCTATTTCCAGTGCCACAAACAGTTCGAAAAATAGACACCGTATGAAGAAATTATTGCACTTTGAATGCCAAGTGGGTCTGACGGAGCACGGAGGGGCCAACCCTCCTCCCATGGAACCTCATCACATGACCAGTGTGGGAGCTTAATGTTAAGAGCGCTTAAGGAGCCTAATATCAAGTTTAATATTTAATTAAACTTCAGTTAAGTGGATTTTATTATGGCAGAGATTATGGAGGTGCTCTCAAATTTAGGCGAACTTCCACTTTTAGTGGAGTTAACTGGCAGTTGCACCACATTTAGTGGAGGAAATTGGGGCAAAGTTGTATTGGTCATAAATCTCTCATTATTAAACGAAATTGGATGAAATTTTGGTCAATTTTGGGTCTCTTTGACCTCCTGATCACTTTTGGATAGGTTTCAGGTCAAATGGAGGTGATTTTTAGTAGCTTTTTCTTTAGGGAAGATGAAGTAGCCATTAGGGCGACCATGAGACAAATTCAGTTTGAGGCCTAAACAGGGGAGTTAGAGTCCTTTTCCAGAGTTCCAATAGTATAAATTGAATAATTCAGATGTTATGAATCTTATTAAATGGTTTTCAAAGCTTTTAGAGAACGTTTGAAGGCCGAAAAGATTCAGTAAAGTTCCAGGGGTCATTAGTGCCAGCTTTTTCCAACAGTAGTTCAGGGCTTAGAAAGAGTTGTTTGAGACCATATGCAGTGAACCAATGGTCATTCCTGACTTAAAACATAATTTTTAATCTAATGAGAGAGGTTTCAGCAAGTTTTGAATACTTCTAGAGGTCGAAAACTCAACAGAGAAGTTTTCATTGACCGTAGTGCCAGGGGGGTGCTGATAGGAGATTGAGGCGAAACCGGAGCATCCGGAGGCCATTTTTGATGAATGAAAATTCTATTTTAACTATTTCAGACATTTTGGAACCAATGGAAGTGGTTTCAGAACATTTTTAGAACTTCTACAGCTCAAGAAGCTGATTTGAAGTTTTGGGCAGCCCTGGGCAAACCGTGGAGGATAGCCTATTTGGGGAATGAAATGCTCAATTTGAGCAATTTATCAGTTGGTATTTGGTGTCTAATGTGTGTTGGATACATAAGTAGTGGTTACAATGACAAAAAATATAATTCTAAGGGATTTTTTTCCATTTAGAAGCTCAGAGTAACTTAGTGCACCGACAGAAGGAATCGCTCAACAAGAGCCTAAAGTTGTTTACAAAGTTTGGACAGCCATTAGAGGGATTTATATGGTATTTTCAGTCATTTGGATCATTTTTTTATTCATTTTAATTAATTATTTACTTTGTAAATAACACTTACCATAATCCCAAAGAGCTGAGTCAAGATGACCAAGCTCAAAGGAGACGTAGCCCACGAGATTTCGGGTGAGCTCCTAGATTAAAATTGTTGTTGTGTTTGAATGATTATTTGCTGAATTATGTTGCTTTCATACATGTTAAATTACAACAAGAAAAAATGAATTTAAGACACATAAACAGTAAAAATTCATACACCACTTTCAAGTAAATAATTCCGCAAAAATTGTCAAGTACAAGCTAGATCATTTTAATTTATACTGAGTGGTAGGTTCTTGAAATACATACAAGTTATCCAGACCATTTTCAAATCAATAGTGATAGCATTAAGCCAATGGATCTTTCCCATTTCACCCATTGTAATAATTCTGTGGAAGGGATGATTTCTTGGAATTTAACAATGCCGGAAATAAACCCGTGTTTCCGTAGCCCATGTTGAATTCAAGGTCTAAATATGCTATGTCAATTTATATGTGATAGATCTTATTGCAAGTTTGTTTATCCGGATCAATTAGGGGAAATCTTGAATATGCACCGCCATGATAAAATTGTAGGCATGACGCTGCCCTATTTCGTAATAGTTATCAGTTATGTGCAGCGTAACATGCATATTTCTCTCTCTCGGTTTGATAGGAAATATAAGTTGGGTCAGGAGTCAAAATTAGAGGTTCTTTGTCAATAGTCTTTAATTGCAAATATCTGTAATAGGAAGAGTAAGCAGCTCCACAATATGATGGGGCCTCTCACTGAAATTGTCGGGTTCTGTGTTTATAAATTATTATCCTATACAAGCTATCTCATAAACCTTGCAGGATTTGATAACTGGTGGCTCCTAATCATCAATCAGAAGAGTGAAATGGGAAAATGACAGGCAACAAAGCGCCAGCCAAAGGATACAGGTAAGAAAAAACTGGCGACAAATAATTCTAGTACCAGTAAATGAGGAAGAAAGTCGAAAAAGGAAATTATGCAAAATCTATTTGATGTTTATGCAGAAGGAAACTCTCAGCAAATAAGGAATGTTATTCAAGGGTGGGAAAGAGACAGTGGTAGCAAAGAAGAAGATATTGAGGTTCAGGAGGAGAATATGGACTTTATGGTTGATCCTGGGACTACGAGAGGGTGCCTTTCTCTCTTTCATCAGTCAATGCACACTTACTTGACTTTAAAATGTGTTCTTGCTAAAGCTCTTCAAAGCTTTCAAATTAATGAAGGGAACCCTCAGATACTCTCAATACTGCAGGAAATTAAAGAAGATATTCGAGAGATAAATTTGTCTCATTTTTATGCCACTACTCATGTAGGAAGGATTGAAAGACAGTTACAGCAGCTGTAGCAGGTTGATATGTCGGGGTCTACAGCGAAGGACCCGACACTAGTATATTCCTCTAATGGTTAATACTCTTTAAGTTTATATGTTTTTTGCGGATATCTTTTATGTTTTATTTTTTTTAATAGGCTTGATAGTAAACAGTAGACAGGCCATGGCGGCAAGTAAACTACTGAAACTATTGCAATTTTGGATGGCATTTAATGCCTTAAGGTGGCCAACAGACCTGGTTTGCTATGGGCAGGCTGAGGCTACCAACTGTGAATATGTTATCATCTGCTCTATCTTTTTTGAGAAATATAAAATGGGAATGAACTATCAAATTGACAACAACAAATATATATATATATATATATATATATATATATATATATATATATATATATTATTCATAAATAAAATTGATAAAATTGTTTGACATGAATATTGAAATATTTTATTTTTGAATAATATGTGTGTGTGTGTGTGTGTGTGTGTGAAATTGAAATATATAAAAGTAAAACAATTACTATGCCATTGATATTTCAAAATTTTAATATAAGAGAGAGGGATTCCTGATGTAACATTCAAAAGTATATTACTAGAAATTGCATAGAGAGGTGCAAAGGAACGCCCGAAGGAGGAATCAGGGAATGTAGAAGGTAATAAAGAAGTGATATATATTGACAGTAAAATACGAGCAAAATTTGGGTTTCTATATTTGTTAAAAAATATAGCAAGGGGTTAAATTTAAGAAGAAAGTCAGACTAACATAAATGTCTCACAACAATGGGAATCAAGATACATGCCAAATAAGTTTAATTTATTTAAGCTTTTTTAAAATAACATTAAATAAATTTTGGGAAAAAAACAAATATCTAGAAAACCACCCCTTGATATTGTTATTCTTCTACTGTTAAAAGAAAATAACTAGACACAACACAGATGGAATCAAGGAGAGAAAAGCCAAAATAAATATGTTTGATGTGAAAGAGATGTAAAATTATTTCACTATCACTCTTAACCATAAGTAAAATATTTTAATATTCATATAAGTAAAGTAATTTATATTAATTTTACAGAAAAATAAAGTAAGTAAAATTAAGAAAAATCTTATAATTCCACTTTTTAAGAGAGACATGAAGCTTACATATACCCCAAGTGGAAGAGAAAATTCAATTGCATGTTGAACATTAAAAGGATGGACATGTTCTCATTGTAATATTAGTGATGGATCAAGCCTAAAGAGTACACATAGTGTGCATTACGACTATGTAAAGCTATTATCAAACACCCCTCTCTAACAATGATTTACAATACCAATACAAAGCAACGTTGAATACTGTTTAAAAGGGTGATGAACACAATGTCAAATGTATTGATGGAATCAATGCATATGTAGCATTTTAAATCATGCAAGGTATATGTTTAAATAATATTCAAACGAATATTAAAAGTTATTAAAATAATGCATTGAGCATTGAAAGAGGCATGTTATACTATGTCTATTGCAATACGTCTAGAATATTTATGTTCCATAGTAGTGGCCAAGGGACCATGATGCATTCCGAGCACTTTAGGCACATTCAGTTTGATTATAAGTGTGGTGTTAGCATTCATTATTGAGAGAATTGTAGTCCATTTTGATTTGTGAATGCAAATTGGTTGAGGTTGCACCTTCCAAATTCCATTGGATTGAGATCGCACCTCCAAAGTCGCACTTATAAAATGTGACTCGAATAGTCCCATGCCAATCATCCATGATTTTATAGACGAGGCCTGAAAAGCATTGGATGAGAGGAACCACGCAAATGTTTTTAGTTGTGTTCCTGCATATCCTATAATTTCATAGAAAATACATGTGATTTCATTGAAGATTTCGCTAAGGTTGTTGAATGACAGGACCGTTGTTGTCAAAACTATTGGGTACTGGATTTGTATACGTTCCTCTCCCATTTTACCCTATATTTCTATATCTTTGTGCCATTATTACTCTTAAACGTATGAGGTAAAATCATTTTCCTTATCTTTCATGGGATATTTGATTAATGAAGTATTCGTCATGTAGGTTTTACCTTTTTTCATATTGACCCCGATATTTCTACAGATTTGGCTAAAATAGGAGCATTGCATCCGTAAGTAAAGGAACAACCTATCATCTCCAGCATTTTTCTCATTTTATGTTACAGCATAACAAACTTGTTTGTATCAGCGTCATTTCAGGCCTTTTCACGGTTTCTTTCTGGGCAACTAGGTTGTCGTTGTAACAAGATGTATTTTTGTAACTATGGAGTTGTTGAGTGGTACTGGGGGTTTCAGGACACTTGTATAAAGAGGCTTGTGGGCTGTGAATCAGGGTTAAGCCCTTTTACATACAGATTTTGTAAAAAATCTCTTTTATCAGTAATTGAATGCACAACAGCTTGTTGTTTCTTCTGTAGTTCATGAGTTTACCGTAGCCCTGATCAGAGATTTGGGCCCACTCTTCTGATCAAGTGTTGCGTCTTTCTTTCTTGCATTGTTTTATGATTTAGTGTGATTTCATTACTGCTATTACAGTTTACTTTTAATTTCTATGAATGGCCTTTAAATTCTGCATTTTATTTAATTGTTGTTACAGTGGTCTGTGCGTTATGAAGTTAAACCAGTGATCTACAACAGGTCATGTGCTTGTATCTGCATATAATTTGTCGTTAGTATTGAAATAACTAACGCTCTCGGGTTGATAATTTATGTGGAGAAAAGGGTGAATTTTTTTCATATCCAGACACCAACATTTTGGCGTCGTTGCCGAGGAAGGCTAACAGGTGCAAGAACAGGATCTGCAACAGATCTAAGGGTCAATCTCTTGTCTTAGGGGAGGGAATTTATTGCCCTGCTCCAAGTCTTAAGCGTAAGTGATTTGTGTTTTTCTTTCCTGCAACTTATTTGTTTTTTTTCTGTAGAATTGACCTCTCATCTTGGGGGAATGGAAGTTATTACCCTGCTCCAAGTCCCGAGCATAGCATGCTGTTTTTTTTCCTGCTCTGTTGTGTTTATTTATTTTTCATTAAAATTAACCCCTCGTCTCGGGGAAGGTATTTTGAAACCCTACTCTAAGTCCTAGGTATAGTTTCCAGTTTTTCATTTTTATTTTATTTTCTTTGGGCCAATTTCTCATCTTGAGGAGGGCATGTGATTTCCCTAATTCAGGTCCTGAACTTCGATTTTCCTATTTTTTTCGATTTTCCAATTTCTTCTCTTTCTTTTTATTATTTGTTTGAATTTATCCTCTCATCCCGGGGAGGAAGCTATCTGTCCTGCTCTGGGTCCTGAGCAATTGTTGTTACTTTGATAAAACCCTCTTCACAATTTGTAAGAACAAGGATCTGAATAAGAGGGGAAGAGGAAGACCCCCAAAGAAGGGGAAGGATCTCGGAAGGAAGATATATATTCAGGAAATTATTGAAAAATCTAGATCTGAGGCATCATCCCGTGCTGCTATTAGGGTTAGGGTTCAGAGGAAGTGCAAAGGGTAGTCTGTGGAGAAACCAGTGCCATCCACGGTACTAGAATGTGTTCTTTCTACAGCAGAAGATTTAATAAACAAGGTATCACTGGAGGAGATATCCTTATCAGCAACAGAAGTGGAAGAAGTGGCAAGTAGGGGATCAGAATAACTGAGCAACTCTAACTGGGAAGAAAAACCTCTAAAAGGGCTTTCATCCCCATGATACCAAGGCAGCGCTGTAAAAATTCCTGCAGTTGAATCAAACAATTCTGAATTGGTGAAAAAATTCTTGAAATATTTTGAGTCACCAAAGGACCAGGGTAGCGCGGTGCAACCTTCTACCATTGAATCACTCCAAATAGCAGTTGCAAAACCAGTCAAAATTCCAAGTGAGTATCGGAGGGTATTTATGGCACCTATAAGTTCCTCAATTGATTTTCCCATCGGAAATGTTACAGGTGATGCACCAATGAGACCTATCCCTTTAACAGCCTTGCCTAGTTTCCATCGGCTTTCTTCTAAGGACCTGACATGTTCCTTTTTGAATTTGATATTGTTTGTCGTGGATATGACTATATTGCTGATGCCCAGAAATTAAAGATATTTCTTGCTACCCTAAAGGGGACGGCCCTAAGATGGTTCATGGGTTTAGGAGGGAGCATGATTACCTCATGGGAAGGAATGAAAGAAGCTTTCTTGGAGAAATACCAATATTACTGTAAGTCCCGTGACATTAAGGACGAAATATTTAAATTTTCACAAAAAGAGGATGAAAATATGGAGGAATGTGTAGAATGATTTAAATACATATTGCAGAGGTCCAGACATAATGACTTGGAAAAGGAAATTCTGAAGATCATTCTTCTCCGGGAACTTAGGGAAGACTCTCTGCAAATTTTGAATATAGTAGGAAAAGGGGATATTTCGAAAGAAAACAACAAAACTATCTGTGATTATTGTATTAAATGTTCACGGGGGACTACAAGGAGTGGGAAAGGGGTTCGGTCATCAAAGACTTTCGGTGGAGGGGTCACAAAAGCAGAGATTGGAAATCTATTGAACAATCTAAGGACCGATATTCTAAGCACACTTTCAGCCAAGATGGACACTCTACAAGAAAAACAGAAGCAGATGGAGTTGGAAAAAACCATGGCCATATTCTGCCCACAGTGTAGAAAGAAGCACCCTTTGAAGGAATGCCCGTTGAACACAGTGGAAGCCTACGCAATCTGTGAACAGACTTACGCAACTAGTTCGTGTCCTTCCTTGCCCAGGCTGAAAGCAGTTTTCCAAGGAGAAAGTGAAGAAAACATGGTGGATCAACTATACTTCATGGGCCAGAAGAAGCCATGGCAACCTCGACCACCGGATATGAGTCTAGGTATGTTTCAAGACAAATATGAGTACTTTAACAATTTTAATATGGGTCCCCAATCTACACCATTTTCAGCCATGTGGTCTCAATATCAGTATCCCCCTTGGCAACAATGGGTTCCTCAAGCCAGTCTGAATCCTTCATGGAATCAGACCTGGCATGGACCCTCTCCTACTGGAAAATTTCCTCAGCCTATGCCTCAACAACGACTTCAGTTGCCTTCCAATGTACCCCTAGTAAACCCAGCCATTAGGCCCCAGCTTCCTATCCAGCCCAACTCGAATCCAAACAATAAAGGGGTCCAACAAACAGACACCCTAAACCTTCTGTCTCACAAAATTTCTACTGCGGGACTTAATGAAATAAATCTACGGTCCGACCGGGTAGTAAATGCACCTACTTCACCCATCATTACAGAACAATTTGATGGTGAAGATACAGAACCAGAACAAAGAACAGTGAGGGAGAATTCAGATCAAAACGTAATAAATCAAACACCTTCCCAAGCTGTTCCTAATCAAGGTCATGTAACTTCTCCTCCATATCCTAAAAAGATTGACCTTGAGTTAGCCAAACCCTCAAGCAGAATTTGACTTCCTAGGGGAGCTGCAGAATCTCTTTGTTAAAATACCCTTGTTACAAGCTATGAGGGATGTACCTATATATGTAAAAACTCTGAAAGAATACTGCTCAAAGAAACCAAGGAGGAAACCTAAGCATCCATTAACCATTCATGTAATGGGAAGACTATCCAATATCATGTTATGAAATATCGTGCCTGTAAAATACGAATACCGTGGGAACCTGATTCTAACAGTACAGATTAAGGGGGTTGAAATCCTGAACGTACTCGTAGATTTGGGAGCGGCCATTAACATTATCACTGCTGAAAAAATGAACAAATTATGACTTGGAAACATTAAACCAACCCCTACTATCCTGAAGCTTGTAGACATATCCACAATTAAACCAGTGGGGAATTAGAGGATGTGATCATTTCAATAGACTCATGGAATTACCCTGTGGACCTCCTTATATTACAGACCCGATCTTCAGTAGGTGGTCACCCATTGATCCTAAGAAGACCCTAGCTTGCAACTGCAGATGCCTACATAGGGTGCCGACCTGGGCATATGATTATATCGAATGGGACAATTACAAAGAATATCAAGCTTTATCATCCTGCAGAACCAAGCGCATCTGAAAAGTCATTACCTAGCCAGAAACCTCTACCTTTAGAAGAGCCTGAAACTGAAAGTGAAGATGTTAGACCTATCCTCACTATTGGGCAGGCCCTTCAATTTAAAACAGAAACTGAAGATGATGCCATTAATGCTTTTATTAATGATTCCAGTTCTGTTTTCGATTCAACTCAACATATTCTAGAATTTTCTATGAGCTATGAGACACAGGAAAACATTGAACCAGAAGATGACATTGAAGACATTCATGTAACCTCATCCCATGATAGTACTCCAATTGAGATTGAACTAGGGAAAACACTTAATATCAACCCAAATTTTTTTGAATCTTAGACAAAATAGCTTTTAAAAGTCCTACAATATCATCAGAAAGCTTTTGCCTGGGATTATACCGATATGAAGGGTATCCCTGCTAACTTATGCACTCATCATATTTATATTAAGGAAGATTTCCACCCTATAATATAGCCTCAACGGAGGATGAATCCTGCTCTCAAAAACATCGTCAAGGAAGAATTGCAAAAATTATTGGATGTAGGATTCATTTACCCCATCTCAGGTAGCCAATGGGTATCCTCACTAGTTATTGTTCCCAAAAATAATGGTAAATAGCGGATCTGTGTAGATTACAGGGAACTAAATAAGGCAACGCAAAAAGACCATTTTCCTTTGCCATTCATTGACCAAGCCCTGGATACCTTGGCTAGGAAGAAGTTATTTTCCTTCCTAGATAGATTCAATGGATACAACCAGATCCAGATAGCCCCGAAAGACCAGGATAAAACAAATTTTACATGCCCTTGGGGAACCTTTGCATACAAGGTCCTCCCGTTTGGCCTGTCTAATGCTCCTGCTACCTTCCAAAGGGAAATATTTGGAATATTTTATAATTTGGTCGATGATAGTGTCGAAATATATATGGATGATTTTACTCTATATGGAAACTCATTTGAGGAAGGATTGGAAAATTTAGAGAAAGTACTCAAAATATGTAAACATACCCATGTATCTTTGAGTACAGTTAAATGCCATATGATGAGGGAGGAAGGAGTAGTATTGGGACATTTGCTCTCAGCTGCTGGAATTCAAGTTGATCTGGCTAAAGTGGAGGTAATATTACACTTCCCAGTACCCAAAACACCCACATAGGTACGTAGCTTTATTGGTTGTGTTGGTTACTACAGGTGCTTTATAGAATTTTTTTCTAAAATAGCACATCCATTGTTTCAATTGCTAACAAAAGATGCAGAAATTTTATGGACTGAAGATTGTGAGATAGCTTTCAAAAAAATTAAGGGGTTGGTGTGCATGGCTCTAATCCTCTGAGGACCTGATTGGGCATTACCGTTTCACATACATACTGATGCTTCTCAGACAGCAGTAAGGGCTATTTTAGGACAGCAAGTAGAAAAAATACCGTATGCAATTTACTTTGTCAGCAATAACTTGATTCCTGCTGAATTAAATTATACGATGACAGAAAAGGAATTCACGGCTATCATTTATGCTGTCAATAAGTTCCGGCACTACATTGTCAGGTATTCTACTATTGTCCATACTAATCACGTAACAATCAGGTATTTGATGAATAAACCTATTACTCCTGGCTGTATTACAAGATGGTTGCTATTGCTTCAAGAATTTGATATTACAATAATAGATAAGCCAGGAAAATATAATGTAGTAGCTGATTTCCTATCTATAATGGATAACAATGATGAATGCACACCTGTAGAAGATAGTTTTCCTAATGAACATCTTTTCGCAGTTTCTACTAAACCACCATGGTATGAAGATATTGCTAACTATATTGCTATAGGGAAAGTGCCTCCTCATTTGTCATACAAGGAACATCAGAAGATTATTCATCATAGTGCTCGATATTCTTGGATGGCAGGGTACCTTTTTCATATAGGAGAACATAAGCAGATCCGGCGCTGTGTGTCTAAGGGTGATATTTATGAGGTATTGAAAGCTGCCCATGATGGCCCTTGTGGAGGTCATTTTTCAGAAAAAAGAACAAGCCATAAGGTGCTACAAATGGGATATTTCTGGCCTTTCATTTTTCGTGATGCTCGGAATTATGTTAGGAGTTGTGATAGTTGCCAACGTATGGGGCAGCCCGGTCGAGCTGATGAAATGCATTTAAAGGCACAGGTAGTCCTCGAGCCTTTTGAGAAATGGGCTATTGACTTCGTTGGACCCTTTAACCCACCCTCCCAGTAAAAAGCCCACATCTTGGTCTGTACTGATTACGTGACTAAGTGGGTGGAAGCAAAATTTGTTGCGAAAGCAACAGAGCAGGTGGTCTCAAATTTTTTATTTGAAGAAACTTTTGCTCATTACAGTACTCCAAGAGAGATTGTTTTAGACGGAGGAGCACAATTCACATCACACAAGATAGCAAAGCTCATGCAGAAATATGGAGTCAAGCACAGAGTGACATCTCCATACCAACCCCAAGCAAATGGACAAGTAGAAAGCACGAACAAAACACTGGAGAATATTTTGACAAAAATTGTGGCATACCATCATCGGGGTTGGAATCAGAAGCTCCCAGAAGTTCTCTGGGCGTACAGAATAACATGGTGAAATACAACCGGGTTTTCACCATTCGAGCTGGTTTATAGGAAGTCCCCGTTGTTTCCAATAGAATTCGAAATTGGTATGCTTAGAATAACTCTTGAAGTTGGTTTGGATCTGTCAGATGCCCAAAAACACCGACTGGCTCGGCTCAATGAAATAGATGAAATCTGTTCAATGGTTGTCCAGAGAACTACTGCTATTCAACAACAGAGAATGAAATGGCATGATAATTTTATTAAAATTAAGGTAGGTGTTTCAAAGTGGAGATTGGGCACTACTTTATGACTCTCGTTTTAAGGATTTTAAGGGGAAGCTTTACATTCGTTGGATGGGACCTTACGAGGTGGATGTTGTATTTGATAATGGAACAGTCAGGCTAGTCACAATTGATGATACACGTGCTTCATTTATAGTCAATGGACATCACCTGAGACTATACCACCGTCCGGCCTCTAAGGATGCTTTTATTAAACAACTCTTTGAGAAATCTAGTTTGAAGGTCATCAACGCAGAGAATCCTTCCTTTGCACCCTTGTTGTAAAAATAAAAAAAATAAAAAAATATATATATATAATAAAAGAATAAAGAATTGTATTGTTTACCTTATTGTCTTTTTGCAGGAGTTACTACTAAGGAGTAAAAATCAAAGAAATTTTTTCCAAAGTATCAGTTACTACTACACATGGTGTTGTTGCTCAGATGCTGCTACTCGATGCTGCTACACCGGATGATGCTACTCCCACTGTTGTTATTCCGATGTTGCTACTCGCACTACTGTTACTCTGATGCTTCTACTCGATGTTGTTACTCCCGATGCTGTTACATCAGATGCTGCTACTCGCACTTTTGTTACTCTGATGCTGCTACTCGATGTTGCTACACCAGATGCTGCTACTCGCATTGCTACTGATCGATGCTGCTACACCGGATGCTGCTACTCGATGCTGTTACACTGGATGCTACTACTCGCACTGTTGTTACTCTGATGGTGTTACTCAATGTTGTTACTCTGATGCTACTACTCGCACTGTTGTTATTCCCGATGTTGTTACTCAAGATGTCGTTACTCGTAATGCTTTTACTCCAATCCACATCATTATGGCGCCATCATCCTACCAACTGTCACATCATCCAGGTAGGCCGTTAGGTACGCCTCCACGTGACTTTTACCGATTTAATTAAATATCCCATGTGAAGATCTTAATGCTGCAGACGAAAAAAATTTAAGTTGGGGGGGTGCCGTCATAGTCAAGGACGGCATAATAATTGCCTCATAAATCAATATGACAATCATTCATGTACACCTTACGATTCCCATCAATATGCGGTATCATTATTTAATACATATTGGGATCTGTAATATGTCTCGTCCACTCTATACGAAACAATTATTACTTTTATTCACCACAATTACCATATTCTTTTATGATTTTTCTCGGTTTCCAAGAATTACCGTTCGTATTTACCATTACCACTTTCCATTTTCACCATGTTGTTTCTTCGAATTTGGTATCCACCACCTGACCCAACAGTTTGCTGTTACAGGAAGTGCTGCTACAAGTCTCCACAGCATGGGTGGGCTGGCTGTGCGGCATGAACCTGAAAACACAGCTTTAGTCCATAGCAATCCAGAGGTATGGCAAGTATTTGTCGACACAGGGTGGGATACCTACTTTAACATATTGCAGGGGTTTGATGGAGGAATCACAATGGAATTCACACTCAATTTAGAGGAGAACTACTTGTGGGTTAGAGGTTTGGAAGTTCCTATCACAAAAAAGGTAATTGCGAGGTTAGCGGGCTGAGACAGCAGGGGCAGCAATGGTTTTCTCGGAAATTTTCTCTCCCGAAATTTCACGAATTATTCTTGCAGGCAAGAGAAAGTGTCATTCAAATGGGCAGAGGATACGAGCATCGAACTGTGCCGTATCCTTGGAATGAAGTTGCAGGTTTCGTAATAAAATACATAACCTATGAGGGCCGAGCCACAAATTTGTTCAAGTATCATTTTAAAATTTTAATGCACCTTCGATTTCCACAGGCTCAGGTACATGCCTTGAACATGCCCTTCTTCCTATTGAAACAGCTGCAGCATATGGCACAGGCTGCTCGGCGTTCGCGCTGAATGTCAGAAGTTTTTTCAAATCACGGTTTAGTGCGATTATTGGTTATACATGCAATTAATAGGCTTCGAGTCTCCTGGGAGAAATTCTGTGGGTCCTCAGAAGAAGAAGTGGCTGCCATTATTGCCACTAGAGAAGAAGAACCAATCTCTCTGGATGGTTTGGAAGAAGCAGAACATTCGAAGGGAATTTACCAAGAGGAACCCGAGGAAATGGAAATGGAATTTTATTAGGAGCGACTCGAGGAAGAAGAGATGATGGTTGATTAGGAAGAACCTGAAGAAATGAGAATGGAGGAGGTAATTGGCAGCACACCTGAGGCTGCCACACAAGAACCAGCCTCGCTTGAAAAACCCACAGAAGAAGAAATGGGAATGGAGGAGGTAATTGGCAGCACACCCGAGGCTGTCACACAAGAACCAGCCTCGCTTGAAGAGCCCACAGAGGAATAAGTTATGGACATTGTGCAGGAAGTCGATACTGTTATATAATCATCAACTTTTGTCAATGAAGAACAAAGGAGTGAAATTGCAGATAGAGAAGTGGCAAGTGATGCTGTTTTGCAAGAAACAACATCACATGCCCAAACAAAGATGGATGTTGATACAGGTAGGGGTGTTACACAAGAACCACCCCCAATTCGGCTAAGATAGGAGGAGTCAACCTGTGAAATCAACGTCATTCCTCAAGAACTGGTACCAACTGTGGAAAAAGAGGCAATTCATGAGGAACAAGAAGGTAGAGAAGGAATGAAATAGGAGGTCGATACTGTCCCACAAGAACCAGTATTGAAATTGGAAGAATAAATGGTGAACAAAGAGTGAGAGGACAGAAGGGAAACAAGTTGTGGAATCGATGCTGCTCCATAAGAACCAGCATCGACTCTGGTTGAGGTAATAATGCGTGAAGTTCCTGTTCAAGCCAGAATTGAGGATGATAAGTCTGTCCCCCACTCTCCGTTCTAGTCCATGATGCCTAGAGGGGCGAGGGGATTCCGCTCGCCCAAACGACTAACAGAGGAAGTAGTTGTTCCCCCAATGCTTAAATTTGTTGACAAGACCAAGATTGGCCCAACCATTAATGAACCAGAATGCTTAGAGGCTCGCAAAGAAGATAGAATTCCTGTGGAAACACCGAAGCACAGAGTGGTCAATGAAATTGTCAACCAGAGGGAAGAAGTTCCCGGAGGGAACATAGAGGAAGAAACCCCTGGATATAGGGAGCCTGACTAGAAGGGCTTGACAAGAGAATTCGCTGAGAATACTGGCAGCATTCTGCCTCCTCCTGAGCCTGTCATAGGCCCAGAAACTGAGTTTATTGTTAAATAGGAGTGGGTTGAACAGTGTGAGAAAAGAAGGTTACCTCTCAAGAAGAAGTATTAGTTGCAGTGTAGTGAAACCATGAGACTAAAAAGGGAGGTTCGAGATTTGAAAAAGAAAGTTTCTCGAATGAAAAGGAAGGTAAAAATCAACAAATGGAGGGCAATAAAGCCGAAAATCGAGGTCTCCACTACAGCTACCCAGACTCGGCCAATCTAAGAATTGTTTAAAGGTCGATAATTTGTAATGGCCGTTGAGATCCAGAAGTGGCAGTCTGCTACGAGCGACCATAAAAAGGAAACAGATAGGGTTCGATAACAGGTTGCCAAAGTTGTCACAGGGTACATGGATCAGCTATACAAGGCGCGATTGAAGCAGGCCAAACAAAATGCCAGAATAGAGGAATTGGAAGAACAAGTGCAATTGTTGAAGACAAATAAGGAGAATATGTTCTCCTTGGCATAAAAGGTAATGGCTTGTATACCTCCTGCACATATCTATGCCTTATTCCTTCACGAACAATTTCTTTTATTTTGTCTTGAAATTATATATAAGGAGATTTGGTACGAATTTGAGGACCCCATTCAATTTCTCTGTATTTTAAAAACTCATGATATCATAGGACAACACTTAATGTGTGAGTTCTACATGAATGGGTATTACTTAAGGCATGATCAGTCCTTTAACCTTGTTCCATTTGTGGTGGACATCCATTTAAGAGCTTTCACCTCTTACACCATCAATCATATTAAGTGGAGAAAGGCCTAGGATGCATTTGAAGAAAATCAAGCCGGAAGGCCATTAATGATGAGAAAAGAGCACGGGCAGTCCTGAAACATTTATAACAAGCATTATACATTTCTATAGATTGAGGGCTATAAATAACACATGTTGGCAACCAAGAAATGGTGTGTTGACTTATGTGTCAACCAGATTATGATGTTTCGCAAGGAAGCACTGGACAGTTGTCAGAAAAGGTGGATGTTGTCATCCTCAGCCGTATACTCATATCACTATGTAAATTGTTGTATGCTACTTCAACAAAATTATAAGATAAACTGTAATACACATCATATATGCACCATAACAATTGCCATACAACTAATTTGTTTTAAGATACATGTGGCATTCTAGGGGTAAATTCCATATGATGTGTATATCAATATATTAGGTGTTGGTAAGTTGTGAGTATCTAAGAAATGATAAGGAATATCCATACATCATGATCATGTAATGTGATTATAAATTGTGTCTATAATTTCCATAAAATGTATAAATGATTTGTTTAAAAAAAATCAACACAATCAACCCTAAACAATGCTCATGACGTGGAATGTCATTGGCAAAACCAAAATGATGGTCACATGTCCCATTTCTATGGTAATGGTGATCATATATATGTTGTAGCGACACTTGATGAGTAATTAAATAAATCTCAGAGTGTGACTCATTGTGCCATATTTTTTAAAGCATGATTTGTTTTCCTAGTTTTTACTAATTTGTTAACATATTTTATTCATTTGGAAAGCTAATTAATGATGCTTTAAGTAATTAGGACCTAATGAGAGATCATCTTCACATCTTCACTGAAATATATTTGGTAATTATAGTCACTATATGAACCGCACATGCATGCTACTTAAGAAAAATTGAAATATAAACTATAATACACATCTTATATCTGCCATAGCAATTGTCATACAACTTATTTACTTCTAGATACATATGAAATACTTCAGGTAAATGCCATATTATGTGTATACCAATATAGTAGGTGTTGGTAAGTTATGAGGATCTAAGAAATGATAAGGTATCCACACATTAGTGCCCTGGTGAATTTTTTGCATAATTTTCGATTTGTTGTAATTTTGTTGCCTGGATTTGTTATAGATTTCAAATAATACAATTATCTACCAATTGTTCTTTATAAAGAAGAAGTATAATAAATAGTCACCTAAAAGTGAGCCATGTGAAAATATTGGTAACATGAGTAACCTAGTAAGCTGTAAATGAAAAGTAAATAACCTCCACTCACCAACAGGTGGCAGGCAGGGTTGGAATTTGGATTTCTCTTTACCCGTCACACAATTTTTTTTTGACGTTTTGGTCATTATTTTTCTAGTCAATAAACATTACATTTAAAATTTTGAACTTCATTAATGACGTTCTCGTAATAAATTAACCCTTCACCAATAAAAGTTTGATTAAAAAAATTGAACGCTCTTCCATTTTCTTTGGATTTTGGAGTGTGATATATCTGTGTCATGGACTTTTAATACCTAAAGTTTCAAGAGAAATAACTGATTCTTTTCAAACTAATATTTACTCAATATATGCTATGATCTACTAAAAATTACTTCAAAAAGAAAGTAACCTTCCAATATAAAGAAAAAAACATGAACGAGCTTTCCCTAAATTGCAATAAATTTATGTTTATTATTAATATTGCATAATTTGTCTTATAAAAATTGCATAATCGGACTAAGAACAGATCCTCAGTGCATTTTTTATTGTTGTTGTGATTAAAATAATGAGCCAAAGAACGCTAAGGCACTCAGATAAATCAATCTATGTATTATTTCTCACAAAATCATGTTGAGTAGTGGAGACTAAGCGCTAGATTTTTTTTTGTCCTCAATCTCTCTATTAATTATGTCTATGTAGTTATAAGAATAACAAGCCAAAGAAATCTGAGGCTTCCAGAGAAATTAGTCTCTATGTGCAGAAATTGATGATTACTGTTGACTAAATGTTATACCATTTGAAATTGCTGAGCGAAATTAATCAGGCCATGATGTACCATTTGTCAGTATCTATTTTCTCATGTATGAAAGTTGATGTACCATTGAAAGTTTAATAATTATATTGAAAGTTTAATAACTATAATAACTATATATATATGTATATATATATATTTTTAAATTTAATGATTAATAATAATTAAATTAAAATTCTTAAAAGACAAAATAAAAAGCCTAATAATCACGAACTATTATGATAATTTAAAAATATAGAACTCAGGCTGAACATAGTTACAAAGATACCAAGAAAAGAAGAGTGCATGTGCATGATAACCTCTTTCTTGACAACCTATGAATGCCATTCTCAATGAAGACTCAAGACTCAACTGGATTGGATTGTGTATCAAAACAGTAGGAATGAATCAAAGTTCAATGAATGAATAATTTGATCGAGAAAATTTATAGGGAAAGGTAACTTGACTATCAATCTACTAAACCTCACTTCCATGATTAAAAAAACACCCCCACCTTCTCAGTGGTCCCATCATGGTCCACCTATTGAAAAACAACCAACAAATATTATTTTTATATATTTTTGCATGGCCATTGGACAATGATTTACTATGGTTTTCCTACTAAATTCCAATGGATGATTATTCAAAAATATTGAGAAGTAGTTTAGTCTCAAGGCATAGCAAGAGTCTTACTGGATAATTATAGATTACCTCTCCATTGGATGATTGTACATATTTCATCTACTTTTTCACGTGAGTTTCAGTTGATGCTAGATCTTTGCCTTCTATTTCTTTAGTGAAGCTAAGAGTTAGCTTTGATCTTACATTAATAACTATACTTGCATGAATATCCATGCTTTTATACTTCCCCACTGTGGTCAATGTTGATGTATGGCCTTGGCCCATTGATCTTACAATTAACGCACTATTCATATTAAATTTTCTCCAGTTCAGCCCAATAAAATAAGGAAAACAGAAAATGAAGTCTTGATTTTTCTTTCCAGTGCTCCTACATAATACAAATACTCTTAAAAACCAATTAATATATAAATTGTCATCATTCATGCTAAAATCAATTTCAATTTTTTTAATGAATTTGCTTACAATTAATAGATTATATTGCTCACAGAATAAGAGATAATTTAGAACTATGATTTCACAATAATAAATTACCCTAGTAGTTCAAAATTTTAACATACCTTATGAAATTAAAATATGGTAGGTTAATGAGCCAATCTAGTTTCCTCGGAGCCAATCTTGAGCTCGGCCTAAGTCTGAATTCCTTGAGAGTGCGAGGGTAAGGAACTAGACGCCGAAAGATTTTATTTTGTGCTTGTGTAATTCATTGTTTGACCATCAAGCCAAGCCACCAGCTATATTAACACTACTTCATGTTGGGGCAGATTGGCATTCTAATTTTTTAGTGCTTATAGCCGTACTTTCTCACTGCTTGCAGGGCAACGGGCTTTATTCTTTCTTTGGTTTTTTATGTAAAAGAAAGGATTTGTGAAATTTTTGTAATAGGAAGGGGAAAACTAAATTGATTCTAATTTTAAAATATCAATAATGATAAGTGGTAATTCCTTTATTAAATTTTTAATTTTGAGTGAGCCAAAAAAGAAACTTTCCTTACTTTTTGAGTACAGCCTTGCAATTGCGAAGAGGACTAGTGTTGCAAAATTATTGGGAAGTGGAAATTAAAGGGCATAAGAACATTTTTGAAAAAATTTCAAACGTCAAAATTAAGTCTTCTATCCTTCCTAGCACGTCACGGAAAACGGGAATCCACAAATTCTAGTCGTCAAATACGTGCAAAATGCCTTATGATGGGAAAAATGGAGGACGGGTCCTATGCTGCTACATGAGCTAGGGTTTCATGTGGCAGCAGGGAACCTTGTATAGTTTTTCAAGGATAGGAAAGGAGAATATTGTCAGTTAATCATCACATGAAACTTCATCACCATTTGAAAATTGTGTCCTAATTTGAAACAATAAGACTACCCAACTATTTCATTATTTAAGTTAGATTGTGTAATACAAAAAAAACATCCTAGATAACTTAAATAATGTAAGAACTTTTGCAAAAATTTAGTGGGGAGAACCTTCACTTACATTTATTTTGAAGATCCACTTGCATTTTAAGCCATTTTAATTAGTCTTTCATGGCTATTCTAGTAAAAATTTCAACCTATTGTAGAAATTTGTTTGTCACTTGTATTAGAAATGAAAAAATCAAATGTATATAAAAATGATTTGAAATGCAAAAATCAAATGCGCGCTACATAAAAATGATTTTATTAAAAACTACATTAATGTCTGATATCACGCGTGCATTTACCCTCAGCTCTTGTAGAACATCATTCGCCCTCAGCATTCACCCTCAGCTCTTGCAGAATAGCATTCGCCCTCAGCTCTTGCAGAACATCATTCGCCCTCAGCTCTTGCAGAACAACATTCACCCTCAGCTCTTGCAGAACAACATTCGCCCTCAACTCTTGCAGAACAGCATTCGCCCTCAGCTCTTGCAGAGCAGAATTCACCCTCAGCTCTTGCAGAAAAACATTCATCCTCAACATTCGCCCTCATCTCTTGCAGAAAAACATTCACCCTCAGCATTCACCCTCAGCTCTTGCAGAACAGCATTCGCCCTCAGCTCTTGCAGAACAGCATTCGCCCTCAGCTCTTGTAAAATGGTAAGTTCTTACTGCAGGCCCTTCCTCCTATAGTAGGGTTGACTCTATTTGGGTTTTTTTGGTCAATTCCATTGGATTGTGTTAGGCTATAGGGTTCTCTCTAGATGTCTTCCAATGTTCTTTTGGATGAGTTTCAAAGAGGATGTGTAAGTTAAAGTTAAACACAATGTCAAGAATCAAGATTCAATACCCTCTATTATCTTCATCACCCAATACAAGATTTAATTTTTTCCCAAAGAAACGCTTATTAAATTGGCAGCCATTATTTATCCCTGCTTTAAAAACCCTACATTTAAATGAAAACAAGCATTGCATTTCAACTACAAAAATCTATTAGTGTTCAAGTGTACATGTGTGCATCACTTGTGTAGGGTATTCCTTTTCCATTTTCACATTATACAAGAATGTGTGCAGTATAGTTCATATTTTTTGTGATTTAGATTATCTTGAAAAAAGAAAGGTAAATTATTTCCCATGGAAAAAGAAGGTTTTCCCTTTTTACTACTGGAAATGGTACAACAAAGTTCCATTTCTACCCGAAACTCCTATGAAACGGGAACCAAATAAAGGCCATGTCCTCAATGGACATCATTTGGCTTTGAAAATGGCCATTGCACCGTGTTGTTTCTTATATTACATCACGATAGTTTCTTAGGTCATTTCTTGTTTCTTGAGATGAAAAACAACCAAAGAAATCTTGAAGATCCTTTCAAGAAATAAATGACCATTTCTCAATCATATCTCAAATATTTTTTATTTTATTCAGTGGTTGCTTACTTTGAGAGAAATTTGACACTTTTATAAGGAGTGTAACATAAAAACACAAAATGGGAAGGAATTGATGAGGTAGATGACCTTTAGTTGTTGTCAATTAAGAAATGATAATACACGATGCATGTTCTGTACTACAAACTAGATTCCTTCTTGGAGTTAGGACACAGAGTATTGAATCAAAGTTGTAGTTTATAACTTCTTGTATTGGTTCATCAATCTTGAAATTCAGACATTGCATGTCTTCATTGCTTCATGTTTGAATAATTTGCATCATATCGTACAATAGGAAATTAGGAATTATGATTATTATTACTTTATGGATCTGATAAGTTACTTTTAAGTTTGCATTGTTTAGTGTGAAATTATTCTAGTGTGCCCCTCGGCCCAGGTGAAGGAATGCCAAGGACTGAGAACCCTAGTTTTTAAATGGTATTGTTTCTTATACCCAAAAACCCCTCAACATCACTTCTTATTAGTTCTTAACAATAGTGTTGTAAACAATTTGAGAATTGATATAGAAAAATCTTGCACTTCTCAGGATAAATTCCTAAAGCTAAAGTGTGACATGTGTAATTCAATAGCCCCATTGTCACCTCACCAACCTCTTTTCACTTCGGGGCTAGCTCTCCTCCAACTCAAGGGGGGTTCTCCCTAGTAGATGTTAGGGATCTAATGGCCCAACCAAACCAAGTCAAGAGCCCCCTAACTCTCTATGTTTACTACTATCAATCAAAATATTGAACAATAGGATCAGACATGCATCCTGAAGATAAAATTGCCAGGGTATTTTTGGGTAATTTCAAAGGGAAAGTCCCCAAACACATATAATCAAGGAATTATAACGTGATTTCAAACATTAAATATCAAAAAAATCATTTAAAGGATATTGAAAGGAAAAAGGTGATGGAAGATAGAAAGTGCCTTAAATGCTCTAAGGATTTTTCAATAGTTGCTCCAAAAGCTTCACTTCAAGGCCCTTCAAGATCGTCTCCAACAATTCTATACCATCAGCTTCAACAATGTTGCTCCAAAAATGTACTCAAGGTCTTCACAACAAGTTTACTAGAAGTTGCTCCAACAATATATTCAATAAGATCTTCATTGTCAACTCGTCTCTTGTTTGGGTGCCTTAATGTGCAATGACATGTTTCCAGGACTGAATTCAATGCAAGGCATATTTGAAACTCTAACTCTGTCTTCCGGTGTCTTATTAGAAATTATTTCAATTTTAATTTTGTGTTTTCAAGTTAGATATTGTTTTCAAGTTTTTACATTTATAATTTTATTGCAATGTGGCAGACTGATCAGGGCAATACAGGAACAACCCCGAGATGGGCTGATCGCGGAAAGAGGCCAGCGGAAGAACATGTAAAGTGCCAGCATTGCTCTATCTTCAGGTATTTTAGTTATTTACATAATTGAAATAATATTAATTTTGTTCAAATATGCAGACACTGAACCATGGTACGCCTGATGATTCCCTCTATGAGGAAGAACTTTCTTCATCCCTATCTCCAGCGCTCTTGTTGTGAAAAAAGGCACGAAATGCAAGGTCGGAATTTGATACTTTGATAGACACGCCTCAAACACCTGAAACAGAAGAGAGGATAAAACAACTTATGACCCAGCTAGAAACATATCAGGTAATAATAAAAAGTCAAAAGGATATTTTTTTTGTTCTGCATGAGATGAATTGTGTTAGTTTGATTTTTAATTTTTACATTGACTAAACTAACAAAAAGTACTTTTGTAAGTAGCGTTTTCTGACACTTGCTGAACCCGGTGTTGGTGGTAGTGGGACACAAGGGAAAGAGATTTCCCAGCAACCCTCTCATACACCTTCTACTCCTTTAGGTGCCAACCAAGAAACACACCCTGCCCAAGCAGACACGCAACCAACCGCTAAACATGTTGGCAGTGATGAGGCTGATATGGCCAACTACATTATTGCGTTTCCTGGAGATACACGTGTCAGCTCCACAGGGACCATTAATGGCACGTTTTTGGTGAACGATGAAGGTGTCCCTATAAAGCACGTACAACTCCCAGGTAGATTTTAATATTTTAACTATTTCATGTACTCTATCTAAAACATATTTATCATGATTTTTATTTTTAAATTAATGATAATATCCTTTTTTTTTTCTGTGTAGGAAACAATGAGTTCTATAGGTTTTTGGAGAGCCATGCGTTGGTAATTTTTGGCCCAACCATACGCACAAGGTGGAATTCCTAGAATTCCAACCTGAAAAAAGAACTTCTAGATTATCTAGAAGCCCTTTTTGGGGTCGGCACATTTGACAGAACAGTGATGGCTCGGGTAGCCGGAAAATATTTGAAATATACCAGGCACACCTATAGGACGAAATTGCAATTTAAACCTAGATACGAGCATCCTCTCATAGTTCCAGAGAGTGAGTGGAGAGCACTCATCCATGACGGAAAAGAGAAAAGGGCAAAGAAAGAAGGAAAAATGCCAACTGGACCCGCAAGGTAAATTACAACTTTAATTCAATAGCTTTAATTTTCTTTATGTCTAAAATAAAATTGTGCTACGTCATATCTGACTTCAATATTTTGATGCTAGGTTGCCTGAAACCTCAAAGGCAACCAAAGCTAGGATTGAGAAAAAGGGCCATCACAAGCTAGGCCAGGGCGGCTACTTGAAATTAGCTGCAAGAATTGTAATTAAGTAGCTAAACATCTTATAATTAATTGTATCGCCTTCCAACGTTTTGTAATCCTATCAAATATGATTAAAAATACACAATCATATGTAATGTAGGGTGATGACTTCGGAACAGAAACTACAGAGGAAGATAAAAATATCGCTTTCCATTTCGTCTATCAAGCCGTAGTTGAACGTCGCAGAAGCTTGGGGCAGGTCCCAAGATCCAGAATGCCTGATAAGGTAAAACATTAACCTTTCAATATGTTTGTTTACGTCCATAAATTTAATTTCTAACAACTTTGTTTAAATCAGGGGAGCAGCACTACCGATGAGGCAAATAACCCAGTTTTAGATGTAGATGTAGATGTTCCTCACGTGCAACCTGATCATTGTTGTGGGGACCAGGCCGACAATGCTACTATCAGTGAGGGCCGTGACGGTAATTAATTTCCACTTATAATTTTTTCTAATTATACCTTGATGGTTGTCTTTATAACGTTTTTTGTTTAAATGACAGAGAATGTTTCCCTTGAGGATCCTACCACTAGAGAGGAAGACAGGGCAACAGTCCCAACGGCGACAACTGGTGCACGAGGTAAATAATCTCATTGCAATTTTTTTTTATTAATATTACTGAACTAGTTTAATGATATTTAAAAACTGATAATTAAAATTTAATATTATCTGTTTTTGTAGGCGATGCCCCGTCACTGGATGAGACCA
Organism: Pinus albicaulis; assembly: GCA_034641835.2. NCBI lineage: Eukaryota > Viridiplantae > Streptophyta > Pinopsida > Pinales > Pinaceae > Pinus > Pinus albicaulis. The sequence goes on along the minus strand of CM076581.1, from coordinate 62,748,073 downwards.
GACATCGTGAGTACGCAACTAGGTCAGTAGTGCGAGTCGAAAGGCACGGAATAGGAGCAGAGCATGATGATATTGATGATGTAATTAGGAGCTTTAGAAATAGGAAGAAGAAAAAGAAAATTTGATAATGTAAAATATTGTATTATTATAAGACAAACGTTACCATACTTGAAACGTTTTTTGCGTTATATAAAAAACTCATTTATCATGCTATTTTTATGTCAAGCATTAATTGCAATGTTTCCTTGCGTACTTTTTGTTGAATTGTTTTTTTATTAGTTATTGAATATTTTTTTTTATGCTCATGAAAGTAAAAAATGAAATATAGATTGGGTATTAGGGAATTGAGAGTGATGTGAGGGGGGGGGGAGAGGGGCCATAAGAGCTTCCACCTTCACGTGGTTGGCCCTGTTTAGTAGAGAATAATTTATTGGAGCGATTTAATCTTGGAGCAAACCTCCCTCGATCCAGCGTAGCAACAAAAAAAGTCACTGTTGACTTAGTTGCTACTCTTTCAGATCATGGGAGACTTGTTCCAAGTTCATGCGACTCCAATAAATTGTTCTTGAAACGAAGAGGAGCTTATTCGGGTATGTTTTGACATTTTCAACATATGTTCTAACATTATCATAAGAATGCGTCTTAGAGTAAAAAATACTACATCAATTACTTGTATTTATTGTATAGATAATGATGGATTTTGATTGACTTGGCAGTGCAGGTACAAATCCTCTTGCATCATGAGCAATACAACTTGTCAACCAGGGTCATGTCCGGGATATTTTTGCTTGTGCGCTTGACCAGGTTCGTAATGTCACATTTTGTAAGTTCCTTTACAGTTCATAATTCAATATTAAGCTTGTTCATGATTATTATCTAGGTCTTTTGTATGTGTTTTTTCATCTATTTGATTGTAAGCAACTCTGCATGTTTCCTGTTGTTCACTATGATTTCTCCCATTACCACTCCCAGGATGAATCCGACTTTATTGTTACATAGGTTAATTTATTGTTACTATGATTTCTCCATTTACGATTTCATAGGTTACATCATGTAAAGTTGTCAATCTCAGGTTGGTGATGAGCTTTAGTTCTCCAGATTTGGGGCTTTTCTGATATTTTCTCCCTCATGTCATTCCTGCATCACCTCGTTGTTTGAGCATGTTGATATTGCAACAATATGATGAGCTTAGTGAAAAGATTCGCCTTCACTAAGTGGGCCTGCAGGCTATTTTTGGCGCAAAGTCTATTTTTAGACATATGGATCATGTTTTATGAGTTGCAGGATGCTATTTGTGGATGGTTGGTCAAGTTGGAAAAAATAGATGGACTTATATTTTTAGACATACTGGGTGGAATCTATTTTTAGATTGCCAGTCTAAAAATAGATATGTCGAATATTATTAGCTCTTAATAATATTTGGACTATAAACATTATCTTATTCTCTTGGAGCACTTTAGTTAAGTGCATAGATGTGGCACAGGAGCTGACAAAAGGAATTATGCTATTCCTAGGGGTTAAGTGGAGCTATTGCATGGAGAATTCAGTTAGAACTCATGTGACAGAGTTTGGTGGAGTTGATTGAGGAGTTAATGGAGTTTTGTTCAGTTTAACTAATCTAAACATAGTTGAACTAGTTGTATTTAGTCTAACTGATTAATACACTAGTGAAGAGTGGTGTGAATTAATTATTAATTAATTCACTAATTATAAACTCATTAATCAACTAAAGAATACATCGGTTAACTTCAGTGCATGGACAGTTTCAGTGGAGACCGGTGCAGAGATAGGTGAAAGAGCAGGTTAACTATCAGTTGTGACTATACTGTTGCATATTTGCAACTACCAGTGATTGGAGGAGCCCATGAGGATTGCGCAGTACAAGCCAGGTGGTTTATGTTATTTAATGAGCCATCCTACAACATTGATTACGCAATAGAGGCTGGCTATCAGGTGGCAGAGATTGGAGCATGTGTTTTGCTAGATCTAGCTTGATTAGTGTGTAGCAATTGGAGGTTGTGCTGAGAGCTTGTGAGGAGATTTGTACAATGATTGTTACATGATCTCTATGACATATAATATATAGATAGTTGGGGGTTTTCAGCTTTAAGATTTCCCATGAAATACTATGTTCATATGTGTGAATGTTTATGGTTTTAATGTGCGCATGCAATTGATTTTATTTCCGCATGTAATGATCAATGGTAGAAGAGATTCTGTATTGTGCATGAAGATAAAATAGTGTGTGATCAGGATAATCTCGGTGGATAACATATCATTTATTCAAATTTCTATATGGTATCAGAGCGATATTGATCACTGGAGCAATTGCAAAACATTGAAGCAGTTGAGTTTTGTGCTGGTGGAATTCGAATTTGCAGTAGTGTTTTCTTGGTGTCAAAGTTGATAAGTCTTTCAACGGATTGCGATTGGAGTATGCCCTTGAGGGAAACTCGAATTATATTGCATGGAAGGACAAGATGGAGGTGGTGTTGGATGGCAATGGGTTGAAGGAGTTCATAGATGCAGAAATTCGAAAGCCTATTTCTAGTGATGCTGCCGTACTTGACGCATGGAAAAAGAAGATATCAAAGTGTCGAAGGATTTTGTTGGAAGGTGTGAAGGATCACATAGTATCCAGACTTCATGGTAAGGCTTATCCATTCTTGATATGGAAAGCTTTGACAGAATTATTCCAAAGAAAGAGCGGCCAGAGGAAGTTGGCACTCAAGGATGAACTCAGAAACATAAAAGTGGAGAAAGGCGACAGTATGCCCAAGTACCTCACGAAGTTCATCCAATGTAGGGATGAGCTGGGAAGTGTGGGGGTTACTGTTGATGATGAGGACTTGGTGAGCTTGGCTCTCCTTGGGCTTCCGAAGAGTTGGCATTCCTATCAAGACTTTGTCAATGGTCGGGAGAAATTTCCAGGATGGGAGCGACTTTGGTCGAATCTTGTGCAAGAGGAGATAAGGCGAAGTACCAGGGACAGATCTTCATCAAAGAACTCAGATGAAGAAAATTGTGCTTTGGCTGCCAAAGAAAAGAAGGGGAAGAGCAAGAAGCATGCTTCTCAATCCGGTGCGAAAGGCAAGAATCAAGACATGTCCAAGGTGAAGTGCTTTCACTGTCACCAACACGGACATTACACCAGTAGTTGTCCATAGAAGAAGAAAAATAAGCAGGCTGCTGGAACTGTAGCTGGAGAGGCCTTAGCCTCCCAGGTTGAGCTAGATTTTTCGCTGATCGCATTCTTGGTCTCAAGTGTGATGGGTTCAATGTGGTTTCTTGACAGTGGTGCGTCTTTTCACATGACAGGAGATCGATATTTGTTTACTGATCTGGATGAGAAATATCTTGGAGTGCACATTGAGATGGGCGATGATGGTAGATACAGTGTGACCAGTATCGGTACCATTTCCTTTGAGAGGGAGTCTAGTAAACCCTTCGTATTCAAGGAAGTGATGCATGTTCCAGGATTGAAGAAGAATCGGATCTCTGTGGCGATGTTAGAAGATAAGGGATATGATGTTGTCTTTAGCAAGGGAAAGGATTTCTTGCACAGTAAGGAAACTGGTGAGACCCGGAGGATAGGGGTTCCAGTTAAGAACCTTTATCAATTGTAGGTAGATGGCTACGCAGCAATGGCAGGCAAGGAAGAAGGAGTGGTGAGCCAGGATGATGGCGAGTTGTGGCACCGAAGATTGGGCCACCTTCACCATGGAGCTTTGAATATACTGCAGCAGATTTATACTAGGCTTCCTAAGGGTACTCTTGCACAGTCAGATTAGTGCAAGGGATGTACCTTGGGAAAATTTGTGAAAGCCACCTTTCACGAGAAGGATAGTCACGCCACGATGATCCTTGAGAGAATTCACACAGACGTGTGTGGACCTTTCTCAGTAGCTTCGACAGCAAAGCACAGGTATTATGTGATATTTGTTGATGATTTTTCTCAGAAGTGCTAGATCTTCTTCATGCAGAAGAAGAGCGAGACATACTCAAAGTTCTGTGAGTTCAAGGCACTGGTTGAGAAAGAATCGGGGAAGCAAGTGAAGGCTCTTAGGAGCAACAATGGTGATAATTTGATTGGTGAATGGGAAGATTTTTGCGGCACGAAGGAATTCGAAGAAGAGCTCATAGCACCTCATAACCCACAGCAAGAATGGGGTTCTTGAAGACGAAAAAGAATAGAACGATGAAGTGGGTGCTTCACGGGGCGATGTTGCATGATCGGGGCCTTCCCATACACTTGTGGGTACAAGGGCATGCAATCTTGCGATATGTATGAAATTGTTGTCTACGGGACAATTGGCATAGGTACACACCCAACTAGGGCAACGTAGCGACAGTGTTGTTGAGAATGAGATTTTGGTTCACCCGTTTACATTCATGTGACGAACAATTCCAAGAAGAAGCTGGAGCCAACCGCAGAGGTTGGGATATTTGTAGGGTACACTGATACACCCCACAACTATCATGTGTATTTTCCAGACATTCGCAAGACTGTTGTGCGACGGGATATCAAATTTCATGAGGAGAAAGCCATGAAGTGTTCTCTTGAGAGGGAGCCACACTTGCATGCAGATGAGGAGCTATTAGTTCCTAAGGATGAGTCTCAGGATGTGGATCAGCCACAAGATGAGGTTCATGGAGTGGAAGAGACCACTCATGCAACGCCAACCATCAGAGGGCGGAAGCGCACTACAGAAGTTGAGCGACTGGCTCAAGATGTAGAGAGGGTTGTAGAAGCACCTACATCACAGCGCAGACAGAGACATTCACCTGACCAGTATACTAGAAACATGGCTCTTATGAGCAAGTGTATCGTGACAGAGCCATCCTCTTTCGAGGAAGCTGTGGAGGATCCCGCATGGGTAGATGCCCCGGTGGAAGAGTATGATTCGATTGTAAGAAACAGTGCATGGGAGATTGTCCCAAGGCCAGAAGGGAAATCAATGGTGGGTTTGAGATGGATCTACGAAGTGAAGCAGGTAGCTGACGGGAGTGTGGAGAAGTACAAGGCAAGATTTGTTGCCCAGGGCTTTTCACAGATAGAGGGGATCGATTATGAGGAGACCTTTGCACCTGTCGCAAGGTATTCTTCCATACAGACGATTCTTACTCTCTCAGCACAGATGGGGTGGCGCATTCATCAGATGGATGTGAAGACTGCATTCCTCAACTGAGTGATTGAGGAGGAGGTGTACATAGAGCAACCCGAAGGTTTGGATATCTTCAGCAGCAAGTCGCATGTGTGAAGACTCAAAATAGCGCGGTATGGGTTGAAACAAGTACCTCGTGCTTGGTACACACGGATCGACAGTTATTTTACCGGACTTGGATTCTCCAAGAGTGAGGCGGATCCAAACCTATACCAGATAGTGGTGGAGGGTAAGTTACTGATCATTGTACTTTATGTAGATGATTTGATACTCACCGGTGATGAAAAGTTGATACTCTCATGCAAGGTTGATCTTGCAAAATAGTTTGAGATGAAGGACTTGGGCCTCCTTCATTATTTCCTGGGATTGGAAATTTGGCAGCGCAGTGGTGGACTGTTTGTTTCTCAGGGTAAGTATGCCCGAGAGATACTGGAGAAGTTCAACATGCATGGCTGCAAGCCTATTGATACTCCTCTTCCTAGTGGATAGAGGAAGGAGGATGCTACTTCGGCGGAGGTAGTGGATGCCATTGTTTATCAACAGTTGGTGGGGTCACTTATGTATCTGGTCAATACAAGACCCGACATATGCTATGCAGTTAACTAGCTTTCACAAGCTATGGTTAAGCTTACCAAGCTCTTTTGGAAGGCGGGGAAGCATGTATTGAGATATCTCAGAGGCACATCGGGATATAGATTATGGTACAGACAATCGGATGAGGTGAAGCTGTGTGGCTTCATGGATGCAAATTGGGCAGGGAGCCCAACGGACAGAAAGAGCACATCTAAAGGGATTTTCAGTATCGGGTTGACCGCAGTTTCTTGGTACAATAGGAAGTAGAGATCCGTGGCACTCAGTTCAACAGAGGCCGAGTATATGGAAGCGAGTTTGGCTGCATGCGAGGCTATATGGATGAGGAAGATCCTAATTGGGTTTTTCGGTTCACACTTAGATCCTACTGTGATTTATTGTGATAATCATAGTTGCATTAAACTCTCGGTTAATCCAGTATTTCATGATAGATCTAAACACATTGATATCCGGTATCATCATATCAGAGATTGTGTGCAATGGAAGATCATGTTACTTTCGTACATTCCTACGGAGGATCAGGATGCTGATATCTTGATGAAGGCGCTCACCAAGAGAAAATTCGAATACCACAGAGGTAGGATCGGGGTGGCAGATAATCCCTATCTTGTTGAGAGGGAGTGTTGAGATTGCAACAAGATGATGAGCTTAGTGAAAAGAGTCGCCTTCACTAAGTGGGCCCGCAGTCTATTTTTGGCGCAAAGTCTATTTTTAGACTATGTCTATTTTTAGACATATGGATCATGTTCTATGAGTTACAGGATGCTATTTGTGGATGGTTGGTCAAGTTGGAAAAATATATGGACTTCTATTTTTAGACATATTGAGCGGAATCTATTTTTAGATTGCCAGTCTAAAAATAGATATGTCGAATATTATTATCTCTTAATAATATTTAGACTCTAAACATTATCTTATTCTCGTGGAGCACTTCAGTTAAGTGCACAGATGTGGCACAGGAGCTGACAGAAGGAATTACGCTACTCCTAAGGGTTATGTGGAGCTATTGCATGGATACTTCGGTTAGAACTCGTGTGACAGAGTTTGGTGGAGTTGATTGAGGAAGTTAATGGAGTTGTGTTCGATTTAACTAATCTAAACATAGTTGAGCTATTTGTATCCAGTTTAACTAATTGATACAATTAGTGAGAGTGGTGTGAATTAATTATTAATTAATTCACTAATTATAAACTCATTAATCAAATAAATAATACATTAGTTAACTTTAGTGCATGGACAGTTTCAGTGGAGACCAGTGCAGAGATAGGTGAAAGAGCAGGTTAACTATCAGTTGTGACTATACTGTTGCATATTTACAACAACCAGTGATTGGAGGAGCCCATGAGGATTGCGCAGTACAAGCCAGGTGGTTTATGTTATTTAATGAGCCATCCTATAGCATTGATTACGCAATAGAGGCTGGCTATTAGGTGGCAGAGATTGGAGCATGTGTTTTGCTAGATCTAGCTTGATTAGTGTATAGCAATTGGAGGTTGTGCTAAGAGAATGTGAGGAGCTTTGTACAATGATTGTTACATGATCTCTATGACATATAATATACAGATAGTTGGGGTTTTTTAGCTTTAAGCTTTCCCATGAAACACTGTGTTCATATGTGTGAATTTTTATGGTTTTAATGTGTGCATGCAATTGATTTTATTTCCGCATGTAATGATCAATGGTAGAAGAGATTTTGTATTGTGCATGAAGATAAAATAGTATGTGATCAGGAGAATCTTGGTGGATAACATATCAGTTATTCAAATTTCTACAGAGCATGCCAATTGTCTACCATTTGTACCAATTGGCACATGTCAATCTATGAGTGGTGCCACATTTCACCTATTTTCGGCCCACTTGACCACCTGAAAAACTCAAATCCACACACCATGTGTCTTTATCATGGAGTGCCACATGTCCTAGATATTTAGGCCGATAGGCCTTCTGTTATGAAAGAGATCATTTTTTTTTTGTCAACACTTCTTATCTAGGCACGACAGCTGTTACTTGTTTAATCTGACGGTCATAGTCTCTCAGGTTAGCTTCTAGGTTTGACATACCACTGGTTTCTGGTATATTTCCATGGAATCGGTCTGAAAATACCAGCAACAATCCACACACCTGCAACCATCGACAGACCTGCTGTTTTAGTAGCTGCATTTCCGCAACTGCCAATACACCTGCCGTTTTAGTTGCTGCATTTCGGCAACTGCCAATACACCTGCCGTTTCATTCTCCTAGACTCTGTGTATGCATATTTTTCATATAATTTTATCACGAAGTTGGCTGCAGTGCTTTGACATGCCTTTGAATATTTTTGCGGGTTAGAAGACATTTCAGGCTAGAGCTATTGAATAGACTTGATGAGATAGTTGTATTTGATCCTCTTTCTCGTGATGAGCTCAGAAAATTTGCTAGACTACATATGAAAGATGTAGCGATTCATCTTGTAGAGAGAGGTGTTGCTTTAGGGGTTACAGATGCTGCTCTGGATCTTGTTCTTCAAGAAGCCTATGATCCTGTAAGTAATCACTTTGTTTTTCTTTCTTTCTTATTCAGAGTCTATCTTGCCAGGGGATGTGCCTGTTATGGTTTGTTATGAGACCGTTGTCAATTTCATCACCATCCCTCATAATATGTTTGATTGTGTTTATAAATAATAAACAATTATTACACCAAACAATAAACAATTAATTGTACTATGAGTAATATGATATCTTGAAATAATTCTCATTATAATTTCATAACATCTGCTCTCACTTGGTGGTGTCTATATCACTAAGTGTGTCTTCTTTAAAATTATAGTTATAGCAAACAATGAAAAATCAACTGCACAGTGAGTGATATATTGTAATAATGCTTATTATAATTTCCTAACCTCTACTCTCACTAAGTGCCTATATCACTAGGTGTGTCTATTTTAAAATTATAGTTTCAATGGTAGATAAATTGTTATCTTAAAATTATAGCTTTGATGGTGATACCTTGTGATTGATAATGCAGTTTGAAGCAGCTTTGGCTTTGACTAATATAGTCTCAGGAACCTCTGAGAATAAAAAGGTTGTGATTGATTACGGGGCACTTCCTATATTTGTGGAACTTCTTACCTCTGGGAATGATAATGTTCGAGAACAGGTAGCACGTTTATTTTAGAGGCATAAAATTATTCTTCCCAACTATCTTTATATGTCTGTAGTTTTGGAATTTGATTTAAAAAACTAGTACCCAACTTTGAGTTCAACTGGTGTTCATGTAAGGATGTTTGGGCTTTGGGAAATATTGCTGGAGACTCTGCAACATTTAGGGATCTTGCCCTCAGTCATGGAGCTCTGAGGCAGGTGCTTGCCCAGTTGAATGATACTGCCAGAATTTCAATGATAAGAAATGCTACATGGGCTCTGTCAAATTTTTTCCGTGGTAAACCCCAACCACTATTCAAACAGGTAAGCAGAATACATTTTCTGCCTCTTCTTCTTAGTTCGCAGATACTGTGGATTTTTTTTTATAGATCTTGGTGCTTGGTAGATTTGGACGTAATATGGACCTAGGCACTTGTTCATTACAATGACTCCGTCATCAGGTTTTAGAAAATGCTCAGAAATTTGGGTTTCACAAGGGGATTACCCTTGCTTTCAATTATCGATTATCAATCACATTCAAAAAAAGTCTTTCGTAGCATTGATGAGATCTTTGTAGGTGAATTTCCAAGGCAATTTCACAATATCTGAACTAAATTTGTCTGTCCTTTTCAATACTCTGCGCTTGTAACAGAACCAGAAAAAAATCTAGTGGCCAATGCAACAACAACAACACCTCCTGTTGCAATGCCTGCAATTCACCCTCTCTGCACGCATGAATGACTATGGCACCCTCTTTTGTGAACAGGTACTGGAGCTGAAGGTACTGGTTTCCATTAGGATCGTGGAATTCAACATCCAAAATAGTATCAAATTCCACTGCAATAGTATTCCCCAGCGAGGGCAATAGTTCATTGAGACCTATTGGACTCATCACCCCCAAATAGCCTCCAGGGCTACCCAGAGTGTGATCATCTGGAGCAATAAAAAATGCTAATCCATCCCCAATTGAAACAAGAACAGGACCCACATTGGTTACAGAAAACGAGAAACATGTTTTGAAAGAAGAAGAAACTTTTGTATTAGGGTCCAGAAATCTAACTAGTCTATTGTACAATGCCCTACCTGCACTTCAAATTGGTACTCCCAACTCCATGCTAAGGCTCACTGTGCCATTCTTTAGATGAGCATCTTAACCTGAAGTTTGATTCCAAAAAACCCAAGTCCCCTGTTCTATGCCCAAGACCTCTATTACAACGAGTAGAGTTCTGAACGAAATACTTCACAATAGGAAGAAAAAGAAACATCACAAAATTTCTTGCTTTAGATTGATAATTTTCTGTGCGAAAATTCAACTGCGGACAGTAAAAACATAATATCAAACACAACCAATCCACAATGGAATTTTAACATGAGGATTTATAACCAGAGAAAACCCTCTCCAGGTTAAAATAATTCCAGAATGGCTTTAAGATTCTACTAATGAGCGCTTACAACACCATAGCAATTAATGTCACAATGAAATCTGTTGGAAGAAAATCCCTTGTATAGTTTCTACATTTCCACAATGGAAGCAAGAATCTTGCTATCTCTCATGATCTGGTTCTGTGGTCAGATCCTTTGATATGGCTGTCTTGTTCTGCTAAACGTGAATCTGTCTTAGCTTTGGCTCTGGTTCTCATTTCGGATCGTGGTTATCTGATCTTGCTGTGGCTTTGACTATACAAACTTGTTCAATAGGAAAATGTTGACTCTGCTATATATAGGAGCTTTAATGGGTGCTCTCAAACTGCTCTACTACAGTATTTCCACTCTTAATGGACTTCTACAGCAATTGGCACCATCAATTTGCTTTGTTACAATGATGGCTTAAGTCAACAAACTGTGCTACAACCATTGGCACCATGAATCTTCTCTCTGCTTCGTCAAATTGTTGGCACCATCAACTGACTTTGTGCTCCTTGGGGTCATGACAGTGGCAAAAACGTTTTTGGGCAGCTTTGTTTTGTCTTTGATTCAAGGCAGAACTATGTTGGCCTTGTTTTTTTAGTCCTTGGAACTTAGTTCTCTCATATTTGCCATCCTATCCCCAGTTTTCTACCAAGAAAGACATAACTTCATGATATCAAAATTGACTATTTTTTGCCATTTATCTTTAGTAATGGTACAACTTTAATTTGGTGCATTCGTACAGTATCTGAAGAGCACTCTCAAGATGTTCTTCAGTATTTTAGCATAACTACTACATTTAACTGCCATGCTCTAATATTTATATCAACCATAAGCATTCTTAAGGTATTTCCACGTTTGTGAAGCAGAAGGAATGCTTCTGACAGCTTCTTATCATAGTGGTACAATTCTGTTCGCAGTTTACCTTTTATAAACCTCCAATTTTCCAAACGTAGTAGAGACTACAGTTTGCATCTCAAATTTTGGAAAAATCTGTTTAGTATTCTACAGAAAATGCATTAAGAATACAGTGATGTGTCTACTAAGCACAAATAATTTTTGTACTGAGTCATCTAAACATCTTGACATCCTCGTTTTATATTCCTTTTCTGTTTTCGCAAAGTTTCCTCTTCTATGGAAAATGTAATTATATTAATTTTTTTCCATCGATATATGGATTGGATCTAATTAGATGTAAACCCTTGCTACAGTGGTTATTCGAATGGGTTAGAATGTGCATTTTTATTTATTTCTTTTGAAATACATGCATTACCACTACGCGAGATCTTTGCATTAATTTTGAAATGTTGAGATCTTTGCATTGATGTTGCCTCTGCTTGGTGGTGTCTCTGAGATTGAGCTGATCCAATGGCAACGGATGTGCATCAGCGGTCGATTTCTCTTTGCTAGTACTGTAATCCAAATCCTCTAGCATGCAAACAGGTGCCGCAACAATTATATCCAGGATTGATCATTTTTTTCTCACCTTCACTTTAGGCTTGGAAAACTTTGTTCCAGAATTTTTAGCATTTGACTCACCTGATAGACAGTGATCTATGTGGGAATTTAAGGCTATATTGGATGTAGATGAGAAATATCTACAAACAGGCCAAACATTTGGTATCATGACCTCTGGAAGAGATCCCGGATTCCCAAATTCTTCGTTCTTCCCAGGTTCTGCCTTGCTCTTCTCCAAAGTTTGGATCTGCCTTGTAGGCTCCTGCCTCTTCTACACTGCTTGAATTGGAGCACCTCCATTATGATATCAAATCATCCTCTACTATGAAATTACATAGGTCATAGATGCTTTGATAGACATGCCTTTTGGGCACTTCACCGCGAACCAAGTTTTAAAATGTCACAACCCACTTGATATTTATCCCTAGAAAAGTGTCACATGTGAAGATCAGGCTTTTGATGAAGAGAATAACTTGGTAAAGAGATTTTTTGATTACTTATGTATTTGGCCCAACAATATAGATTTTTATGCACTATCATTTTTAACCATGTGCTGAAAAACCTACAAAAAACTATGTTTTTAGTGAAATTTGAGTTCACAAGAATCGATGCCAGTCAAAATCTAGACCTTGCTCCCAACTTACTGGTAAAAGGCAGTACTCATATTTCATGCAAGTAATGGAATGCCTTTTTCGTTGTTTTATCTCGTCTTATTCGAACTTCCAAGTCTAGAATCAATGATTGTCTTATGCTGAATCAGAAAAACGGTATTATGCTTTAGAGAAGTGTATCTACTTCTTATTATACTTTTTAACTTCCAAGTCTAGAATCAATGATTATTTTATGCTTCACACATAATATAGTTTTCATTATACTCCTTGAAACATTTCTTATTATTTGAATGAGACAAACTTAAAAGGAGTAAGCTAATATATTAGCAAAAGGATTTCTGTCACAAATCTAAGATTCTTATAGGAATTCAATGGAAATGTTAGGCATCACCTGAGTAATCTTTAGTGTCTGCAAATTTTGACATCCAGAGAGAAGTTTGTTACAAAATTAGGCAGCTCCTACTTGAAAACATGTTGATGTTGAGGCGTAGCAATCTCCTTCATTTATAGCCATGTGTTGGAATATTTGAAAATTCCAGAATAACAATGGAGAGAGTAATACTCTCCTCTTCTAACACGGAGAAAATATTGAAATTTCTTCACTGGAAACAGAGCTCAACACTTTGAAAAATTTCTATTCCTTCAAAAAAAAACTATTACAAATTCTTCCTCACTAAGAGGGATTACAAAATGTGACTGCTACAAAACACAGTGCACTCAAAATTCTTCTCTGTCTCTAAAACTACGCACTGTTGTGCTCTTCAAAACACTTACACTGCTATTGTGTGTAATAATAAACTTTACAACTACATTCCAAAACAGGCTCACAGCCCTTTTCTTTTATATGCAACACATATATTAAAAACATAACAAAACTATGAAAATAACAAATCTATTAAAATGCTCCTGGGGTCCACAATTTATAAATGATTTAATATATATATGAAATATATATATAAAACATATATACGTTGCATTTAAAACAAAATATTACCAAAACCAGTGTGGGACCTTAACAAACAATAAAACTATTCCGCCGCGCGTTATATAAAACATATCACAAAACCTTTGTCAAAAATTCAAACGAACCCTTTAGCCGTGGAGCTCGTCAGACTTCAAACGACGGTAAACCATAATTCAAACCAAATTCGCGTTCCAAAATAGCCTGCTGACGTCGGCCAATTTTGTGACGCGAAAAACAAATGAATTCTGCCCTAATCTTTTTCGTGTCTGAATTTGGGCTGGCGTACGGAGAGAGAGTTGTGACGCGAATTTCTTATCAAATTTGCCCTAATATTTTTCAGGTCCAGATTTCCACTGCGCGAGCGGCCCAAACAAAGATCCGCTCCAATCAATTTCTGCCACGTGTCCTCCTCTGGCTTGTCATATCAATCACATTAAGTTTTAACGTTTTTCAATCAATCGCATTAAGTTTTAACGCTGTTCAATATCAGACCTCCACTCCTGTTAGCGATTCCGCATGCTCCAATATGCTCCGGCCTTCGACTCTCATCAATGAGAGATTTATGACAGGCGTTCTTCGATGCCATTGCAGTCGGGTTGATAAAATGGTGTTTCGCTATGGTTTCTTAGACGACCGCAACCTTTGAATTGCAGATGCTCTCCAGTTGCTGGGTTACACTCCTTGCTCACTGTGACGGGAAGGAGAAGCCAGCTGAACTGCTGCTTAGACCTTGGTGCAAATCTGCATTTCTCTCGGTCTGGTCTGTGTCTGTCTTCCTCGGTTTCTTGGAATCCTGCTTCTTCGTCTCGTCTTGTGCCCACTGCTGAGACTGCACCCATGCCTCACCTACATCAAAGGATGCGTTACCACAGGGGTAGCACCAGAGGCCAACCCTTGCGCGCTCCCTCCAACCCCTCAACCGAGTCGTCTTCCCACTCCAGTGATTATTATGCAGGTTGCTATCCAAACACTAGAAATGGGCAGGGTCAGGTTCTAGGATCTGGCCACCATATGGGCTCCCCTGCTCCTCATTTCCCCACCGCTTCACCTTCTCCCATGATGCGCACTGCACTTTTTTCCTTTAATTTCTCTCTGAACCGCCCACGAATCACAACTTCAATCACTGTGGTTTTCTGTGAAGAGGCCCAAGTGGAGGAACAATGCACCCGTCCGACGCGTCTGAGCTCAGAAAAAGCCCAGCTTTCGGGCCTTCAGGAGGGGAGCGGTGGCGTGAATGTGCAGGAACCAGATGCTCAGGTTCGTAGGGCTCGTGATGTGGAGATAGCGCCTGGAGATCCTGGACCTTCGGTGTCTGAAGCTGCTCCCACCATGGACAGTGACATGTTTGCTGAAGGATGGTGCCGAATTATCGAAGAACCACCGGATGAGTAGCTGCTTCTCTTTGGTTTGGTTTTCTTGCTTCGCGACCCACTTAATTGGGCATGTTTTTTCTTATATTACTGTGCTGGACCTTTGTTTTATTTTTGAATTCCGTAAACACTGTAATTGTCAAAGATATCAAACGATGGTTCCCATGCGTGGGCAATGCAACGACCTGAAAAACGTTCAAGACTGGTTTCCCTGTATGAAGGCAGTCTTCTTTTTTGATTTTTTGACAAATTTTCCATAAGTCTAGGTAATGTTTTTGACTTCGGTCATGCTGTAATTTTATTCCCACTGTTAATAGATTAACCTTACTTAGAAAAAAAAAAAGTTGTCATGTTTCTATTTTAAACCTGTTTTTTGAAATACAGAGCCATGTTTATATGATTGTTTATAGTCGAAGCGCTGCGGGGTGGTTTATTATATTAATATTTCACGGTCGAATTATGTTCATAACAATTGGAACACCCACAATTCATAACAAATATTGGAGATTTACTGTCCTATTTTAAAGTTTCATTTTTATGTTTGCTGAAGGATGGTGCTGAATTGTCGAAGAACCACCAGATGAGGAGTTGCTTCTCTTTGGTTTGGTTTTCTTGCTACGCGGCCCACTTAATTGGGCATGTTTTTTCTTATATTACTGTACTGGACCTCTGTTTTATTTTTGAATTCTGTAAACACTATAATCTTCAAAGATATCAAACGATGGTTCCCCTACGTGGGCAATGCAACGACCTGAAAAACGTTCAAGACTGGTTTCCCCATATGAGGGCAGTGTTCTTTTTTGATTTTTTGAAAAATTTGCCATAATTCTGGGCAATGTTTTTTACTTCAGTCATGCTGTAATTTTATTCCCACTGTTAATAGATTAACCTTACTTAGAAAAAAACAAAAGTTGCCCTGTTTCTATTTTAAACCTGTTTTTTTGAAATACAAAGCCATGTTTATATGATTGTTTATAGTCGAAGCACTGTGGGGTGGTTTATTATATTAAGATTTCACGGTCTAATTATGTTCATAACAATTGGAACGCCCACAATTCATAACAAATATTGGAGATTTATTGTCCTGTTTTAAAGTTTCATTTTTTTTTTTTTTAAATTGAACCCGCCGTCGGTATACCGACGCTTTGTAAGCGTCGGTCTTCCGACGTTTTGAACGATTTCCATTTTCGTCAGTCTTGTGACATCCATCGATATTTTGACAGTTCTTCCTAGCGTCGGTATTGCGACTCTTTTGGAATGCGTTGGTATTGCGACGCTTCTGGAAAGCGTCGGTCTTGCGACACTTTTGTACGGCGTCGGAATTGCGACAGCTTAAAAACGTCGGAAGAGCGACAGTATAAAAATGTTAGAAGAGCGACGTTCAAAATGTCGGACCACATTTTGTAAGAATTGTGACTGTTTAAAAATATTGGAAGAGCGAAGGTATAAAAACTTCGAAAGAGCGACGTTCAAAACGTTGGACCACATTTCGTTTGAATTGCGACAGTTTACAAACGTCGGAAGAGCGACGGTTTGGGAAACGTTAGAAGAGAGACGCTTGTTTGGAAGCGATGGAAAAAGTGTCGGTAGTACAACACTTTGTCAAGGCATCGGAATTGCAACGTAATGGTGAACCACATTTTTCACATCCTCGAACTGTCGCTCTTACGATGACTATGTGTCGGAATAGCGACGAAGTGGCCGTTGGAAATCGGGCCAAATTTTCTAGTGGGAGTTAAAGCTGTGATCTACAGCAGGTCATGTGCTTGTATCTGCATATACTTTGTCGTTAGTCCTGAAATAACTAACGCCCTCGGGTTGATAATTTATGTGGATAAAGGGTTGAATTTTGTTCATATCTGGACACTAACAAGTACTGCTCATGGGCTAAATTTTACACAATCCAGTCAATCCATTTTGGGGCATGGTGATGGCATGACCAAACGTTCATTGTTCAATGTTGTAGAAACATGTGTATTTAGTTTGGGGAATGGTGATGGCGTGACCCTTCAGTGATGTAGAAACAAGTACAGGGGTATGGCAGAGGATGGTGTGTAAGCATTCAAACAAGTATGCCAAGACGGCGTGGGAATACAAAATTGTGAACTCTCCTTTTCCTAGGCAGCGCAGTCCAAATACTCGTAGCACCTAAAGTTCCAGTCAAGTTAAAAAGGTTAAAAATATTTCAACACATGTCAGAATATAATTCATCAGAATAGCGATAAACAATATTTCTAATTGGGTGGGGTGAACAGTGTTTTCTCACCCAATCTAATAAAGAAAACTTCTTCGATGTAATAAATTCATAAATAATGTTTGAAATACATACAAAGGCTTCGCATTCAGACGTACACTAAACCTACTAGGGTTTACGGTCCAATGAGCTCTCCGGAGAAACAACCGTCAAAGATAAGTATAGAATTTTTAAAGTAAATAAATAAATTGAAAAAAATAACAAGAATTCTTGATCACAACATTGAACGAAAAATTTAGCCACAACAAGATAAAGCTCCCGTGACCTACATTAACTGCTAGAAGCGGCCAGGTCCGCCTATAAAATAGCAGAATTTAACCAAAGAATGGTTATGTTCATTTCCAATTCATATTTCTTTAATGTCGCAGCTTGGCAAAATTGCAGCCAAGGTTTTCTGGCATTGAATTCTAACAGTAGAGAAGCCACATTAGCCTAACCCAAATAGAATATAACGAAAAAACCAACACTCGGTGCTAAATATAGCAATCTTTAACTTCACATCAGTCTCGTCGTGTCCATATAAACCGATGCATTTCATTTAAACCTCACAAAAAAACCGTCACGTGAAAACCTCATGTCGGAGACATGTTTTCACCTAGATGATACAGATGAGTTTTGGGGGCTTTTGGATTCAAACTCTACCATTCATCAGTGAGAGTACATGTAAGGAAAGTAGGGAGCAGAGAACAAATTATTATGTGGCCAATAGAAGAAGAATAAATGCACATATAATGCATCATCGTTGACTATAAACTCCGTAATACTTACCATGTCACATCATAGTACATGACAATACCAGCCCGGAATTAAGAAGGGACTCCATAACTGAGATTTTGGTTACATGCAACTCAACTCGTGACCAACTGGGCACACACAAAGTAAACTGTGACCATTATAGCTAGACGTGAACGATCACACTTTTCTCGAAGTCAAATATATAATTTGCAATCATGTAGGACACGATTTTTAAAACAAGTTAAAAATATTTCAACACATGTTATAATATAATTTGTCAGAAGGGCGATAAGAAAGATTTTTGATTGGGTGAGGTGAACAATGTTTGCTCACCCAATCTCATAAAGAAAACACCTCCGGCGTAATTAATAATAAAAAAAATGGAGAGAGAGTTGTCTCTTATTGCTTTGATAGACATTTCATTGTGAATAATGCAGGTTATAAACAAAATATTTCAATAGCCACATTAATTAAAATACTTGAATGTCAATTGTGTATATATTATATCAAACAATTTACAAAAATGTTATGGTTAAAACAATTTATTGATGTGTTGCTCAAAATGAAGGTGATCTGTAATTAATTCTTCCTTAACATGGAGTTAACACACACACACACACATAGAGAGAGAGAGAGAGAGGTTTACAACTCAAGAGGTTTGGTCCTTCTAGATGGTTGATAGATTAGAGGTTAATATGGATTTATGTTGATACTTAGGTTTGAATGGGAAATTGAGATCTAAGAAATCTTTACACTTTTATATTATGATTTTCTTATTTATAATTTAAAATAAAATTAATTAGAACTTTATGTGGAATGATTGTAAAAAAGGAAAGATAGATAAATAGGATGAAAATATTTAATGTAAAATGAAATAAAATGGATCATCTCTCTCTCTCTCTCTCTCTCTCTCTCTATATATATATATATATATATATATATATATATATATATATATATCTTAACCATGGATGTAAATGATGTTTACAACTCAAGAGATTATCTCAAGTCGAGATGGATTTATACACATACTTCGGATTGAATGAGAAAATAGGATGTATGGGAACTTTATTCGTTTATATCATGATTTTCTTATTTATAATCTAAAATAAAATTAAAGAGAACCTTTTGTCAAATTTTATATGGATTGTAAATGACTAAATACGATAGATAAGTTGAAATCCCATATCATTTAAGGAACTACTAGTGGAAAGGTAACCAATTTGAAACCCCATAAGAAAAAATATAGCAATGCTAAGGGTTGGCATGGTCCAGGTTGAGTTCGATCCTCGAGTGATTTTGATGGGTAGATTGTGCGAGGCCAATCCATGTTTGGATGCCCCTTGGATATTTTAATGCCCCCAAATGTGGCTCCTCAAACATTTGGTATCGGTAATAGCGCTGTAATTGTTATTTATATTTTAAGAGTAACAAGTTGTGTTATATTTATACAAACAAATATAGTGTAATTTAAATGCTTTACAATTTATTCGGCATATTCTCAAATGATTTAGCGACATATTCTTCAATGAGTTAGCCAAAAATCGTTGAAATGGTCAACTTGAGTTGCTAAATATGTATAGATTTACACTCTAATTGTTATTTCTATTTTAAGAGTGGCAAGTTGTGTTATATTTATGCAAAAAAATATGGTGTAATTACACTGAAAGTGTTTTATTGTGGGCTTAGCTGAACACACTGATCACTATAGCCAATAGTGACACTCTAATTTCGTCGTCCCTCTAACAAATAAAAATTTACCATGTGGCATTGACTTTTCCATCTGTCAGTGACTGAGGTAGCACCTTTGAACTCTAAATGAAATTGATGTAGACTCATTTGTCAGCATCCTTGGCTTTTCAGGCTGGGAATTTGGTGTAGTATTATTCATGTCTAGGCACAGAAGCTCTGAGATGTGTGTGGATTTGATATCCCGATGTTTGCTACCATTAGGACTCTCCTCCCTCTTAAACGAAATCAATTTCAGTAGTTTATTGCTCTTAGAATCCAATGTAGAGGAGGTGCTGCCAGATTTAGATGGTTGCTCCATTTCTCTGGATCTCCCTTCTCTTTCTCGATATCGTGTTTTCGGCTGCTCAATCTCTTGCGTTTTGGTGTCTTTTGCATTTTGTCTTTGGATAGTGTCTTGTGGAGCCTTCAATCCATTTCAGGTATGTGCTTTCCACACAAAAATAGCAAAGAGGGACAATGTTAGCCACACATTCCTCCCAATTAAAAATATTCAATCATAGTAACCGCTGGTATATGCTAAAAATTGAAGCCTTACATTTGGGAACTGAAATGCCTTCGCGACTCGAACACACCACCAACATTCCGATTTTTTCATTTCAGTGGAAATATATTTTGGAGATACTTCTTCAATATTAACTTCTTTGGAAGTGTGGACAACATAACTTGTGAAAGCTGCTGGCTTGGAAGACTGGTTTTTTCTTTTTGGTTTCATACGCCTTTTGAATCTGAACCACAAAGATTCTAACTTAGATACCATTTTTGTGAAATTTGTTGGCTTGGAAGACTGGATTTTTATTTTTTGTTTCATACGCCTTTTGAATCTGGATACCACTTTTCTGACCTCCATTCCCATGGCAGAGATGAAACAACTACAGCTGCACTTGGCACCCATGATGTTGGTCCAGTAAATGTAGCCTTTTTGGGAAAAAAATTTCGTGGAACTATCTTTCAGGATTGTCCACGCAGAAGTTCTCAAAGAATATAATCAAGTATTTCGTGTCAGCATGCTAATGCTCGGGGAGAATAATGAAAATCTAGACTCGTAGTCACCACTGCGGGACGCCACATAGTTCCCCGGATTGTGTATGAGGGGGATTGGTCTTTTTGAAACATGTACGTTATGGGAACTTCAAGCCAACAACAAAATTGCAAGAAACAAACCTCACTTACAAAATCAAATTCAAATACACATATATACTACAAACTAATATCCGACATAAGTTATAAGCATTTTGGATGGAATTTTTTTTTATGAATTTCAAGTTTTATATCTTAAAATCTTCTTAAGATTGTTTGATTTTTTTATTATCAAATTTTGAAATATTCACAAAATCCACCTAAGTCAACATCAAAAAAACATTTTCTAAAACTGAAAATACAACATGCAAGTATGTTTGATCCTTGAAGGAAGCTACATTGAAATTGAAGCATTTCATTTGGGAAACCTGATATTGTTTTTAAGAAGGTGACAAAATATCTTGTAAGTTGTTTATTATCATTAAATATATATTATTTCAATATCCTTATTTATTGTTTCTAGAAATTTGGTCACTTTAAATAAACTCTTAGATTACTAACCGACTATAATTTTTTAGGAATTTTTTGGATTTTTTATTTATTTAAATCCATGACATGGTTCTTTTACATTTATCTAAGATAAGCTTTTACATATCTTTTTAATCTATGATATGTTTCTTTATATTAAAATAAAACAAATTTTTAGCCCATCAAAAACACAATTACTATATGGTTAAAGGTTGATTTTTAAGCCAAAGGCTTTTTATTATGAAGTTTATATTCATGACATTGTTCAGATTCGTCGTCCCTGATAGAATCTGAAGAGTGTCCTTTAAATGAAAAAAATATTGTATGATCAGATCTGAAAGAATGCATGAAATCCCTTGAAACCACGTGAGATTTGAAAGTCATGGACATGTCATAAGTTACGCCTGACCTAGCACAGCTAAGTTGCTTATGGTTCTCCTTACAATTTTATGCCATTTTCCTATTATTATTTCAAGCCCTTTGTACATAGCACCTATGCATTCGAGACTAAATGATTTCCCCAAATCTTCTATTCCTTCGGTGTACCTTTGCACCTTTTAGGGGCAAATTATAGTTTAAACTCTTTATATTTAATTTGGCATATTCTCCAATGAATTAGCCAAAAATTGTTGAAATGATCATACATGTATAGATTTATTGTTTTGAATGAATTTATTCATTCAAAAGTTCAGTTTAAATAATAAAAAATAGCAAGTTGACTTGGATTCGTATCACCAAATTTCATAAAAAATAAATAAAAAATGTAAAATCATGAGACTTAGGGGACAAATATTTCCCATGTGAATAATATCAATTTTCATTAAATCCAATGTTGTTATAAATTTGTTTTTTAAGGAGTTACTCAATTTATCACCTTGTTAACTCATAAATATATGTCATAATTCCAAAGTAATAATAAATTAAAGAATATCATTTCGAAATAAAATACCAATCTTTATCCATAATAATGCTTTAAAAAGATCTAAGTGAAACATGTTACATTATTTAATGATAAAATAATTATGGTGGATGGAAAGGAGACAAAAGTAATTAAGGTGGAGGGAAGATGATTGAAAGTGATTAATGTGGTTATATCGAGTTGCTCCAAGATATAAAAAGTGTTTGTTTTGGATGATTCGTGAATAACTAAATAGATTTAAGGGTTGAATAACATGATAAGAAACTATATATATGGTAAGAGGATATTCATTCATTTCCAAATGAACTCCAGACTTCATGAGAATGTTCAACCATAAAGTTAATTGTTAAATTTGTTGTTTGCCCTCCAATGACCGAAATATATGATGGAGAAGAGCTTAGATTGACTTTGTGGTTGGATTATTTGTAAACTTACAACTTAAATAACATAAATTGATGGAAAACCATTTAACCATTGAAATTAAAATATGATGGAAAACATGGAAATGTGCAAAATGAATATATTGAAATCTTAGAAAAAAAATTTACATATGATTTGCATCTTTTTGACATGTTTCCTATGCTCTTAAAATTTTCTTTGACAAACAATGCCCAATTTTTTTCCCTTTTTGACATATTACTTTGAAGTAAAAAAATCACATTTTTTAGGTAAATAAGGTTGTTAATATTGGAATTCAACTTTCAAATTTATTTGGTTAAATTATTTTTAATAAATCAAGTAAATTTAAAGTCACTTTTATATTATAAATATTATTTGGTTAATTGTCCAAGATTACAAGTCCTATTTACTATGGCAAAATGAAGGACCAACAAGTATGATCACCATGTATAACATAAAAAATGTGTTAATTAATGGGGAGTTGGGAAAGTGAATGTAAAGAAAATTTGCATTTTTTTTTTTTAATAATCAATTAATTGTCTCAAAAGTACCTCTACTTACATCAATATCAACTAATATCCTTGCAATTGACCTTTATCTTTCATAGACAAAGTTATCATCCACAAGAATAATTTTTCCTAGGTTGTTTTCAATTATGCATAAATCTTGAATAATATAGGGTTCCATAGGGATCCCAAGAAAACTTATCCATATTGGGTGTCTTACATGGTCTCATCCCTACCATAAATAAAGAGTGGTTGGGTTTTATAGACAAATATCCTTATCCGTAAACTAAACTTCATTTGATATAGAAACTACATCTTCTTCCTTGCAAAAGACAAAACCAATGCATACATATTGTTACTATGTGAGCTACTAGTATATATCCTAAAATTGAACGCTAACTCTACTTACTCTATCTCAGACCGTAGTCCATCGCTACCCTCTTTCCAATAAAATTTAGTGCCAAAGTGCATCCTGAAAGGTCAAGAATATGGTTGACTGCAATATATTCCCCCACAACTAAGAACACATCCTTCCTTGACTTCCAATGACCTTATATCATTTATTCTTCTAATGAACCCAAAAACTTCTTTAGAGGACGAGTAAACGACAAGTTCCTTCTACACTCCTTCAACATCACCTTTCGTCATCGGGTATAGAGGGTTGAAGCACGCAGGAGGGTGTTTTTTTTTCTAAGATTTAACTTTCAAATTGGTGGAATCGGTTGGAGACAATACATCCATAGCCATGGACTATTTAGTAGGGGCCTTATAATATTCCAAATATTGACAATATTATGCATTTGTACCACTAATATTATCACTACTCATGCCATTCTACCAACTAAACAAACCATTTTCTTCACATTGTCTAAAGCAAGCAGAAATGTGCTTAACCATCTGTAATATCATGTTATTACATTATTCATGGACCCTATTCTATATATTTTCCATTACTTACTCAATAACCAATTAAAAAACTTCTCTTATATTTAAAAAACATATCATTATTATTCACTTCGGCGTTTCCTTTCCCCCACTTTGGGGGTATGCTAGTTTATTTATACATATAGAGTCATCACAATATACTTTAAAATTGGTAATTAAATTCTCTTACTTATGCATATGGATCTTTGATGAAAACACACAAACAAAATATTTAGTAAGGGACCTATGTCATCAACATTTTTCTTCCTCCTCTAAATGGGTTATTGTAATGTAACAATATTTCTTAGGGCTTGGAACATAAGGTTTTTTTTACCTTTGGATGGATTGGATGGATTTTTATAAAACACTAAATCTTTAATATTAAACCCAAATGAGAAAGTAACCAAGTAGCTTTGAGGCCTTAATCTAAATATTGAGAATTACACAAATAAGAAGTGATCCCTTCTGTGGCCATTTAATCTTGTAACAATATTATTACAAGATGATTATTATTTTTAATTGCGTTGAGAGGCACTCTCAGGGTAGAGATGTTGTAATGTAGTGTCCTTTAAGTAAAAATAAAATTTAAATTAAATTAAATGATTAATGTAATATAATGTAAACATTATTAACTTGTTCAAAATAAAAATAAAAGTAAAAGTACAAATAACAAAATAATAATAAAATAATAATAGAAATAAAATGACCGATGGTATTAAATAATGGTATTCATGTCAAATATAACCTATTTAAAAGGGAAATTAAACTAGCATAGATCCATCTAACTTTGGATCTACTAAGTGTCGAGAGATCAAATCACTTAAGATGCAAACCTCTTTTAAAGTGAACAAAGATTTGATCCCTCTCAGCCCTTGATAGGTCCAAAATAAAAAGTGATCTAGGGTGGTTTAATTATATGTAATATAAATTTATATTTATAATTTTGTAATAATGTATTTATTTTAATTATTTTTTATTTAGCTTATTTTAAGATTAATATCTTAGAAATTTGGCTTCTGTGATCCATAACATATATATAAAATATTTCGGTGATAATCCCATATGAGTATAAATTTTCGACGCGTTTCGAACTAGCCAGTGTGGTTCATAATCAGGACAAGAAGAGAAATAAGATCTAGGACCAGTTTAAATAGATAAAGAGACGCTCCAACTAGCCGTTGTAAATAACAGCTAGTTTGACTAGAACGGGAGATAAATTTAGTTATTTTATTTTAATTTAAAAATGAATTCATTATTAGTTATATAATATATAATTTTAATATATTTTTATGATATATATTTTAATTTAATAATATATTTTTAATATTTAAACTAAATGCTAATAATTTATTAATTTATTTTAATTAATTAAAATAATAATACTAAATACCTTATTTATAGAGAATAGTTTTAAATAGATTTAATTATTATAGATGAGATTAATTTTGATCCATTAAAAAACTCCAAAGGCGAAAGAGCGCGAGGACAAGAGGAAGAGGAAGGGGGGAGGTTAAGAGGATGAGAAAGGACAAGAGGGAAAACTGGGAGGGAAGAAAAAACATCATCTAAGAGTGAAGGGAAGGAATTGAGCACCTGCTAGCACTCCAACCAGCATCCCTGTTAAGGTTAATCAGTTTTTTTTTTTTCGATTTCTAAGGCTTCCCTTAACTTACAGTGATGGAAATGGTCAATCCTCATAATAACCTTAGCATCTTCAATGCAAATGTGATGCTTTGTCTTTTCATCGTGCTCTACAAAGGTAGAGGAGCGCAATCTACCATGTTTAAGGTCAGCGAAATGCTCATGAATTCTTTGAGTAATGGATCAACCAATTTCACCAATGTAAGGTGTCCCACAGGAGCACGAAATCAAGTACACACCCTTACCATCCTTAGGTAAAATTGGGTCCTTTACCGATCTAAGAGAACCCCAAATGGTGCAGAGGGGCTTGAAGGTCAAGGAAATGTTATGTGTCCTAAGGATCCTAGTGATTCTATCGGTAGTACCTTGAATAAATGGAGGCTTGTCATTTCTAGATGTTCTTATTTCGAGGAATGATGATGGTTATTTCTTTCATAGTGTCTTTAGAAAGAATACACACATTAAGAAATATCTGCATGTTGCTTCTCATCATTTCCCTGCCCAGAAACTAGGGTTCCTCAGCACCCTAGCTACCAGAGCCTTAAGAATCTCGGATGAACACCACCTTGAAAAAGAAAAGTCTCATCTCCTAAATTTTTTTAATAAGAATGGTTATAGCAAGGTTCAAGGTCTTAGAGATTTTTAGAAAGCATAAAAAGGTTCGATGAATAAAAAAAATCCTAATGATCTGTTATCTAGCGTTCACCTTCCTTTTATTCAAGGTATTACTGATAGAATCGCTAGGATCCTTAGGAGACATAATATTTCCTCAACCTTCAAGCCCCTCAGCACCATTCAGAGTTCTCTTAGATCAGTAAAGGACCTGGTTTTCCCTAAGGATGGTAAGGGTGTTTACTTGATTTCGTGCTCCTGTGGGATGCCTTACATCGATGAAACTGGTCGATCCATTAGCCAAAGAATTCATGAGCATGTCGCTAACCTTAAACATGGTAGATCACGCTTCTCTGCCTTAGCAGAGCATGCTAAAAAGACAAAGTATCACATTTGCATTGAAGATGCTAAGGTTATTGTGAGGATTGACCATTTCCATCACAGTAAGTTAAGGAAAACCTTAGAAATCGAAAAAATATCGATTAACCTTAACAAGGATGATGGTTGGAGTGTTAATAGGTGCCAGATTCCTACCCTTCACTCTTATATGGTATTTTTTTTCTTCCCTCCTGGTTTTCCCTCTTTTCCTTTCTTGTCCTCTTAACCTCCCCCCTTCCTCTTCCTCTTGTCCTCGCACTCTTTCGCCTTTGGAGTTTTTTAATGGATCACAATCAATTTAATCTATAATAATTAAGTCTATTCAAAACTATTCTCTATAAATAAGGTGTTTATTATTATTTTTTTAATTAATTAAAAATAAAAAATAAAAAAAATAAAAATAAATTTTTTTATAAGGATTTAGTTTAAATATTAAAAATATTAAAATTATGTTATTAAATTAAAATATATTAAAAATATATATTATATAACTAATAATTAATTCATTTTTAAATTAAAATAAAATAATTAAATTTATTTCTCGTTCTAGTCAAACTAGTTGTTATTTATAACGACAAGTTGGAGTGTCTCTTAATATATTTAAATTGGTCCTAGATTTGATTTATCATCTTGTCCTAATGATGAACCACACTTGCTGGTTCGAAACATGTCGAAAAATTATACTCATATGTAATTATCACCGAAAGTTTTTATATACATGTTATGGATCACAGAAGCCAAATTCTTAATATTGAAACCCTGCTCGAGAGGGCCATGGCACTAACAATCCATCATTTTGAATGGGCACGTTTGCGGGTATCTAAGATGAAATCTGATATAACCTTTTTAAAGAGATGCACATACTCCTCTTCTATTCCCTCGTTTGCCAGGATGAAGCATCCCCTAAAAAATTCTAGGAACGACTGAGTTTTCATTTCAGCTAGCCTTGGCATTATTAGATCTGATATTTCCAGAATTAGGAAATGTCTCGATCTCATTTCGCGGAAGTTTCTTTCCTAACATTTAGAACTCTATAATTTTAT
The DNA here is from genome assembly GCA_034641835.2 of Pinus albicaulis. Classification (NCBI taxonomy): domain Eukaryota; kingdom Viridiplantae; phylum Streptophyta; class Pinopsida; order Pinales; family Pinaceae; genus Pinus; species Pinus albicaulis. Next base: position 62,720,680 of record CM076581.1, on the reverse strand, counting down.
TTCGGTGGACATTTGTGCGGTGGTCGATGCCCGCTCAACTTTAAAGTCCCTTTTCTGGGAGGAATTATGGAAAAAGAAGCAATCTTCCAAATTCCTTAGATTATCTAAGGATTATTCCTCCTTGTCTGGCATAATGTTTTTTTCCAACAACAGGGTAAATGGAAGGCAAATAAAAACTCTGTGGTCTTTGATTCTTAGCCCTGATAAATTGGCTCAAATGGCTCAATCGACATCGCCAACTCCAGATTTCGTTCTTCTCTATGTGCTAGATCATCGTACGAATGCCTTTTCTGGACATGAGCACCACTATCAAATCATAAGACATGATGTGGGTTCGGTCAAGTTCCCTCATTTATCACCCTCTCTTCTCCAGTCTTCATCCTGCATTGATGCTCCAACGGATCTACGGTCTCATCCTCCCTTACCCTTTGTCAATCTGTGCCCTTCTCGGGTGTCTCCCCTCCCCTCTTGACCGTTAGTTCGTGTGTCTGATGATTTTTTCAATGGTTCTGATCAGGCCTCTTCGATCCATATTTCCTCCACGGTGGAAGGTCAACTTGGCAGTCAGCTAACCTCAACCGTTCAACGCTTCTCCAACCAGGATTGTTTGGAATATTCGGGTGGTGTTGGGTCTGGTCTCACCTCTCCCATCCCCTCCCTTCCGATTTCGGTAGTCTCAAGTGATGATTCGGGTGACCCTGTGCAGGCTTCATAAAAACAGGTCGCTTTCCCAAGCTCGTTGGATGACACGAAGACAGGTATGGATTCGTTTGATTGTGGTTTTATCAATCACTTGAATCTCTTTTTAAAAGATTGAATTTTAAATTGGAATCTTCTATTAACAATCATAATTATAATAATTATTATTACAGTAATAATAATAATATTATTAATATTAATAACTATAATATTAACAACAATTACTATAATAATAATAATAATAATAATTACGATAATAATAATTATAACAACAACAACAACGATAACAAAAATATTGATAACAACAATAATAATAATAAAAACAACGATAATAATAATAATAATAAATCCTCTTCCCTCCCATCGAGTAAGAAGGTTATTAATCTCTCTACTTTTTCCTTTGATCGTCTTGTCTACAATATTTTGGAGAATGGTTTTAACTTTTCCCTAGCTCCTAGAAAAATCCTCGTTCAAGACTGTTATCACTAGAAATTCGTACACGCAAAAGACATCATGAAATGTCAAGAAAAATGATCTACAGGGAAGAAATACATTACAGAATCTGGAACATTTAACTTTTCCTAAGGTCAAGCAAGCAAATTTATCAAATAGTGCACAGAAAACAATAACCCTAAGTAATCCGCACGGCCTTTTCTTCGATAGTAGCAAAGATATTTGCCGTTATCCCTCAAATAACTGCACAATCCTGGGTATGGCAGAAGGTCACCATCCAGGACCACTTGGTACACTTAAGGAAGAAGATTCCGCACTCAAGGCAACCAAGTATAGCCACCTTGGAGCCACCTTCAGGCCTCAAGTGTAACACACAATGGAATCAACCTCTAACTCTTGTGTCAACATCCACAATTGTACCAAGAGAGGGGGGGGAATTTGAATTTTTCCTGTAAAATACCACCATGGTAAGAAGAATATAGAACACATTATTATGCTGGCAAAATTTCTTGAGAGAAAACCAACATTGTGTTGTCCAAGCAGCAAGGAGTGGAAGGATTCAGTGGTTGGCCATCCAACACCTCAATCCAAAAGAAGGAGTTCATCAAGTGTCTATTATTCTACCACCCATCGAGGAGAGAGAGAAGCTTGCAAGAAGCTTAATGGGAAGAGCCCTCCTTGCCTTGAATATTAGAGCTCCATATCTCTAAGGATTCATTGCAAGTGTTTTAGCGTCCTACCTCTTATACAATCAGCAACTAATAAAAGGGGAAGAGTTCTCCGTTGGTATTATTAGTGTGTTTGACTCGATTGAGCTTGTATTGTATTTGTATTTTTTGTTTTTTGTTTCTCCTCTATTGTAGCATGCTATGTTTTGTACTTAGTTTTATACATGTTATGATTTTTTCACTAACCATTTAACAAATCATTTGAACTTTTACATGCTTGTAGGAAAGCAATCTCCCCTACCAAGCATAGTGCATTTCGTCCACCCATGTGCCAAATGCACTATAGCAGTATTGGCAACTCCACTTCTTTCTTCTTCTTAAGCTAGTGGTTGTTGTTTGCAGGACCTCTCTCATGCCCAAAATTGCTACAGGATCATTCTTTCCTTCCCTCAGTATATCTCATTCACCCTCAATGAAGAGATTTCGCTGAGAGAAGGAAAAAATTTCGGGCATTGCAAATATATGCGCGTTCAGCCCAAACAAATAAGCAAATCGGGCGCCTGTGCGAAAACAAGCCGCGTGTAAACCGGTGAGCACCTTTTTCATTGTTTTTCCTCATTTTTAGAAATTTTAAAGTGATTGGAAACCCATAATAAATTTTCCATCATTGTGTTCTGGAGTTTCTTGACTGATTAGGACATGTTTTTGGCTGAACTTTAGCTTAGCAATTACATTGTTTTAATTTTATTTTATTATCATCAAAAATCCCACATAGTTTAAGTAGATGCAAGTAAGTGGCTTTTAAATCCACACATGCTATCTGAATGAAATATTTGTTGATAATAGACACCAAACACATAGGATTAATTAGCAGAAAGTAGGTGACACATACATCCACACATCGCTAGCTAGTTTTCGTTTTTTCAAATTTTTTGCATTAGTTTAGTTTAAATTTTTTCATTTGGATTTGGGACAAGGACCAAAGTATCGAAAAGAAGGCAAGTAATATTTGTCATCCTCACACCTCTTGGTGAGCCTAGGTACTCATATGAAATCTTTATTAATATATTTTTCCATCTCCCTATAGTGCAAAACTTAGTCTAACCAGGCAAAAGTGTAAGTGGCCCACTATCCGCACATTGTTTATTTTCTGAAAGGAACAATCACACATAGTGCAATTAGAAAAGGAATGTAAAGGATCATCGCATATCCATATCTTATAACATTATGATTATACACTTCATTGCACACACAAAGCTTCAATAAATTAGGACCTTGGTCCTCTTCTTACAATCGCTTCACCAAGGCACACCTTAAGCAAATTAAGACTCTCTAAAACTAACCACTAATTGAATTCACTAAATTCTCCCCACATGGGCCATAAAAGAAATTATATTTCAGGTTAGGACCATTGGGGCTAGGCATCCAATAAGTCGACATGGTCATTCTAAATTTTGAAACACAGATGTTGACTATTAAGGGAGCTTAAATCCCTCTATCTGCCCACAGAACATAATTCCCGAGCGCTAAAGAGACCCGATTCAGAGGGGGTTAAGCTTAGGCCGAGTGACGTGTGGTACTATTTGGGGCTACCTGACCCATCTAATGCTCAATATTGGTAGCTGAATACCAAGAAGCTCAAGACTCGAACGCTCACATGGAATGATGATACTTTAATGGAAAAATCTAGGGCATCCTTCCCTATAGGTGATGGTGCAGGAAATACTAGATCCTCATACCTTTACCTTGGTCGATTCTTTGGCTGCTAGAAGGCATCACGAGTTCCTTCGGGATGTTATCCCCAATACCCATCATAAGATATCTTCTTAAGGCCAAGTTACATTTGAGAGTGTGAGGACGATTAGGTCTTTCTAGGCTTTTTTAAGTATCATACGCGAAACAACCAACACCATATTTTTTTCTTGCTTGATCACATATCATTAATCTAAAGGAGAAAATTACCTTTTATTTTTCTCTTTGTTTTATGTATGTGATCACATTTTCTTTGGTAATAATCTCTCTCCTCTCAGAAAACTAAAAAATATTTACAAAATTAAATCAAGCTGACACCATAATGGACCCAACGGGACCTCGTCGATTTAGAGGTGTTTTCGACCTCCCAACATTAGAGGGGGGAGTGCCAGGTCTTTCGCCATTTAGGCGTCAAAGACGACACACAACCACCCTTATTGGTTCATCCTTTATTGGGGCATCTTAAGTTGGAAACCCCCAAGGGTCACCCAATGCCACACCTGTGGAAGCCCCCACAAGGTCACCACACGCAACTCCTCCCATAACCCCCAGAGGGCAGAGGAGTGCCCTTCCTGGGAGTCAGCAAAAAACACATCAGGGTACGTCAAAGGGTAATATCCCCAAGGCACCTGCCATACACAACCACCCCCATATTCGTGTGTTTCCACAATACAGAATGGAACTCAATACTCAGTTACCTTTTCTAGCATCATTAAACCTCCCAGATCTATTGAAGCTAACTAATGATCACATTGCGCACAGCCCCAATTGGCCCCCATGTCCACGAAGCTCCCTTCGGACATTCCAAAATTCGAAGGGAAGCAAGCGGAAGACCCTGTAAATCATGTAGAAATTTTCCACCTATGGTTTTCATCCAATATTATTATTGATGATACTATTTGACTAAGATTGTTTCAACGCACCTTAATTGGACCTGTCGAAAAATGGTATGTGGAGCAACCTTCTCCTTTGCATGGAACCTTTAGCACCCTCGCTATTTCATTCCTCACATATTTTCAGTTACCCATCCACCATGATTCATGAATGGAGTTACTAACTCATTTTATGCAAATGCCAACTGTCCATATCTCGGACCATCTCCATGAATGGAAGCGACGTCGAAGTTTGTGTAAAGCCAACTCGATGATAGAGTTTTACTAGACCAATTTTTGAACATGCTCACAACAAATATTTCAAAATATGTGGAAAACCAAGGACCTACCTCCTAGGAGGACGCCAGTAGTAAATCCCAGCAACTCGAACTTATATACACCCAGTCAAGATACATTTACACCGTCCTACCTAGCACCCCTCCCGCAAACTTACAAAGAAATTTTAAGCGCGTCGAATATTACAGATGGATTGATCAGGTCATTGATCCAAGGTCACCTAAGTACCAGTAACCAATTCCCAGGTTACTCATATGATTATAACCAGAACATCACGCAACTTGGATACCACCAAAGTCATCCTGCACCTCTACAGAATATGACCAATAGGGTGTCGTCATACCACCATCAACAGGGAGGATTGTACCCTCCCTCGCGGAGGACCTAGTATGTAGTTAGGAACGTTGACGGAAGAGCTCCCCCCCTAGCAACCATATGCCAACTAGGGACAAGGACCCCAATATTACCCTTCCCCAGCACAAAACCCACCACCGCAAAATAATGCGCACGTGAACTTCGTGCAAACATCTCAGGCTCAGCCGCGTCAGTATTATGACCGGGAGAATCGTAGTAATCCTCCTAACATTGCAAGGAAAAATCCTAAAAATAAACAAAAGGAAGATTCTAGATAGAGGGGCAGTAAACAACAACGCCCTCTGTGATCTCAGGCTGGGGGCAACCCCAACTGAAATCAAAACCAGGAGCCAAACAACTCCCAAGGGTAGAACAAGAGGACTAGTATGTGGACAAACCATTCTTGTGCTATTTGTGGTGAGTACGGCCATTACACTCATCATTGTCCCGAACTCCCTGAGCTAAAGAAAATTCAATGTAACTGTGGACAAGGGGGAACTATACACCAAATCGCTATAGTGCAAGATCCCTTCCCCCACCAAGGAGTGGTTAGTACCCAACATCAATTACCACTCCAAAATGATTATGGAAACAACATCCATGAAATCTATATGACTGGTGAGGAAATGTTCTTTCAAATAATGAATTGAAACTATGATGCCCCCCAGACACCAACTCGTCAGGGGCCATCACAAGTGCACCTACCGCACCATTGACTATATCCAAAATTCCTATTAAACCCCTCCCAAAGATGGCTAAGGGTCCAACAAGGTGAGTGGTACACCACTCAAAAGCGGCCCATAACTACAACATCGTGGACGATTTAGCACAATCTCCCACTACCATGCCAGCTTTAGAGGTCCTACAATCTTGCCCAAAGCAACGAAAAGCCTTACTTTCCGTATTAGGTGCCGTCGACCCTGCTAATTCACGCCTAATGGATTTTGACTTAGACAAAGCCACCCCCAGGATTCCTTCTTTGGTTTCCTTTTAGATACCGGTGTTAGTCCAAAACATCACTATACACCAATGTATCATCGACGAGGGTGCATCTACAAGCATCATGTCCAAAACTGTATGGTAAAAGTTGGGATCTCCCGAACTGAAGCCATCCCATATCATGCTCAGAGCATATGATGTGCACCCTTCTGCTCCCATTGGTATCTCTCAGAATTTCCCTGTTAACTTGGCCAGAAAAATGGTACTCATAGATATTGATGTCTTAGACACTCAGCTTGAATACAATATACTCCTTGAATGGAGTTATATGTATGCCATGTCTGCCATAGCATCCTCTATTTTTCGAGTGATGATGTTCACCCATGAGGATCAAATCATCATCGTTGACCAATTGACATACCATGACAAAATACCCATGATAGCTGCCGATGTCGTTCTACCCTCTGTAGAAAAATCTACAGAGTCTCTCATGCGGTACCAAGAATATGGCCCCGGCCAATTCAAACAATCCTCGGATCATTCCTAGGTGATCCCCCTGTCATACCAAAATAAATATTTGATGTCACAAGGGCCCTGGAGTGCATGATGTTATCATCAAACACATAACCCATCTAAGAGATAGAGACTAGTAGTAATGAAACCGAGGCCACTGGAACAAATTTTCTACCCTACGCCATCTCCAAAACTCCATTCTTATACCCTCCATCTTTTTCTTGTCTTCTACTTTCTAATCTTTGAATGGTATATGATTTTGTGGGTGCCAATGCCTCTGATCTACCTTCGAGGATGATTTTTTGTTGGATCCTTTTCATTTTCGTTTCGAGTTATTTTTCATCATCAAGGATGTTGCAAAAGACATGCTTTTTCCAATGTTCGATCTTTTGTTTCAAATATTTTAATTTGAGTTGAAACATGTGCATTTTGTTTAGACCACGAATGTTAAACTCTAGCCACCCTTTTCCTAATCAATTCCACAAAAGACACATCATGGAACCAAAAGCTCTCAAAATGAAAAAGAAGATTTGGATGAGCTTCTTTCAATTCAATTTCTAGTCTAATAGGCCAATGGTCGAACCCCATCACTAGTACATTTGGGGGAAATTCCGACACTTGGTTCCGACGCTTTTGACCAAATGTCGGAAATTTCCCCAAATTTTTTCAATCCCGCCCGAAACCGTCGCTATACCGACGTTTAGAGAAAACTGTCGCAATACCAACACTTAGACAAAGTGTCGCAATTGCGACGTTTGGAGGAAGATGTCGCAATTGCGACACTATGCCCCAAAGCGTCGCTATTGTGACGGCTGCCTCCAAACGTCGCAAGTGCAACACAATGTCTAAGTGTCGCAATTGCGAAGTTCGGAGGCATCCGTCGCAATAGCGACGCTTTGTTCGCCATCGGTATAACGACACTTATATGCGCACTACATAAATATACGAGACTTATATGTGCGCTACATAAAAATGATTTTATTAAAAACTCCATTAACGTCTGATATCACGCGCGCATTTGCCCTCCGCTCTTGCAGAACAGCATTCGCCCTCAGCTCTTGCAGAACAAAATTTGCCCTTAGCATTTGCCCTCAGCTCTTGCAGAACAACATTTTCCCTCAGCATTCACCCTCAGCTCTTGCAGAACAGAATTCGCCCTTAGCATTCGCCCTGAGCTCTTGCAGAACAACATTCACCCTCAGCATTCGCCCTGAGCTCTTGCAGAACAGCATTCGCCCTCAACGTTCGCCCTCAGCTCTTGCAGAACAGCATTCGCCCTCAGCTCTTGCAAAATAGTAAGTTCTTACTGCGGCCCTTCCTCCTATAGTAGGGTTGACTCTATTTGGTTTTTTTTGGTTAATTCCATTGGTTTGTGTTAGGTTGTAGGGTTATCTCTAGATGTCTTCCAATGTTCTTTCGGATGAGTTTCAAAGAGGATGTGTAAGATGTGTTTGTGCTTGCATGAATTTGACTCCACCAGTTTCATGAAGTTTAAGTTATGGATTTTAGTTCGACAAACTCATCCATCTCAACACCCAGTAACGAATTGCCCTTGGTCTAATCTATATTGAAGGTGAAGTGAAAAATGGTAGAGAATGGGAGATCGAAAGTCATCAACTTTATCACAAGGGTATTACTCCAGATCGAAAGTGATGAGCTTTAGTTCTCCAGATTTGGGGATTTTCTGATATTTGGGAATTTTCTGATGACATACCAAAGGTCACATCCATACAACCATATCACGGTCAATGTTGAGATCATTTTCATATAGATATAGGTCACTGATATATAGGGTTAATATCATCATCACTATCCATGGAAACCAAATGGTTACAAAATCTGTGACTGTGGTTGGCTCATTTATAATTATTACCCATTTACAGTAGAGCACAGAAACACTAAATATGGCCCGAGCAGAGCCTTTACAATAGGCAATGGAATTGCAGCTGCTTCATCAATAACCAATAGCTCCACTTGAGAAAACTTTTCATAATCTTGGGGCTGGATATACTACAGAGAAAACAATTGTAGTTATCATTTGTGCTCCAATATATTAATATACTTTTTACATTGAACTGAAGAAAGGGAAACAAGCAAATGCTAGCCATCATACAATGCTTTGACATAAGAGTTTTGAGTGACATACTTGAAAAAAAGAACTCATCCACTGATATTTATAATCGTTTGAGTTATTCAAGTTAAACACAATGTCAAGAATCAAGATTCGATACCCTCTATTATCTTCATCACCCAATACAAGATTTAAATTTTTCCCAAAGAAAGGCTTATTAATTTGGGAGCCATTATTTCTCCCTGCTTTAAAAACCCTACATTTAAATGAAAACAAGCATTGCATTTCAACTACAAAAATCTATTAGTGTTAAAATGTACATGTGTGCATCACTTGTGTAGGGTATTCCTTTTCCACTTTCACATTATCCAAGAATGTGTGCATTATAGTTCATATTTTTTGTGATTTAGATTATCTTGAAAAAGGAAAGGTAAATTATTTCCCATGGAAAAAGAAGGTTTTCCATTTTTACTACTAGAAATGGTACAACAAAGTTCCATTTCTACCCGAAACTCCTATGAAACAGGAACCAAATAAAGGCCATTTCCTCAATGGACATCATTTGGCTTTGAAAATGGCCATTGCACTGTGTTGTTTCTTATATTACATCACGATAGTTTCTTAGGTCATTTCTTGTTTCTTGAGATGAAAAACAACCAAAGAAATTGTGAAGATCCTTTCAATAAATAAATGACCATTTCTCAATCATATCTCAATTATTTTTTATTTTATTCAGTGGTTGCTTACTTTTAGAGAAATTTGACACTTTTATAAGGAATATAACATAAAAACACAAAATGGGAAGGAATTGATGAGGTAGATGACCTTTAGTTGTTGTCAATTAGGAATTGATAATACACGATGCATGTTCTGTACTACAAACTAGATTCCTTCCTGCAGTTAGGACACAGAGTATTGAATCAAAGTTGTAGTTTCTAACTTCTTGTATTGGTTCATCAATGTTGAAATTCAGACATTGCATATCTTCATTGCTTCATGTTTGAATAATTTGCATCATATCGTACAATAGTGAATTAGGAATTATGATTATTATTACTTTATGGATCTGTTAAGTTACTTTTAAGTTTGCATGGTTTAGTGTGAAATTATTCTAGTGTGCCCCTAGGCCCAGGTGAAGGAATGCCGAGGACTGAGAACCCTATTTTTTAAATGGTATTGTTTCTTATACCCAAAAACCCCTCAACATCACTTCTTATTAGTTCTTAACAATAGTGTTGTAAACAATTTGAGAATTGATATAGCAAAATCTCGCACTTCTCAAGATAAAGTCCTAAAGCTAACGTGTGATACCATGTGTAATTCAATAGCCCCATTGTCACCTCACCAACCTATTTTCACTTCGGGCTAGCTCTCCTCCAACTCAAGGGGGGTTCTCCATAGTAGATGTTAGGGATCTAATGGCCCAACCAAACCAAGTCAAGAGCCCCATAACTCTCTATGTTTACTACTATCAATCAAAATATTGAACAATAGGGTCAGACATGCATCCTGAAGATAAAATTGCCAGGGTATTTTTGGGTAATTTCAAAGGGAAAGTCCCAAAACACACATAATCAAGGAATTATAACGTGATTTCAAACATTAAATATCAACAAAATCGTTTAAAGGATATTGAAAGGAAAAAGGTGATGGAAGATAGAAAGTGCCTTACTTAAATGCTCTAAGGATTTTTCAATAGTTGCTCCAAAAGCTTCACTTCAAGGCCCATCAAGATCGTCTCCAACAATGCTATACCATCAGCTTCAAAAATGTTGCTCCAAAAATGTCCTCAAGGTCTTCACAACAAGTTTACTAGAAGTTGCTCCAACAATATATTCAATAAGGTCTTCATTGTCAACTTGTCTCTTGTTTGGGTGCCTTAATTTGCAATGACATGTTTCCAGGACTGAATTCAATGCAAGGCATATTTGAAACTCTAACTTTGTCTTTCGGTGTCTTATTAGAAATTATTTCAGTTTTCATTTTGTGTTTTCAAGTTAGATATTGTTTTCAAGTTTTTACATTTATAATTTTATTGCAATGTGGCAGACTGATCAGGGCAGTACAGGAACAACCCCGAGACGGGATGATCGCGGAAAGAGGCTAGCGGAAGAACATGTAAAGTGCCAGCATTGCTCTATCTTCAGGTATAATAGTTATTTACATAATTGAAATAATATTAATTTTGTTCAAATATGCAGACACCTAGCCATGGTACGCCTGATGATTCCCTCTTTGAGGAATAGCTTTCTTCATCCCTATCTTCAGTGCTCTTGTTGCGAAAAAAGGCACGAGATGCAAGGTCGGAATTTAATACTTTGATAGACGCGCCTCAAACACTTGAAACAGAAGAGAGGATAAAAGAACTTATGAGCCAGCTAGAAACATATCAGGTAATAATCTGCATGAGATGAATTGTGATAGTTTGATTTTTAATTTTTACATTGACTAAACTAACAAAAATTTCTTTTGTATGTATCGTTTTCTGGCACTTGTTGAACCCGGTGTTGGTGGTAGTGGGACAAAAGGGCAAGAGATTGCCCAGAAATGCTCTCGTACACCTTCTACTCCTTTAGGTGCCAGCCAAGAAACACACCCTGCCCAAGCAGACACCCAGCCAACCGTTGAACGTGTTGGCAGTGATGAGGCTGATATGGCCAACTACATTATTGCGTTTCCTGGAGCTACACGTGTCAGCTCCACAGGGACCATTAATGGCACGTTGTTGGTGAACGATGAAGGTGTCCCTATAAAGCACATACAACTCCTAGGTAAATTTTAATATTTTAACTATTTCATGTACTCTATCTAAAACATATTTATCATGATTTTTATTTTTAAATTAATGATAATATCTTTTTTTCTGTGTAGGAAACAATGAGTTCTACAGGTTTTTGGAGAGCCATGTGTTGGTAATTTTTTGCCCAACCATACGCACAAGGTGGAATTCCCAGAATTCCAACCTGAAAAAAGAACTTCTAGATTATCTAGAAGCCCTTTTTGGGGTCGGCACATTTGACAGAACAACGGTGGCTCAAGTAGCCGACAAATATTTGAAATATACCAGGGACACCTATAGGACGCAATTGCAATTTAACCCTAGATACGAGTGTCCTCTCACAGTTCCAGAGAGTGAGTGGAGAGAACTCATCCATAACGGAAAAGAGAAAAGGGCAAAGAAAGAAGGAAAAATGCCAACTGGACCTGCAAGGTAAATTACAACTTTAATTCAATAGCTTTAATTTTCTCTATGTCTAAAATAAAAGTGTGCTACGTCATATCTGACTTCAATCTTTTGATGCTAGGTTACCTGACACCTCAAAGGAAACCAAAGCTAGGATTGAAAAAAATGGCCATCACAAGCTAGGCCAGGGCGGCTACTTGAAATTAGCCACAAGAATTGTAATTAAGTAGCTAAACATCTTATAATTAATTGTATCGCCTTCCAAAATTTTTGTAATCCTATCAAATATGATTAAAAATACACAATCATATGTAATGTAGGGTGATGACTTCGGAACAGAAACTATAGAGGAAGATAAAAATATTGCTTTCCATTTCGGCTATCAAGCCGTAGTTGAACGTCGCAAAAGCTTGGGGCAGGTCCCAAGATCCAGAATGCCTGATAAGGTAAAACATTAACCTTTCAATATGTTTGTTTTCATCCATAAATTTAATGTCTAACAACTTTGTTTAAATCAGGGGAGAAGCACTACCGACGAGGCAAATAACCCAGTTTTAGAGCCAGATGTAGATGATCCTCACGTGCAACCTGATCATTGTAGTGGGTACTAGGCCGAAAATGCTACTATTAGTGAAGGCCGTGATGATAATTAATTTCCACTTATAATTTTTTCTAATTATACCTTGATGGTTGTCCTTATAACGTTTTTTTTTTAAATGACAGAGAATGTTTCCCTTGAGGATCTTACCACCAGAGAGGAAGACAGGGCAACAGTCCCAACGACGACAACTAGTGCACCAGGTAAATAATCTCATTGCAATTTTTTTTATTAATATTATCGAACTAGTTAAATGATATTTAAAAACTGACAATTAAAATTTAATATTATCTGTTTTTGTAGGCGATGCCCCGTCACTGGATGAGACCAGACATCGTGACTACGCAACTAGGTCAGCGGCGACAACTGGTGCACCAAGTAAATAATATCATTGCAAATTTTTTTATTAATATTACCGAACTAGTTCAATGATATTTAAAAACTGACAATTAAAATTTAATATTATCTGTTTTTATAGGCGATGCCCCGTCATTGGATGAGACCAGACATCGTGACTACAGAACTAGGTCAGCAGTGTGGGTCGAAAGGCATGAAACAGGAGCAGAGCACAATGATATTGATGATGTAATTAGGAGCTTTAGAAATAGGAAGAAGAAAAAGAAAATTTGATAATGTAAAATATTGTATTATTATAAGACAAACGTTACCATACTTGGAACGTTTTTGCGTTATATAAAAAACTCATTTATCATACTATTTTTATGTCAAGCATTAATTGCAATGTTTCCTTGCGTACTTTTTGTTGAATTGTTTTTTATTAGTTATTGAATATATTTTTTTATGCTCATGAAAGTAAAAAATGAAATATAGATTGGGTATTGGGGAATTGAGAGTGATGTGAGGGGGGGGGAGGGGCCATAAGAGCTTCCACCTTCACGTGGTTGGCCCTGTTTAGTAGAGAATAATTTATTAGAGCGATTTAATCTTGGAGCAAACCTCCCTCGATCCAGTGTAGCAACAAAAAAGTCACTGTTGACTTAGTTGCTAGTCTTTCAGATCGTGGGAGGCTTGTTCCAAGTTCATGCGACTCCAATAAATTGTTCTTGAAACGAAGAGGAGCTTATTCAGGTATGTTTTGACATTTTCAACATATGTTCTAACATTATCATAAGAATGTATCTTAGAGTAAAAAATACTACATCAATTACTTGTATTTATTGTATAGATAATGATGGATTTTTATTGACTTGGCAGTGCAGGTACAAATCCTCTTGCATCATGAGCAATACAACTTGTCAACCAAGGTCATGTCCAAGATATTTTTGCTTGTGCGCTTGACCAGGTTCGCAATGTCACATTTTGTAAGTTCCTTTACAGTTCATAATTCAATATTAAGCTTGTTCATGATTATTATCTAGGTTTTTTGTATGTGTTTTTTTCATCTATTTGATTGTAAGCAACTCTGCATGTTTCCTGTTGTTCACTATGATTTCTCCCATTACCACTCCCAGGATGAATCCGACTTTATTGTTACTATGATTTCTCCATTTACGATTTCATAGGTTACATCATGTAAAGTTGTCAATCTCAAGTTGGTGATGAGCTTTAGTTCTCCAGATTTGGGGCTTTTCTGATATTTTCTCCCTCATGTCATTCCTGCATCACCTTGTTGTTTGAGCATGCCAATTGTATACCACTTGTACCAATTGGCACATGTCAATCTCTGAGTGGTGCCACATTTCACCTATTTTCAGTGAGAGTTTAGGGTTTCTCTAACATAGCTTCAGAAATCCGATTCAGTGCATGCTTGAATATCGTCACATAATACTCATGGTTTGGATTGATGAGCATGTTCTGAATATTGGTTGGTTGATTCATAAGAACCACCCATATAGTCATCTTGAGATATTTTAGAAGTTTTCTCGGGTTTCCTTTTTCACCGTTTCTAGTGGGTGGGATGGCGTGGGGTGATCCATCAATATTGGTGCTCTTGTAGTAGGGAATTTGTTTTTGGGGATATAAAGGAGCATTTGATGTAGATATCCCATTGGATGCATTCATACATGGGCACGAGATGTCAAGAATTTAAATTAAAAATATGCAACCTCTAGCATGGCAACCTGAAGGCCACGAGAGACACTGGTTAAAGATTGTTTTGTGCTGGCCTTAATATAGTCATGATTTCTTTCTATTATCTTAATGCAAATATATAGTCCGGTATCATTAAAATGAGGATTGTGGTTGTATTTCTCTTTGGTTGTTTCTCTCTTAATGCTCCAGAAGTTGCCAAAAGTTGCGATAGTTGTTTAGTTTGCATGTTACAACTTAAAAGTGGTTTTTAGTAATGGGAGTCATGTTTTTTAAGGTTCATACTAATATGAAGATCTTGTAATTCTATATTCAGCATAAGAGAAGATGGCCTCTACTTTGGGCGGTATGACAACAATTGCCACATCTACCTCATTGGGTAACAATGGAAAGGGGAAGAAGTTGGGTGCAATGTTTGATAATTATGGCAGACAATTGTCTTCTCTTTCATTTTTTTCACCCATTTCCTTTAATCGCTCAAGCAGAAGAGGGACTCTGAGATTACGCGACAAAGAGAAGGTAGTTAATACAAGAGCTATGGAAAATGAGTTGTACTTCAACAAGGATGGCTTAGTGACAAAAAAATTGCAGGTCAGAGAAAAAATTATGTTTAAAGGAAGGTCACCTGCACGTGAAACTTCACTGCGGTGGATCTTTCCTTGTCCACTTATGTTCGATTTTAATGTGTTATTTTAATTTTTCATGGAGGGTTGTTTTGGCATATGGTCTGGCATTCAATTGCACACTTACTGAAAGCATTGTCAATTTTTCTTACAGGCGGTGTGAACAAACTTGTTGATCTTGTTGGAGTCACCCTTGGGGCTAAGGGAAAAATGTTGTCTTCGAGAGCAAGCATGGTTCTCCGAAAATAGTTAATGATGGTGTGAAAAGTAGCTAAGGAGGTAATTTTTAGATGTGTGCTCTGGTTTTATTTTTAACGTTGTATTAGTTCCCCCTCTTAAATGTCTTAGATTTGGTAGGCATAATTTGAAAACTCAAAGGTGAAAGGAAACATATTTGTTACCCGGTGGTCTACTTGGCCTATGGACTAGCCACATTAGAGTAATGCATAAAGCTTTTCACAACAATAAAAGGAAAGGGTTATGGCTGAGTCAAATTTTATTGTTATTGACAGTGTAATGAAATGTATCTCAATGCTATGGTTTTGGCCTTTTTATTGGTTGAATTAGAGGACCCGGTTGAAAATATTGGGGCCAAGTTGGTAAGGCAAGCTGCGGCAAAGACAAATGATTTAGCTGGGGATGGAACCACAACATCTGTTGTTCTTGCACATGTTGGAATATTGAAAAATTCCCGAACAATGAATGGAGAATAAATCTCCCTTCCTCTAACACAGAGAAAATAAAAATTTCTTTGACAGGAGACAGAGTTTCAATACTTTGAAAACAAACTTCTATTCCTTTCAATAACTCAAAAAAAAACTATTACACTTCTTCCTCACTGAGAGGGATTACAAAATTATGACTGCTACAAAACGCAGTGCATAAAACCAACTCACTTTCTGTTCAAAACAAACATACTCTGTCTCTAAAACACTCTACTGTGTTTTTCACTTTCGCACTGCTGTGCATACACACTTAAAAAGTTACACTCAGTCTTTCACTTTTTACACACTGCTGTGTAATAAAAAATTTACGTACTATCTATAAAAAAAACTACCAAGATTTTTTGTCCTTTTTATTTTTATATGCCATAACATATAAAACATATTATAATAAACCCTCTTTTAAAAAAAATAAAATTAAAACTAAATTCTATGGCCTACCTTTCATTTCGCATATGATATATATATAACATATGTTTAAAACATATGTATATATTAAAGCATACATAAAATTAAACTATCAAAACATTAAAGAACCCTTTCCGTCAGACTTCAAAAGTCTGAATAGATTGAATTTCAAACCAAATTCGCATTCCAAAATGGGATGCTGACGTCTGCCTAATTTGTAACGTGAATTCTCAATCCAATGTGCCTTATAAAAAATTCGGGTCCAGTTTTCAAGTTTTCAGATTCCCTTCAATTTCATGCGATCCAATATTAATGCTCCACGTGTCCTCCTTTTGAATTTACAAAACTGGGGGGTAAATTTCTGGTTGGTGAATTGCGTTAATGCTGGTTGTTGTGTTTAAATACAATCCTGTACAGAAATATGGCTGTGGCCGTCTACAAAAAAAACTTGCAGGAATTTTAAATGCTGAATTAAATTTCTGGATGGCATGCAAGCAAACTCCAAAAAAAAATGTTGCTGCTGCATCCGTCCTTCTGCTGCAGCAGTTGAAGTTAAAATTCAACAGCACAGGGTTTAATAAGTGAGGGTGTAAAGGTAACTTTTTGTCGATAATACTGGATTAAGATCATCTATTCATTTTTTTAGGGTCTTATGGTGTTTGGTTTTTTAGTTTTGGGTTGGGCTTATTGAGTCTAAGATAGTTTTTGAGTGAAAAAATTGCTATCGGGTATTAAAAAATTTTGGTTCTTTTGTCAAAATTTATGAGCTTGTTAGGAAATACAAAACTGACAATGGTTGTATCTTAAATTTGTGGAAAATAATTTGAAATGAAACCTTTTTTTTTAGGTTGTTGTAGCAGGTGCAAACCCCGTTCAAATTACTAGGGGCATTAACAAGACAATAAAAACCCTTGTTTCAGAACTCAAAATTTTGTCAAAGGAGGTAAACGCTTGCCTTTTGAGTAGGCTGGTTTTCCTTTTTGCTGATGGTTTGGTGTATCTAATTGAATTAGTTGCCTAAGGTATTTTTGGTTGCAAACTCCTTTTCATTTTTCATACATTATTGGCCTTGTGGAATACATTTGATTGTGTGGTCTTGTTAGATCTACAACATTTGTAGTTGTTTAGTCTTATGGCCGAGGTGCACTTTTATTATGGAAATAGTTGATGCAATATTTTCATTTAATCCTTACTACAGGGTAGCATGTTGAGAAGTTTCTTGTGAAACATTTGGTATTCAAAATGACACTTGATCCTATATAACATCATGCACTTGACTTCAAAATTCATATTCAAAGTGTGCCAGACAATTCTTGCAAAATTTCAAATATTTATGTTGTTTTAAACCATTATCTTTTTCATGTATTGGATGCTGAAAATGTGAAAAAGACTTTCGTATGAAACCAACGGGTGAATAATTTCCAGCAAAACAACCACTTCCAAGACATGATTTAGAAGTAGAACATATGTACTTATGAAGCATAGAAAGATATCCTTGATGCATTGTCAATGTTTGGCTAGGGTTAATTTTGGAGAAAATAACTCCTTATTCCTAGAATAGTGATCTTCAATACAAGTAAATGCCAGAGAAGAGAGATCATCGTGTGACATAAACCTATTAACAAAAGTGAACAGGGAATGATTATTAATTATGGCATACTAAGTTGTCGGTGATTTTGACTATTTGTCTTTAACATGTAAAAATGTTAAATTCCAAACTTACATCATCATGGTTTGGCATCATGAGCTTGACTAATTGTCCACCATGCTCATAATTTCATTGTTGTATTCATATCTATAAACAACGTTTAAAATAATAATAAAAAAGTTCTATAAGAAAAATCCAGACCTCCATGCTGCTGCTCCTTGTGAGACAAAGTCAAAATTGCATTACACAATCTGACAGATAAGAATCTCCTATATCCCGGTGGTATGTATCCAAATTCTTATAATAGTGTCTTCAAGACTTATGTTGACATTTCCAATTAGATATTTAAGCAATGAAACATGGAGCCTTCTTCATTGTTGTATATGTAACAGTCTTTTATTAATATAAAGATTGATGGTTTTGTCTTTCTGAAAATGAAATGTAAAAATAATTTATTGTCGTCAATTGAAAAAAAAAAATTTAAGCTTTTCATTATGGAAGGGCGAAATAGATATATGCCCTTCCAATTGAAATTCGGACCTTCCCTTCAAATTTTATCACTGCGTGGGACCTTAACAAACAATAAAACTATTCCGTCGCGCTTTATATAAAACATATAACAAAACCTTTGTCAAAACTTCAAACGAACCCTTTAGCCATGGGTATTTCATCACGAATTGATCATTTTACCATGTACCTTCTTCTAGAGGAATATTCTTCCACTTGATTAGGTACTTCATAATGGTTATATGTCAAAGAGATACAGAATGTTTATCTATAACTTTTTGTGGTTCAAGAATCAACTTTCATTCTTCATCAAATTTTGGAAGTTCTATTTACATTGGCATATTTTTTCCCAAAACCTTTTTTAGGCAAGATACATGAAAAACCTTATGAATGCAAAAAGAAGGAAAATATAACTTCTATACCACTTGTGCAATCCTATGAATAATTATTTAGGGCCATAACATTTTTGAGCTAATTCTTTATTCTTCTTTTTCTTGAATGAAGATTGCTTATAATGCTATAATCTAAAAATACCCAATTACCCTCCTCAAACTATCTTTCACTTCAATGTTGTTCCCCTTGTTGTTTTATCATGTTTCATGTCATTTGAAGGTTTTCCATAATAATTTTCAAAGTTTCTTTAGTATTTTCCATATGTGACTCTGTTTCCTATACTTTGGACTTATCTTGCAAAAAGAATGAGATACTAGGAGTTGGATATCCATAAAGGGCCTTAAATGGGGAAATTTTAGTAGATGTGTGATAGGTAGTATCATATAACCATTCTTCCTTGACGAACCCACTTCATCCATTAAGATTGCTTTTTTAAAGAGTAACATTGTAGATAACCTTAAAAACATTTGTTAACTATTTTTGTTTGACCATTTGATTGTGTTTGATATGTAGAACTCATGGAAGCTAGTGTTTCTCCACTCATATAAAATAATTATTTCCAAAAGTTTATTGTTACTATTACTTTAGCAAAACCATGAAGACTATGAATTTCTTTCACGGACACTTCTGCCACTTGGCTTGTTGTTTATGTACTTTTAGCTCTACAAAATTTTTCTATATAAATGACCACAAAAATGTAATACTTACCTTTATATTTCAGTAACCCTGTAATAAAGTCTATTGATATATCTTCTAGTCTTTGAATATGTATGTGGAATGGTTGAAGTAACCCTAGAGATTTTACTATCTCTCTTTTATTTATTAAGCAAACCTGACCTTCTCTTACAAAATTTTGAATATCTTTCTTCATTCCTTCCAAAAATATATTTTTTGATCCTTTGAGATGTTTTAAGGAACCCTACGTCCTACCATCAGAGAGACATGGGACTCCCTTAATATTTTTTTATTCAAATATGCTTGCGTGCATAAAAATATTCTACATTTGCAACAAAGTATATCTCTCTTTCACTCCCAATGCTCCATAGAGTTCATCCCATCCTTTATAAATTTTAGTTTTTGTTTAGTACTATTGTCATTTTTCCATTATGGCAAGCTTCTTCTAGCCACTAGGAATAGAAAATGTAATTGGATATAAATTTGAGGCCTCTTCTATTTTAGAAAGAGCATCATGTACTAAATTTTCCTTACCCTTTTTGCAGATTATCTCAAAATTAAAACTTTGCATTTTTTCTCCTCATTTTGTTAATCTTCTAATGAAAATCATAGCTTCAAAAAATACTTTATGCTATCATGGTATATCTTGACTTTAAAGTACCTCCCAATGATATACTATCCCCATTTTTTATTGCATGTAATATTGCTTCCATTTATTTTTCATACGTAGATTTCACCAAATATTTTCTTTGAACTCCTTGCTTTTAAAAGCCAATGATATCCCTTATTGTGTTAATGTTACGTAAATTCCTTGTCCTAGTGCCTCACACTCTACTATGAATGTTTTACCAAAAGTAGGTGCAACCGATGTTGGTGTAGAAGACATAGCATCCATTAAAAGAGAGAATGCCAAAGTAGCCTCATCATTCCATATAAATGATATTTTCTTCAAGAGATATGTGAGTGGACTTGAAATGCATGCATAATTCTTAACAAATGATCAATAATATCATGTAATTCTAAAAAATCTTGTAAGAACCTTGATTTTCTTAGGAATAGGTCATTTTGTAATAACTTGCATCTTTTGAGGCTCCAACTTCACTCCTTCCTTTAAAACAATATGAACCAAATACTTGAATTCTTATTTCCCAAAAGAACATTTGGATATTTTTACATAAAAATGATTGTTCTCAATAATTTATATAACTTTTCCACATGTTTAGTGTGATATTCCCATGATTTATTATAAATATGTGTATTATCAAAGAAAACCAACACAAATTTTATAAGATGGGATCAAACAAAATTGTTCTTAAGTCGAGCCCGCCAGACTTCAAACGGCAATAAACCATAATTAAAACCAAATTCACGTTCCAAAATAGCTTGCTGACATTGGCCAATTTTGTGACGCGAAAACCAATTGAATTCCGCCCTAATCTTTTTCGGGTCTGAAGTTGGGCTGGCATACGGAGGGAGAGTTGTGACGCGAAATTCTTATCAAATTCGCCCTAGTATTTTTCGGGTCCGGATTTCCACTGCGCGATCGGCCCAAACAAAGATCTGCTCCAATCAATTTCTGCCATGTGTCCTCAATCAAATGTTGCCCTGTTCCCGGATGCGGGTGCATTCGATGGCGTTTAAGGCGATGGGACATGGATGTGGCAATTCCATATCAATCGCATTAAGTTTTAACGCTGTTCAATTAAGTTCCAAGGTTTTGCACATCAAATCGCATTAAGTTTTAACACTGTTCAAGATCGGACCTCCACTCTTGTTAGTGATTCCGCATGCTCCAATATGATCCGGCCTTCGACTCTCATTAATGATCAGATATTAATTATGACGGGCGTCCTTCGATTGCATTGCAGTCAGGTCGATAAAATGGAGTTTCGCTATGGTTTTTCAGACGAGCCAGTTGCTGGGTTACACTGCCTGCTCACTGTGACGAGAAGGAGGAGTGGCCAACTGAACTGCTGCTTAGACCTTGTTGCATATCTGCATTTCTCTCGGTCTGGTCTATGTTTGTCTTCCTCTGTTTCTTGGAATTCTGCTTCTCTCTCTCGTCTTGTGCCCACTGCTGAGACTACACCCATGCCTCGCCTGCGTCAAAGGATGCATTGCCGCAGGGGGAGCACTAGAGGTCAACCCCTGCGTGCTCCCTCCAGCCCCTCAACCGAGTGGTATTCCTAGTCCAGTGATTATCACGCAGGTTTCTATCCAGATACTAGAAGTGGGCGGGGTCAGGTTCTAGGATCTGGCCACCATATGGGCTCCCCTGCTCCTCATTTCCCCACCGCTTCACCTTCTCCCATGACGCGCACTGCGCTTTTTTCCTTTAATTTCTCTCTGAACTGCCCATGAATCACAGCTTCAATTACTGTGGTTTTCTGTGAGGAGGCCCAAATGGAAGAACAATGCACCCGTCTGGCGGGTCTGAGCTCAGAAAAAGCCAGCCAGCATTCGGGCCTTCAGGAGGGGAGTGGTGGCATGAATGTTGAGATAGCACCTACCGATCCTGGACCTTCCTAAGGATGGTGCCAAATCGTCGAGGAACCACCGGAGGAGTATTTTGGTTAATTTGTTTTTCTTGCTTCGCGGCCCACTTAATTGAGCTGCTTTTAGATTATATTACTGTGCTGGACCTCTGTAATATTTTTGAATTCTGTAAACGTTCAAGACTAGTTTCCCCGTATGAGGGCAGTCTTATTTTTTGATTTTTTGATGACAAATTTTCCATGATTCTGGGCAATGTTTTTGACTTCGATGTAATTTTATTCCCACTGTTAATAGATTAACTTTACTTAGAAAAAAAAATGTTGCCATTTTTCTATTTTAAACCTGTTTTTTGAAATACAGAGCCATGTTTATATGATTGTTTATAGTCGAAGCGCTGCGGGGTGGTTTATTATATTAATATTTCATGGTCGAATTATGTTCATAACAATTGGAAAAAAAAAATGTTGCCCTGTTTCTATTGTAAACCTGTTTTTTAAAATACAGAGCCATGTTTATATGGTCTACGTATTATACTCTTTCTCTATATATCTACAGGAACCTTTTTTCTATGAATAGGGTGGATGCTGTAGTGGGCTACTAATGGAAACAAGCGAGTCTAAACCTTACATGTCGGATGCAACAGATGGTTACCAATTTTGGAATCAAGCGAGCCTGATCTTACAAGCGATCCTAGGTTTCTGCAGATGGTTTTTATTTCCGAGAACAAGCGAGCCAGAAAATACAATCGACCCTTGGTTTATACATATTTTTGCTCTATCATGGATGATTTTTGTGTGAGGCGTATATCAACAGTACATGTCTCTGCACATTTCCTGTATCCGCTTTATGATACTATTTTATGTGTTGACAGGTTATCACTCTGCCTTCAAAACTAGCGATGCTGGTTTATTGATATGGTCTGATGGTATTTTTATATTTTGGACATATCACACTCCTCACATGATTAGCGTTTTTCTCTGTTCAAGGGTTTTGGGTACTTTAATTTGTATTTGGAACAATGGACGTCGGTACTCTATCTGTTGCTTTAATATTCTACATACTGCTATTTCACTTTCTTATAGATGCCTCGGGCATATTTGGATGCTTTCTCAGATTGTCGATAATCTCCATGTGGACCATTACTGGATTTTATATCATGTCCTTGTATGTGACATGGGGTATTTTTCTATCATTGTCTGGGGTGGGACTTCCACTTTTCTGGATGGATATTTGGGTTCCAATCTTCAGATGTGAAAATGTAATGACTTCATGGACTGTTTTACTTCATATAATATATTCAAAACAACGTTTTTCTCTTGTGAAAAAAAAATGATTAATGTTTATCACTCTGCCTTCAAAACTAGCGATGTTGGTTTATTGATATGGTCTGATGGTCTTTTTATATTTTGGACATATCACACTCCTCACATGATTAACATTTTTCTATGTTCAAGGATTTTGGGTACTTTAATTTGTATTTGGAACAATGGACGTTGGTACTCTATCTGTTGCTTTAATATTCTACATACTGCTATTTCACTTTCTTATAGATGCCTCGGGCATATTTGGATGCTTTCTTAGATTGTCGATAATTTCCATGTGGACCGTTACTGGGTTTTATATCATGTCCTTGTATGTGACATGGGGTATTTTTCTGTCATTGTCTGGGGTGGGAATTCCACTTTTCTGGATGGATATTTGGGTTCCAATATTCAGATGTGAAAATGTAATGACTTCATGGACTATTTTACTTCATATAGTATATTCAAAACAACGTTTTTTCTCTTGTGAAAAAAAAATGATTAATGTTTATCACTCTACCTTCAAAACTAGCGATGCTGGTTTATTGATATGGTGTGATGGTCTTTTTATATTTTGGACATATCACACTCCTCACATGATTAGCGTTTTTCTCTGTTCAAGGATTTTGGGTACTTTAATTTGTATTTGGAACAATGGACGTCGGTACTCTATCTGTTGTTTTAATATTCTACATACTGCTATTTCACTTTCTTATAGATGCCTCGGACATATTTGGATGCTTTCTCAGATTTGTCGATAATCTCCATGTGGACCGTTACTGGGTTTTATATCAAGTCCCTGTATGTGACATGGGGTATTTTTCTATCACTGTCTGGGGTGGGACTTCCACTTTTCTGGATGGATATTTGGGTTCCAATATTGAGATGTGAAAATGTAATTACTTCATGGACTGTTTTACTTCATATAATATATTCAAAACAACGTTTTTTCTCTTGTGAAAAAAAAATGATTGTTTATAGTCGAAGCGCTGCGGGGTGGTTTATTATATTAATATTTCACGGTCATTGGAACGCCCACAATTCATAACAAATATTGGAGATTTACTGTCCTGTTTTAAAGTTTCATTTTTTTTTTTTAAATTGAACCCGCCATCGGTATACCAACGCCTTGTAAGCATCGGAATTGCGACAGCTTAAAAACGTCAAAAGAGCGACAGTATAAAAACGTCGGACGAGCGACGTTCAAAACGTCAGACCACATTTCGTCGGAATTGCGATAGTTTACAAACGTCAGAAGAGCGACGTTCAAAACGTCGGACCACATTTCGTCAGAATTGCGACAGTTTTAAAACGTCGGAAGAGCGACGTCCAAAATGTCGGACCACATTGCATCGGAATTGCGACAGTTTAAAAACGTCGGAAGAGCGACATTCAAAACGTCGGACCACATTTCATCGGAATTGCGACAATTTACAAATGTAAGAAGAGTGACGTTCAAAACATCAGACCACATTTCATCGGAAGTGCGACAGTTTACAAACGTCGGAAGTGTGACGGTTTGGGAAACGTCAGAAGAGAGACGCTTGTTTGGAAGCGATGGAAAAATTGTCGGTAGGGCGACACTTTGTAAGTGCGTCGGAATTGCGACGGGATGGCAAACCACGTTTTTCCCGTCCTCGAATTGTCACTCTTGCGACGACTATGTGTCGGAATAGCAACGAATTGGCCGTCGGAAATTTGGCCAAATTTACTAGTGCATACACGGTAAAATTGAAGCTTCTACATATATGTCTCTTTGTATAATATTTTCATCATATAAAATCTATCTAACTGACATGCAATTTTTTTGTTACCTCCTCTACGATTATTCCATGTGTAGATGTCATTATTGGTATGAATGTTTATAAGGCGTAGATTTTCAATATACTCATTGAAGTCTTCTGAAACTTGGTCTAGTTGTCAAACCCTTCATTGTTTCTCCTAAATCATTCTAATGATATTGAAATCGCCTCCTACTACCCGTAAAGTTCCCTATTATTTGTTTTATGTCTTGTAGTTGTTGCAGAAAGACGTTCTTATCTTTTTTACTTGCAGGTTTGTAGACTGCCAATAAATAGAAAATGTCAAATGTTCCTACATATCTGAAGCTCCCTGTAAGATGAGTTCGTTCTGTTGACCACCATTCTTTGAAAACTATTTCTCTGGGATTCTACCATATAGCTAATACCCTAAAATTCCTTCCGCATCTAGTGACATCATTTCATAACCTTTCCAACAAAAGGATACACTTTTAGACATTTCATCCCCTGTTATTTTAGTTCTTGTAGGATAATAATAGTTGGGGTTTCTTTTCTAATTCATTCATTAAAATGTTGTTGTTTCCCTCTATTATTTAACCTTTTTATATTCCATGAAATGATCTTCATGTTGAAAAGTAAAGAAGATGGAATATCCACCATAGCATATACCTAAACTTGACTTACCTGGGATGGTTTTTTGTTTTCCTGGTATCTTTCTTCAGTTTGTTTTCTTTTTAATTGGGTTCTTTGATCAATATTTATTTCCCCTTATCCTTAAAATTCTGGAAGGCTTGGGTTATTTTTCCATTAAGTAAATCCCAACACTTTGTTTTCCATCGAAGATAAGCATTAGTGTATATTTCTCTATTCTCTAGGCTCAAATCTCCAAGGTATTTTTGTTTTTCAAGGACCCCAAAAACGTTTCTTCCTCTGAGAGTTCGACTTCCTTCTAGTTTAGTAGGGGGTCCACCTCATTGAAAGCTGGTAGGGTATAAAATAAAAATTGCTTGTGGGGTGTCTTCTTCCTCCATTTTTTCTTTTATTCCATTATGGTCTGGAGATGGTTCTGTTGACAGGGCTTCCATTCAAACATCCTCTCCTTTTTACGTGTCTTCCTCCATATCCTCTACGATAGAGAAATAAATTTTCTCCTCCAGTTTCTTGGAGATTGTCGAGCTTCGATTTTTGTTGTTTCATCTCCTAGGTTGTACTCTAGTGAACCCATAATTGGTTGTTATACCATTGACATGTTGTTCCTTCCTTCTCTAAGGAAATTATCTTATTTGATGACCATGTTCATGGTAGATTCTACATCTAAAAGTGACATGTTCATAGTCTAAGGGTCATTTCCAAACTTCTCGATGATAATCTAATTCAATGGAGTATGGTCATGGTTGACATATTTTCATATATACACATATCCTGACATATGAAAAAACATTTCCCCTCTTAGTGATCTTTAAAATCTTAACAAAATTCCTTAGCTCTTGTCCAATTCCTTCCAGGATTTTCAATATCTAGACATCCTCAGGGAATGAGTAAATCCTGGCCCATATTGATGCTTCTCTAAACTCTTCCTTATCAGGGTTGGAACAAGCTTCTGAATGCTTGATATAGAGATCATCATTACTAAAAAAATATGGTCCTTCTTCAAATATTTGGGCTTTGTCTTCAAGATTGGAAACAATGACTGTAAAAACCTTTTCGCCCTAATCTCAAATCCACCTCTCCCTTTGGTTACGATGTGTGTTGTATCCAGCATTTGAAATCCTTCTTCGTGGGCCATATCCCTATGAACTTGTAGATGAAAGCATGATCCCTCATGCATCTTTTGCGATCCTCTAATAATTTGGAAGGGATCATGAATCTATGGTTTTGGGGAACTTTTGGAATAAATTGACCTCGTAAGCTCCTTTGCCACCGATCTCCCAAGACGGGCATCTGAAAGGATTCAAAGGAACTCCCCTCCTAACCAAGTTTTCCCCCAATCTGCTAACCATTACAATCTAATATATGAGGAAAGGAAGAAAAAGTTTCAATATGCTAACCATTATAGATGATATGATTTTGTAAAGCACATTGCAAAGAACAGTAGGTCGGAAGCCTTCATACTTCTCCAAGTGGCCTACTTTTGGAACTAAAGTGAGCAATGTAGTATTGAGGGTTGGATACATCGATCCATTGCTCCTTGATTCTTCCACAAGAGGCTGAATTTACTTTCCTAAGAATCCCCAACACTTATGAAATAAATCCATTGTAAATCCATCCAGACCAGGGGATTTTTTCATAGGCATGTTCATTGTCACTATTTCAACTTCAACAAGGGAGATTGGGTGCATCAATGCCATATTTTTTTCCCGATTGATAATCTTGGGAATATGTTGGATTATTTCATTTATAGATGGTTGTTTTTCCATGCATTTCTCCATTAGAAGGCTATTAAAATTATTTACCATTTCTTTTTCTATTTCCTAGTGTTGTATTTTCCTTTCCCCTTCCTTCCCCAATATGGAAAAATTTATGTTATGATGTCATTGTTGAAGCATAGTTGTTGGGCCTCCAAAATGTCATCCAGTTTTACCTTCATTTCCATCATTTTACCCTCATTTTGTAACTTTGTAACTCCATAAGATTTCATTAAGTAACCATTTTCATCGTCACATGGGTTTATTATTATTATTTTCCAAGTCATTTATTTTAAGTATTTTTATTGAATTTGTGAATAAATATTAAGAAATTAACATGTTTTCATATATATCTAAAAGTGTTATTATTTTTGTGATATTGTAGGCCTACTTGGAGATTCTAGAAGGGTCCTATTTGGTTATCCAACCACAAATTCGAATTTCAAATTCCAACTCCTAAATATTTGTGGAATATTCATAGAGGATGTGGATCTTTAACTATGCGAGAAGAATCATGGATAAAATAATTTTGAGAGGATATATATCTTACATTTTTAGGAGATTGGTTGTAGCCACAAGATATAAATGTGGATTTAGGAGAAATCTAAGGATCTATATTTATTGTATATTTATCCTTAATTTTTTTATAAATAGGAGTCCACCCTTCATACAAAGGGTTGTCAAGTGTAGTAAGTTGTTAATTGTTAGCTAGTGGCTAGTTGATAGTTGGAGGTTCCAAGTTCTAGATGTAATTTGTAAAGTGAGGATAGAGAATTCTTGTAATATCTTGTAACTTGATTTTTATGAAATACATATTGCCACTTTGATCTCCAAGATGTGATAGTTGTTCAATGTGCTTGCTGAGGAATGGAGTTCCCCCATTAACCATAGTTTGCACATATTTGTACATATTAGTAACATAGTATAGTTATGTTATTTCATTTTTTTTCAGCAAGTGTGTTTCCATTTTATGCAAGTGTGTTTTTCCTTTCAGCAAAGTGTGATTTCATTTCAGTAGGTGTTAGTGTGATTTCAATTCAGCATTTCATTTACGTAATTGTGGTGTGAATTTAATTCAACATTTCATTTATGCAAGTGTGGTGTGATTTCAATTATGCAAGTATGGTGTGATTTTCATTTATGCAGCTATGATGTGAATTCATTTATGTAAGTGTGATTTCAATTTCAAGCAAGTGTGATTTCCTTTATGCAAATGTGATTTCAATTTCCTTATGTTTGGTTTGGATTGGATTGATTTAATTAACTTTTTAGTTAGTTTTAATTGCATTAGATTAATATATTCTAATAAATAACCACCTAGTACATATAATACATGTATACCTCGTCAGTTTACGAAACCTCGGGTTGAAAAATTCAATGACAGGGATTGGATTTAACTCGCAATTAAATCACCCAACATTTTGGTGTTGTTGTCCATCGAAGATAAGCATTAGCGTGTATTTCTCTATTCTCTAGGCTCAAATCTCCCAGGTATTTTTGTTTTTCAAGGACACCAAAAACCTTTCTTCCTCTGAGAGATCGAATTCCTTCTGGTTTAATAGGGAGGCCACCTCATCGTAAGTTGGTAGGGTATAAAAATTAAACTTTCTTGTGGGGTGTCTTCTTCCTCCATTTTTGTTTTAGTCCATTATGTTTTAGAGATGGTTTTGTTGACAGGGCTTCCATTCGAACATCCTCTCCTTTTTACGTGACTTCCTCCATATCCTCTATGATAGATAAATAAATTTTCTCCTCCAGTTTCTTAGAGATAGTCGAGCTTCGATTTTTTTTGTTTCATCTCCTGGGTTGTACACCAGTGAACCCATAATTTGTTGTTAGACCACTGAAATGTTGTTCCTTCCTTCTCTAAGGAAATTATCTTATTATATGACCATTTTCATGGTGGATTTGACATCTGAAAGTGACATGTTCATATTCTAAGGGTTGTTTCCAAAATTCTCCCTAATAATCTAATTTAATGGAGTATGGTAATGGTTGGGATATGTTCATATATACACATAGCCTGACATGTGACATGTTTTTTCCCCTCTTAGTGATCTCTGAAAGCTTAACAAAATTCCCTAGCTCTTGTCCAATTCCTTCCAGGATTTTTTATATCTAGAAATCCTCAGGGAGTGAGTAAAGCCTGACCCATACTGACGCTTCTCTAAACTATTCCTTCTCAGGGTTGAAACAAGCTTCTGAATGCTTGATATGGAGATCATCATTACTGAAAAAATATGTTCCTTCTTCAAATATTTGGGCTTTGTCTTCAATATTGGAAAAGATATATGTAAAAAACCTTTTGGCCCTAGTCTCAAATCCACCTCTCCCTTTGGTTACCAAGTGTTTTGTATCCATCGTTCCAAATCCTTCTCTTTAGGCCATATCCCTATGAACTTGTAGATGAAAGCATGATCCCTCATGCGTCTTTTGTGATCCTCCAATACTTTATAAGGGATAATGAATCTAGGGTTATGGGGAACTTTTTGAATACATTGACCTCATAAGCTCCTTTTCCACCGATCTCCCAAGACGAGCATCTAAAAGGATTCAAATGAACTCCCCTCCTAACCAAGTTTTCCTCCAATAAGAAAAAACTCGTCATTAAGTGCAATTTGGAAGGAGGGGTAACCCCCTCCCACCTTTGAATACATTGTGTCGAAACTAAAGAAACTCCTATTTGCAACTTCTCTATGGATATTTGGACTGAATTGGGGTAGAGACAATAGTTTTTCTACCCTTCTATGTTGCAGATTGTTGGCCTCTGACCCACACTCAAACCCTCACCCCCTCACCACCTCACCTTAACATTTAATTTACCATCGATAAATAAATACCTCAAAACTTTTGATGAGTGCTAATAAGGCAACAAAACTTGTGATATATGCAACGACCACAACTTACCAATCTTTGACAAAATGAAATAAAAATGGAAAATGATGAAAATTTTGACGCGTCGACCATTCAAGTATGTATTTTAAAAACTGAGAACAATGGAATATATATATGTATGGGATATATATATATATATATATATATATATATATATATATATATATATATATATATATATATATATATATATATATAGAGAGAGAGAGAGAGAGAGAGAGAGAGAGAGAGAGAGAGAGAGAGAGAGAGAGAGAGAGAGAGAGAGAGAGAGAGAGAGTAAAGGAATTACTAATAAAGTATTTTTTGTATTTTTGTGATATGGAGTTGATTTTTACTTACCAATATAGATCCATCTTAACCACAAATATAGCAAGGTGTTAACTCCCTGTAATTTGTAAGATTGGAAAGAACAAGTAGCAGAGAGAAACATCAAACCACTTTGGAGTCTAGGACCTAGCCTTCCTGGGCTCAGAGAGGGCTCTCTCTGTATTTTATGATTCACTGATTTAGATTTATGATTATATTTTCTGATTTTAGGCTAGTTATAAAGATTGGGGTTGTTTGTTTGATTGTTTGTTTGGTTGGATAGATATAATGTTGGAAGCTTAATTCATTGGGCTATGGATTCATAAAAGGTTTGAGTTGTACATCAACTTTTCAAGGGTTTTCACAGGGCAAGCTAATTATGTCAAATGGATCTCTGTGGTAAGATGAATATGAGATGGCAGAGAATTGTGAGTTCAGTAAAGCTAAAGAGAAATTAAGAATCCTTTAATTATACTTCAACATAAATGCAGAGCATACAGTCTCCAAATTTTGTATTCAGCTCTTTAGAGAAAAACATTCAAGATAACAGTTCAATGAAATTAAAGAGCGGTTAAGAATTCTTTAACTAAACTTCAAAGAAATCCTTAAGATAATAGTTTGGTAAAAATAAAGAGCATTTAAGAATTCTTTAGCTATACTTCACAAAGAAAACCTCAAGACAACAATACAGTAATACTAAAGAGCATTCATGAATTCTTTAGTTATATTTTCAGAGGAAAACATTAAGATAACAACAACAGGAAGATTTAAGGTACTCATGCAGCATATCTTAATCTAAAATTTATGTTTTACTATCAGAGAAATTGATGTACAGTATATAAAAAAAAGGGAAAACATTAACATAAAAGGGATAAAATAGTAAGGTAAAAGAAGAATTTACAGTGACAACAAAGGCAGTAAAAGGGTATACAGATAAAGATAGGTTAAAGTTAAAAGACAAATCAGAAAACAAGTCAACGCAGAAAGACAGAGCCAGATGTCAATACCACTCAACATTTGCCTCTTCTCAACCACATTGTTCACCTCTAGCTTAATTTTGATTTAATGAAAGCTACCAAAGTTAATATTACAGTCAAAGATATTTTAGCATCAGTTCAGAAGTTATTAGAAAAGTTGATTTTGCAAGCAGTTGGTCAAAGATATTTTAAAGTTAGCTCAGGAGTTAATTTGAAATTTATTATTACAATAGGTTTTTCAGAGATATTTTTGGCTTGGGCGGGCCTTGCATGGTCACAATTGTCAAAATTTCATTTACTCTATAGTAAATGCAATCTGTCACCCTAGATTAGGGCAACCACCTCAGTTGAAGTTAAATAATGCATGTATTTTCATTATCAAGGGTTGGAATTTGTTTAGATTCTGAGTTGCAAATATTATTATATTGGAGCACTAAAATAATACAAGCACTTTCACAGGATCCTTGAGCTATGTTAATGGTGATGTTATCCCTTTTATGTTAATGTTTTCCCTTTGTTTTTCCATACTGTAAATCAATTTCTCTGATAGCAAAACAGAAATTTTAGATTAAGATATGCTGCATGAGCACCTTAACTCCGCATGTTATTGTTATCTTAATGTTTTCCTCTAAAAGTATAACTAAAAAATTATTAAATGCTCTTTAGTATTACTGGACTGTTGTCTTGAGGTTTTCTTTGTGAAGTATAGCTAAAGAATTCTTAAATTCTCTTTAGTTTTACCAAACTGTTATCTTAAGGCTTTCTCTGAAGTTTGGTTAAAGAATTCTTAACTGCTCTTTAATTTCATTGCACTGTTATCTTGAATGTTTTTCTCTAAAGAGCTGAATGAAGAATTCGGAGACTGACTGCTCTGCATTTATGTTGAAGTATAGTTAAAGGATTCTTAATTTCTCTTTAGCTTTACTGAACTGACAATTTTCTGCCATCTCATATTCATCTTACCACAGAGATCCATTTGACATAGTTAGCTTGCCCTGTGAAAACCCTTGAAAATTTTATGTACAACTCAACTCTTTTATGACTCCATATCCCAATGAATTAAGCTTCCCACATTCTATCTATCCAACCAAACAAACAATAAAAAAAACAACCTCAATCTTTATAACTAGCCTAAAATCAGAAAATATAATCATAAAGCTAAATTAGTGAATCATATAATACAGAGAGAGCCCTCTCTGAGCCCAGGAAAGCTAGGTCCTAGACTCCAAAGTGGTTTGATGTTGCTCTCTGCTACTTTTTCTTTCCAATCTTACAAATTATAGGTTGCTAACATGTATGGGCTATATATATATATATACATATATATATATATATATATATATATATATATACAAAGGAATTAATAATAAAGTAAGTTTTGTATTTTTGTGATATGGAGTTGATCTTTACTTACTAGTATAGATCCATCTTAACCATGAATCTAGCAAGGGACGAGAGGGATCAAATCTCTTGAGGTGAAAACTTCTTTAGAGTGAAAAAATTGACACTGAAAGTGAGATTATTGAGGTGTTATTATACTTTTAATTAAACAAACCAAACACTTAAATATTAATTTTTCTTTTTTATTATATTCGTGTTTTATTTATTTATTTATTTAAATATATTTTTTATTTTATTTTAAAAGGGATACATGTCAAATCCAAGTTGAACACAGAAATACTTACACATCTCTCTCATACTCGATTGTAGAATGAGCCTCTTAGCGCAATAATTATAATTTTTAGTTGAGGGTTAAGTTGATGGGACACCTATGAGATTTTAAATTAGTGGACATTACATAAGGTATGCCTTAATACTGCACCTATTCCTCTGTTATCACTATAATTTTTAGTTGAGTGTTAGGCAGGTGGAACACCCACGGGGTTTCAAATTGGTGACCATTACACAAGGAGTGCCTTAATAGTGCACCCATTACTATTGCCTCAAGGTGTCCCTATGAATTTAGGTTAGGCCTTAATGCGAACCAAACTTTAGGGCGGAAATCTGAATCTGGGTTACACTTTTGTGAGAATTGCGGGTTGAAAACTTTTTTCGGAACTAGTTCGGCCGAACTATGAATTAGTTCGGCCGAACTTTTTTTTAACGTTCGGCCGAACTCTAGATTCCGTTTAGCCTGACGGCCCACTGACGGCGCGGGCAAACAGAATTTTTGCCGGGGATTCGAAAACCGGCAACTGAAGTTCGGCCGAACTTATATAAAAGTTCGGCCGAACATTGAGTTCGGCCGAACTTTTACATTTAAAATAGTTCGGCCGAACTTTTACATTTAAAATAGTTCGGCCGAACTTTTACATTTAAAATAGTTCGGCCGAACTAATTTTTATAAATAAATTGCCCGCGAAGTAATGTGGTTTATTGTTCCCGCTGTTTGGCTGTCGCTATCGCTGTAGCTGTTTCTCTGTCGTTGGTGCCTCTCTGTTTCTCGTCGCCGCGCCGGAGCTGTCGCTGTTCGTCGTCGTTGCCAAGGTCGTCCTCATCGCCGCGCTCGTCATCGTGTGTTAGAAATGCTTCTCCTCGTCGTCGTCGCCGCGCTGGTCATCGGGTACAAATTCTTCTTCTGTTTCCGTCGTTTCTACACAAAAAAATATTATTACCGTTCTATGTCTATTTTTTTCATCCAGTATTTTTTGCTGGGCACTGTATGCTGTGGTGAGCCTATGGTTTCATGAACTGGCTGATGAGGATGTAATGTAATGTTTTTTTATATTGTTATATGTTTTTTCATATTCAGAATATTCTGACATTGGATTCCAAATTTGAAGATTGGGTACTTGTTTATACTCAGGACTTAGGTGGGCCCAAAAATGATGTTATAAGCCTCTCCATCTCTGCCTATTTTTGGATTTTTTGAGCCTCCTCAAGATGAGAGACAGAAGAGAGTTTTAGTCCAATAGGGAACTACTTCAAATTCAAATTGGGATGTCTGATAACCAAGTACACACACAAATATCATCACATCACTCCTCCCTAGTCAAACTTCAAAATAAATAAGATTACTCTTCCACTCCTCTCTTTCGGAAACAGAGAAAAAAAACCTAAAATAATTAGATAACCAATATTCTCTGTATGTGCGGCTATCTTCCCCCTCAGCCGCACATGGTTTCTGTATGATGGACTGTTTTGCCAATGATTTAATATCTAAACAGCGTTTTTTCTTCTGTTGAAAAAAGGTAAACACTGAAATTCTTGAAATGAAATAAAACACACTGAAATAATAATATCTTCTTCTCCTGTTTCCGTCGTTTCTACACAAAAAAATATACTTCTTCTCCTTTTTTTTTTCCAAAGAAAAATACGAACTTTTTATATTATAAAAAGTTGCATGTACATACACAGCTCCATTGCTGTTATAACAGTTTTGTTTGCACAAAATTTATCAAAAAAGAGTGTAACTTCTCTTCCCGAGAAGAGATCATTTCACCACCGATTTGTCCTTTGCTTCTTTTGGTTTTTTTTTTCTTAATTTTTTTTTTTTTTAATTTTTTTATTTCTGTGTCCATCCTGTTTCCTGTTTTGAGCTGGATGTATCATAAGGCATCCAAAAAGAAAACATATACCTCGCTACCTTAATCCACTGTAAAGCCAAAAAATATTGTTTCAGCAGTATTTTATAGTAACAAAAAACCAAATAAGTGTATGCTGATCCACTGGTTCTATTAGAGATTTTCTGCATATGGAGGTTGGTCCGAGACGAAGCTTTCACCATTTGCTTCCTCCCTTATTCTCCAACTGTCCACAGCTTGTTCAATACCATCTTTAGAAATTTTGTCTGCCATATCATTTCGTTCTCTGTAAATATGATTAATGGACAGAATTTTTTTTTTTTTTTAATTTTTTTATTTCTGTGTCCATCCTGTTTCCTGTTTTGAGCTGGCTGTATCATAAGGAATCCAAAAAGAAAACATATACCTCGCTACCTTAATCCATTGTAAAGCCAAAAAATATTGTTTCAGCAGTATTTTATAGTAACAAAAAACCAAATAAGTGTATGCTGATCCACTGGTTCTATTAGAGATTTTCTGCATATGGAGGCTGGTCCGAGACGAAGCTTTCACCATTTGCTTCCTCCCTTATTCTCCAACTGTCCACAGCTTGTTCAATACCGTCTTTAGAAATTTTGTCTGCCATATCATTTCGTTCTCTGTAAATATGATTAATGGACAAAGAATTAAAAGACAATTTCACATTCTGAATTTCTTCAAATAGATCAGATTCTGAATTTCTTCAGATATGTAATCGGTATATAGACTGTTTTCCACTTTTAATATACTGAAAACAGTGTTTTTTTTCTCTTGAAAAAAAGATCTTGTAATATTATGTTTTTATTCACATTTATTGTTTCCACATTGCTATTGAATTAACCTTTTAATACTCTTCTTAATTGTGGACATGTGTTGGTATATTATGGTTTTAGGAGGAATTGCTTTAGCTTAGAATTGCTTTCAAGTTCAATAGATCAAATTCATTTCCAAGTCCAATAGAATAGGATTTACCTTTATGTTTGATAGAATCAAATTTCAAAAAGCTTTCATAGTATAGAATTAGAATAATTTGTTTCAAGTTTGAATTCGATGCTTTGATATATGTAGTCTTTGATAAATAACGTGTTTGTGCTCATTTAGATATTTTCATTAATTGGTTTTCTTTGAGTATTGCAATCATTTCCATAGGTTAATTTCCATTTTTGATTGAGAGTTAATTGCTTAGCATATATTGTGCAAGTGTACTTTAGAAGTATAAGAACCTGGATTGACATTTAATGCAAGTAATTTATCTCACAATTAATTTACCCATTAGGATGCTTTGACCTAGTAACTTGAGAGATGAAAAAGATATTATCACATTAACGTGAGGATCCATTTTCACAATGAACATTAGGAAAAGACAATATTCATTGCAGTTGGTAATATAGTCAACTAGTAGACTATTCAATTATTAACAAAGTTGATGAAAGAATGCAAGGAATTTAAGGTTGCATTTCAATTTTGAAAATTTTCTACAATAATTTTTGTAGGATAATTTGTTATATACAATATCATTTTCATAGTTTACTTCTATTTTTATTTTTATAATAAAAATGCTCATACCTGTAATTTCAATTATATGGTTGGTTGTATTTCACAAATTAATTTTGATTATAATATATTTGGTTATATTTTCCAAGTATATTTATTCTTGTTGGACTAGGTATTTTTAGGATCACACACACACACACACACACACACATGTTAATGCAAGTTTCCATAGTTATTTATAATTTTTATTTTAGAAAGAACCTTCAACCAAAAATACCCCTAAGGTTAGTCCCCCATGTGCCCTTTGAGACACATTAGGTCATCCCACCAATTCATGCCCCATGCTTCATGAGTTGAAGGGTATCCTTCATACCCTTCAACTATTGGTGCTTAACTATTTCTTAAGCACCCCCATTTCTCCCCACTCCATCATGTGATGTTGCCACCTCATCACGTAACAAGAGTTTAAGAACCAACGACCTCTTGTCTATTTATGTGAAACACAAACATTATACACAACATTGTCTCAATCTCCGACGATATCAAGATGTGTTGGTCACCATACATCATGCCTCAATAGTAGCACCACCACTTACACCAACCTCATATGTTGATGATTCCTCTTCCACCATTTATTATGTCACGAACTCGGTTAATTAGTATATGGCATGCCCTTGAGTGCTCTATGTTAAAGACACTCATCTCATCTATATGTGTCCTTTACTCATCAAATACCATCATCACTGCATGCATCAAGTGACATATCCCCCTCATCAAGATCCCAATCCGCCTAATTTTGGATGCTTCTCATACACTAAGTACCTTGACCATATCAATGGAATGCCCAACTCCTAGCATGGTTCCCACCACACCAACACAACTATTGGAGATTCAAACGACCTCACCACTTAGAAAATGATAAGAAATTATTTCACCCCCTTGTACTAACAATACATAGAAAGAATAACATAATCTACTTGTTATAAAAGAGTTACCCTATAGAGTTATAAAAGATGAATCAAGGGAATAAAAATGTAATTCATAAACATTTTCATATATTCCTACTAATAAATAAAATATTATTACACAACTATATGCTAGATTTAGGAGAAACAACTGATGTAATTCCTTTTAAAGTGATGAAATAATTAGGCCTTACAACAACTAGGGCATATAGAAATGTATGTGCTATGGATCCTATGAAAATCGGGATGGGTAGAGTAATTAAATGACTTTAAATTAAATTTCCTAAAGCCTATTGAAATTTCTGCTTCAAAATAAGGATGCACTCCCATTTGATTCTAGAGGATAGGTTGTAATCATGAGGCTCTTGCTCAAGAGTGGACCTTTGAAAAATCTTGTGACGTCTTGTCACAAACAAAACCATCAAACTGAAAACACATCATTTTTCTCCTTCAAAGAAAAAAAAAATTCACATCATGTGAATATGTACATGTACTCTTACATATTGGTGTACAAAACCATCAACCAAACACAAGTTGACAAAACATGCCTCTTCAAACAATTGACTCTCAAGTCAAATAATAGAGCTCATGTACTTTCAACATCTTGCTTCATCCAACATGCACCATACGTTGAATTTGCAAAGAAATTAATGAGACATCAAAATACATGCTAGGCCTTAATTGGATAAAAAATCTAACCATTTGTCAGCAAACCATTTCAATGGCGCTTATTTTTATTTCAACTATGTCGAATTTAGTTTTAAGTTATGTTTTTAATTTTGGAGAAAATAACTATTTATTTCATGTGTAATTAGATTGGTGATTTCATGTGTTAGGGTTGTGGATTCAGGCATTGAAACAACACCATTATATTTCAAATTTAAAAATGATGGTTTGAGTCCTAGGTAGCTTAGAATCCTACTTGTTTTCAAAATAAGGATGCCCTCCCATTTGATTCTCACGGATAGGTTGTAATCATGAGGCTCTCGCTAAAGAGTGGACCTTTGCAAAATCTTGTGACGTCTTGTCACAAAAAAAACCATCAAACTGAAAACACATCATTTTTCTCCTTCAAAGAAAAAAAAAATTCACATCATGTGAATATGTCCATGTACTCTTACATATTGGTGTACAAAACCATCAACTAGACACAAGTTGACAAAACATGCCTCCTTAAACAACCGAC
Source organism: Pinus albicaulis (assembly GCA_034641835.2). Taxonomy (NCBI): domain Eukaryota; kingdom Viridiplantae; phylum Streptophyta; class Pinopsida; order Pinales; family Pinaceae; genus Pinus; species Pinus albicaulis. The sequence continues at coordinate 62,681,928 of CM076581.1, read as the reverse complement.
TCTTAAGTCAAATAATAGAGCTCATGTACTTTCAACATCTTGCTTCATGCAACATGCACCATACTTTGAATTTGCAAAGAAATTAATGAGACATCAAAATACATGCTAGGCCTTAATTGGATAAGAAATCTAACCATTTGTCAGCAAACCATTTCAATGGCGCTTCTTTTTCTTTCAACTATGTTGAATTTAGTTTTAAGTTATATTTTTAATTTTGGAGAAAATAACTATTTATTTCATGTGTAATTATATTATTGATTTCATGTGTTAGGGTTGTGGATTCAGGCATTGAAACAACACCATTATATTTCAAATTTAAAAATGATGGTTGGAGTCCTAGGTAGCTTATAATCCTACTTGTTTTCAAAATAAGGATGCACTCCCATTTGATTCTCACGGATAGGTTGTAATCATGAGGCTCTCGCTGAAGAGTGGACCTTTGCAAAATCTTGTGACGTCTTGTCACAAACAAAACCATCAAAGTGAAAACACATCATTTTTCTCCTTCAAAGAAAAAAAAAATTCACATCATGTGAATATGTCCATGTACTCTTACATATTGGTGTACAAAACCATCAACTAGACACAATTTGACAAAACATGCCTGTTTAAACAACCGACTCTTAAGTCAAATAATAGAGCTCATGTACTTTCAACATCTTGCTTCATGCAACATGCACCATACTTTGAATTTGCAAAGAAATTAATGAAACATCAAAATACATGCTAGGCCTTAATTGGATAAGAAATAGATAACCATTTGTCAGCAAACCATTTCAATGGCTCTTCTTTTTCTTTCAACTATGTTGAATTTAGTTTTAAGTTATATTTTTAATTTTGGAGAAAATAACTATTTATTTCATGTGTAATTAGATTATTGATTTCATGTGTTAGGGTTGTGGATTCAGGCATTGAAACAACACCATTATATTTCAAATTTAAAAATGATGGTTTGAGTCCTAGGTAGCTTAGAATCCTACTTGTTTCAAAATAAGGATGCACTCCCATTTGATTCTCACGAATAGGTTGTAATCATGAGGCTCTCGCTCAAGAGTGGACCTTCGCAAAATCTTGTGACGTCTTGTCACAAACAAAACCATCAAACTGAAAACACGTCATTTTTCTCCTTCAAAGAAAAAAAAATTCACATCATGTGTATATGTCCATGTACTCTTACATATTGGTGTACAAAACCATCAACCAAACACAAGTTGACAAAACATGCCTTTTCAAACAACTGACTCTTAAGTCATAATAGAGCTCACATGTACAAATTTCCATATTTGTTGCATTTAAGTGTGTCTAACGTAACTCTACTTTCAACATCTTTCTTCATGCAACATGCACCATACTTTGAATTTGCAAAGACCTGAATTCTCCACCCCCCATTAAAATGACCCTACAAGTTGATTCTTTCATTTTTTTCACTCTATAAGCATCAACGTACGATTATGCATGATGGAGAATCTAGATAGCGCTTTCCCTTGTTAATATATTTAACAAGGGAAAGCGCTAGATATTCTCTATCATGCATAATCGTACGTTGGATTTGGTGATAATTGTCTCCATATTTTGGCTTTCTGACCCGCAAAACATAATTATTTTAGAAGGGAGGGAAGGAGGGATGATCACATTGACTTGCTTGATGACCTATCTATGAAGATTAACTACCTCAAGAACTATTTTTTTGCGTAGGGAAAGACACATTCCCATGTCTGAGCATGAAAACGTTCTTTGATATTGTTAATGCCTCTAGTGTTTACTTCTACAAGTTCTATAGGCAGAGTCTGTAAAGAGCCAGGTAGCCTCTGGATCTCATCTTTTATGAAAGGTGACATATCTAGTAAATGCCCCTGCAGTCAATCTCTGGAATGGATCTAAATAGAAGTTCTTCATTTTAATATCCGTAAAACACAACAACTTTAAGGTAAAATATGTACATGTTCCATTCATCATGAACACAAACCTCACAAGCCTCCTTGGCTTTGGAGCATTTTCCATGTTTTCCATAACCAAGACTCAAATAATTAGGCCCTTCTTGAAGAACATTTGGCTCAACTATGCCTTGTACATGCTTGCCTTTAAAACCCTTTACTTTCATAGCACATTTTCATCAAAAATTTTCTCAAAAGCATGTACACATTCATTTTCAGAGGAAATTGAAGGTACTCTAATATCTCTAATGTCTCTCAAAAGCACGTACACATTCATTTTCAGAGGAAATTGAAGGTAGAAACCAATCTAGCTAATTCTTCTAACTAACCTTGACTAAAATGAGCTAAATTGTACTTTGATACGAACTTTATTTAAATTGTCCACCCCACGTTAGGCACCAATGATTATAACCTTTAATGGGCTAGCACTGGTTTGTATTCATCATCTCAAAATGACCTAGTAGATGAAAAATTATCATGTTTGTAATCATCGTTTCACACCATCTACATATGACCCTTCTACACATTATATGATTGAATTTATGGTAGGTCATCTCTTCTATCTAGACCATGATTGATTGTGACATTAGGTGAATAAAGGAAATTTGATAAGGAAGGGATTAGTATAAGTTTGTCCTCCTCCACGCACTCCATATCCAGTGATGGCCTATTTTTTCTCTTCCAACATTTTATTTTGGAAATTCATTTTGGTAGTTAATTCTACTAATAGTCACAACACACTTGGAAGTCAAAGAAATTATTATATACACTACTAAACTCAATTAACATTGTTTGTTATTGGACTTTACAATAACAAACAACGTAGAGTTCATTAATGTAGTAGTGTATATGATAATTATATGTATAGTGGTGTGGCTATCGATAAATTAGCTGCTAATGAATTTCGAGAATAGAAAGTTGGAAGTGGAAAATTGAGAAATCACTAGCTATGGGGCGGATGGAGGAGGACAAGCTAGAAACTATCTTCTGCTTATAAATTGTATTTTATTCACCTGTTGTCACAATCCATTCATGGGATAGGTAGAGAGAATGACATTTCAAAAATTCATGCATATAATATGTAGAAGGGGTCATGTATGAGATGGTGTGAAGTGATGATGATGGACATGGTAAATTTTCATGTGCCAAGTCATTTTTAGATGATGATGACAAACCAATATTAGCCATTTTAAGGTTATAATCATTAACAAAAAATATGGGTAAGGAAATTCAAAGTGCCAAATTCTAAGGAAAAAGCCATATTTGCTTCTCAAAAACTTTATTTGATATATTCTTAAAAAACCAAGTACAAATTTTAGTAATCCTAGAATCATGCTTTACATAAGGTAAAATTGGGGAACTCATGACTTGTACTATAGATGAAAAAAACATTTAAACTTACCAAAAAATATATGATAAAAATTGACAAACTACATACCCTTAAGCTCAAGGGGATATAATCATTCTTGCCTTCCATATAGATAATGAAAATTATTGTTCTAAGTCTCATGTTGCTTCTCATGTTATTTTATAAACCTTGGTTGGAAAGAAAAATATGAGGGCGGAAATGTAAGAAATATAGAACATACTTGATTTAACAGCCCCAAACTGGATTTTACTTCGAGGTATTGATTTTTTGAAGTCTATTTTGTGAATGTTGACCAATATATATATATCATGGAGGATGAAAGACGAAGATCAGCCGAATCCCATATGGAGGCTCAGGGATTGGAGGATGTTCACGGTATTTAAATATAATCTTAAATCTCCATACATGTGTGTACGTATGGAATTGATTTTTTTATTAACTTTGTGAGTGAAATTAGTTGTTAATAAGTTCCATATTTTAATTTTTAGGAGGCAAGAGGAGAAGGCTTTCTACTCCATCAATGGAGCGTGGCCAAGGTTCAACCGGTCGAGGTAGCAGGGTGCCGGAAGGGGGTGATATTTATTCCCCCGAAGGCCAGCAATCAACGGCTGCTGGTTCTCAACAGGGTCACTATGGGTCTGGTTCTCAGCAGCATCATTCTGGGGCTGGTTCTCAGCAGGGTCATGTTGGAGATGATGTTAACCAACAACATCAAGGTTGCCATCAATTTCAATATTTTTTCATTAAATTTTTACAACTTTTTACACGTGTTTTTTCTAATATACGAAATTTTATATATATTGATGCAGAGGCTGAAAATGTTAGAGCCAGTGGTCAAAAAAGACGCAGGGCAGTGCGCTACATTGAAGAAGAAGGCTGTCAACCTAGCACAAATTATCCGGCTGAGATTACTGATATACCATGGGAAACGAACATGGCAGAATGCACCTTACAAAGGTGTCAAAGCCTTTATGCAAAATTGCAAAGAGATCTCCAGGATTTGTCTCTACCTGCTGAGAGTAGACAAAGCCTAGAAATAGTTACACATTCATTGAGTGAAATGGTAAAAGTGTACAAAAATTTGGGGCCAACCACTGATTCGTTTGTAGAAGTGATGAGAAAGAGAAGAGAAACAGTGATAGGTCCCGATAAATGGCAGGACATAAAAAAAAGAGTTTCAAGAGATAATGCTAAGTCAATGTTTAATTATAAGGAAGGGCTAAAAAGAAAGATGTTGAAGGTGCAGTATTTCAAGCACCCAGACAAAGCAAAATATTTGTATAGTCGACATCTTGCGGCCTTTGGAAGACTTCCATGGAACGATGAGGTTCCTCTTTATTTTGCACAAATGTTTTATGCATAATTTTTTTTGGGTATGAAACCAGACTACAATGATCTTCCTTCAGAATTTTTTGGCCCGGGGAGAGGTCGATTATATCAACGTAAGGGCGCTAAGCGAGATGTGGAGTTGCCTCGCCCTGAGCCGCCATTGGTGAGTCGACCGTCTCGAGTCGAAACCCTGCGATCAGAGATGGATGCGACTTCTCAATTAAGTCGTGAAGCAAGAGATGTTATGATCGAAAATGTTCATAGCGGATTGAGTGGAGTCGATATTGGCTTAAATCGACAAAGAGCACGTGAAAATGCACGTGCCAATTTTGTTTATCATACAGATGAAGAGATTTACAACATGAATGTTGAAGATCTCCGAATATACGCAATCAATTGTCGCAATGGTCTGCAAGACCTAATTTTTTGTGAGGAAGAGGGCACCGGAACGGTATGTGTTAGTGACCTTAGGGTTTGAAATTATATTTACATATACATGTGTACAATTTGTAATAAATACATGTGTATGTACACATGTATACATTTATTTGTATGTGTACATTAATCTAACAAAAATGTATGATTATATGTTAAAACACCATTTGCAGTTCTCGGGCATGATGCGTGATGAAAATGTTAATATTACGTTCGGGACCTCTGGCTCAAACGATGCAGCTGGGTCTGGCCATCATGATATGTTGGCACATGTATGTTAGTGTTTTTTAAGTGACTCTAAAATAAATAATTGTTGCCACACATGTACATGTATGTATATATATAATTCGATAAAAAATTTTAACAGGTACCGATTCCGTCTGATGTTTTTGGGATGCCGGTACCTTCTTCTTCTTTAGGAGATATACCTTCTACTTCATTGGGAGATGCACAAGTATGGACAATTTTTCACAAGTTCAAAATTTATGTTACCTCAAAAAGTTCCATAAAAAATTGAGATATATAGAGAGAGATCTATATTTTGAGTTATTTAAAAATTTTTGAATTTAGGTTTGTATAGAAGATTTTTTTAATCTGAGGACTTTAGCGACGGAGATAGGGACATCCACAGAATTTGAAGAAGTTGTCTTTAGCTCTTTTTTTAATATTATTGTTCAAATAAGTTTATATATATGTACACACGTGCATTTTCATTTGAAAGTTTTTAATTTATATAAATTATTTATGTATATATATATATTTATATTTAACTGTACATGTATATTGTACAGGTTACCACTAGAGATGTTTCTATGGCAGATCCTGTTCATCAAATGGAGAGGCAACCTTACGAGGTATTGCGCGATTTTTTTGTTATATTTTGTTTTTTACATGAAGCTCTAGATATATATATTCTCGTTCATTTTTAAAACTTCAAATTTTAATGTTCAAGTACATGTACATTGTGTATGTAGGTTTTCCCTTTACAAGATAGCGAGCCAATCGAGACCCGGAGGCTAGATCTTCCATTTGATGGACAAGATACACAGTAGATTTGATTTTATTTCAAAATTTAGATGGTTTTAAAATTTGTTAAACTTGATACAGTTTGATACTTGAGTGAGATTTACAATTTTTGGACATATTTTATTACAATATGTTTTTTGGACATATTTTTGGACATATGTTAAATGTTTTTGTTGGATAGTTGAATTATAATTGGCATGGCATGTGATATATAATGTTAAATGTTTTTGTTAGATAGTTGAATTATAATTCGCATGGCATGTGATATTTAATGTTAAATGTTTTTGTTAGATAGTTGAATTATAATTGGCATGGCATTTGAAGTTTTTAAAACTACATGAATGATGGAATGTGAACCTACATTTGCACATGTGGTAAATTGAAATGTTACTTGTAACAAGACAATCCCATTGATTTCATTACATTATATATGTTGATTTCTGATTTGATATAATTGCATACATATGATGGTACATTACTTGTAAAGTCATTGGATTAATAACTTGTTCATTGATTTCAGTGTTCTTTGGATGGTTTTAGTACTTTTGGCATGTGAATGTGAAGTAATGTTGTCATTGAATTACATTTGAAATTTGATATTTAATGTTAAATATTTTTGTTGGATAGTTGAATTATAATTGGCATGGCATGTGATATTTATTGTTAAATGTTTTTGTTGGATAGTTGAATTATAATTCTAATGGTATCTGAAGTTTTTAAAACTACATGAATGATAGAATGTGAACCTACATTTGCACGTGGTAAATTGAAATGTTACTTGTAACAAAACAATCTGCATTGATTTCATTATGTAGTATATGTTGATTTCTGATTTGATATAATTGCATGTATGATGGTACATTACTTGTAAAGTCATTGGATTAATAGTGTTCATTGATTTCAGTGTAAGCGCAAAAAATTATTGACAATGTAGAATGATTTTTTTGTTATAATAATTAAACCTAATAATATTGGAGAGCAAGAGAGACTTGAGGTATGGTGTTTACTACAAGAGTTTGAGCTAAATATTTAAATGGTTTATCTATATTTCATAAAATAGTTTAAGATTGATCACAAGAATTAAGAGAATGTCTCGGTCCATCATTGGTATGGTCCATCATTGGTATGGTCCATCATAGAATGATCATCCATGTCAATGACTCTTAAGTCTATCTTTCCAAACCATGACCCTACTCTCACATGTGTGCTTTTCATGACACCAGTCGTGCTACTTTTATCCTTGAGTTGACTGCCTTGAAAGCACTCAACTCTTCCTCGATGCTAGCCTTCCTCTTTCTAAGAGATGAAGCTGCCTTTCGACTTAGGAAGCTATGGGTAGCCCCCGTGTCTATCAAAGCAGAGAACTTTTTCCCATGTACGATTGTAGACATGAATCTCAAGTCCAAGGAACTTTCATCATCATTCCTCCTCCTTGTCTTGTGCCTTACTTTCGCAATCTTCTTCAACATTTCCTCTTCCAATATGTTTTTCGAACTAGCCCTTGGCTTAACAGTGCTTTTCACATATAAGCTCCATATAACAATTTGATCCTGGGCTTGCTTGAATTGGTTCAAGCTCTTTCTTTTTCGAATTCTGTCTAATTGCTCCAATACGACATATATTGACTCCTTCCAAACGAAGTGCACCAATCCTCTTAGTGTGGTCGTCTTCTTTACCAAGTGTGCCAACACATGCATTTTCTTTCTTCAAACCAATAGGTTTCGGATCAAGAAAGTCCCTCTTGATCTTATCTTCCATGTTCTTGACTTTACCTTGCAACGTGGTGCTTATTTCCTTCAAGTGAGCCCTTTCCATAAAGAGTTCCTGAAGTCTTTGTTCACCTTGTCGTATCTCCATGTCAAGCTTTTCAATTTCGGCAGTTTGTCTAGAAAGTCCATCCTTGGAATTTCTTGCGTGAAAAACCAAGTAGGTTGAACCAACTTTGGTCTAGTGCATTGGAATTCATTAAAGAATTGGTCATTGGCGCTGCTTCAAGCTAGGAGTGAGCATCGTCACCAACCTACATTGAATATTTTACACTCCCTAGGGTGAATGATGCTTTAAATTGATTGACAGTCTAAGACTTTCGAATTTTTCCGAATGCCAAATGATCTTACAAAGTTAGTATTTATAATATTCTAGTAGGTCATTCGGTGACAACTTTTACCGAAAACTTGAAACGACTTTGGCGTGTGATATTTAATTTGTTAAATGTTTTTGTTGCATTGTTGAATTATAATTGGCATGGCTTAACAGTGCTTTTCACATATCTCTTCTCATGAAGCTCCATAGAACAATTCGATCCTGGGTCTGCTTGAATTGGTTCAAGCTCTTTCCTTTTCGAATTCTGTGTAATCGCTCCAATACGACATATATTGACTCCTTCCAAACGAAGTCCACCAATCCTCTTAGTGTGGTCGTCTTAGTGGCGTGTGATATTTAATTTGTTAAATGTTTTTGTTGGATTGTTGAATTATAATTGGCATGGCATGTGAAGTTTTTAAAACTCCGGTTTTGGATGGTTTCAATCTACATTTTGCATGTGATATTTAATGAACTTTAAATGTTAAATGTTTTAATGATGCACAATATATAATCAAAAGGGCTTTAAAACTTAAAGTTTTGGATGGTTTCAATTTACAACTTAAAGTTTTGGATGGTTTCAACCTACATTTGCACATATGGTAAATTGAAATTATGTTACTTGTAACAAGACAATCCCCATTGATTTCATTGTATATGTTGATTTTTAATTTGATATAATTGCATGTGTGATGGTACATTACTTGTAAAGACATTGGATTAATAGTGTTCATTGATTTTAGTCTAAGCGCAAAAAATTATTGACAACGTAGAACGATTTTTGTGTTATAATAATTAAACCTAATAATATTGGAGAGAATCTATCTTTGGCTAGGACATCATGTAAGATGCTCGACATGATGTGACCACTTTTACTAGAAACTTGAAACAAAGAGAATCTATCTTTGGCTAGGACATCATGTAAGATGCTCGACATAAACAGTAAAATTGTACTTAAAAGCCGAGATTCGGGCAAGTGGGGACAACCACTTGTTATCTCGTCCCTTGGAGGCTAGGCCATATGGGGATAGAATCTGACTTTACAAAATAAAGTGAAATAGTTTGTACCATATGGTCGGAGAACATATACAAAAACAATTAATATACAAGAACAATTAATTTCATTCTAGAATATATATATCCAATACATATTTAACATTTTTAATCAATGCACATGTATAGAAAAACTATTTTCGGTGGAAACTAGAGCACGTGCTTGTACCCAAACAATTTGTAACATTTGCAAACCACAAATAACATAAGCAGTTCAATTTTTAGTTGAGTACTGAAAGGTTTAAAAGATAATAAATTGTTGTCCTGACACTTCACTCAAAAAAATTCTAATGGACTTCCATCCTCAATAATCCGTTCATGATCGGATTTTGACATTTTCCATTTCTTAATTTTTGATTTTTTCTTTGATTGAACTTCTATCAACTTTATGCGTGCTGCACACACCAAGTGACTATATTGACAACTTATGGAATTAGGTTCATAGTCTTCGAAGTAAACAAAGTCTCCACTTTGACGAGTTTGTTTGAAAAAATAACCTTTCGGTATAATAGACCCTTTGTCATACTGAAATCCGTGATCATTATAGTCTTGTAATAATTTCATTTTTTGTTCAGTGCAACGCATCAAATAATACTTCACATTTTCATCGTTGTCAATAGGTGCAATTACGGCAAAAACATCTCCTGCACAATAAAATAAATTTAACATTTAATTATGCATATTTAAATTTAAATTTGTAAATCTTTAAATCATTAAAAAGTAATTCAAATGTTACCTTCTCTAACAAGATCAGAAACTCGATCACCATCGGATGATATTGTAGTTTCATCGGATTCCATTTCTTCAATCATTGCAACAGACATTTTTCCCTTTGTATTTAGCTCTGTATGTTTCCAATCGTTCACATACATTTTGTTTTCACAGACGTCATTGGATTTTGTGTTGTCTATGCAAACATCACAAAAACAAGAATATTTTCTTTTATCCAATGGAAACACATTTGTGGACAATTTTGTTTGAATTGAATGCAATTTTCGAGTCCCTTTTATTGTTCCAACTTCATTTCCAATTGATCTATTTACGTCTCCGATTCCAATATGCCAGAAAAATCTTTATATGGAAAATTAGAAAAGAATTTGTAAATATGATATCAAAATACAATTAAAAATAATCATTGCATGATAAATGTACAATGTTTAAAATTAGATTACCAATATAAATTAAATTGAATGTACCTTTGCACTTCTCGTGATGGGTTAATCTCATGGCTTAGAGCATTTTTGCACCATTGAACAACTTCTTCGGCGTTTGCAAGTCGGCGTGCAAAGTGGTTCATTTGATATCTTCGAAGTACTCGTTTTATGCATGCTCCTGCACCGTCATGTTCTCCTTTTCCATGGCCAGTCTCAAAGAAATTCCAACAATGTTTAATGGAGGTTTTCTTATGAAGACGACAAAACCAAAAAAATGATCGTGCAGATTTGAATTGACCTGCGCATCCGTCTGACCATATCCAATGTTCATTGAATGTTATTCCACGATTTTTCAATGAATCATAAATTTTTCCAAAACAATGTTGTACGAAACATGTATCATGCGTACAATCGTCACTGATATAAAAATGATATTCTTTAATGATATGTCGATTTTCACTCGTGCTTTCTATATGATCGACATTTTGTTCAGCATGTCTATAGAGAATATGAACGAGCATGGAGACTTGGTCAGAGTGATAGTATTCACTCTGAATTTCTTTTTGTGGAGCAAATGTGTAGTTTTCTGCAAAATCAATCACTGACAAAATGGTTCCTGGTGGAAAAAATTCACGAGATTTTTTGAATTGCAAATCTTGCCATCGAGCTCTATGGGAATGCATGGTGTATTTGTAAATTTCTGCTTCAAACTTTCTCAAAAAGTCTATTAGAAAAATTTCGTCTTCTCGTAATTCGATTCTTTTAACACTATATGCACTTTGAATCGATGTACTGGTATATTCGTATCTCTTCCATTTCACTTTCATGTTGGAAAATGATTGATCATTTATATCAATACGATATTTGTTTTGAAATTTAGTCAAATTTCCACAATCATCGCATTTTTTACCACCAACACATTTATTTTTGTAAAATAGTTCATCGCTTTCTCTTTCACATAGAATTTGAGATATGAATTTGCGGATAGTGGAAGGAGGAGGTGAATCCTTCCATAATGTTCTACCGAAATCAAGGAATGTGTCATAATATAACTCAAATTCCACATGATAACGACAACAACAAGTGTAGCGTACGGTGATAGGTTTTACATACCATGGTTTTTGTTGAACAAAAGCACTGAGTGAAACATGAATTTGACGATTCTCTTCTTTGAACTTGTTGAATAACTCTATTTGAGTGGTTTCCAAGAGATGTTTTTCATGTTCTTCGTATTGATTTCGTGTTATTCTTCTTCGCATCACATGTCTTGCAGTGGGTGAAACACGCGAATTGCTCTTCCAATATTCATATATTATTTTTTTAACATCTTCTCCAAGTCTATCTTTGTATGGTTGCCTACAAATAGCTCTCCAACAAGCGAGTTCATCATTTACGTCTATTTGCAGTCGAAATTTTCGATGTTTGTGCAGAGTTTTTCGCGAGGTTTCCAGTGCTCGTGCCATAGATGTTAGATTCAAATGGTTCTCTTGAGTACTTGGTGAAACCATTGCTATTTGTATTCCTCTACGTATATTTGAAACCTCTTTATCTCTAGATCTCTTAATTGACTCTATAGCACTACTCATATTTTTTATCACCTCTTCTTTCATTTTTTTATCTTTGGTTGATTTTCGAATACCCAATAGTGTCATTGCTTCTTTTAATTTCCTTGATGATAGGAGACCTTTCAATATTTGAGCTTGAGCTGTCACTTGCTCAGTTTTGAAAAACATTTCCAAAATTTTATCGACACGATATCGTATAACATAGTCAGGTTTTTTATCTCCATATGTGTGAGTGTCGACATTTTCTAACATCTCATTATCGATAGTGATTTCATCTGCACATATTCGAAAAAATAGTACATATTCAATAAATAACTAAATTAATAAATATGTCAATAAATATTAGGAAAATTTTAAATATATCAATAGATCATAATATCTACATTTACATACCCGATTCAATTTCTGCTTGAGGTTGATTTTCTTCTTCAATATTTTTAGGAGTATCTCTGTCTTTTTACATTAAACAAAATATTTTTCAAACTAGTTCATCAAATAAAAATTAAGCTTCACATTCTACATTGGGAAAACTTTAAAAATATATCAATAGATCATAATATTTACATTTGCATACCTGCTTCAATTTCTGCTTGAGGTTGATTTTCTTCTTCAATATTTTGAGGAATATCTGTGTCTGTTTACATCAAACAAAATATTTTTCAAACTAGTTCATCAAATAAAAATTAAGCTTCATATTTTATATTAGGAAAATTTTAAATATATATCAATAGATCATGTAATATTTACATTTACATACTTGCTTCAATTTCCGCTTGAGGTTGATTTTCCTCTTCAATATTTGAGAGAGCTTCTAACTTTCTTTTGCGATATTGTCTCGTCTCTTCTCTACGTTCTTCAGGCTTTCTTTTTCTATCATATTTTCTCACACAAGTTCTTCGATTTCCCATGATAATAGAGTATGAGGTTCAAAAATTTTCCTTTAAAAAATTAGACAATAACTCAATTACAAACAATATCACAAAAGATTTAATTTAAAAAAATCTTTTCTAAAAAATACGTAATCACGTACATACCTCTAAGAAAAATCACACAGCCTCTAAAATGTGAAGAAAAATTTTTGTACAAAGAAGCTCAAAAGATTTATTTCAACACAAAACACTTACATACCTCCAAGAAAAATGAAGTCGCCTCCAAAAAAATGTCTTGTTCTTTAAACTCAAACTTTGAACCTCCAAGAAAAATCATGCCGCCTCCAAAAAATGTCTTCCAAAAAAAATTTTCAAACCCAGACTTTGAAGAAAAGTTTTTGAATTCAAACCAAGTTGTAGAATGAAATGAAGTGTGAAATGTGCGAAAATTGTGACTCATTTCGCGGCAATTTATATTGACGCGAAATGTGTGTTTTGTAGGGGGCTCCACAAAAATTTCCGGCCGACGGAGAATTGCACAATAGTTCGGCCGAACTTTTGATAAAAAGTTCGGCCGAACTATTAAGCCGTTAGTTTTAGCGGCCCGTAAGCGGAAAACATAGTTCGGCCGAACTGTCGCTAATAGTTCGGCCGAACTAACGCGTCACCAATTACGCAGAGCCAAGCTCTGAAAACGGTTCTGCAACTTTGGACTGATTAAACTCCATGAAAACTTGTTAATTAACTGTCGGAACCAAGACAAGCATTTTCAGAATTGAATCTACTTGCAGGAAATATAAATTTTATGAAATTTCGTAAACGTTTATTAATTTTAATTATTTTTCTAATAAAATGAGTGCAAACAATTTTTGAGGGTCATCGTGATTCGGTGAAATCAAAATTTTGTATCTCCCAAAATACATTGTAAAAAAAATTTAAAAAATTATGGAGCATTACATTGGTCCGTTGACTGTAATGGGTAGCTTTTAGATTTTTAGTTTATAACTTGTATGTTAAGAAATTTGTTGCCACACGAAACATATCAAAAATACGCAGTTTTTCGTATTGGACCAGTTCAGAAAATTCTAGTAATTATGATATGCATCCATTTGCTTTGTAAATATGACGAAACCAAAGTAGACTCTGTCTAGATTGTTGTAACACATTTTTTTTTTCAAAAACACAAATTTTCAATGAATACAACGTTGCCACATAACATGACTTCTTATGAATTCTTTGATTGTTAAGAAACACACACTCAAAGAAACGCTAAGTTGACATATCAAATCCGCATAAAAAAATTTCAAAAAATAAGTAATAGAAAGCTAACAAAATTTCTCACAACTTTTATTTTTACCGCAAAATGAAATTCTACACAGAAAAATTGTTATAGTTTGCAGAAAGTTGAAGAACCGAAAAAAATGAAAACTTTTTCTCAAAAAAGGGCAAAAAGTGTAACCCAGCTTCACATTTTCACCCTTACAATTTACAAAAATGTTATGGTTAAAACAACTTATTGATGTGTTTCTCAAAATGAATGAGATCTATAATTAATTCCTTCCTTAACATGGAGTTAACACACACACACACACACACACAGAGGTTTACAACTCAAGAGGTTTGGTCCTTCTAGATGGTTGATAGATGAGAGGTTAAGATGGATTTATGTTGATACTTAGGTTTGAAAGAGAAAGTGAGATCTAAGAAAACTTTACACTTTTATATTATGATTTTCTTATTTACAATTTAAAATAAAATTAATTAGAACTTTATGTGGAATGATTGTAAAAAAAGAAAGATAGATAATAGGATGAAAATATTTAATGTAAAATGAAATCAAATGGATAATCTCTCTCTCTCTCTCTCTCTCTCTCTCTCTCTCTCTCTCTCTATATATATATATATATATATATATATATATATATATATATCTTAACCATGGATGTAAATGATGTTTACAACTAAAGAGATTATCTCAAGTTGATATGGATTTATACGCATACTTCAGATTGAATGAGAAAATAGGATGTATGAGAACTTTATTCTTTTATATCATGATTTTATTATTTATAAACTAAAATAAAATTAAAGAGAACCTTTTGTCAAATTTTATATGGATTGTAAATGAATAAATAAGATAGATAAGATCAAATCCCATATCTGTTAAGGAACTGCTTGGTGGAAAGGTAACCAATTTGAAACCCCATAAGAAATAATATAGCCATGCTAAGGATTGGCATTGTCCAGGTTGAGTGCGATCCTCGAGTGATTTTTATGGGTAGATTGTGTGAAGCCAATCCATGTTTGGATGCCCCTTGGATAGTTTAATGCTCCCAAATGTGGCTCCTCAAACATTTGGTATTGGTAATAACACTCTAATTTTTATTTATATTTTAAGAGTAACAAGTTGTGTTATATTTATACAAACAAAGATAGTGTAATTTAAATGCTTTACATTTTATTCTGCATATTCTCAAACGAGTTAACGACATATTCTCCAAGGACTTAGCCAAAAATTGTTGAAACGGTCAAGTTGAGTTGCTAACTATGTATAGATTTACACTCTAATTGTTATTTCTATTTTAAGAGTGGCAAGTTGTGTTGTATTTATGCAAAAAAATATGGTGTAATTACACCAAAAGTGTTTTATTGTGGGCTTAGGTGAACACACTATTCACTATAGCCAATAGCGACACTCTAATTTCGTCATCCCTCTAACAAATAAAAATTTACCATGTGGCATTGACTTTTCCATCTGTCAGTGACTGAGGTAGCACCTCTAAACTCTAAATGAAATTCGTGCAGACTCATTTGTCAGCATCCTTGGCTTTTCAGGCTAGGAATTTGATGTATTATTATTCGTATTTGGGCGCAGAAGCTCTGAGATGTGCATGGATTTGATCTCCCGATTTTTGCTACCATTAGAACTCTCCTCCCTCTCAAACGAAATCAATTTCAGCAGTTTATTGCTCTTCGAATCCACTGTAGAGGAGGTGCCACCAGATTTATATGGTTGCTCCATTTCTCTAGATCTCGCTTCTACTGCTCGATCTCGTGTTTTCGGCTGCTTAATATCTTGCGTTTTGGTGTCTTTTGCATGTTGCCTTTGGATAGTGTCTTGTGGAACCTTCAATCCATTTCGGGTATGTGCTTGCCACACAAAAATAGCAAAGAGGGACAACGTTAGCCACACATTCCTCCCAATTAAAAATATTCAATCATAGTAACCGTTGGTATATGCTAAAAATTGAAGCCTTACATTTGGGAACTGAAACGCCTTCACGACTCGAACACACCACCGACGTTCCAATTTTTTCATTTCATTGGAAATCTGGTTTGGAGATACTTCTTCAGTATTAATTTCTTCGGAATTGTGGACAACATAATTTGTGAAAGTTTCTCGCTTGGAAGACTGGTTTTTTCTTTTCAGTTTCATACACATTTTGAATATGCACCACAAAGATTTCGACTTAGATACCATTTTTGTGAAAGTTGTGGCTTGGAAGATTGGTTTTTTCTTTTCTATTTCATACGCCTTTTGAAACTGGACCACAAATATTTTGATTTAGATACCAATTTTCTGGCCTCCATTCCCATGGCAGAGACGAAGCAACTACAACTGCACTTGGCACCCATGATGTTGGTCCAGTAAATGTAGCCTTTTTGGGAAAAAAAATTCTGGAACTATCTTCTAGGATTGTCCACGTAGAAGTTCTCAAAGAATATATGTTGGTAAAAATACTGAGAGGGGGGGGTGAATCAGTATTTAGAGCTGACTAAAAACATTTTACTTTTATGCCTTTAATTCTTTACTTAGATCATTGCATCAGTCATTCATCAGATATTTAATAAGCAGTAATCATGAGTAGTAACAACAGAATCAACCATCACACATGAACACCAGTATTTAAGGTGGAAACCCAATTCGGGAGAAAACCACCGCTGCTGTCATCTCAGTCTTCAATATTTATTATAAAGAAAACTTCTTACAATTTTGTGCTGGCGCAAACTTATACCAGCACGCAGGCACCAACCTGCAGAAGGCTACAACCTTCTCTCTTTCTCTAGTTACTACTGGAAGGGAGCTCCAACCCCCTGATCTCGTTTACCAGCCTTTCCTGGAAGGGAGCTTTGACCCCCTGATTTTAACACCAACTTCTACTGACAGAAAGTGTCTAATTTCATACTGAAGACTTCATCCCTCAGATCCACCAACTTTCTTCAATTTCTTCATCAGACTTGCACCAGGTCTTCATCATTTCTTTTGCAGCTCTTCCTAGAGATTCATCATTTCTATATTTAGAGATCTTGTACCTTCATCATATTCACCTATGCATCATCGATTCAAATCTATCAGAGTTCAATCATGCAGATATCTCTTAAAGATATTTATTCATTAATAACCCCTCTACATGCACACATTATACTGTAATCGTCTTCTCCTTATATAGTATTTTCCTTTATTAAAACCATGAGTAAAAAACCACTCAACTGCTAATGGTATTCATATTAAAAGTCGAACCAATCCAAATTGAAATCCCAATCTTCGTTCTTCCATGCACGAACCGTCCCAAAGGTAATCTTTATCTCCGCCAAATAATACTATAGCCAAGTTTAAGTAACATTATCGTGCCGCTGATGGTTTTCTTTCTTTTATTGGAATTTTATTTATCAAATTTGTGGAATTTGATAAATAAATATTATTCACAACCTTTGGCAATTAAATATATAATAGAACTTTATATTAATAACCAGCGCTTTTATCAAATGGCTTTTAAATAGACCTTTGGTTCCAGCCCCACATACATAATCGACGGCCCAATCAATATAATTTAAAAACTGGGGCCCATTGCTAACGATCGTTTCCATTCGATGGCGGAGAGCACATCGCTCGACTTCAGATGATCTGACGGATATTGTTCGTTGATGATGCACGGATGATAACGCGCGATGGCGCGCCGTACCTTGGGTAACCTTCGCACATCTATAGCAAATGAACACCGTCCGATGACCCCTTCCCAGATCAACAACGTTCAATAATATCGCTCGGCTTCTTTGGTCGAACATTAGTGTGCGATGGCGCGCTTTGATAGCGGTTTTCGTGGGTCCCCCTTTGCTACGTGTCAACGTTTCTATGGAATCGCTCCCCAACCAAGAAATACCGCCTATCACCAAAGGGTGGTGCGATGAAACCCGGAAACCACCTTCACTATTCACTCGGTCACGGTTCCTCTCTTCCACACAGGGTTCCGACACACTTCCTTTTGTTACATTCTACCTCTTTCCTTCCAGGTTTCGTTCATGATTCCAAAGGGTTAGTCTGTTTTCCACCGGGAGTTCAATGTCAAATGCTCTGTTTTATTTCTTCCGCGTTATAACTGATTTGCCCTCGCTCCTCATTCCTTTCTCTATGAAAGCTAGTTAGCTCCTTACTAATAGCGTAGACCCTTCCATGTGGAGCTTAAAACCATACCTTTGTTCATATCATATATCCACTGTCAACCAGTTTGGATACACTGTCGACCGTATTAACATCGGTTCCTCGAATAACATAGAGAGCATCATTAATTATCACGGATTCCATCAGGATGCATACATATGTTCACACATGAATTACCATTTACTAGAACATTCACTTATTATTTTTCTATTCGATGGCCTTTTTCTCCTACTCTGTCTCTGGACAATTCTGCTTCAATTGTGCACTCTTCTTCTGCTGCTACTTTGCTTTTCTCTTTTCATAGTTACTGTTTTAGATGCTCCTTCTTTGCCAATTCCTTTGCCATCAATGACAACATTTCCAACAATCTCCCCCTTTGGCATTGATGGCAACACTCTGCCTCTGTTTGTCTTATAAAAGCCCCTTTATTTTCTTTTCCTCCCCCTTTCACATCAATGGCAAAGGGTTGATCAGATCTTCACATTAAAAGTTGTGTGGTTAACGTTGATATTTTTGTACTGAAGAGTGCCACCACAGTACCTTGAATATAATTTAATAATTCAAGTACCTTTTGAGGTCCGGTGCCATACATATTGTGGGGCCAATACATTTTTTTGACATCAAGAACCTATGATAATACCATGCTCTCCCTGAGATCATGCTGCTTCTTCAAACATAATATTCAATGAAATAACAGAAATGACTTCATACAATGAGATCAGACTATAACAAATAATTAGAATGCCAACAATGCATCCTTTCCACATGACCAATGCTCCCCCCTTAACCTGTTCATCCAGAGATACCCAACAGCACCGCAGCTGTGCTGAAGAATGCTGACCCAGAAAAATTTGTCAGCAACTACCCATACGCGGTTTTTGTCCTTCAGGAAATCCGCGTATCCAATTTAGTATTCTGTATTTAAGTAGATATGATCTTCTGCATGGCAGAGACTATTCCCAGCTTCTGTCTGAGATATTCGAACGCTTCCCTGGGTAAAGGTTTGGTAAATATATCAGCAACTTGTTCTTTGGAGGGGACATACTCCAACTTCACCTTTTGTTCAAGCACTTGTTCTCGTAAGAAATGATACTTGATGGGAATGTGCTTGGTCTTGGAATGCATAACAGGATTCTTTGAGATACTGATGGCACTTGTGTTATCACACATAATGGATATAGGAGGTGAACATTTGATTTGAAAGTCTTGTAAGGTTTTCATCATCCAAAGAAGTTGAGTGCAACATGATGCGGCAGCCACATATTCTACTTCTACTGTAGATAAGGCAATAGAGCTTTGCTTCTTGCTGAACCAAGATACTAACCGGGGCCCCATATAGAATGCACCACCTGTTACGCAGTAATTTGTCACCGTCCCTACCATTTCCCGTCCCGCACAATGGAGGACCCATTATGTGACCTGTGAGCAATGTCAAGCCTTGAAAATACCTTCATTGCATCCCTTTCCATGAGGACAACATTTCTTCTGTTTATCATTTCCTGAGCAGACCCCTAAAAACACATGTTTTTGCATTGGCGCTGGTAGCCCGTTATGTACTCGTGCCAATGGGGGAAAATTAACACTGAGCCCACGCCAATTGGCGCTCTGTCCCAGTGTTGTACCCGCGCCACTCTGTTTATGGAAAGTTTTTTAAAAAAAAGAGGCGAAGTTTCGATTACAACAACTTCGTGGATGAGTCATCAGGAGTGGTTTCGCCTGAATAACCACGACCTTCCCCCTTTGGCCTCTTGTTTCCACCATATGGGGAACCTCCCAAAGGATAAGGCCTCCCTTCCACTATTGTAGGGATCCCAACCTCCTCCTCTCCTCTATAAATATAGCCTTCATCCATTGATGAAGGGGGCTGAAAGGTCAAGGGCCGAAAGGTCGATAGTCTTGAAGTTCTCGAAGCTTTCAGATTCCCCGAGCCCAAGTGCTCAGGCCGTAAAGAATCCCTTTCTTTTCCCTTAAGGCCCATTCAAGCGAGGAGACCATTGTTACGAGACTCTGGAGAGGTTTCCCTTTCATTGGCGAGCTATGCGAGACGTGGACGACCGGAGACCCGTTCGAAGGAAGCTGCGACGTCAGAACTTGGTTGTAACTTCTATTCGTTTATCATTTTAATAGATGACTATGATTATGGTTCCACTCCCTTTTCCATCATGTTAATGCGAGTAATATCTTTTCTGACCGATGTTTAGTTACGTATGCTGGTTCCTATGCTTGTATCTGTTCGTTTCTTCTGTGTGCAGGTGTTCATCCGCGGAGATCGCGGAAGGATTGTGATCTGCCAGGGCTGAAGGACGGGGACATCTCTTCTTCAGATCTAGCGTTGGAATCCAGGTAGGCTCTTATCTCAAGTCTTTCATTCGTAACTAGGAGCTTGCGTCATAGCATTGTTTGTTTGTTGCTAGACCCCTGCTGGGCTAGTAGGGATCGCCTCTGTCCGCAGAGGGGATTTACCTCCTCAACAAATTGGCGACTCCGCTGGGGAGCGTCCGGTTTTCCTTGACTCGTTTATGATTGTTTCGCTTTGATCGTTTCTCCTTGCTTGATGAACCTTTTGGGTTGGGTTCTTTTTGTGTTTTGGCTTTTGGTTCAGCCCCCAGAGGATCAGATCTGACCTCTGCTTTTCCGAATTTTCACCTTTTCATAGTTGGCTTGATTGGCGCGAGTTTAGCCCTGACAGTCGCGCCAGTTGGCGCAGGTTGTTAGTTTATCACTCGCGCCATCCCCTGTCTGGCGCGGATTACAGCCAGACAATCGCGCCATTTCCTGTAGGTGGTAGGGTTACCCTTGTTCGGAAGCTTCTTTTGGTCAATACTTTGCTTCTGGGTTTGTTTTAGATTCAGCTTGAAGTGGGAAGTCTGGTCTTGGTTGGGAGAAATTCTTTGTTTTTTCATTTTCAGGCAGTGGCGCTTGTTGTCAGTTAGCAGCCCGCGCCACTTGGCCATTGGCGCTAGTTTTCAAGTAAAAGTCGCGCCAAGTGGCGCTAGTTGTCAATGTACAAGTCGGGCCACTTTCAGGGTGTATGAAAATTGAGTTTTTTTTTCCTTAATCCTTCACTAGTGTGTCTTTCCCTTTGGGTCTTTCCTCTGTATGAGCATAGATTACATTGCTCATTATTTGGAATGTCTTCTTTCTATGATTGTTTGATGTAAAAGGGATGAATGCCTTGTTTTGATCTCTTGCTTTGGAAGTCCTTTTTGTGTTTGACCGCATATGTCTTGTCAACTTTTGAGGGATTTTGTCACAAAGTATTTTGAAACAAAGGTTGCATTCTTAGTGTTTGTTTGCATCCCTTTTTCCTTCATCCTTCATTAAGGAGATTTGCGTTTATTTAGTTTTCGTCTCAAAGTGTTCTTTTTGTTAAAATGCATTAGATCACATTGCATTGAAAAGTATTTTTGAGATCCATCATTGAACTTAGATTACATTGTTTAATGATTGAAAACTAGAAATCGCTTTGAGTGCATTCTCTTTTATTGAAAGTATGCATTAAGTAGATTCTCATTTCATCGAAAAATGCATTGAGTGCATTCGTATTATTTGAAAAGAAAAGGAAATTGTGCATGGATTACAATTGCATAGTTTTTGGAAAAAGAATTTTGCATAGATTACATTGCATAATTCGCTTCGTTGGATGTTTTAGAATACTTTTGGATAGTGAAAGTCATCTAGTTTGGAAAAGTTTCGTTTTCAGTTTTGCTTTTTGTTGCATCATTGTTTGAAGCTCTTCCTTTAACTAGATAGCATTCATCGAATTGAAAAGTTTTCTTTTCTCATATAGTTTTGCATTTAGGAGTCTTTTGAGACACTACATACGGTAGGGCCTGAAAATTGAAACTTAATTGAAGATCAACTGTAAAATTTATTCAATTAACCTGAGGCAGCATTGGAACTTAACAAAACATATTTAGAAGGTCTAGGCTAGAGACGTGTTCCGACGTCGTTAAACCTAGCAGCTGTCGTTCGCCTGTTGGCTTTAGACAGCACTAGTACGGACTTGCGCTCCCCGTACCGTCGCGTATATAAAGGGAGACCCCTCTAGGTTTTCAATCCTTTATCCACAGGAAGCCGAGTCTGCCTCCCTATACTCGTGATACACCGGACACAGCATTCGGAGAGACTACCTACACGTACGGGAAGTCCTTGGTCGATTTCTGTTTCATTTTTTGAAACCAAGGTGTATATTGCAGTTCACGGATATTTGGTACACCCTTTGTGCCTAGTTTTTCCTGAGTAGTCATTTGGTCTTTTCTGACTCCCTAAACTTGAAAAGACCATCAAGCGCTTGTCCTTTCACGCTTGTATCAACTCTGAAAGAGATAGAGTCATCTTTTTATCGTTTCTCGACTCTTAAAATATGAAACGGTAGAATTTCTTATTTTCCAATGTGGTAAAATCAATCGCCCACGATTACACACCCGTTTAGACATTGCTTGTTGACTGTTTGATCGTGTGTCTTAACTCGTTTTCAGCCCGTGTGTGGTTTTGAGTTTGATGGCAACTTTTTCAGAGTTCACCAACCAAGGAATCCCCTTAGAAGGGAATCCTGGTCATTTTTCTCCTTTTGGAAATGTTGGTGCTCCTTACATGGCGACGTTGTCCCTTCCCGGGTTAACTGTTGGGTTGCCTGTTTGGTTGTTCTCAACCTCTGTTGTCCCGAATGTCTCCACTATTGTTCAATCAGTACCTCCACCTGAACAACCTCATGTTGATTCCAAGGTGGACCTCTCCCCTTCTTCGCCTGTTTCTGCGTCCTCCCCTTCTACTTTGCCTGGTGAAAGCCTGGATTCGAGTAACCAGGTGGCTAAAAAGAAGAAGAAGACAAAGAAGAAGAAGTCTGATAAGCGAGAGGCTAAATGTACGGCTACTGTCCATGAGGAATCTCCTCTTGATAAACCTTCCAACCCTCCACGGAAAGTCAAGTTCCCTTGCTTGTTGTGCACGGGAGACCATCTCCTTCGAGACTGCCCTGGCATTCCCAAGGTGCTCGAAGTATGGTCCAACGGCCGCCCACCGTTGCCTTTGGCTTCCGGGAGTCAAGTTGGGGGCACGTCTTCAGCTGTTGTTGATAAGAATTCTAAGAAGCAGGGTAAGATCACCAATCCCTGTAAGTTGTGTGAAGGGCACCATGCCATTCACCTTTGTCCTTATATGGATGAAGCCAGGCAAGTCTTGGACAACCTAGTCGATTCTACACCACGCCTTCCACCTGGTTATAATCGGCTTTCTTTGAGTTCTCTGCCAACTGATCCTATGATTGGTCAAGAGTCGTCCTTGGTCGATCCCACTCCCCCAGAAATTCAAATTCACGAATCCATCCCTGACCAACCATTGGTCGTAGGATCGGTTGAGCTGGCCCCATCCACGGTGCACCAGGTCTTTTCTGTCGAGAGTGGATCTCACACTCCTCATGTCCTTCTGGTTTCTTCAGATTCGTCAGACTTGGAGAAAGATTCTCCTGTCCCTGTGCTTCAAGAAGCCGCTCCTCCGCCTCCCATGATGGAGGCTCCAGAGGATATTCCTCCCGCCTTCGAGATGGAGGTCACGGAGGGGGCTTCTGCTTCCGTAACATCAGGGGAAGACCTTCGCATTTCGATGGTAGCCCCTCCGAGTAGTTTGGTCGCTTCCTTTGATTGGAATCTATTTGCAGGATTTCGCCTTCCGTCTTATGTGCCTTTTGAGATCGGAGTACAGGCTCTTGGTCTGGTTGTACCCAGCACCATTATAGACGAAGGTGCGTCTGTTAGTATTCTGTCTTCAACTACCTGGCAAGCTTTCGGTTCACCACCGCTTGCGCCTGTTACGCAGAATCTGTTGTCATTCAATAGAAGGACGAGTCAACCGTTGGGGATCCTTCCAAGGTTACCTGTTACTTTGGGAGGCAAAACCGTCCATATGGATGTGATGGTCGTTCCAGGCCCCTTGGATTTCAATCTGCTTTTGGGGCGCGATTACACCTATGCCATGGGAGAGCTCGTCTCCTCCCTCTTTCGTGTGGCCTGTTTTCCGCATGAAGGAAGGATCGTGACCATTGATCAGCTGTCATTCTTTGGTCCTAATGTGGCAACTGGTCCGCCATCACCCCCTCCTGGTTTTTATCCACCTGTTGTCTCCGCCCCACCGCAGGTCAACTATGTGGCTACTTACCCCGTGCCTGTGCTCAGTGATGATGCCGTAGTGCATAATGTGCTGGGGGCATTGGGTCCTGACTTCCAGGATGTTTTCCTTCCATCAGGAGTGGAACTCTTGGAAGCACCGCCTTCTTGTTCATTTTGATGTAAGTCGGTTAGAGCATGGTTTCCTCCCTGGGTCAAGCTCTTTAAAAAATGAAACTGGGATCGCGGAGCACAGTTCTTTTCCTTGTGTCAAGCTCCTTAAAAAATGAAACAAGGTTGTCGGAGCACAGTTCCTTGTCTTGTGTCAAGCTCCTTAAAAAATGAAACAAGGTTGTCGGAGCAGAGTTCCTTGTCTTGTGTCAAGCTCCTTAAAAAATGAAACAAGGTCGTCGGAGCACAGTTCCTTGTCTTGTGTCAAGCTCCCTAAAAATGAAACAAGGGTGTCTGAGGATAGTTCTTTTTATGTGTCAACCTCGTTAAAATAATGAAACACGTTTTTGTTCAATTCGAGTCTTTGATCAGATCTCGTAAAATCCCAGTCGAGTCTTTCTTAGATCTCGTAACTTGAACCTTCACTCCATCTACCTTACATATGGACTGAAGCTTGGGGGCATGTACCTCGAATTGAGTCACCATGTTGGGGGCATGCTTATCTTTTCAAGCATAGTTTATGTCCGTTTCAAGCTTGTGTAAAAATGAAACCGGTTTCAAGCATAGTTTATCTTTGTTTCAAGCTTGTGTAAAAATGAAACCTTGCCCATTTTACCTCTTGTGATGGTCATTTTATCAGCCTGTTTTTACCAGATGAGCCTTGGTTTTCTCACTCCATTGTCACTATCTGCTTGGCCGATCATATGCCTTCACTTGGTTGTTTTACCCGTTCCCGAGGAACCGCTGCTATGAGTGGTCTTGTTAGCCAGCCTCTCGACCTTTATTTGTTCAGAGTAGTTCCACCATTACCGAAACCAGTTGCTACCCTTTATACCACTCGTTCCTCCAGGAGGAGTCATCTTTCAGCTCTTTTCTGACTCTCTAAATATGAAAAGATTGCCGAGGCCCTTGTCGTTTCGATCTCGTTAAAATGGACACGAATCGACATTCACCCGGTCTAAGTTTAACCCTTTTTCGGGCCGGGATGGATTGATTACGAAAAAGGAATACCCTAGCCTATTGCGACTAGGAGGTTTTCCCGGATATTGTTTTCTACCTTTTCGGATCTGGGGAACTATTGACGAAAAGGGACCTGTGGAGTTTTCTTTTCCGCCGTCTTTTCAAACTCTCTAAACATGAAAAGACGCCGAGTTCTTCCTTTGTCAGACTCGTTAAACCCTGATGACATCGGATCCAGTCGAAATGACGTTATTCGAGTCGCTCCTTCCTAGGGCTCGTTAAATGTACTAGGATGGATTCGCCCGAAGGGCGGACTTATATGACAAGCATATGGTATCCTCTTCAAGCTTGTGTAAAAATAAAGAGGTACTCACCAAAATGGTGGGGGAAAAATGGAACCATTGTCGTTGTCGTCGGCAGTATGTCGCTCTTGAACATGGCACTTGTCTGCATTCGTGTCGGGTTGGGGACATCTCATCTCGCTGCTTCACTTTGCCTCCATGGGTTTGGGTAATCTCTTTTGACCTCTCATCTGATCACTGCCTCGTCACCATGACCTCTGATCTGTTGATGTCAAATACTGCCAAATCCATTGTCGTGCCGTTTATGTGTTCAAGAGAAGTTGGCCTCTGCAAATATCAACCTTCCTCTGTTTCTCATATGATCCTGATTCACAACAAAACATTATGTTCCTCTGTCTCGTGTCGATGATGTGGGAATCATTATTGCCCACCTTCGATCAAGGTCACTTCCTGTCGACTTCAACTCATTATCCAGGAAGTTGGTCTAGAGACTCCTGATGGTACCTTGGAGCCTGCATGCCTCAATGGCAGGTTTGTCGCATTCGACGTGAGGTTTTCATCATTGGCCTCCGATCGGATGATTCTGCGGGTGTTCGACGTCAGCTCATTTATTCACACGCCGTAGATTGTACCTGTAGTACCTTGAGGACCATCTTCATTATTGGTGGTTTCTCTCGCGTCTGTTAACAGCTTTCATCATTGGCTGGTAATCAGACGATGTTCTTGCATGTTCGACATCAGCTCACACATTCACATGCTCGAACTTGTACTTGTTTGGGTCGAGATGGAGCGCAAGACCCTGGATTGTGTCTGTTGTAATCCAGGCTGCGATTGTGGATTATTATCATTATGTACATGACTCACCGATTGGATGGCTGCGACCATACCTGAGTCTATTTGTTTGATCTTAGTTGGATGGCTGCGCCCATACCCTGGATCCGGATTGTAACATACTCTGTTTCGGATGGCTGCGTCCATACCACATATATATCATGTACTTGAGATATCGCCTGTATCTTCGCGTGTGCTCTTCCGACGGCTGGCCCGCCTGAACATGTTCTCGCAGCATTTCACCCCTCTCTCTCTCTCGGGCCTCATGCTTTAGGGGCATCTGTTACACAGTAATTTGTCACCGTCCCTACCATTCCCCATCCCGCACAATGGAGGACCCATTATGTGACCTGTGAGCAATGTCAAGCCTTGAAAATACCTTCATTGCATCCCTTTCCATGAGGACAACATTTCTCCTGTTTATCATTTCCTGAACAGACCCCTAAAAAAACATGTTTTTGCATCGCGCCGTAGCCCGTTATGTACTCGCGCCAATGGGGGAAAATTAACACCGAGCTCAGCGCCAATCGGCGCTCTCCGTCCCGTTGTTGTACCCGCGCCCACTACATGGAAAGTTTTTTAAAAAAAGAGGCGAAGTTTCGATTACAACAACTTCGTGGGATGAGTATCAGGAGTGGTTTCGCTCGAATAACCACGACCTTCTCCTTGGCCTCTTGTTTCCACCTTATGGGAACCTCCCAAAGGATAAGGCCTCCCTTCCACTATTGTAGGGATCCCAACCTCCTCCTCTCCTCTATAAATATAGCCTTCATCCATTGATGAAGGCCGGAAAGGCCGAAGGGCCGAAAGGCCGATAGTCTTGGAAGGCGGCCGGCTTTGCATCTCCCTATTCCCAAGTGTCTTTGTGCTGTAAAGAATCCCTTCTTTCCCCTAAGGCCCATTCAAGCGAGGAGACCATTGTTACGAGACTCTGGAGAGGTTTCCCTTTCCTTGGCGAGCTTTGCGAGACGTGGACAACCGGAGACCCGTTCAAAGGAAGCTGCGACGTCAGAACTTGGTTGTAACTTCTATTCGTTTATCACTTTAATAGATGACTATGATTATGGTTCCACTCCTTTTTCTATCATGTTAATGCGAGTAATATCTTTTCTGACCGATGTTTAGTTACGTATGCCGGTTCCTATGCATGTATCTGTTCGTTTCTTCTGTGTGCAGGTGTTCATCCACGGAGATCGTGGAAGGATTGTGATCTGCCAGGGCTGAAGGACGGGGACATCTTCTTCTTCAGATCTAGCGTTGGAATCCAGGTAGGCTCTTACCCCAAGTCTTTCATTCGTAACTAGGAGCTTGCGTCATAGCATTGTTTGTTTGTTGCTAGACCCCTGCTGGGCTAGTAGGGATCGCCTCTGTCCGCAGAGGGGATTTACCTCCTCAACACCACCACTAATGCTTTTCCGATCATCAACATTTCCAGCCCAATCTGCATCAATGTATGCATGAAGAGTAAGATCAGCATTCTTTGGATACCATAGTCCAAATTCTTGAGTTCCTTGCAAATATTTGAATATTCTTTTCACAGCCTGAAGGTGAGACTCTTTTGGATTAGCTTGGAATCGTCCAACAATCCCAACTGCATGCATAATGTCTGGTCTTGTCCCAGTGAGATAAAGTAGACTTCCTATCATAGATCTATATTCTGGTTGATTCACCGTGGGGGAATCATCATTATAACTGAGATTACATCCGGTTATCATTGGTGTACTTACAGGTTTGCAATCTTCCATGCCATACTTCTTCAATATTTGCTTAATATATTTTGCTTGTGATAAGAATATGCCATCTATTGCTTGTTGCACTTGCAAGCCAAGAAAGAATGTTAGTTCCCCAAGTAAAGACATTTCAAATTCTTGCTGCATATCAGAAGCAAATTTCTGACTCATAGACTCTTCATTACTTCCAAAAATGATATCATCAACATATACAACCATAATTAATAGTTTGTCATTTTCAGTTTTTGTGTATAAGTTGCTATCAGCAAACCCCTTTTAAAATCCTTGTTGATGAAGATATTTGTCAAGATGATAGTACCATGCTCTTAGAGCTTGTTTGAGACCATATAGAGCCTTTCTAAGTCTACAAACAAGTTTTTCATCATTTCCCAAAATGAATCCTTCTGGTTCTTCTATATAAACTTCTTCTTCTAGATCACCATTGAGAAAAGCAGATTTAACATCCATTTGATAAACTTTGATTTGTTGGAAGCTTGAAAAATCAAGAAACATTCTTATGGCTTCAAGTCTGGCTACAGGAGCAAAAGTTTCTTTAAAGTCTATACCTTCTTTTTGAGCATACCCCTTGCAAACAAGTCTAGCTTTATTTCTTATAACATCCCCATTCTCATTTAACTTGTTTTTGAATATCCATTTAGTTCCAATGACATTTTTGTCATGGGGTCTTGGTACTAATTCCCAAGTGTGATTCTTTTCAATTTGATCAAGCTCTTCATTCATGGCTTGAATCCAACATTCATCTTTGCTAGCTTGACTGACACTGTGAGGTTCAATAGTGGACAGAAATGCCAGATTGCTAGAAGATCCTACAAGAGTCCTTCTTGTTTGTACACTTGATCCCTTTTCTCCCAAAATTTGAGATTCTGGATGATTCTTTTGAACATATCTGGATGGAGCTTTTTCAGATAAATCATCTTCAGGTTCTTCATTGGGTTCATTGTCTATATCATTGCTATTTGATGTAGAAGGACATATGTCACCATCGTCTTCATTTGTTGTTTGTTTTTCTTCTTTTTGGGCTGCAGGAGACTCATCAATAACAACATCAATACATTCAACAATCTTCCGAAGTCTTTTATTGTAACATTTATATGCTCTACTCCTAGAGGAGTAACCAAGAAGTATTCCTTCATCTTCTCTGGGTTCAAACTTGCCAAGTTTTTCATCATTATTTTTGATAAAGCATTTGCTTCCAAAAATTCTAAAATGCTTTACAGTGGGAGGATTACCATACCAGAGTTCATATGGAGTTTTATCACTATTTACACGAACATGTGCCTTGTTGAGAATGTTTACTGCTGTATGTGCTGCTTCTCCCCAAAATGTGTCAGGTATTCCGGAATCATCAAGCATGGCTCTAGCTATTTGTTGAACTGTTCTATTCATTCTTTCTGCAACACCATTTTGTTGTGGAGTGCCAGCTACATAAAATTGTCTTTTTATGCCATGTTGTTCACAGAATTCAAGGAATTTATCTGATGTATATTCTCCTCCTCGATCAGATCTGAGACACTTGATTTTTAGATCTAATTCATTCTCAACTAGTGCTTTGAAGATCTGAAATTTCTCAAATGCTTTATCTTTGTGTTTAAGCAGCCCAATCCAACACATTCTAGAGAAATCATCAATAAATAAGATATAGTATTGTTCACCACGTGGTGAATTTTTCCTCACAGGTCCACATATGTCAGTATGAATGAGTTCAAGAGGCTTACTTGATGATCCTTCCTTGGCATTAAATTGTACTTTGGTTTACTTACCGAATTGGCAAGATTTGCATATGACATTTTCAGGTAGAGTAATATTGGGAAGATCACGAACAACTTTAAGTCTGCTTGATTTGTTGATTTGAGAGAAGCTCAGATGCCCCAACCTTCTATGCCATAGCCAGTTTTCTGAATATTTACTCAAGTAACATTGTTCTTTGTAGTTCTTCAATACATACAGGTTGCTTGGAGTTCTTTTTCCTTTTATAATTGTTTTACCTGTATCAAAATCACGTACCACACATTCTTTTGAACTAAAGACAACTTCAGTTTCTTGATCACACATTTGACTTACACTTAACAGGTTATGCTTTAATCCATCCACATACATGACATTATTAGCTTTCACCTTTTCTTTTAGAAAAACAAATCCTTTTCCCTTAATGACAGCAGGAGTATCATTTCCAAATGTAACATTCTTCTCTTTTTCTAGAGCACTATATGCAAGAAGTTTGTTTTTGTCACCTGTCATGTGTTTAGAGCATCCACTATCAATGTACCATTGATTTTCTTCACCTTTTGCAAATAAGGCTATGCCACAATTTTCAACCTGTAATTCCTTCTTTTTCCACACTTTGGAGCTTGAAGGACATTGCTCTTTTGGCTAGATTTTGCTTTTGCATTCAGATTCTTCATGGCCAAAGTTATTGCAATACGCACATTCAACTTCATTTTGAAGAGGAGAAAATTTGTTATATGTATTCTTCTTTGTTCCAATATCAATCCTTTTCTTTCTTTCTTCTCTTGTCATGATGGTTTTATATGCAACACATTGAGCAGCTTTATGACCAAAATTGTGACATGAGAAACATTGTCCATTGAAGAAGAAATTTCTGCGATCATGAAATCTTCTACTCGAATTTACCTGTTAATTGGAGTTTCTTTGAAATGTATTCCTGTTAGTGTTCTTTGAATTGAAATGGTCATGATTTACCTGTAAAGATTCTTTATTCCCTTGTTGAGTGGCAGAATGTTGTATGCTGGCTGTAGCTGCTTTTAGATAATTTGGTGTTGAAGCCTGAGAAGATTCTCCGATATATCCAAGACCTGTCTTTATAAGAGGAGAACGTTGTACCTTGATAATCTCATCTAAGGTTTCAGATCCTTTAGCAAATCTAAGATTCAAAATCTTCATTTTCTCAATTTCTTTTCTTAGACTTACTATTTCACATTCTAATTTCTCATTGTGTTTCTCCTTTCCTTCAAGCTGATTTTTCAGAGTTTCTATGGATATTTTGCTTTCTTCTAAGCATATTTTAGTTTCTTCTAAGCATATCTTGAGTTGATTGAATTCATCAAGAAAATCATTATCCTCCAAAGCATCCATAAAGGTATCTTTTTCTTCTTTAGATTCTTTTTCAAATGCCATGAGAAGTCTAAGATCTTGTTCACATTCTTCCTCACTGTCTAATAACCCATCACTGTCTTCATGAGTATAGTAATTTTTTCTAGTGCTAAACCGATTCTTATTCCTTCTTGCTACTTCCTTTCCTTTTTCATGTGTTTCTTTGTGAGGACACTTAGCAACATAATGACCAACTCTTCCACAAGCAAAACATTTGAAAGGAAGCTTACCTCTAAACCGTCCTGTACCAAGTTGGAGTTTCTTTACAAAATTTTCCTCATCTTCTTCTAAGATATACCCTAATCCTTCTGTTTCTTTTACTTCTTTCCCTTTTGTAGAAGCTCTAAAGATGGCTTATTTGACTTTAGATGGTCCTCCTCTTCTCATTTCATATGCATTTAGTATGCCATGAAGTTGCACCATAGTAAGATTTTGAAGATCTTGTTTTTCTTCAAGAGCAACAACTTTTGACTCAAATTTTGTCGTTAGTGATCTTAAAAATTTCTCAACCAAAGTAGATTCGGTTATTGTTTCTCCCAGATTTCTCATACGATTTACAATATCATCAAGTCATAAAAATAAATTAGCAATGCTCTCCTCATTATGCATTTTTAGGTTCTCATATTGAATTCTGAGAGTTTGGAGTTTAGCACTTTTTACCTTTGCATCACCTTCATAACTTAGAATGATTTTGTCCCATATTGCCTTTGTTGTATTCAGCTGCATAACTTTGACAAATTCTGATTCAGTTAGACTTCCCAATAGAGCATTGATCGCTTTTTCATTCGTTTCATAATTCTTTCTTTCTGTTGGATCTATTGGTACTGTAGCTAGATATTGATACCCTCCTTCAACTATAGCCCATACATCTGCTCCCAGAGACTGAATATAGGATCTCATCCTTGTTTTCCAGAAGATTAAGTTGTTTCCGTTGAAGAGCGGAGGCCTAATAGATGTTGTTCCTTCTTGATTGGTCATCTTGATTGATCTTCCTTCTAGCGGCTAAGCTTTTTCAGAAGGACCTGCTCTGATACCAATTGCTGGGAAAAACACTGAGAGGGGGGGGTGAATCAGTATTTAGAGCTGACTAATTTTTTTTTACTTTTATGCCTTTAATTCTTTACTTAGATCATTGCATCATTGATTCATTAGATATTTAATAAGCAGTAATCATGAGCAGTAACAACAGAATCAACCATCACACATAAGCAACACACATGAACACCAGTATTTAAGGTGGAAACCCAATTCGGGAGAAAACCACCGCTACTGTCGTCTCAGTCTTCAATATTTATTATAAAGAAAACTTCTTACAATTTTGTGCTGACGCAAACTTATACCATCACGCAGGCACCAACCTGCAGAATGCTACAACCTTCTCTCATTCTCCAGTTACTACTGGAAGGGAGCTCCAACCCCCTGATCTCGTTTACCAGCCTTTCCTGGAAGGGAGCTTTGACCCCCTGATTTTAACACCAGCTTCTACTGATAGAAAGTGTCCAATTTCATACTGAAGACTTCAACCCTCAGATCCACCAAATTTCTTCAATTTCTTCATCGGACTTGCGCCAGGTCTTCATCATTTCTTTTGTAACTCTTCCTAGAGATTCATCATTTCTAGATTTAGAGATCTTGTACCTTCATCATATTCACCGGTGCATCATCGATTCAGATCTATCAGAGTTCAATCATGCAGATATCTCTTAAAGAGATTTATTCATTAATAACCCCTCTACATGCACACATTGTACTGTAATAGTCTTCTCCTTATATAGTATTTGCCTTTATTGAAACCATGAGTAAAAAACCACTCAACCGCTAATGGTATTCATATTAAAAGTCGAACCAATCCAAATTGAAATCCCAATCTTCGTTCTTCCATGCACGAATCGTCCTAAAGGTAATCTTTATCTCCGCCAAATAATACTATAGCCAAGGTTAAGTAACATTATCGTGCCGCTGATGGTTTTCTTTCTTTTATTGGAATTTTATTTATCAAATTCGTGGAATTTGATAAATAAATATTATTCACAACCTTTGGCAATTAAATATATAATAGAAATTTATATTAATAACCAGGGCTTTTATCAAATGGCTTTTAA
Organism: Pinus albicaulis; assembly: GCA_034641835.2. Classification (NCBI taxonomy): domain Eukaryota; kingdom Viridiplantae; phylum Streptophyta; class Pinopsida; order Pinales; family Pinaceae; genus Pinus; species Pinus albicaulis. The sequence continues at coordinate 62,648,340 of CM076581.1, read as the reverse complement.
ATAGACCTTTGGTTCCGGCCCCACATACATAATCGACGGCCCAATCAATATAATTTAAAAACTGGGGCCCATTGCTAACGATTGTTTCCATCTGACGGCGAAGAGCACATCGCTCGGCTTCAGATGATTCGACGGATATCGTTCGTTTATGATGCATAGATGATAACGCGTGATGGCGCACCGTACCTTGGGTAACCTTCGCGCATCTATAGAAAATGAACACCGTCCGATGACCCCTTCCCAAATCAACGGCATTCAATAATATCTCTCGGCTTCTTTGGTCGAACATTAACGTGCGATGGCGCACTTTGATAGCGGTTTTCATGGGTCCCCCTTTGCTACGTGTCAACGTTTCTATAGAATCACTCCCCAACCAGGAAATACCACCTATCACCAAAGGGTGGTGCGATGAAACCCGGAAACCGCCTTCACTATTCACTCGGTCACGGTTCCCCTCTTCCACGCAGGGTTCCGACGTGCTTCCTTTTGTTACGTTCCACCTCTTTCCTTCCAGGTTCCGTTCATGATTCCAAAGGGTTAGTCTATGTTCCACCGAGAGTTCAATGTCAAATGCTCTGTTTTAGTTCTTCCGCGTTATAACTGATTTTCCCTCGCTCCTCGTTCCTTTCTCTATGAAAGCCAGTTAGCTCCTTACTAATAGCGTAGACCCTTCCATGTGGAGCTTAAAACCATACCTTTGTTCATATCATATATCCACTGTCAACCAGTTTGGATACACTGTCGACCGTATTAACATCGATTCCTCGAATAACATATAGAGCATCATTAATTATCACGGATTCCATCAGGATGCATACATATGTTCACACATGAATTAACATTTACTAGAACATTCACTTATTCTTTTTCTATTCGATTGCCTTTTTCTCCTACTCTGTCTCTGGACAATTCTGCTTCAGTTGTGCACTCTTCTTCTGCTGCTACTTTTCTTCTCTCTTTTCATAGTTATTGTTTCAGATGCTCCTTCTTTGCCAATTCCTTTGCCATCAATGACAACATTTCCAACAATATAATCAAGTATTTTGCGTCGGCATGCTAATGCTCGAAGAGAATAATGAAAATCTAGACTCGTAGTTGCCACTGCAGGACGCCACACAGTTCCTCAGATTGTGTACGAGGGGGATTGGTATTTTTGAAACATGTACGTTATGGGAACTTCAAGGCAACAAAAAAATTGCAGGAAACAAACCTCACATACAAAATAAAATTCAAATACACATATATACTACAAACTAATAGCTGAGATAGGTTATAAGCATTTTGGATGGAATTTTTTTTTATGAATTTCAAGTTTTATATCTTAAAATCTTCTTAAGATTGTTTGATTTTTTTATTATCAAATTTTAAAATATTCACAAAATCCACCTAAGTCAACATAAAAAAAAACATTTGCTAAAACTGAAAATACAACATGTAAGTATGTTTGATTGTTGAAGGAAGCTACTTTGAAATTGAAGCATTTCATTTGGGAAACCTGATATTGTTTTTAAGAAGGTGAAAAAATCTCTTGTGTGTAAGTTGTTTATTATCATTAAATATATATTATTTCCATATCTTTATTTATTGTTCCTAGAAATTTGGTCACTTTAAATAAACTCTTAGATTGCTAACCGACTGTAATTTTTTAGGAATTTTTTGGATTTTTTATTTATTTAAATCCATGACATGGTTCTTTTACATTTATCTAAAATAAGTTTTTACATATCTTTTTAATCCATGATATGTTTCTTTATATTAAAATAAAACAAATCTTTAGCCCATCAAAAACACATTTACTATATGGTTAAAGGTTGATTTTTAAGCCAAAGGATTTTTATTATGAAGTTTATATTCATGACATTGTTCAGATTCGTCGTCCCTGAAAAAATCTGAAGAGTGTTCTTTAAATGAAAAAAATATTGTATGATCATATCTGAAAGGATGCATGAAATCCCTTGAAACCACGTGAGATTTGAAAGTCATGGACATGTCATAAGTTACACCTGATCCACCACAGCTAAGTTGCTTATGGTTCTCCTTACAATTTTATGCCATTTTCCTATTATTATTTCAAGCCCTTCGTGCATAGCACTTGTGCATTTGAGACTAAATGATTTTCCCAAATATTCTATTCCTTCGATGTACCTTTGCACCCTTTAGGGGCATATGCTAGTTTAAACTCTTTACATTTAATTTGGCATATTCTCCAATGAATTAGCCAAAAATTGTTGAAATTATCATACATGTATAGATTTAGTGTTTTGAATGAATTTATTCATTCAAAAGTGCATTTTAAATAATAAAAAATAGTAAGTTGACTTGGATTCGTATCACCAAATTTCATAAAAAAAAATAAAAATGTAAAATCATGAGACTTAGGGGACAAATATTTCCCATGTGAGTCATATCAATTTTCATTAAATCCAATGTTGTTATATATATTTTTTTGAATTACTCAATTTATCACCTTGTTAAATCATAAATATATGTCATAATTCCAAAGCAATAATAGATTAAATAATATCATTTCGAAATAAAATACTAAACTCTATCAATAATAATGTTTTAAAAAGATCTAAGTGAAACATGTTACATTATTTAATAATAAAGTAATTATGGTGGAGGGAAAAGGATTGAAAGTGATTAGTGTGGTTATATCGAGTTGCTCCAAGATATAAAAAGTGTTTGTTTTGGATTATTCATGAATAACTAAATAAATTTAAGGGTCAAATAACATGATAAGCAACTATATATATGGTAAGAGGATATTCATTCATTTCCAAATGAACTCCAAGTTTCACGAGAAGGCTCAGCCATAAAGTTAATTGTTGGATTTGTTGTTTTCCCTCCAATTACCCAAATATATGATGGAAAAGAGCTTAGATTCACTATGTGGTTGGATTCTTTGTAAACTTACAACTTAAATAACATAAAATTGTTGTAAAACCATTTAACCATTCAAAATAAAATATGATGGCAAACATGGAAATGTGCAAAATGAATATATTGAAATCTTAGAAAAAAAAAATTCATATGATTTGCATCTTTTTGACATGTTTCCTATGCTCTTAAAATTTTCTTTGACAAACAATGCCTAATTTTTTTTCCCTTTTTGACATATTACTTAGAAGTAAAAAAATCACATTTTTTAGGTAAATAAGGTTGTTAATTTCAACTTTCAAATTTATTTGGTTAAATTATTTTTAATAAATCAAATAAATTTAAAGTCACTTTTATATTATAAATACTATTTGGTTAATTGTCCAAGATTACAAGTCCTATTTACTATGGCAAAATGAAGGACCAACAAGTATGATCACCATGTATAACATAAAAATGTGTTAATTCATGGGGAGTTGGGAAAGTGTATGTAAAGAAAATTTGCATTTTTTTTTAATAAACAATTTATTGTCTCAAAAATACCTCTACTTACATCAATATCAACTAATATCCTTGCAATTGACCTTTATCTTTCATAGACAAAGTTATCATCCACAAGAATAAATTTTCCTAGGTTTTTTTCAATTATGCATAAATCTTGAATAATATAGGGTTACATAGGGATCCCAAGAAGACTTATCCATATTGGGTGTCTTACATGGTCTCATCCCTAACATAAAAAAAGAGTGGTTTGGTTTTATAGATAAATAAGCCTTATCTGTAAACTAAACTTATTTTGATATAGAAACTACATCTTCTTCCTTGCAAAAGACAAAACCAATGCATACATCTTGTTACTATGTGAGCTACTATTATATATCCTAAACTTGAACCCTGACTCTACTTACTCTATCTCATTTCGTAGTCCATCGCTACCCTCTTTCCAATAAAATTTAGTGCCAAAGTGCATCCTGAAAGGTCAATAATATGTTTGACTGCAATATATTCCCCCACAACTAAGAACGCATCCTTCCTTGAATTCCAATGACCTTACATCATTTATTCTTCTAATGAACCCAAAACCTTCTTTAAGGACGAGTAAACGACATGTTCCTTCTACACTCCTTCAACATCACCTTTCGTCATTGGGTATAGAGGGTTGAAGCACGCAGGAGGGTGTTTGTTTTTCTAAGATTTAACTTTCAAATTGGCAGAATCGGTTGGAGACAATACATCCATAGCCATGGACTATTTAGTAGGGGCCTTATAATAGTCCAAATACTGACAATATTACGTATTTGTCCCACTAATATTATCACTACTCATGCCATTCTACCAACTAAAAAAACCATCATCTTCACATTGTCTAAAGTAAGGAGAAATGTGCTTAACCATCTAAAATATCATATTATTACATTGCTCATGGACCCTATTCTATATATTTTCCATTACTTACTCAATAACCAATTAAAAACTTCTCTTATCTTTAAAAAACATATCATTATTATTCACTTTGGCGTTTCCTTTCCCCCACTTTGGGGGTATGCTAGTTTATTTATACATATAGAGTAATCACAATATAATTTAAAACCGGTAATTAAATTCTCTTAATTATGCATATGGATCTTTGATGAAAACACAAAACCAAAATATTTAGTAAGGGACCTATGTCATCGACATTTTTCTTCCTCCTCTAAATGGGTTATTGTAATGTAACAATATTTCTTAGGGTTTGGAACATATGGTTTTTTACCTTTGGATGGATTGCCAAATGGATTTTTATAAAACACTAAATCTTTAATATTAAACCCAAATGAGAAAGTAACCAAGTAGCTTTGAGGCCTTAATCTAAATATTGAGAATTACACAAATAAGAAGTGATCTCTTGTGTGGCTATTTAAACTTGTAACAATATTATTAAAAGATGATTATTATTTTTAATTGCGTTGAGAGGAGCATTGAGGCGCTCTCAGGGTAGAGATGTTGTAATATAGTGTCCTTTAAGTAGAAATAAAAATAAAGCAAAATTTAAATTAAATAAAATGATTAATGTAATATAATGTAAAAATTATTAACTTGTTCAAAACAAAAATAAAAGTAAAAGTACAAGTAACAAAATAAAAATAAAATAATAATAGAAATAAAATGACCAATGGTATTGATTAATGGTATTCATGTGCAATATAACCTATTTAAAAGGGAAATTAAACTAGCCTAGATCCATTTAACTTTGGATCTACTAAGTGCCGAGAGATCAAATCTCTTAAGATGCAAACCTCTTTTAAAGTGAACAGAGATTTGATCCCTCTCAACCCTTGATAGATCCAAAATTAAAAGTGATCTAGGGTGGTTTAATTAGATGTAATATAAATTTGTATTTATAATTTTGTAATAATGTATTTGTTTTAATTATTTTTTATTTAGCTTATTATAAGATTAATATCTTAGGAATTTGGCTTCTGTGATCCATAACATGTATATAAAATATTTCAGTGATAATCACATATGAGTATAATTTGTCGACGTGTTTCGAACCATCCAGTGTGGTTCATCATTAGGACAATAAGAGAAATCAGATCTAGGACCAGTTTAAATAGATAAAAAGACGCTCCAACTAACCATTGTAAATAACGGCTAGTTTGACTAGAACGAGAAATAAATTTAATTATTTTATTTTTATTTAAAAATGAATTAATTATTAGTTATATAATATATAATTTTAATATAATTTTATGATATATATTTTAATTTAATAATATATTTTTAATATTTAAACTAAATCCTAATAATTTATTAATTTTTTTTAATTAATTAAAATAATAATACTAAATACCTTATTTATAGAGAATAGTTTTAAATAGATTTGATTATTATAGATTAAATTAATTTTGATCCATTAAAAAACTCCAAAGGCGAAAGAGCGCGGGGACAAGAGGACAAGAGGAAGAGGAAGGGGGGAGGTTAAGGGGACGAGAAAGGACAAGAGGGAAAACTAGGAGGGAAGAAAAAACTCCATCTAAGAGTGAAGGGAAGGAATCGAGCACATGCTAACACTCCAACCATCATCCCTGTTAAGGTTAATCAATTTTTTTTCTTCGATTTCTAAGGCTTCCCTTATCATACGGTGATGGAAATGGCCAATCCTCACAATAACCTTAGCATCTTCAATGCAAATGTGATGCTTTGTCTTTTCATCATGCTCTGCAAAGGCAGAGGAGTGTGATCTACCATGTTTAAGGTCAACGACATGCTCATGAATTCTTTGACTAATGGATCGACCAGTTTCACTGATGTAAGGTGTCCCACAAGAGCACAAAATCAAGTAAACACCCTTACCATCCTTAGGGAAAATCGGGTCCTTTACCGATCTAAGAGAACCCAAAATGGTGCGGAGGGGCTTGAATTATATAATATATTTAAAAACAAATTTGACGAATTAAATTCCAAATATATTCAAGGCTTGGTCAAAATCTAAATTTCAGACAAAGTCTTAATTATCAAAATTAGCACTCATGAGCTTGGAACAGATTGACAAATCAACGCTTGTCATGGCATTTTTGGCAATATCTAAGTGTAATTAAATTCGAAATATATTTTTATAAACAAATATAAATATATTTTGTTTGTCTAATTAAATTATATATACCTTTTTACAAACAAATATATTTTGTTTGTAAACTTGTTAGTAAAAAGTAAATTATTGGCTCTTATTTAAATAGAATAAAATAATTAAGAATTATTTCAAGAAAATGGCTCTCTTGAATATTTTTTATTTAAATGGCAAGAAATACAAATAATTGAACTACAAACAAACAAATAAAGTATACCATCCTTAAATTCTAATTTTAAGTCGACAATAGATAAGCAATGAAACAGATGAGTGGAAATAGTAAGAATGACCACAAAGGTTTATCCACAATCTGTAATGCTAAGAATGAAATTCAAAAACTGAAAGATGGTTACTATAAATGATGTGAAATTCCATAATTTTATGGCAAGTTCATTAAGTTCTCAATGATATTCCATAATTCCATTGATATTTCTACTAAGTCAGCACCAAGTGGACTAATTATTAGTGTTGGGCAATGTTATGTTGAAGGCTAGGAAACAACGATTGGGTATGATTGGTTGAATGCAACAAGGAATAAGTGTTATTCGTGAATCTATTATGATGAGTGTTGAATTTTGTCACATTGTTTCAATATTATGCTAAACATTGAAAAATACCTAGTGCGTACTTCAAATCCTCTAATGCATAGAGCATTGGATTAAAGGGATAACATGTCTAGGTGAACTTGTGGTCTACTCCAATGGTTGCAAGGCTAATTGAGAAGAAGGGAACCACCTCATAAAATTATTATCATGAATGTATATGATTAGATTATATAATCAAATTTTGATCACTCTACTAGTATAGTTGAGATCCATCAAAAGAAGATGTAATTAATCCAATAGATATCAATATAGACAAGTCTTCTAGAGTTTTGAAGGCAGAGTCAACACCTCTTCTTCTTTGAAGGTAATTTCTTCAAGAGGCTAAAACCATTATCTTTTAAGCATTAAAAAAATGGTAATTCATATTAAAACACCTTTTATTTATTTATCTAAACATTGAGATTTAAGGAAGTAATAGCCAAGATATAGAACTTCCTTTTCCATGTTAACATAACATTAAGAATTAAGGAAACAATAGCTAATCATGTCAAACCACCTCTTGTTCATTAATCTCGACATTGAGAATTGAGGAAGTGTTAACCAAAAATAAGATGTAGGACCACCTCTTGTTTGCCAATTTGAATGCATAAAGAACTATCCAATATTATGTCACTTAATCTTGTCCATCAATTTTAACATTAACAATTGAGGAAGCAATAATCAAAACCAAGCTCTATCTTTTGGTAGCATAACATTGTGGCCAATCAAACACCCTTATTTCTAACAAAAAAATTGATGTGAATCCTCCAAAAATCTTAGCTTTGATCATAGTTTTAGAAAGGGATATTTTGAGTCCCCAAGGGGAAACTTGAGTGGTAATCACTACAATATGAAGTCATTGTGAAGTATGTGGTTTGAGGTTCAAATCCCCCTGACTAGCTGCCTGGTTCGTGTGTTTGGACGCACATGAGGTCACCTAGACGCATAATGGTGGCGATTAGAATTGACCCTGTGTCACGCGAGTATGAGCTCGGTCCAATTGTTGATTCCTCTATATACAAAAGAAGGGGGCTGGGACATTTTGAGTGTTGATTCAAACATCTTGTTTACATTTTAACTTTAACATTAAAAATATGAGAAAGCAAAAATCAAAATAGAAATTATTCATTGCTAGTGAGTTGTAAGATTTAAATATATGTGTTTCGAATTTATATTGTATTAATGCATTTTGTGAGCTTGTATTTTCATGTGATCCAATTAAACAAAAGAAAATTCTATTAAAGTCTATATATAATGTTGTTGTATTTTTTCACATTTTTTTTCTTTTTCCATTAAAATTCATATCCAAGTGAAATGTATTGGGCTTTTCTTCTCAGTGTGAAGATAGTACCAAGAGTAAGTTTTGGCAATCTATGTGAGTAGGGACAACAAGTAAGACCCATAATATTTAAAACGTGACCAATTTGGGGAATTGAAGTAATACCCATAATATTTATAAAGGTAACCATTTGAGAATTGACTCCACGGTCTTACTTTGTAATTCACAGTGCTCAACCACTCTAGCTAACCCACCAAATTATTATTATATAGAAAGTTGTAACTTCCACCTCTAAATTATTGCAATAAAACTTAATTTGACTATTAACATTAACCAGTTTACAAATGTAATTATATTTTTTTTATAGTAAAAAAACTAGCTCAACAAATTATCACCAATATTGTTAAATATTCAACCAACATGTAACTAATTTTATGTCAATAAATATTTTATATTTAACCAAACAATATTTTACATTCAATAAATATTAATAAATTTATTAAAAAAATCAATACTTTTAAAAAGATTTACAATGTTTATTAATATATTTATTTAAATCATTATCTTAAGATAATACCTATGAATTGAAGGATCCGTGAGGATGTTATACGCTCACATCACTTTCACCTCATCACTTTCACCTTTAATTACGTGACCTCAAATGTGTACAACTCCTATGCAATTTGGCGAAATATGAACATAAGGATTGAGCCAAAAGAGAACCCTTCACGTCATCCCTTCTCTCTAAGAACCTTCCACGTCATCCCTTCTCTCTCAGAAATCACTATGATAGGACCTGCCTTTCTTCGCGGAAGATAATTGATAGCGCGAGCGCAGCGGATGATTTATATTGATTAAGTGAAATTTTCTAATAATAATTAAGTTTATTTTTTACATACCGAGTATGCTTTTAGACATAATAGTGATCATTCAATCATTGACCTTTTGTTGGCATGACCTAATGAATGATATTTCAGAGTAATAATTGGTTTGGTATATGGAACTTGAAATGTGATTTATTGGAAGATTTTGTTTAATATATATGTTGATTGCTAAACAACAATTTAATAAATTAATATATATATTTTGTTTGGCAAGTTGGGTTATTTATTGTTGGAACACCTAATCCTACATGGGTAGGTGTGGAATGCGAAAAGTCACAATGGAGTCCAAGTGACCTTGGAATATGAAATCAAGAGTCACACCATTGTACTATAAATGTACATCTTTGTATAATGGAAAATAAGAAAGTCTCACGCTTATCCTTCATTGTGTTGAGTCTCTTGTGTGTGTGTGTTTATTCTTCTCATACACCATGTGTGTGTTAACATGGTGTTTAACATGGTATCAAAGCGGGCGATTGCTGGCCCTGCTCTAAATTGAGTGAGCCATTTGTGTTTATGGCCTGTGCATATCTGCAAAAATTCTTGACATTTTTGCAGCACTCAGAGTCTCTGCAACAGACATTTTTCCGCATTCAAAAGTGTTTTGAAGAGGAGCAGCATTCAGAAATTGGCAGCGTTCCAGCGTTGGTTTTGAAGAAAAGCAGCACTGCACATCTGAAGGTTGATTTCTTCATGCAATTTATGCCCATTAAATTCTGCACCATTTTGAAGAGCTGCTGAAAATTGTTTAAATTGAATTTCTGAAGAAGTTTCTGGTTTTTAATGGAAAAGAATTATGATTTTTGCTGAAAATTTCATCATCTCTGCATTTTCCTGCTGCTGGGCTACTGGAAAGATTTCTAAGTTTTCATTGAAAAATTTATGAGCTTCTGGACTGCATTTTTCTGCTACTGAAATAAAATGATTATTTTCCTGCTACATTGGTGAAATTTCTTCTCTTTTACTCTACTCTGTTGTTATAATTAAATAAAATATAAAAATATAAAAAAAAAAAAATCAATCTCTGGGCAGCTCGGCCCCCCTCTATGCTTTGCAATACGCCCTTATCCCACAAGCATACTCCTTACCCTCTGCATTGCACTCTGCCATCTCTTATCCCACACACATACTCCTTACCCTCTGCATTGAAATATCGATCTTACAGCGCTCTTGGCCTTTCGGCCTTCCCCATTCCACCTGCGCGCTCTCATATCTACACTCAACGGCCCCTTACACTCTGCTCTCAACGCTCGCTGGTCTGCACACTCCTCTCACCAAACCCCCGCCTCCTCCCTACATTCGATTCCCCAACCCCCTACACAACAACGCTCTCCTTTTTAATATATGCCTCCCACTCACTGTAAAACCGGCCCTCTCAAACCCATCCCATCGCCTTTCGGCTCTCCTCCCCAACTCCTCACACTATCAAACTCTAGGCTTGTTGATTGCGAGCCCTCGCTCTCAATTTACTACGACATCTTTCTCATACAACGCCCCTCCCTTAACCTGCGCTATACACGACACTTTGGCCGGCCCCCCTCCTCACTCCACTACTCAATGCATGGCTTACCAACTCTCGACTGACATCCCCTTACCAACGGCTCACAAACCTCATAAAAACCGCTCCATCTGCATAAAAACCGCTCCATCGACCCTCCTCCCTCATTCGCCCTCTTCACCTGCGCTGGCCTCTCGGCCCTCCCACACGGACTTACCTTCTCCATATTTCGACTTTTTAAATTTTTTAATATCTCCCCTCCCTCATTTAAATCCCATTAATTTCCCTCTCTTTTAATTAATCACATTTTTTTAAAATTCCCCCCATTTCTAATTAATTCTCATTTAAAAAAAAAAAAAAAAAAAATCTCCCTACTCTCCCACTCCTTTTAAATTCCCCCTCCCTTTTAATTCCCCTCCCTACACATTTTTAATTATTCCCATTTTTTTAATTAATTTTTAATTAATTAAAAAAAAAAAAGCAGAGAGAGAGGAAAGAGAGAATATAAACAGCAGAAATGAAGGAAATGACATGTAAGCAGATGGACTAAATACATAGAGAAAATTGTAGATTTGACACATTGTGATTTGTGGCATTGATTTGAAAGGTGATTTTCTGAAGAAATTGACATTTGAAGACAAGTTTGCCATCACTGAAAACAGCTATTTGAAGGAAAATTCAGCTCTCTTAAAGGCCTCTTGCATAGTGTTTTCGCTGCATATTTTTGCAGAGATGGTGTATTGATATTGACATTGTATTTGCATCTTCTTCATAGTTGGAATCAGTGAATTTGAGTTGTTGATGTAAGTCATTGTTGATTGCCCTCCATCATTTGAGGAGCAGATTTTGTACTTGAGATTTCCATAGTTGGAAATTCTTTTGAGTCATTTGTATTTCTTGTTGCATCACATTGTAAACGGGTGCATTTTCGGTTGAAGCCGACACCCTTTCATTTGTTTTGAGCCTAAGTTGTTGAAAATGGCCAAAATCAATGAGGCATTAGTGTTGTTGAATGACCTCATTCATTCAAATGTTCATGATATGATAAAAATGAGCAAGGATGCTCTATGTAACATTCAGAGGTGTTTGCTAGATGCACAAGAGAAGATTGAGTTTTTGCAGTTGGAATCTCAGCTTCAGCAAGAAGAACTTCAGCAGAAGAGTCACCATTCTGAACCTGTTTCTGTTCAGAAGATTGAGAAGGACTCCCATCAGCAGCAAGTCAGTAAAGTTGAAGTTGATTCCCATTCAGTTCCTTGCACAAGAGCAGATGTACATGCAGATGCAGCAGTTCAACCTGCACTTCTCAAGCCCATCATCAGACCTTGGGAAGAGCTTGTCCACAACAAGCACAGAACTGGTCTTGGATATGACAAGGATGTGTCCTTTCATATTCCAGACTACACCAAGCCTATCAAATTTCAGAGTGCCGGATTCATGTATGACAGTTCACCTGCAGCTGTTCCAGATCCTGTTCCACTTCCACAACAGATTGAGAAATGCCAACACTGTGATCGAGTTGGCCATATGAAAGATCACTGTTTTGATCTTCATCCATGTAAGCACTGTGGTCGGCACACCCATTCTTCAGACAGATGCTTCAGAAACAAGCCTCCTGCAAGAACCAAGATTCATCTTGGATGGATCGCTTCTTGGCAATGGGCATCAGCAGCCAAGAAGATGTTTACGACACATGTTAGAACTTGTTCACGCATATTGAACAAACTTGCAATTGAGTTTTCGCCATCATCTCACCTTGTCCCTGACAGGGGGGAAAATGGTGGTCATGTACAAGCTTCGACGACAGATCAAGCGAGCCTGAGCCACAATCTATCATTCCATGTTCAGAGTTGTAGCTAGCAGTTCAAGCGAGCCTGAGCCACAATTCGTCATTCCGGATTCAGAGATGTAGCCAGAGACACGGATGCCCATGAGCATGCCTTTGGTTGGTGGATAACCTAAAACCATCATCTTTGGTTGGTGGATAACCTAAAACCATCATTTTTGGTTGGTGGATAACCTAAAACCATCATCTTTGGTTGGTGGACAACCTAAAACCACCACAGGTAGTAGACCTCCCTTCTTTTAGGTCGAAGGTCTCCTTTTCATATATGAGGAACACTTCCTCTAGCAGAAGCCTTCAGCTTAGCAGCCTTCAGCTTCTTGCCAGCTTTGGTTGAGTTCCAGGAAATGCTTCAAAGCATTCTAGAGTTGTTGGTAATCCTAAAACCATCACAGGTAGTAGACCTCCCTTCTTTTAGGTTGAAGGTCTCCCTTTTTTATGAGGGACAATTCCTCTAGCAGAAGCTTTCAGCTTCTTGCCAATTTTGGAAGAGTTCCGGGAACTGCAACAAGTTTTGCGTTCCAGTGTTTGTGGTCATCCTTAAACCACCTCTTCTTTCCAACATTTCAGAGAGTTGATTCAGCCCAAGTGCTGCCATGTATACTTTGCATATTTGTATTACAACTCTTTTCTTGGACTCACACATACCCCTTCGGATTAAGGGGGGATGTTGGAACACCTAATCCCACATGGGTAGGTGTGGAATGCAAAAAGTCACAATGGAGTCCAAGTGACCTTGGAATATGAAACCAAGAGTCACACCATTGTACTATAAATGTACATCTTTGTATAATGGAAAATAAGAAAGCCTCACGCTTATCCTTCATTGTGTTGAGTCTCTTGTGTGTGTGTGTTTATTCTTCTCATACACCATGTGTGTGTTAACATGGTGTTTAACATTTATTAATTCAAAAACATAAAGTTACATATGTTATAGGTTGGGTAGGCAAGCTGCACTTAGCTTATCCCAGCTTTGGTTACACGGTTTCTGGGCTGTCTCGGGAAAGGAAACCAGCCCAAACAAAACTTATAGCAAAGAAAAACAATATGCACAAAAGCGCTAACATATCTAAGTAACATAAATTAAATGGTGGTGGAAAGGCATTGATGGCGATCATGACAAAAAACATAGTAGAACTATGCAGTTGCGCAGACTTCACTTTCCATCTTCATCATTACTATAGGGGTCCTCCTCCACAATGGGGCAAGCAGGAGCCTTCGCAACAGCTGCCTCCTCATTAGCTATTGTTCGCCGGGGAGTGCAGACCAGTGCGCAGAGGATGGGGGAGTCTGGATCAACTCCGTCGAGGACCCACGCCCAAATTCCATCGGAGTCCATCACCCAAATGTCTGTATCCTCATCATCCTTCTCTGGAACCAACGTCGTGTCAATTTTATTGTGCTGGGGTATGTTTGTGGAGGAGTGGTGGACTTCCTCGGACTGCGTCTTCCTCTCTGCGCAGAGTGCTCAGAGGCTTCTACATGCTACTCGGGTTTGGGACATTGACGCATAAAGGTGCTGGAAGAGGAGCCATCTATCGAATCGAGATTGTTATCTTCGCCATGGTGATAACCGCCAGGGAGAGCCCCTCGTTGTCCTCCTCGGATAGTTGGTTGGCGAAGTCTAGGAGCCATAGTGCACCAAGGCAGGGGGAGAAATTCAGAAAAAAAGGAGGCACGGAAGGGCGAGCTGCACGGGGGCTCAGCAGAAAGGAGTGATTGGGGGGCGAATGCGCAGGAAGGGGTGCGGCAACCCATAGGAGACTGCACATAGCTACACTGAGAGTAGAGCTTCGCAGCCTATGGAGGTCAAGGAGAAGTATGAGCAGAGTAAGGGAGACAAAAGGCCAAGATAACAGACAGAGTATGGAAAGGGGCTAAGAGCTCATCTCTTTAAAGGGGCGGGGATGAGTGCGATGAGGATAGCAATGATTAGGTTTCACATGCATCTGTGTGTGATGATTGAGAACCTGAGTAGGCTCGAGGGAAGGGGGACGGCTGCAATGCAGGTTAATCATAGTGGTCATTAATGGTGGTGGATTCGAGGTGATGCTCAGAACAAGATGACACAGTTCTAGTCCGCTCGTCATCATTGTTGATTCTTTGAGTTTCGTGCGAGGGACTAACAGAATGAGGATCCGCAACAGGTGAGGCTCTGCATAGGGGATCTTTGTTTCCCGAAGAGTGTGGGATGTGATTGGCAGGCATGTCAATTCTGTCACCCGCATCCAAGGGTAATAAATTAATATATTATTAGTCATGTGTAATCTAATTAATAAATAAAATAGCTTTTTTATTGAGTGTTTTTTTTATTAGTTTTGTTCAAATTTTGGTAGAGATTTTTAAGAATTATAATTTTAAATTGTTATGGTAGAGATTTTTAATAAGTATGATTTTAAGTTGTTTAATTTGTAATGTTTAACTATTTTAGAGATTTTTAGTATATTAGATCTATTTAAATATTCTAAAGTGCATTTTAAACAATAAAAAATTACCATCTTGCTTAATATTATATTACCAAATTCTAATAAAAAATATCATTAATCTATAAATTAAATCAAAACCTCTCAATAATATAAGTATTATTTGTGTTAACTGTGTTGTAACTACATGAATGAATTTTAATAATACAATTTGAATAAATATTTTAATCAATAATCTTACCCCACCAATCATCCTTGGCCTAATTATTTTGTCCTTTGTGGGATGAAGCCCATGGTTTTGTGGAGTGAACTGCATGGTATAAGAGAGTCAAGTTTTGGAAAACACGCTAGTTTTGAAAAAAACAAAGATTAAAAAGGAGAAGATAAGATAAATATCAATGTCATATACGAGGGAAACCTTAAAAGAAAGGAAAAAAAAAAAGAGATGAATATCAACACAATATAAAAGATGTTTGAGTGTGTTTGACTAGTAAGAGGACGATATATTAGATAATGATAAATGAAATTATTATATGTTTCGTGGTTTATTAGTTTGTTTTTACTAAAAATTTATGATGTTTATTTATTTATTTATAGTTTAATATTGAAAATTCATTTTTTTGTTTTTTAAGTATTATTTAAATTTATTTATTTGTTAAGTGATGGTTTTATTATAGATTGTTTAGTAATTTCTATTAGTTACTAATTCTTTGTTTTTAGTTTTATTTATTTTTTATTTAACTTTTGGATTTTTTTTTCCATTTTTATGAATTATAGTTTTTTTCTGTATTTTCAATTTAAGATGACAAATTTAAAAGAGGAAAAAAAAAAAAAATTCCAATATTTTTTTTAGTTTTATTACTTTTTAATTTTAGTTAGTTATATATATATATATATATATATATATATATATATATATATAGTCTTTTTTCTGTGTCTTTTTTTAAAAATATGAATTTTAGAAAGAAAATATAGCTTTAAAAAAAATCTTATTAATATATATATATATATATATATTGTCTTTTTTCTGTGTCTTTTTTTAAAAATATGAATTTTAGAAAGAAAATATAGCTTTAAAAAAAATCTTATTAATATATATATATATAATTTTATTAGTTTTTAGAATTTTGTGAGCATTTCTTTCCAATTTTATTGATGTATAGTTATTAATTTTTAGGATATCGCATTTTTTTCCTAACTTTGTTGAATTTGTTTTATTTAAGCATAGTTTTTATAATTTATGCCTCCAACAATATCAAAAATTCGAGAAATCAATCTTGTAACAAGAAATTAGTCTTCTTGAATTCAAGAAGTTTTTTTATTATTATTCGTGTCAAAGGATTTGAAACTCTATCTAGGGTATTATCAAGATCTCACTTTGAAGTTCCATATTCTGTTTCAAGTAGTTGGAGATTGTTGGACATTCATTGGGAAGTTAGTTTTAAATTTATCATATGTTTCAATTGGCTTGTTAAAGTCGTTTTATTTCTTTTCTTGAACCAAACACAAAAGATTGGTCTCTCTTACCATGCAAAAAGTTACTGTGTGAATTTTGTTAAAGTGGTTTAATATGCTGCAACTTTATTCCTAGTTTTATTCAAAGTGATTGTGTCAAATTCAACCAATTTAATACTAAATCACAAATCATTGGCAAACATATAATATTTGGAAAATTTTTGAAAAGAGCTAATGATAGATTTTAATTATTTTAATATTTAAAAAATGTAACTATTTTTTTTCACGATATGAAATGTTTTAGGAACTAAGTATTTTGATTAGAAACTAAGTGTTTTGATATACATCTATAGTTACTAGTGATTTAATTTACATAATTGTGTTAGTTATAATTTAGTTGTTAAATTAATATTAAAACAATTATTTTTACAAATTATTCATAAATATTAATTAACTTGTCTTTACAATTTAATTTAAAAATCAATTTAATACTAAATCACAAATTACAGATCATAAAGTTTCATTACAACCAATGAGGTAGGGCTCTCACCAAAAAGCCACATTTTAGCACAACATTTTCACTTTTATTTATATTTTTTTATGAAGACTTTAATTGATCATCTCACGCTCTCAATGGTTCATACTCTAGCTAGCTATATTTAAACTAAGTGGGAGGTACTAGCTATGCACTTGTTTTTAATTATAATGTGAAATATAAAATATTATTAATATTTGTATATAAAATAATATTATATAATTGGTTAATTTGTTTTGTTTTTTTGAATTTTTGTTTTATATATGTGTGTGTGTTATTAATAAAAAATAAGCTTGTTGTATAATTATTATATTTTATTATTTTTTAAGAGATATAAATGTAATGTTATTATATTTTTAAGAGTATAAAACCATATTTCCTATGGCGTATAGAGTATATGGTGATAGGTGTTTTTGTTAAGTCACTATGTTGTGTAAAAGTCACAGATTCTAAATTTAATGGGCAAAAATCCAACCATGCTAAGGGTTGGTGTGGCCCAAGTTGGGTGCAATCCTTGAGTGATTTTGATGGCTTAGATGCTCCTGGGTCACGAGCCAGCCACAGGTTAGGCATGCAATCATCTCAATACTCACATAACCTAGCAAAAATAAAGAGTACGAAACTATATTAAAATTTATATATGAAAAAAAATTATATATATATTTGGGTGTTTGTGTTAGATGTTAACGTCTGTACCATATGGAGGGTAGAGGTTTAATAACAATGTGTTCTCTTCGATCCTTTACCAAGGAGGAGGACATGACATTTGATTATGCATCATGTTTACACAAGGGAGGTGTAAGGTTCATGGAATTACAGTGATGTTTGGTTTGGTTTTAGATGTGCCTAACCATGTCTCTAACTCAAGGGCCTCATCAAATTGTTAATTCGAATGAATTCCTCTAAATAGAAAAATTATAATTTGATGATTATGAAAGGTGGTAAGTGATCTCTCTATTTGAGGTGCTTCAATGTGTTGTATATAAACTCAAATTACTATGTTTTCATTGTGTTCAACTTCATGTTGCTGACGCGGGTCGACTCCTCAGTGTGGTAGCTCTCAGTGGTGATCCCTCCGTTTACATGCACTTGAGTTTATTTCTAGTCCTTTTCTCTATTACTCTAAAAATTTAAGTTTCCAATGACATTAGTGCCCAAGGAAGTGGTGTCATTAGATTTTGGTGGTGGGATGACAAAATTGGGACAAAGTTGTCGATATGCAAGCCCATAAAGCATTCCTCTTGGCCCCTTTGGATTCAGACGAAACTCACATACTTTGAGCTCTTAACCTTTCTCAGACTCTAGTGGCAGGTGCCTGTGTAATCTATGGGTGAGCATGCTTTGTTTATTTCAGACATTAATTGGAGGTGGGTGTTTGTGTGTGTTGGTGGGATTTGTACCTAGGTTGTTACCAATATTGGTAGGTGGTGAGTTGTCTTGAGCATGGTAATATACTCAGGTTGGACCTTTCCTTGGTCACATAGAATCCATGCCATGGTGAACAAAAGAAAAGGAGAGGCATTGGAATAAAATCGGTATGAAACAAAAAGGAAGGGGAAGGCCAAATCTTTAACCTTCCCTTAGGAATCAACCTGAACAAGGAGCACAAGAGTTGAGGAAGTGGTCATGCAATCATAACAACACTTCAATCATCATATGACCCAGTAGATTAAGCATATGGTGAATGAGTTGGTAGAAATGGCTAAGGAGAGATGCATCCACACTTCTATATAACATATTAGAGAACAAATCCAAGAATGCATCATAGACACAATATTCTCTATATCTAAAGACACCATGGTGTTTAAAGTTATGGAATTATACCAAATGGATAAAAAATTAGTGGACATCTTACTAGAAAACCATGAGCACAAAGAATCGGATATGGTGAACAAAATGTGAAGGCTAAAGGCCAAGTTTACAATCCCTTGTAAAGTGGTGTTTGGATTGAGTTCAAGGTTACTGAATAGGACCCAATAAGTGGGATGGCACTGTAGAGATCAGTAGCACCTCAGTCTCCCATGGCACCAGTGCCAATCCTACAGTCATAAAAGATGATTCTTGGAAGATTTATGAGAATGCCAAGGGAATGGAGACAACTTTCATCCCAAACCACTTCGAACCCACTTATCTGTAATGTTACTTGTCACTAGTATTGTTATGTTTTATGATACTTATATATTATATTTGTTATCTTTGCTCCCTCTATTACCGTTAATTCTTTACGTTAATTTGTATGAGCTCTATAAGTATAATATAGACTATCTAAGAAAAACTTTGATGTGTTTATGGGGGTTTATTTTTCACTTTAGGCACCCCATCCAACGACAAATGCATTTTTTTTGTATGATATTAATATAGATCCAATACACCTTAATAAAAAAAATGAAAATTAAAATAACTTCATAACTAGGAGAAATAGATGGTTGAACCCATAAGCATATCATGTCCTTGATTATAGAGTACATTCTTCATTTGATACCATTAACATTGATATTTTTGAAATAATTTATTATTTAAAAATATATATTTTATTTTCTTATGGAAAATATGGGCAATCAACCTGAAGGGATCACATCCCACCGAAAAAATTAGTCGAGCCTAACCTCATGGGCGTCGATGAGAATTAACCTCGTGACCTTCCAATCAACAATCTATTTTGCAACGGGAATTCAACCAATTAAGCTAACCCATGGGGCTATTTAAAAAGAGATATTATATTAATGAAATTAAATAATTAAATAAAATTAATAAAATTTAACACTTGAATTAGGTGAGAAGGGATGATTGACCTTAAACATGACTACAGACTATCGCCACCACAACCCACCTGTTGAGCTTATGATGCTATAGTTGGAACCTCACCGCTACATTCAAGCTCCATGCCTTGCCATGATTTATGGCCCACTATAGGTCAAGTTCAGGGAATTTATGGAAAGAACACCCAATCGTATCCACCATGAGGTTATCCCAATACATTATTGATTATCTTAATCAAATCCCACAATCAATTGTCTACATGGAATGGATGAATGGGCACTCATTGTAGGCTCTAGTTTCTATAGCGTGGAATTGAAGGTGTGTATTAATTGGTTCATTCTATTTCATGGGTTTTCCATGAAGTCAAGGGGTTTTATTCATGGAGCAATTGGCTACTTTATACCCCACAATTCTCCTCTACTTTAGTTGTATCACTCTTTTCAATTTGTTGTTTGTGGGGTATCTATTGTGGTTCTAATCAGTCTCTATTTATGTCACCATGCCTCGAGGAAAATATTTGTGTCTAAATTGTCAAGGTATGTCATACTCTATTGATCCTTGTGGAACCTAGGCAAGTTATTCCACCTCTCCTGTTCAACTTCAAGCTTGTGAAGCAACCAATACTTTTGGGGAGCAAATTCCTCCACGCATATGTGAGGTAATAGAATTGGTGGAGATTGGAATACAATAAGAGCGGGATATCATTCATGATTGGGATATTGAGGTAGAGTTGGGCAATTAGATCCTTGACATAGAGATTTCATGGGCTCATTATACAAAATACTGGAAGACATATTTCCTATAATATATGAAGTAATATCAAAGGGTATTTAGAAATGATGTTATCTATGTAAATGGAGTGAGAGAATTAATATGTTTAAATAATTTTAAATGTTTACAAGTTTACTTAGTAAAATAATTATAATTTATTTTTAAATATTATAATTAAATTTTTATTATTTTATAAATTAATATTTTTTAATAATAATTAATAACAATATGGAAAGTATTGAAAATTTATGAATAAAAAACCAAGTATTTTGTTTCTTCTTTTCATTACCCACTTCTACTCTTAATTATTTATTTATTACGTTAAACTCAATGACATAATGAATTTCATCCTTCTCTACCTGCTTCTATTTTAATTATTTTATTTACGTGAAATTCATGTGGGATAAATCTTACTCTATTCAAAAGATTACATCATTAATATATAAAACAACTTACGTCTCTACATTATCTTCCTTCCTAGTCACACCCAACATACCTCCTCATTTATAATTAACCTATTATTATAATTATAATTAACTTATTATTATAATTATAATGGTCACACCCAACATACCTCCTCATTTATAATTAACTTATTGTTATAATTATAATGGTCACACCCAACATACTTTTTTTATTTATAATTAATTTATTATTATAATTATAGAAAATTATAAAAATATTGTTAAAATATATTTTTTAATAAAGAAGAAGAATAATCTAAAGGGTTTTGGATAGATAGTGATCGGAAGTTATGTCAAGACATTTTTTGAGATAAAATATCAATTTGCAAACTCTATTAATTAATCAAAAGGTATTACACACATTTATACATGAATTAGTCTCAAGATAGGAAATCTATCTTGGACGCACAATAATGTGGTTGAGAGATTCTCTCAACCACACACTAAACTAGGAATGAATTTAGTTCTAGCTACTTCCTATATTGTAGGAACAGACTCCTCAAATAGAGAGTTACAACCACAAACAAGTAGGAATTACATATTCCAACTCCCTCCCTTAATGACTACTTGTCGTGATATAAAGTCACAAAGTCTAGTTGTGGTATAACAAAAGATATGTCGACGTCCATATAAAGGAGCAACCATCCACCGAAATGCATGGGTACCAACCGCTAGTCTCGTAGGATGTCCTTTGTATACATGATTCTGTCAACCATTATCACTGCATATATGTACATATATCTACAAATCCACCATCACTGGGTGAATTGCATGTACAGAACCTCCAACAACTTTGATCTACCACCACCGGCTAAATCCGATCTGCCACCACCGGGCAAGTCCAATCTTCCACCACCGGGAAAATCCGCCAACTTCAATATGCCACCACCGGGCAAATCCGCAACTTCAATATGCCACCACTGGGCAAGTCCGCTCTGCCACCACTGGGCAAATCCACCAATTTCAATATGCCACCACCGGGCAAGTCCGATCTACCACCACCGGGAAAATCCGCAACTTCAATATGCCACCACCGGGAAAATATGGAACTTAAATGTGCCACCACCGGGCAAGTCCGATCTGCCACCACCGGGCAAATCTCATAGCCACTAAGGCTCTGTATGTGGTTTCTGGTTCACCAAAAACCATCACTATACAGTGACAAAAGATGGTTTCTGGCTGACCATAAACCATTACAAGTTGGTTTTGATATTACCACGAACTTTACACGTGCCTTTACAAGGCTTACATTCCATACTTCAACTTTAGGAGTTTCCAGGTACATAACATGACCACTACAAAAATTTTCCTAGACTTGCTTATAACATACTAGGGAGTCTATCCCATAAATCCATACTAACTCAAACAAACATTTACTTTGTTGTCCATCATAATAGTTGTTGTTGCTTCATTACCTCCTCTTTCGTTGCTCACATCTTGGGCATCTTTGACATTGTCAATTAAAACTTGGAACTTCACGTTTCACCTGCCATTTGTTAGAGTAGCTAATTCTAACAAAATAACTTTACCTACATTGAGTTAGCTAGGCTCAATAAGGTTCAACAAATTTAAACATGATTCCAAGAAACTAAATAAAGCATAAAATCTTTAGATTTAATTTCTCTATCTCTGCCCAAAGATGATTATTTTCCAAACATACCAGCAACCATTTTTCACCAACGATACCTGTGAGGGGTCCACTGATAAAGAAATGGATTGACGACATTTCAACTGGACTCAATGCAGTGCATTCCAGCACTGATGATCCATACATAGGCACTCACAGCCTCACGAAGAGACACAATTTTCTCTTCAAAAAACAATAATCTAGGACTCCACCGGTCCAATCCTCTGTCGTCCACAAATTCACCTATTCACAGTATCAAGGTTTGGTAACTGCTTCCAAGCATGCCTTCTCATGCTCGCTGACATACTACAACAACCAAGACCCATTGTCAAGTTAATCTCCTCGCAATTGAACATGCAGATCTGTCTCCATCACACTAAGCACACACAAACTCGATCATCCTCCAATCTATGATGTACCTCCATACACTATCTTTTGATGTCATTTTCATTGTCATGTCTTCATCATATCTAGTAGTAAATCATTCCTGCAAATAAATTTGTCTATTTTTGGAGTGGAAAATTCCAACATAGATTCATACTCGTGACAATAGTTTGCCAAGCTAAATGTCACAACAATACAACATCTAATTCTTTTAACCAGATTTACATAAATGCATTTACATGTTAAGTTGACCGGTCTCAACATGAAAGAAGAATAATTCACGAAGACAATTTGTTCCATCAAAGAAAATATGTTGGAACTTTTAATTTCATCTTTACCCTGTATGGAAACATAATCACGTCGAGGCATCTCACCACACTGCCCTCGGCTCACTTCACTGTTGTGCCACGAGACCATTCTAGAAATGTGTTCAACCTTGCACTAGGTTTATCCCAAACAAAGGAGGCTCGAAGCCTCCCAACAACTCCACGTGCTTCCGTACCTCTTCTGACACCTGCGGAAGACCCAAAAATCTATCGAACTCTTCGCTACATGAGGCCATGTTCACAACACCACAACCCAACACATCTTCCAACCTGAAAGTTGCATTTTTTCAACTCGAACATGTGGGTGAGGCCACCACCGATTGGTTCCAACGAGAAATTAAAATGAATTGAAACCAAAAACAAAAAACAACATTCCAAGACTCTGCCCTTCTCAGTGGCCTCATCCACCTTCTCGCCCAACAACCGAGTAGTCAAACAAATATATGGACTACCTTCTCGCCATACAACAACCGAGTATCAAATTCAAATAGGAGCGATTACAAATCGGTATTGAAAAAACTCACAAAATCAGAATAATGCGATGGTGCAATAGTAAAAACCGCCATCTTGCCCAGAGTTTCCATTCTCCATGAAATCTTGCACCATAGCAGCTAAATCATGCTCGCTCTCATAGCTTCCCTTATCGCCAAAACTCAGAGAATAATATTTCCACACAGCACAAGACAACAGTCTTACTAATAAAACTGACAAATGAACCAAGTAAAGAGAAGACCAACTGCAACTTCTTTAATTTTCTCGTGACTGGCCAGCTCGAGAAGGAAGTAAGCTGGCTATAAAAGACTCGAATATCACTCAAAATCAAAGAACTTTGGATTGGTCGTCCCTGCACCCATGTTGTCAAACATGATGAGCCTGTATCTGCCTTCAAGAATTGGAACCATGTGCTTCCACACAAACTGGTCTGTGTCGAATCCATGTCCATGTCCATATCGACGCCAAACCCAGACACATCCATCTTAGAATTCAAGAACTGATCGAAATCGCAGCCCCCAAGGTCGGCTCCGCCGCAATCGCCCTTTAGTTCGTCACCACCTTTATAGTGCTCAAACACCAGGCACTCTAAGACATCACATGTTCAAGACCCAAAAAGCTCCTCGGCCATGGCACAAATGTTGACACCTGCGGTAGCAATTCATTGTCGTCCTCGTCATAATCATTGTCGTCCACGTGGAGATTCAGAATCGTTGATAAGACTGCTAATCCCAAATTGTGAATAGAAGGATATTGTGGTGTCATCATGTACTGTGTATTCACAGTACCTGTCATTGGAAGCCATGCCCTCCATCCGCCTCTCTCTTGGTAAAACCAAGTCCGGTGAAATAATTGTCGATCCATGTGTACCAAGCACGAGGTGCTTGTTTCAACCCATACAGTGCTCTTTTGAGCCTGCACACATGCGACTCGCTACTGAAGATCTCGAAACCTTCGGGCTGCTCTATGTACACCTCCT
Organism: Pinus albicaulis; assembly: GCA_034641835.2. Classification (NCBI taxonomy): domain Eukaryota; kingdom Viridiplantae; phylum Streptophyta; class Pinopsida; order Pinales; family Pinaceae; genus Pinus; species Pinus albicaulis. The sequence continues at coordinate 62,623,546 of CM076581.1, read as the reverse complement.
CCTCAATCACTCCATTAAGGAACGCAGTCTTCACATCCATCTGATGAATGTGCCACCCCATCTGCGTTGAGAGAGCTAGGATGCTCCGTATGGAAGAATACCTTGCGACAGGTGCAAAGGTTTCCTCATAGTCGATCCCCTCAATTTGTGAGAAGCCCCAAGAAAAAAATCTTGCCTTGTACTTCTCCACGCTCCCGTCAGCATCTTGCTTCACTTTGTAGATCCATCTCAAACCTACCAATGATTTCCCTTCCGGCCTTGGGACAATCTCCCATGCACTGTTTCTGAAAATTGAATCATACTCTTCCACCATGGCATCTACCCATGTAGGGTCCTCCACAACTTCCTCGAAAGAGGATGGCTTTGTCACGATACACTTGCTCATCAGAGCCACGTATCCAGTATATCAGTCAGGTGACTGTCTCTGTCTACGCTGTGATGTAGGTGCTCCTACAATATTCTCTGCATCCTGATTCAGTGGCATAGCTTCTGTAGTGTGCTTCTGCCCTCTAATGGTTGGCGCTACATGAGTGGTTTCTTCCACTCCATGAACCTCCTCCTGTGGCTGATCCACATCCTGAGGCTCATCCTTAGGAACTAATATCTCCTCATCTGCATGCAAGTGTGGCTCCATCTCAAGCGAACACTTCATGGCTTTCTCCTCATGAAATTTGATATTCCATCGCACAACAGTCTTCCAACTATCTAGAAAATACACACGATAGTTTTGGGGTGTATCAGTGTACCCCAAAAATATCCCAACCTCTGCGGTCGGCTCCAGCTTCTTCCTGGCATCCTTCGTCACATGAATGTAAACAGGTGAACCAAAAATCCTCAAATGGGAAATATCAGGCCTCTTACCAGAAAACACCTCCTCGGGTGTACTCATGCCAAGTATCCTGTGAGGACAATGGTTCTGCACATATACTGCAGTATTGCATGCCTCAGCCCACAAGTGTATGGGAAGGCCCTAATCATGCAACATCACCCGTGCAGCACCCACGATCGTTCTGTTCTTCCGCTCAGCAACCCCGTTCTGCTGTGGGTTATGAGGTGCTATGAGCTCTCTTCGAATTCCTTCTGCGCTGCAAAAGTCCTTGAATTCGCCAAAGATGAATTCACCACCATTGTCGCTCCTAAGAGCCTTCACCTGCTTCCTCGATTCTTTCTCAACCAGTGCCTTGAACTCACATAACTTTGAGTATGTCTCGCTCTTCTTCTGCATGAAGAAGATCCAACACTTACGAGAAAAATCATCAACAAATATCACATAATACCTGTGCTTTGCTGTCGAAGCTACTGAGAAAGGTCCACACACGTCTGTGTGAATTCTCTCAAGGATCGTCGTGGAACGACTATCCTTCTCATGAAAGGTGGCTTTCACAAATTTTCCCAAAGTACATCCCTTGCATTGATCTGACTGCGCAAGTGTACCTTTGGGAATCCCGGTAGAAATCTGCTGCAAAATTTTCAAAGCACCATGGTGAAGATGGCCCAATATCCTGTGCCATAGCTCGCCCTCATCCCGGCTCACCACTCCTTATGCCTTGCCTACCATTGCTGCACAACCATCTACCTACAACTGATAAAGGTTCTTAACTCGAACCCCTATCCTTCGGGTTTCACCAGTTTCCTTACTGCGTAGGAAATCCTTTCCCTCGCTAAAGACAACATCATATCCCTTGTCTTCCAACATCGCCACAGAGATAAGATTATTCTTCAATCCTGGAACATGCATGACATCCTTCAAGATGAAAGGTTTTCCAGACTCCCTCTCAAAGGAAATGGTCCCAATACCAGTCGCACTGTATCTACCATCATCGCCCATCTCGATGTGCACTCCAAGATCCTTCTCATCCAGATCACTGAACAAATATTTGTCTCCGGTCATATGAAAAGACGCACCACTGTCAAGAAACCACACTAAACCCATCATACTTGAGACCAAGCATGCGATCAGCGAAAAATCCAGCTCAAACTGCGAGGCTAAGGCCTCTCCAGCTGCAGATCCAGCAGCCTGCTTATTTTTCTTCTTCTGTGGACAATTAGTGGAGTAATGTCCGTGTTGGTGACAGTGAAATCACTTCACCTTGGACATGTCTTGCTTCTTGCCTTTCGCACCAGATTGAGAAGAATTCTTCTTGCTCTTCCCCTTCCTTGCTTTGGCAGCCAAAGTGAAATTTTCCTCATCTTCATTCTTCGATGAAGATCCATCCCTGGTACTCCGCCTTATCTCCTCCTGCACAAGATCCAACCAAAGTTGCTCCCATCCTAGTAGTTTCTCCCGACCATTGACAGAGTCCTCATAGGAATGCCAACTCTTCGAAAACCCAAGGAGAGCCAAGCTCACCAAGTCCTCTTCATCTACAGTAACCCCCACACTTCCCAGCTCATCCTTGCACTGGACGAACTTCGTGAGGTACTTGGGTATAATTTTGCCCTTCTCCATTTTTATTTTCCTGAGCTTATCCTTGAGCGCCAACTTCCTCTGGTCACTCTTGCTTTGGAACAAGTCTGTCAAATCTTTCCACATCAAGAATGGAGAAGCTTTACCATGAAGGCTGGACACTATGTGATCCTTCACACCTTCCAACAAAATCCTTCGACATTTTGCTGTCTTCTTTTGCCATGCGTCAAGTGCAGCAGCTTCGCTAGAAGCAGGTTTTGGAATTTCTGCATCTATGAACTCCTTCAACCCATTGTCCTCTAGCACTGCCTCCATCCTGTCCTTCCATGCAATATAATTTGAGCTTCCCTCAAGGGCATACTCCAATCGCAATCCGTTGAAAGACATCTCAACTTCGACACCAAGAAAAACCTGCTGCAAATTCAAATTCCACCAGCACAAAACTCAACCGCTTCAATGTTTTGCAATTGATCCAATGATAAATATCGCTCTGATACCATTTAGAAATTATATAACTGATATGTTATATATCCAAGATTCTCTTGATCACACACTATTTGACTTCATGCACAATACAGAATCTCTTCTACCATTGATCATTAATTACGGAAATAAAATCAATTGCATGCACACATTAAAACCATAAAAATTCACACATATGAACACAGTAATTTATGGGAAAGCTTAAAGATGAAAACCCCCAACTATATGTATATTATATGTCATAGAGATCATGTAAAAATAATCATACAAAGCTCCTCACAAGCTCTCAGTACAATCTCCAATTGCTACACACTAATCAGGTCCGATCTAGCAAATCACATGCATCAATCTCTGCCACCTGCTAGCCTGCCTCTACTGCGCAATCCATGTTGAATATGGGCTCTGAATGAGTTCAAATCCACCTGGCTTTCACTGCGCAATCCTCATTGGCATCTCCATCAATGTGTGGTGCAAACTCATGCACCAGTATAGTCACAACTGATAGTCACACTGCTCTTTCACCTACCTCTCCACTGGTCTCCACTGAAACTCTCCATGCACTGTAGTTAACTAATGTATTCTTCAGTTGATTAATGAGTTATTAATTAGTGAATTAATTAATAATTAGTTCACACCACTCTCACTAGTGTATCAATTAGTTAGACTAGATACAACTAGCTCAACTGTGTCTAACTGAGTTAAACTGAACACAACTCCATTAACTACTTCTACTTACTCCACCAAACTCTATCACATGATTTCTAACTGAAGTCTCCATGAAATAGCTCCACTTAACCCTCAGGAATAGCGTAATTCCTTCTGTCAGCTCCTGTGCCACGTCTGTGCACTTAACTTAAGTGTCGTGTTTTTTTTTACATGCCCACATCCACCTAGGGACACACACCAATATGATTTATTTTGACTGTAACTGTACCAGATTCTGCCTACTATACCAAAAAAAAAATAGTCCATTCATTTTTTCAACTTAATTTATCCATCCAAAGAGACCAACCCAGACACACAGCTAGCTAGTGAATGCTGACTGTTTGGGGCATTAGCCTCTGTGTCTGTACCTTTCACTGAGAGCCACTCTTTTTTTTCACCATGCCTATCATCTTGTTGCAATATCAACATTTAGGAGCCCTGGTTGAGTTTATTTTGAGTTGTAATTAATTAACTTAATTTTTTTTAGTTAAAATCAATTTAATTAGTTCTAACTGATGGAGGAACTAGTGATAGGTCAAGTGAATTAAATTGGATTTAGTTAACATGTAGTGGTCAATCAGATAATTGATAATTCACTCAAAAATAACTCATGCATGTTATTTATGAGAAAGACCCAGTTGAGATTGGAGTTAAAGGGAAGTGTACTATCAGTTATATAATCATCCAAATTGTACAGGTGGTGCATGTAGTCAAAAGAAGTCCTAAAATAAATCATTCCTTAATTAGATAACTCACTAATTTTAACCATTCAAATTTCCTTTAAAAGGAGGAATGAAGGCACAAGTTTAATTATTGTTTTGGTGAGCACGAGTTGGTGAGACCAAGAATAAGAAGCACAAGTTTGTACATGGAGCTTATGAGAGAAAGGTGTGCCAAGAGAAGCTTGTGCATAGGTTGGTAGTGAGACAGACATAGATAGTGCAGAGAGATCTCAAGCCTGAGAGAAGCATTGTATTTTTCTAATATTCTTTGACTTATGCAATATATAGATAGTGGGGTTTTTAGTTGAGGCTTTCCCGAGATAAATATTTGTGTTGTGTGATTGAAATTCTTTCTCTGTATTGTTCATGTGATTATGCGATCGTAATTGGATTCCGCAACTTTTAGAGTAGATTCAAGTATTTTGTTTTAAAATATTAAAAATATCAGTTTGAATCTACAAGGACTTTATAGATGGTATCAATGCAAGAATCATTATATAAGAGAATAATACAAGTTTTTTTTTAGTAGGTGAATCAGATTTGTAGATCTACTCTTCAGGACCAACAGCGGGATCATGATGTCTTTCTATGGATTGAGAATTGAATATGACCTTAAGGGTAGTTTGAATTACATAACTTGGAAGGACAGGATGGAAGCAGTGTTGGAAAAAAATGTGCTAAAGGAGTTCATAGACAATGATATTCCCAGGCCCGCAGTAACATATGCTCAAAATCTTGATGCATGGAAGAAGAACGTAGAAAAGGAAAGAAGTATTTTGCTGGAAGGAGTTCGAGATCATATTGTCTCTAATCTCCATGGAAAGGAAACTCCATATTCTATGTGGAAGGCCTTAACATATTTTTTTTAGAATAGTAGCGACCACAGGAAGCTAGCGTTGAAGGAAAAGCTCAAAAAATTCAAAATGGAGGAGGGTGATACAATACCAAAGTACTTGACCAAGTTCACCCAATGTCAGGGTGAGCTTGGAAGTGTTTGTTTTACTATTTTCAAGGATTATCTGGTGATCCTAGCACTTCTAGGCCTTCCCAAGAGTTGGCACAACTACCAGGATTCGGTAATTGGGAGGGAGAAGCTACGAGAGCGGGAGCGATTGTGGTCCGACTTGGTGCAGGAAGAGATTAGGAGAAACACCAAAGACAAGACCTCTTCCAAAGAAGAGGAATTTTTGTTAGTTAGTAAAGGAAAGAAAGCCAAGGGAAATAAGTCCCAAGGTGAAAAGGGTAAGAAGAAATACTTGTCCAACATCAAGTGTTTTCATTGTCACGATTTTGGGCACTATGCCACGAAATGTCCACAGAAGAAGGCAAGAAAGAAGGAGCATGCAGTAGCAGCAGCAGGTGAAGCTCTAGCTTCAAAATTCGAACTTAATTTCACTCTCATTGCATGCATGGAAATCACTGTAATGGGATGTGTGCGGTATCTCGACATCAATTCCTCATTCCATATGATGACGAATAGAGATCTCTTCAGTGAATTGGAGGAGAAAGACCTCAAGAAAAATTGGTGTGTGAGTCAAGAACGTGTATGCTCTCGAGGTCGAAGATACATGCAAATATTTGAGGATCAAGAAAAATGTTAGAGACTTGGTGGTTGACAAGGAGCATAAATTACCTCTCAACATGCAACCTCAGAAGGAGGCTCGAAAAATTGTGAATCAACCACAATTAGAGAAGCAGAGAGGAGACCGAGTGGATATATCCACTCAAGCAGAGACCTAGAGTAGGGGGGGGGATTTCGAGCCAAGTGGGCAAAGGGAGCACATGCAGCCATACCTCCAAGTGAGAGGTCGGGCGATGTGAAGCAATAGTCCCAAGAGTGTAGAAATTTGGCAGGGTCCATTAAGATGTCTTGTCTCATGGATCATTACCTTGCTACGGGGGCCCATAATACACAATAGCAGGATGGATCAATGGCGGTTGATGCAGTCAAGTACTAGAGTAACAGATGTAGATACTAGTAGTAGTTAGATAATGGGCAGCATGAATAGAGTTGGCAGCAGCACAGATGGCATAGTGCATAGTGAGAAACAACACGAAGTTTTCAGTAGACAGTGCAGTAGCTAGTAACAATCAGAGACTTTAGTGATAGATTCATCATATTGATCACAGTTGATTCATTTTGGATTCTTTTTTAGTTTCAGAAGTTGCAGTAGGAACAACACTAGAGAGAAGTGTTGCATGGAGAACATTCCAAAGGTACCAGATCAAGATAGAGTTGAATTATTTTCTTGTTGAGAGGGAGTCTTGAAATTTGCAACAAGAAATATTGAAAATGGAAACAAGAAGAGGTTTCTAATTTAATTTTCCCTTAATTAAATAAGAATAAAATTTCAATTCAACATCACATGCCAGCTTGTACGAGTTAACTAAGTCATGAAGACTTAGTGAGTTCAGTTAATTCAAGTTGAGGGTCAAACTAGATGCATGTAGAGTGTCTCCTACTTTTTAGGAGCCTTGGTTGATTTTATTTTATGTTGTAATTAATAAACTTAATTTATTTGAGTTAAAAGTAGTTTAAATAGTTCTAATTGATGGAGGAACTAGTGAGAGTTCAAGTGAATCAAATTGGATTTAATGCACATGCAGTGATCAATCAGATAACTGATAATTCACTCAAAAATAACTAATGCTTGTCAATTCTGAGAAAGACCCAGTTGAGATTGGAGTTAAATGGAAGTGTACTATCAGTTTTATAATCATCCAAATTGTACAAGTGGTTCATGCATTCAAAAGAAGGCCTAAAATAAATCATTCCTTAATTAGATAACTCATTAATTTTAACCATTCAAGTTGCCTTTAAAAGGAGGAATGAAGGCACAAGTTTAATTATTTTTTTGGTGAGCATGAGTTTGTGAGACCAAGAAATAGGAAGCGCAAGTTTATGTGTGGAGCTTGTGAGAGAAAGGTGCGCTAAGAGAATATTGTGTACAAGTTGGTAGTGAGAAAAATAGAGATAGTGCAGAGATATCTCAAGCCTGAGAGAAGCATTGTATTGCTCTCGTATTCTTTGACTTATGCAATATACATATAGCGGCGTTTTTAGATGAGGCTTTCCCCAGATAAATCTTTGTGTTGTGTGATTTAAATTATTTCTCTTCCTTGTTCATGTGATTATGCGATCATAATTGGTTTCCGCAATTTTTAGAGTAGATTCAAATATTTTGTTTTAGCATATTGCAAATCTCAGTTTGAATTTACGAGGATTTTCTACATGTTGCATCATCTCCCAAGTAGGAAATTTATTTTCCATGATGCACCATCCTAGCAGCTTTGATTTCAGAGGACATCTAGCCTTCCGCACCACCTGCCACCACCAATCAGGTGCAGCCATGTGTGCCAAATAATTCAGGAAAAATTGACCCAACTTTGGAGTATATATGTCTTAGACAGACAAAATCCCTCTTGCGGACAAGAGCGATCTCCCTAGTATCCTAAGCATATCTAGAAACAAATAGACAGATGTAGACCATTATGCTTAAGAATTATTAATTAACTATGGAGAGATGCTCCTACCTGAAGTCCAATGCTTACTCGGTCTTCAATCCAATCGTTCCAGAAGGTATCGATCCAACACATAAGATCTGCAATCAAAGACAAGCAAACAAGATCAAAAGCATCTGCAAGATATGATAATTCAAAAGAAATAATCTATCTTACTGATCAAGGAATCCAAGAATTAAATTATTCAAAAGATAGATGAACAACTCAATGAGAAAATAGAATCCATTTGAATTAACTTTGAATAAAAAGAAGAAACCTTACAACCTTGTCTCCTCGATGTTTGTACAGGTTCTTCCGAGGTCCCAAACAGTCGTTTTCCTTAGTTTGACAAGACTCCAACTCTCTGAATCAGCATAAGACTATGAGTATGAGTATGTAATCTCTCTCATGCCAATGATGCCAAATGGAGAGTATAATTTCTTCAGCAATTCTCTTCTATAATTTTAGAAGTTCCTTCTTCAATCTAAGAAGTAACCTTGAGACTGAAATATGAGTTCAATTTATAGCCGAAGGGAGGTAGTTTTAGCTCCAATAAGGAAGGGATAAAGCCCTCTCATCATGGGATTTTAGCTCCAAAAACCAAGGGATAGCTCCATTTATGAAGGGTTAAAGGTCATGAATGGAAGGCGCGAAGCTCGACTAGATAGCGCTTCTAGAAGGCCCCAGCTGGGAGAATATTCAACCAACTGGGCTTCTAGAACTTAATTTTCTTTTTATTTTACCTTTTACGGGTGTCTGTAGTTTTAATGAGCAGAATGTGCAAGATGTGTCGCAGGTTTTATAGCAATAAACTGATGTACCGCAAGAAATGACCAAGAAAAGTGCGGAGTTAGGCTTTTTAGGGTTTTAATAAGCTTTTTCCCAATTTCAAGACTCGATTTAAGAACTTTATGATTTTGGACCTCTAAGCGAGCAATAAATAGGTAAATATGAACCCATATAGACAGCTAAACGTCATGATGACAAATTTTAGTGTAACATATTGCCCCCTAAAACGCGAAGTCTGAAGTAGTTCTGAAGAGTGAAGTGCTTTATCATTCCGAGGATTGGGTTGTGGACATACTGGTCGAAACCTATAAAAACATTCAATGCAAACATATATATGTATAGCATCGCTGAGGTAGGCATTCCCATACTCATATCAAAACTAACTACATGTTCTGATACATAAATGATTTTAGAATTACATCAATAGTAGACACAGCATGGACATAACCATCTATCATAAGTAGTATACTGTATTATGAATAATAAAACTCCTCGCAGCCTGGATGGTAGAAACTAGATCCAAGGTCTTGATTTCCGCTTCCCGAACTAGTACGATTCTATCCATGCGATTGATTGTGTCGAAGTCGAACATGGTAGAAACCACTTGATTACCAGTCAATGATGTGAACTGTTAACAAGTGTGAGAGAAACCACCAATAATGACAATAGCTCTCAAATTACTCAGTACAATCCATGAAGTGTGAATGAATGATTTAGAGTCGAACACTTCACAGAATCATTCGATCAAACGTCAATGATGCAACATGTCGTCGAAGGCGAGAAACCTGCCATTAGGGCATGCAGATTCCAAGGTACTAATAGGATTCTAGATCAACTTCCTAGATAATGTGCTGTCGTCGATAGAAAGTGACCCGTCGTAGGAAAGCCCACGACATGAAACCATTAGATCAAGTTTTGTAGAAATATTTGCAAGGACTGACTCAGGGATGGTCAATGCGAATGGAGACAAATGTTTGCAAATGAATGGTTTATTTGAACTATCCTCTTGAACACATAACGACACTGCAGATGGTTTGGTAACAATTTACCTAAGGCTAATACCCAGAAACCAACTGAAGACTTTCAATGTGGTTTGATTAACTGTTAGACAAATGATTTTCCCAACCCAAGTATGAGTGTGACAAAAGTGTCGTGTTCAAGAGTGGTATACTACTTTTTGGAACAAAGTGTGACAACTGGATTCATTTTCTATCTTTTTCCCCCACCATTTCTGGCAAGTACCTCTTTATTTTTGACAAGTTGTTACACAGTAATTTGTCACCGTCCCTGCAATCCCCGTCCCGCACATTGGAGGGCTCATTTCGTGACCTGTGAGCAGTGACATGGCTTGAAACCACTTTCATGACATCCCTCTGAACAAGAGCTTTCATTTACCTGAAGACATCTCCTTGTGAAAAACCCTAAAAATGGCTCTTTTTGCATTGGCGCGGGCAGGCAGTTCAGTACCCGCGCCAATGAGGAAAATCCTTCAAAGAGGTCGCGCCAATTGATGCTCTGTCCCAGAGTCGCACTTGCGCTAGCCAATTTAAGGAGTGTTTTTTAAAAATAAATGGCGGAAGTTTCGTCCTAACCAATTCATGAACTAGTATCTATCTTGAGTTGGGAGGTTTGGCTCCGGATTTCCATGTAGAGGAAGTGGTTTGCCACCTCTCATGGAAGATTCCTTGAGGATGGGGCCAATCCCATGATTATAGGGATCCCAACTCCCCTTCCTTCATCTATAAAAGCTTGCCCATCTCCATTGCAAGCTAGTCTTCAAGCTCCCAAATTCCTAAGAGCCTTATGCTGCAAGAGCCTCCATAATTCCCTTAAGGCCAAATCCAAGCAAGGAGACTATCGTCAAGATCTGAAGAGAGAGGTTTGTCCCATCCTTAACAGGATTTTCGAGATGTGTTCTACTGGCAACCCGTCGAAGGAGAATTCAGCGTCAAAACTATGGTTGTATTCTTCCTTTGACTGATTAATAATAAACGACTATTGGTTATGGTTCCACTCTTGTTGTTATTTATAATGATCAGTTATGTCCTTTCTGACTGACATATAGTTGCATCTACTGGATTTTACGCTTGTGTTCGTTTTGTTTCTCGCATGTGCAGGTGTCCTATCACGGAGATCATGGGGATCGTGATCTGCCAGAGCTAAGGAACGGGAGCGCTACTTTCTCTACGAGCGACAGCGTTGGATTCCAGGTAAGCCTTCATCGCTAGTTGGTTTATTTGAAATTAGGAACCTGCGCTATAGCGTGAACGATTTTTGCTAGACCCGGTCTGGGCTAGTAGGGATCGCCTCTGTCCGCAAAGGGGATTTACCTCCACAAAAAATAGGTGACTCCGCTGGGGATCATCTAGCTTGTTGTTGTTCTGCTTTGTAAGCTACAGACGGAGCCTGAAGTTAGCCAGATAGCCTTTGAAACGATATTGCTCTGCATTAGCGAAGTAGATCAAAGCTACCTAGTCAATCTCCGGTTTAGTTTATGAACTGAACACTTGGAGTATTGTCTTGTCTTTTCGGTTGTTTCTCGATTTTTCTTGCTTGGTCGGCTCTTTTGGCTAGCTCTTTTTATGTTTGGCTTTTGGTTCAGCCCCAGAGGATCAGATCTGACCTCTGCTTTTCTGAAATTTCACCTTTTCATGGTTGGCTTGATTGGCGCGAGTTCCGCCCTGACAGTCGCGCCAGTTTGCGCGGGTTTCCAGCTTATCAGTCACGCCATTTCTTGTCTGGCGCGGATTACAGCCAAACTGTCGCGCCATTTCCTGTAGGTGCTAGGGTTTACCCTTGTTCGGAAGTTTATTTTGGTCAGTACTTTGCTTCTGGGTTTGTTTTAGATCCTGCTTGAAGTGGTGAGTCTGGTATTGGTTGGGAGAAATTCTTTGTTTTTTCATTTTCAGGCGTTGGCGCTTGTTGTCAGTTAGCAACCCGTGCCAATTGGGAATTGGCGCTAGTTTTCAGTGGGAAAGTCGCGCCAGTTGGCGCTAGTTGTCAATGTACAAGTAGGGCCAATTTCAGGGTGTGTGAAAATTGAGATTTTTTCCCTAAATCCTTCACCAGTGTGTCTTTCCCTTCCGGTCTTTTCACTGTATGAGCATAGATTACATTGCTCATTGTTTGAAATGTCTTTTTTCCATGATTGTTTGATGTAAAAGGGAATGAATGCCTTGTTTTGATCTCTTGCTTTGGAAGTCCTCTTTGTGTTTGACCTCATATGTCTTGTCGCCTTTTGAGGGATTTCGTGACAAAGTGTTTGAGACAATGATTGCATTCTTAGTGTTTGTTTACATCTCTTTTGCGTTCATCCTTCATTAAGAAGATTTGCGTTTATTTAGTTTTCGTCTCAAAGTGTCCTTTTTGTTAAAATGCATTAGATCACATTGCATTGAAAAGTATTTTTGAGATCCATCATTGAACTTAGATTACATTGTTTAATGATTGAAAGCTAAAAATTGCTTTGAGTGCATTCTCTTTCATTAAAAGCATGCATTAAGTAGATTCTCATTTCATCGAAAAATGCATTGAGTGCATTATCATAATTTGAAAAAGAAAAGTAAATTGTGCATAGATTACAATTGCATAGTTTTCGAAGAAGAGGATTTTTCATAGATTACATTGCATTATTCGCATCGTTGAATGTTTGGGATTGCTTTTGGATAGTGAAAGTCATCTAGTTTGGAAAGAATTTCGTTTTCAGTGTTGTTGTTTGTTGCATCATTGTTTGAAGCTCTTCCCTTAACTAGATAGCATTCATCGAATTGAAAAGATTTCTTTTCTCATATAGCTGCATATAGGAGATTGTCATATGACACTCGCTAGGGCCTGAAAACTGAAACATAATTGAAGATAAACATTAAAATTTACTCAATTTACACTAAGGTAGCATTAAAATCTAACGAAACACATTTAGAGTTCTAGGCTAGAGATGTGCTCCAGCGTCTTAAAACCTAGTAGCTGTCGTTCGCCTCTTGGCTTTAGACAGCGCTAGTACAGACTTGTGCTCCCCGTACCGTCGCGTATATAAAGGGAGACCCCACTAGGTTTCTATCCTTTATCCATAGGAAGCCGAGTCTGCCGCCCTATACCCGTGATACACCAGACACAACATTCGAGGAGATTTCCTGCACGTACGTAAAGTCCTTGGTTGATTTATTTTTCACTTTTGAAACCAAGGTGTATATTGCAGTTCACGGTTATTTGGTACACCCTTTTCCTAGCATTCCTGAGCAGTCATTTTGATCTTATCTGACTCCTTAAATTTGAAAAGATCACCAAGCGCTTGTCCTTTCACACTTGTTTCAAAACTAAAAGAGATAGAGTCACCTTTCATCCGTTTCTCGACTCTTAAAACATGAAACGGTGAAGTTTCTAAGTTTCAATGTGGTAAAATAAATCACCTGCGATCACACGCCATGCTAGAGTTTTCTTGTTGGCCATTTGATTGTGTGCCTTGGTTTTTAGCCCATGTGCGGTTTTGAGTTGTTGATGGAAAATTTTCCAGAGTTCACCAACCAAGGAATCCCCTCCAATGGGAATCCTGGTCATTTTCCTCCTTTTGGGAATGTTGGTGCTCCTTACATGGCAACGTTGTCCCTTCCTGGGTTAACTGTTGGGTTGCCTGTTTGGTTGTTCTCAACCTCTGTGGTCCCGAATGTCCCGGCTACTGTTCAATCAGTGCCTCCACCTGAACAACATCATGTTGATTCCAAGGTGGACCTCTCCCCTTCTTCACCTGTTTCTGCGTCTTCCTCTTCTACTTCGCCTAGTGAAAGTATGGATTCGAGTAAAAAGGTGGCTAAGAAGAAGAAGAAGAAGAAGACAAAGAAGAAGGAGTCCGATAAACGAGAGGCTAGCTCTGCGGCTATTGCGCCTAAGAAGCCTTCTGTTGATAAACCTCCCAACCCTCCGCGGAAATTCAAGTTCCCCTGCATGTTGTTCACGAGAGACCATCTTCTTCGAGACTGCCCTAGCATTGCCGAGGTGCTTGAAGCATGGTCCAATGGTCGCCCGCCGTTGCCTTTGGCTTCCAGGAGTCAGGTTGGGGGCACATCTTCAGCTAGTGCTAGTAAGGCTCCTAAGAAGCAGGGTAATATTACCAATCCCTGTAAGTTGTGTGGGGGGCACCATGCCATTCACCTTTGTCTGTATATGGATGAAGCCAAGCGAGTTTTGGACAACTCGGTTGTTCCTGCGCCGTGCCTTCCGGCTGGTTACCAACAGCTTTCTTTGATTCCTCCACCAGTTGATCCTACGATTGGTCAAGAGTCATCCTTGGTCGATCCCGCTCCCTCGGAAATTCAAATTCAGGAATCCGTTCCCGACCAACCATTGGTCGTGGGATCGTTTGAGCTGGCCCCTTCTACGATGCACCAGGTATTTTCCGTTGAGAGTGGATCTCATGCCCCTCAAGTTCTTCCTGTTTCTTCATATTTCTCAGACTTCGAGAAAGATTCTTGTGTCCCTATATCTCAAGAAGTTGCTCCTCCGCCTCCCGTGATGGAGGTTCCGGAGGATACCCCTCCCACCTTCGAGATGGAGGTCGTGGAGGATGCTCCTTCTTCTTTTGTAACACCAGGGGAAGACCATCTCAGTTCGATGGTAGCCCCTCCGAGTAGTTTGGTCACTTCCTTTGATTGGAATCGATTTTCAGGATACCGCCTTCCATCTTATGTGCCTTTCGAGCTAATGGTACAGGCCTTTGGTCTGGTCGTACCCAGCACCATTATAGATGAAGTTGCATTTGTTAGTGTTCTATCCTCAACTACTTGGAAAGCTTTCGGTTCGCCGCTGCTTGCGCCTGTTACGCAAAATCTGTTGGCATTTAACAGAAGAACGAGTCAACCGTTAGGGATCCTTCCAAGGTTTCCTGTTACTTTGGGAGGTAAAATCGTCCATATAGACGTGATGGTTGTTCCAGGCCCCTTGGATTTCAATCTGCTCTTGGGGCGCGATTACACCTATGCCATGGGAGCGCTTGTCTCCTCCCTTTTTCCTGTGGTCTGTTTTCCGCATGAAGGACGGATCGTGACCATTGATTAGCTTTCGTTCTTTGGTCCTGATATGGCAGCTAGCCCACCATCATCCCTTCCTGGTTTTCATCCACTCGTTGTATCTGCCCCACCGCAGGTCAACTATGTGGCTACCTACCCCGTGCCTGTACTCAGTGATGATGCCGCCGTGCATAGTGTACTGGGGGCATTGGGTCCTGACTTCCAAGATGTTTTCCTTCCATCAGACGGGAAACTCTTGGAAGTGATGACTTCTTGTTCATTATGATGAGGTCTGTTGGAGCAGAGTTCCTTGTCTTGTGTCAAGCTCCTTAAAAAATGAAACCAAGTTCTCGGAGCAGAGTTCCTTGTCTTGTGTCAAGCTCTTTAAAAAATGAAACAAGGTTGTCAGAGCACAGTTCGTTTTCTTGTGTCAAGCTCCTTAAAAAATGAAACAATCTGGTCAGAGCAGAGTTCCTTGTCTTATGTCAAGCTCCTTAAAAAATGAAACAAGGTTGTCGGAGCATGGTTCTTTTCCTATGTCAAGCTCCTTAAAAAATGAAACAAGGTTGTTGGAGCAGTGTTCCTTGTATTGTGTCAAGCTCCTTAAAAAATGAAACAAAGGTGTCCTGAGGATAGTTCTTTTAATGTTTCAACCTCGTTAAAATAATGAAACACGTTCTTGTTCAATTCGAGTCTTTGATAAGATCTCGTAAAATCCCAGTCGAGTCTTTCTTAGATCTTGTAACTTGCACCTTCACTCCCTCCATCTGTTTACTCAGATGCATGGACTGAAGCTTGGGGGGCATGTACCTCGAATTAAGACACCATGCTGGGGGCATGCTTACTTTTTCAAGCATAGTTTGTTTCCGTTTCAAGCTTGTGTAAAAATGAAACCGGTTTCAAGCATAGTTTATCTTTGTTTCAAGCTTGTGTAAAAATGAAACCAACTTCAAGCAGAGTTTTCTGATTTCAAGCTTGTGTAAAAATGAAACCATTCCTATTTTACCTCTTGTGATTGCCATTTTTTCAGCCTATTTTGTCAGATGAACCTAGGTTTTCTCACTCCATCATCACTATCTGCTTGGCCGATCATATGCCTTCACTTGGTTATTTTACCCGTTCCTGAGGAACCGCTACGATGAGTGGTCTTGTTAGCCAGCCTCTTGACCTTTAATTGTTCTGAGAAGTTCCACCATTACCGGAACCAGTTGCTACCCTTTATACCACTCGTTCCTCCGGGAGGAGTCACCTTTCAGCTGTTTTCTGACTCGCTAAACATGAAAATATTGTCGAGTCCCTTGTCATTTCGATCTCGTTAAAGTGGTTACAAAACGACATCTACCCAGTATACGTTTACCCCTTTTTCGAGCTGGGATAGATTATTTACGAAAAAGGAATACCCTAGCCTATCGCGACTAGGAGGTTTTCTCAGACATTTTTTTCTACCTTTTCGGATCTGAGGAACTATTTACGAAAAGGGACCGTTGGAGTTTACTTTTCAGCTATCTTTTCAAACTCTCTAAACATGAAAAGACGTTGAGTTCTTCCTTTTTCAGACTCGTTAAACCCTGATGACATTGGATTCAGTCGTAATGATGATATTCGAGTTTCTCCTTCCTAGGGCTCGTTAAATGTACTAGGATGGATTCGTCCAAAGGATGGAATTATATGACAAGCATATGGTATCCTCTTCAAGCTTGTGTAAAAATAAAGAGGTACTCACCAGAAATGGTGGGAAAAATGGACCAACATCATTGTCGTGTCAGCAGTATGTTGCTCTTGAACATGGCACTTGTTTGCATTCGTGTCGGGTTGGGAATATCTCATCTCATTTTTCGCTTGCCTTCGTGGGTTTGGGTAATCCCTTTTGACCTCTCATCTTCTCTTTGCCTCGTCACTATGACCTCTGATCTTTTGATGTCAAATACTGTCAAGTCCACTGTCGTGCCGTTTATATGTTCAAGAGAAGTTGACCTCTGCAAGTACCAACCTTCCTCTGATTCTCATCTTATCGTGATTCACAAAAACATTATGTTCCTCTGTCTCGTGTCGATGATGTGGGAAAAATTATGGCCCACCTTCGATCAAGGTCACTTCCTATCGACTTCAGCTCATTATCCGGGAAGCTGATCTAGAGACTCCCTTCTGGTGCCTTGGAGCCTGCATGCCTCAATGGCAGGTTCTTCACATTCGACGTGAGGTTTTCATCATTAGCCTCCAATCGAGTGATTATACTGATGTTCGACGCCAGCTCATTGATTCACATGCCGTAGATTGTACCTGTAGTACCTTGAGGGCCATCGTCATTATTGGTGGTACCTCCTGCATCTGTTAACAACTTTCATCATTAGATGGTAATCAAACGATTTCCTCACATGTTCGACTTCAGCTCATTTATTCACATGCTTAGATTTGTACTATGTTCGGGTCGAGATGGAGCGCAAGACCCTGGATTGTATCTGTTGTAATCCAGGCTGCGATTTTGTGGATTATTATGATTGGTTACATGACTCACTTACTGGATGGTTGTGACCATACCTGAGTCTATTTATCGATCCTCACTGGATGGCTGCGCCCATGCCTTGGATCTGGATTATTGTATACTCTGTTATGGATGGTTGCGCCCATACCGCATATATATCATGTATCTGAGATATCAGTTGTACTTCTCCAAGCAATTTTTCCGATGCCGGAATTTTCAGTTGGACACATTCTCGTAAAGCATTTCACCCCCCTCTCTCTCGGGCCTCATGCTTTAGGGGGCATCTGTTACACAGTAATTTTTCACCGTCCCTGCAATCCTCGTCCTGCACATTGGAGGGCTCATTTAGTGACCTGTGAGCAGTGACATGGCTTGAAACCACTTTCATGACATCCCTCTGAACAAGAGCTTTCATTGCCCTAAAGACATCTCCTTGTGAAAAACCCTAAAAATGGCCCTTTTTGCATTGGCGCGGGCAGGCAGTTCAGTACCCACGCCAATGGGGAAAATCCTTCAAAGAGGTCGCGCCAATTGGCACTCTGTCCCAGAGTCGCACTCACGCCAGCCAATTTAAGGAGTGTTTTTTAAAAATAAATGGCGGAAGTTTCGTCCTAACCAATTCATGAACTGGTATCTATCTTGAGTTGGGAGATTTGGCTCCGGATTTTCATGTAGAGGAAGTGGTTTGCCACCTCTCATGGAAGCTTCCTTGAGGATGGGGCCAATCCCATGATTATAGGGATCCCAACTCCCCTTCGTCCATCTATAAAAGCTTGCCCATCTCCATTGCAAGCTAGTCTTCAAGCTCCCAAATTCCCAAGAGCCTTATGTTGCAAGAGCCTCCATAATTCCCTTAAGGCCAAATCCAAGCAAGGAGACTATCGTCAAGATCCGAAGAGAGAGGTTTGTCCCATCCTTGACAGGCTTTTCAAGACGTGTTCTACTGGCGACCCACCGAAGGAGAATTCAGCGTCAGAACTATGGTTGTATTCTTCCTTTGACTGATTAATAATAAACGACTATTGGTTATGGTTCCACTCTTGTTGTTATTTATAATGATGAGTTATGTCCTTTCTGACTGACATATAGTTTCATCTACTGGATTTTACGCTTGCGTTCATTTTGTTTCTCACATGTGCAGGTGTCCTATCACGGAGATCGTGGGGATCGTGATCTGCCAGAGCTAAGGAACGGGAGCGCTACTTCCTCTATGAGCGACAGTGTTGGATTCCAGGTAAGCCTTCATCGCTAGTTGGTTTATTTGCAATTAGGAACCTGCACTATAGCGTGAACGATTGTTGCTAGACCCGGTCTGGGCTAGTAGGGATCGCCTCTGTCCGTAGAGAAGATTTACCTCCACAACACAAGCTTGAGGAGGATAACATTTGCTTTTTGTATAAGCTCATCCTTTGGATGAGTCTAACTTATTATTAAAATCGAACCCTAAGAAGGAGTTGTTTGTTCCTGTTTTTAATTTACAGGTCCTTTACTGTTAAGTTTTAATGAGTCCAGTATAGGTGAAACTCGGTGTTTTTCAGTTTTAGGGAGTCAGAAGAAAAACATAAGAAAACTTCATGGGTATACTTTTTCGTAAATTTAGTCTCTCAAACCTGAAAAAGGATAAAATAATGCAAGAGAGAACTCTATTGACCATGATTAGTCAATGTATACTTTTTTCGTAAATAGTCCATTTCAGTCCGAAAAAGGGGTAAACTTATACTGAAGAGACAGTTGTTCATTTCCTTTAATGAGTTCGAATAGTCAAGTACTCGGCAATATTTTCATATTTAAAGAGTCTGAAAAGGGCTTAAAAGAGAACTCCAGGGTTTCTCTTTTTCGTAATTTTCAAGAGCCCGAAAAAGTGATAAAAGTATACTCAGTTGGCTTCCTTTTTCGTCAGTTTTAACGAGTTCGAAAAAGTGATAAAAATTATACTCAATGGCCGACTTTCAATTTAACTAACAAGCAGGAAAAGATGGAAAGAACTCGGCATTTTCATGTATGTTTTACGAGCATGAAAATAATAGCAAAATAATCTCAGGATTTTCATGAGTTTAACGAGTCTTGAAAATAATAACCGAAATGGACTCAATGATAAGTTTCATTCTCATACAAGCTTGAAACAGAGAAAACTTTGCTTGAGACAGGTTTCATTTTTACACAAGCTTGAAACGTAGGAAAACTATGTTTGAAATAGGTTTGTTTCATTTTTACACAAGCTTGAAACAAAGGAAAAATTATGCTTGAGAGTGGTTTCATTTTTACACAAGCTTGAAACGTAGGAAAACTGTGCTTGAGAGTGGTTTTAATTCCCCCCAAGCGTAACTTGCTAGAGCATATGCCCCCCAAGCTTCATTGCATTCAACTAAGTAGACTACTGGTGACTAATAGGTGGATGTAATGAAGGTTCATTTATGAGATTGGATGAAAGACTCAAATTGACACTTACGAGATCTAATCAAAGACTCGACTCAATTAGGAGAGGATTTGTTTCATTTTTTAAAGAGGTTGACACAGAAAAAGAACCATCCTCATGGTATTTGTTTCATTTTTTAACGAGGTTGACACAGTAAAGGGAACTATCCTCATGGTATCTGTTTCATTTTTTAACGAGGCTGACAAAGTAAAGGGAACTATCCTCATTGCCTGATTCATTTTTTAATGAGGTTGACACAGTAAAAGGAACCATCCTCTTGATGAACTGATTCATTTTTTAATGAGGTTGACACAGTAAAAGGAACTATCCTCAAATACATGTTTCATTTTTTAATGAGGTTGACACAGTAAAAGAAACATCCTCATGAACCTTGTCATGGCTTCCAACTAGAAGGAACACATGTCAAGGGACAATCCTTGATCATGGCTTCCAACTAGAAGGAACACATGTCAAGGGACAATCCTTGATCATGGCTTCCAAAAGGTCTCATCAGAAGGAAGAACAATTATCTGGAAGGAACACATGTCAAGGGATTCAATAGGGATAAGAACATCGCGTTCAAATGATCCCATAGGGTTTTCCATGTCAATTACTGGATCTAAGTCAAAGGAAGTCGAGAAAACAATGAGATGCTCTCTTGTATCGGTAACTGAAAACATGGGACTGGTTGCCACATAATTAACCCGTGGCGGGGTGGATACCACTTCTGGATAAGGAAAATTTAGGGGTGTCGGATTATTGGTAGTCGAATCTGGACTAACGAATGAAAGCTAGTTAACAATAACAATGTTTCCATTGTGAGGGAAAGACATCATGCGAAAGAGTTTCGATACGATAACTTTCATTGCATAGACATTGTCTCGCCTGAGGAGTAAATTGAAATCCAAGGGGGCCTCGAACTACCATAACATCAATACAGACAGTTTTACCTTCCAAGGTAGTAGAAAAATTAGGAATGATCCCTAAAGGTTCACTAATGGCCTTGTTAAAAGCTAACAGATTCTGCATAACAGGCACAAGCTGAGGGGAGCCCAAAGCTTGTCAAGAATTTGAGAATAAAATACTAACAGAAGCACCTTCATCTATATTTGTGTGACGCACATTCTTACCACAAACCTTCAAAATGATTTGGAAAGGGATGGAGGAAGGAAGAAGAGGTTCCATCAGTCTATTCCAATCAAAGGAAAAGACCTCAGTACTAGGAGAGGGTTCTGTAGAAACAGGTGAAATGCCCCCTGGCGTATAAGAATCTGATGTAACAAGAAGAACCTGAGTGGTATGAAGTTCACTCTCGACCGGGAGAGTGGGATCAACCAAATGTGAAATAAATTAGACCACTTGATCAAATAATGGATCATCAACCTGAGTGATATCAGTTTCACTCTTCAATGGAAGAGTGGGATTGACTGTACATGGAATTAGATCAATCACTTCGTCAGTTAACGGTAATTGGGAGAAAGTTTACGGTAACCAGTTGGAACTTGTTGTTGTGGAACAGTAAAGTTTTCCAACAATTTTGAGGCTTCATCCATGTGATGGAAAATGTGAGTTTGATGACTCCCTTTGCATAACCTACAAGGAAACCTTACTTTACCCTTTGTCCCAGGAACCCGACAATCACTGGTTGATGGATCAACGGTAAGTTGATGAGAATTTTCTGACCATACTTCCAAGACCTTAGGAATACCAGGACAATTGATAAGGAAGTGGTCACCCTTACAAAGCTTGCAAGGAAATTTGGGCTTACGATGCATGTTGGAGGTTTCCTCAACACTACTAACACTTACAACCATGATTGGTTGGTTGACTTCTTTCTTATTGCTTTTTCTTCTTCTTCCCTTTCTTCTTCTTCTTAGCCACCTGGTTATTAGCGTCAAGGTTTTTACCAAGTGAAGAATAAGAAAGGGAGGAAGACATGTAGGGAAAAGAAGGTAAAGGGTCAACATGAGGTTGTTGATGTTGAGAAGGTGAACTCTGTTGAGGTGAAGCATCCGGTTGATGTGGAACAATTTGAGTATTCGAGGCCAACGAAGTTGAAAATAACCATACCGGTAAACCTATTGTAAATCCAGGTAATGACAATGTAGCCATATAAGGAGGACCAACATTTCCAAAGAAAGGAAAGTACTAGGATTCTTGTTAAGAGGGGTTCCTTGGTTGGTAAATTCCGAAACAGTTGCCATTAGCTCCAACTCCAGTGAATTTTATTAACAATTTAAAAATATTCACAATTCACAATTCACACCTAAGGTCTCTAAAGAGTAAAAACAAAAAAATGAACACACGCTAACAAATCTAGGAGTCAAACCACACACAAATAGTTTGTTTTCACAACGAAATCACTAGTTGGTGATGAAATCCAACGTCGCAGAGATCAATGTGAAAAAATAGCAGTCGGAATAGTTACCCTAACAACTTGCTTAATGAAACAGATCGGTGCAATTACCTCCACTATGCCATCTCGAAGTGAAGTGTACCCTCCGGAAATTCCAAGTGAGTCTAGTCAACGACTTCTCCAAGTATAGTGGGACCTTCCCTCCACCGTCACCTTGGGAAAAATCCTAAAGATTATGGCCACTAAGGTCACCAACGGAGACAATTATACCTGGGGGAACAGTCTACGATATGATATACACGCAAGGGCAGAGTAACAAGCTCAATCCCCTTGAAGGCTCCTTGACATAATCCAAGGTTTACCAACAAGTGACCCCAGGCTCTTCGACAACGGTATATCTGAGGTTTACCATTTTTAATACATGCACATCTTCTATCTTTCCCAATGAGATAGGTATGATTAGCTCAGTGGTTCGGATATGATCTCATGATTAACTCTTTTAAGAAGAGCTTCCCAGAGCATACAAGTTACAATTGGATTTTTCTTACCAAAAATATTACTGCTTGTTTGTTTAGTTGCTTTGGAAAGTTAACTACAACCTATTCCAAAGCACTAATCCTGAGCTAGATTGGTGGAAAGAGCCCTAAAAATGTAAAAATTACTAGATGAATTTTATTAAGCGCTATGTTATTTGGGTTGTTATTACTGAAAGGGTAAATGGATATGAAACCAATGGTGTTATGACCTGACCCAAAACTGAATGCAATCGAATATGATAATGTAATCTTTCACTTCGATGAATCCTAAGTAAAGTAAGGAGAGAGGTTCCATTCACTTCCAATAATGCAAAAATTGATAAATAAGAGAAAATATAACAAAATCTCTAATGCACTAATTTCAGCAAGAAAAACTAATGCTAATCAATTCAATTTTTTTATTTTTATGTTATTAAAAACAAGCATAAAAACATGTTAATTCAAATCAAAGAAAATGATCTAAAGCTATGATTGATTTTTCCATAATGTAAACTATGCAGTTGTAATCTATGCACAATTCACTTGAAAAGTATGCAAATGTAATATATGCACATTTTTCATTCATATTCTGAAAATGAGAATTCTAATTATACAAATGTGATCTATGCAAGAGAATTCTCAAACACAAGATGATTCTAATGTAATCTAAAGAACCAATCAAGTGTAAGAAAATAAAATTGGGTGACAATTCCAAAGGTCAAAAAATAAAAACACTCAAAGGTGATTAACACTCAAACACAATTTAGCCCCCCTTCAAAGGCGATTAACACTCAGACTCGTTAGGGGGCAATTTTTTTACAAAAACAAAAACAAAAAGATTCAAAATTTTTAAGAGGCTAGGACAAACCTCGAAGTAATGACCCAAGGAAATCAAATTAATAATTTCTCAGAAAGAAACTCAAAACACCCAATTAACTTAACGTAGACTCATGAGATTGTAAAAGTTGTTGAAAGAAATTCACACACAAGGCTTTTGACAGTCAAAACAAGTTTGGGCAAACACTGAGAATCTAGTAATTTGGTTCAAGAAAAGAGAATCTTTAATTTTTCAAAAAATTTCCTTAAGTCCGCAGGTTTTAATACAAAAAAGTGAGGTACCGCACTGTTTTTACACTAAAACTACGGAGGTTACCACACTGTTTTTAAACAAAAAGTGCGAAGGCCAAAAAAAATATAGAAAAAATAAAAATTCAGATCTGTTTTTCAGGGATTCTAAGAAATAATTTACCCAACCCAGTGTGGACTAATCAACATCAGAAAAACTCTTCAAAAGTCAAACTCAAAAATAGAAAAGAAAACTAAGTTCATTTTCCCTAGCGGAGTCGCCATTTTGTTAGATGGAAAAAATCCCTCTTGCGGACAAGAGCGATCTCCCTAGTATCCTAAGGATATCTAGAAACAAACAGACATATGTAGACCATTTTCTCTAGACCATTATGCTTAAGAATTATTAATTAACTGTGGAGAGATGCACCTACCTGAAGTCCAATGCTTACTCGGTCTTCAATCCAATCGTTCCAGAAGGTATCGATCTAGCACATAAGATCTGCAATCAAAGACAAGCAAACAAGATCAAAAGAATCTGCAAGATATGATAATTCAAAAGAAATAATCTATCTTAGTGATCAATGAATCCAAGAATTAAATTATTCAAAAGATAGATGAACGACTCAATGAGAAAATAGAATCTATTTGTATTAACTTTGAATAAAAAGAAGAAACCTTACAACCTTGATGCCTTGATGTTTGTACAGGTTCTTTCGGGGTCCCAAACAGCCGTTTTTCCTCAGTTTTACAAGACTCCAACTCTCTGAATCAGCATAAGACTATGACTATGATTATGTAATCTCTCTCATGCCAATGATGCCAAATGGAGAGTATAATTTCTTCAGCAATTCTCTTCTATAGGTTTAGAAGTTCCTTCTTCAATCTAAGAAGTACTCTTGAGACTGAAATATGAGTTCAATTTATAGTAGAAGGGAGGTAGTTTCAGCTCCAATAAGGAAGGGATAAAGCCCTCTCATCATGGGATTTTAGCTCTAAAAACCAAGGGATAGCTCCGTTTATGAAGGGATAAAGGTTCATGAATGGAAGGGGCGAAGCTCGACTAGATAATGCTTCTAGAAGGCCCCAGCTGGGAGAATATTCGACCATCTGGGCTTCTAGAACTTAATTTTCTTTTTATTTTACCTTTTACGGGGGTCCGCAGTTTTAATGAGCAGAACGTGCGGGATGTGTCGCAGGTTTTACAGCAATAAACTGCGATACCGCAGGAAATGACTAGGAAAAGTGCGGAATTAGGCTTTTTAGGGTTTTAATAAGCTTTTTCCCAATTTCAAGACTTTATTTAGGAACTTTATGATTTTGGACCTCTAAAGGAGCAATAAATAGGTAAAGGTGAACCCATATAGACAGCTAAACGTCATGGTGACAAATTTTAGTGTAACAATATGTCAATTGGTGAAGAAGACCAAACAAGCTTGTCTTCTCAGTCATTCAATATGATATGTGCTCTTGCTATTGCATCCACATATTGTCTCCATTCATCTTGCAAACCATTAGGAATATTTGAATCCTCCATTGAAATCCAACCCTATACTAACAAATTAGATGCAACAGGATTTATGATCTCGTTAAGTGTAGTATATCCTTCATCCTTGAGATTTGAAATGAGATTTCGTGGTAGGATATGACTATCCCTGCTCCCCGACCATAGGTCATAACCCAATAGTACTCTTCTTAAGTCGGATTTGAGTTGAAGGATATTTTTTTTTGAACCATAGTTCTCATATTGATTTAATCCTTAGATTTATGAGGGAGATGAAGTGTTCCTAGTCTTCATAGAGCATCATAAGGAAAGATATTATAATGAATGGTTGTTCCTAAAATGTTAATATATGTAGGTCAGCTTTGGACCCTTAGCTACTCTAATTGTTTGGCAAGATTTGGAGACATTTGTGGACGTAAATGTTGATTTTCCACACATTGATATGGTCAAAGTCAATTGGTTTTAAATCATTGTTTTAATTTGAATTCCTTGCAAATTTATCTGCTTAAAAGGATTTGGCCCAAGACCTAGCCTTTGTGGTTTGATTTATAATGGGATTTTGAGAAACCTTAAGAGCTAGAGTAATGAATCTCACTTATAATGTGTTAACTAAGGATGGAACAGACTTATACCTTAACTAAATTCACATTCTATGTGGTGATATGAAGGTACAAGTCTCTAATCTAACACCTCCTTGGTTTCCACAATTACATGGGGTAAGATCTAGGTCCGGTATAATCTAAACCATTGAAATTTTATAAAAAGTAAGCATCATTTCTCATAAATATCAATAAAACCCATATAGTTTAAGTACATAGATAGAGTAAAGATACATTAATAATGACACAAATATCTACGTACCAAGAGTAAATATCATAATGAAAGCATGGTATATTTGATAAAAATTTGCGTTTTACAAGGGGAGAGTAAAAGTTTGAATTGTTTAGTTTTATAATATAGAAAATGTGTTCATATGATTATGGTATACATACATATATGCAAAGATCTAAACTTATGCTTGAGTTTAATAAATCTCAACATAAATGTATATATAATCCTAGTTTATAATATCTTTTTTGGAGTAATGTGATGTGTTAAATGGAGAAAAGAATTACATAATCCTCTTGCATATTCTTCGGGAAAAACTTGTATGAATTTTGGTAGGAAATGAACTCTAGTAAATCTGCATTTTTACATTTTTACTCCTACCTAAATTTGTAAAAAGAATTACATAGATTATGGTGCAGTATAAGTCTTGGTAAATGTGTTTATTTGCATGAATAAAAAGAATGTTTGAAGTTGCCTTATTTGAGGGAGTTGGAATTAGAACTTGAAATATATAATAGTGTACTTATATTAAGCAAGGTTTACATTAATTATAGGGTTTGTAAATCATGATGAGAAATTTTGTATACTTATTTGAATCTCATATATTCTAGCAACAATCCATTAAATTCTAGTGACATTTCCTTAATGCATTATGTATAAGAGAATATTTATATACTTATAATAGTGTACTTATTTTAGGCAAGGTTTACATAAATTATAGGGTTTGTAAATCATGATGAGAAATTTTATATACATATTTAAATATGATAAATTATAGCAATAGTCCATTAAATTCTAGTGAAATTTCCTTAATGCATTATGTATAGGAGAATATTTATATAGTTATATTTACTAACTTGAATGGGTTCTCTATACATGAAAAATAAGAGAATTTCGGGAAATAACTTTACTCAAATTGTGATCACTTGGAGCTAGATGGAGGGAATGCTCTTAGTATGTTTAATGCAAATTCTCTTTAAGTTTGGTGTAACAATTATTCTACATCACCATTCAAAAAAAAATTAAATAACTCAAAAAAAAAAAAAATCACATAGACACATTTTACTAGAGTGATTGGGTTTATCTGTAATTTAATCATAGGTAAATGGCAACCCATATATGTATATATGGTATTAAGTTACATATGGTGTGTTTTGAATTTTCGTTCGGATCGATGGTTATATTTATAGATTATCGTATGTATATATATATAGCTTGAATCATGATTAATTTAGATTTCATAATCGTACATCAAATACATGATGTTGTTTAAAGGTTGGGTTGGCGCCAACTGGGTCTCTGATGTCATGCAGGCTTGTCAGGTTCTCGGTTCTTCTAGCTCCCATTTCGAGGGACAACTAGACCCGCTCCCCACCATTGATTAACAAAGAAAACAATATGATGGTGCAGATGTTTCCTTGTTGGGTATGGGTAACCACCCATTTTTTGGCTTGATCCACAAGTCATTGTTACACCCTTACCGCTGAGAAAACATTATCTACCAAACCCTCACTCAACTAGGGTTTCTTCTGCCACTGCATGTGGGATTATGCAGTTTTGTTTTTTATATAGTTACAACTGTACACAGGGTTTCATATTCATTAACTACAACTAACTTATTTTGGTTAAATGCAAGGTTTTTTCCTCTTCGGGTCGTATCAGGAAAAGCCAACTGAGTTTTTTTTAGAGCTCTCAGTGCCTCCTAGGTTCTGAGATGCCCAACATGGTAAGACAAGGTATTTAGGTTGTGAGATCCTTTTGTGTTTTTTTGATTTCTCAAGAATACTCTCAATGGCTAACATGGTCTCTTGATGACCGCAGTGCATGAGTTTCTAGCTTAGCCTACCAGTCCTTGAGGTAACACTCTAATAATTTCCTAACTAATCAAATTTTTATTCTTAAAGTTTCTTGGGTTGCATTCTAAGTCAATTTTCTTCCTGTTGTTATAGGAAACTACCAAGTTAGCTCGAAACTCTCCACCCATTCGTATCGTTCTTTTAGTTGGGTTTATGTACATGTACTCCCTTCTTACTCAAATTATCGCTCTGATTTACAAGTGTTGTTTTCCTCTTCTGAGGGTTAATCTCTGATTTTGTAACATTTAGGTTTTATTACTTAAAATTAATTAAAAATAAATATAATTATTATTACTGAATAAATGATATTACATCAACTATTAAAAATTTCAAATTTATTAAATAAATTATTAAAATAAATTATTTATTTATTAAAATAAAATTAATATAATTATTATTATTGAATTAATGAATAAATGATATTATATAAACTTTTTAAATTAAAATTTATTATAATAAATTATTTATTTATTTATTAAAACAAAATTTACTAGGGTCTCATCCGTAAATTCTAAGATTCAACATAAGTTCTTTTTACAACTTTTTTTTCCTGTTTTAGAAATAAACCAATTCCTTTAATACTTAATAACCTTATTTCTAATCATACAAATTATTAATTCCATTGTAGTCAAAGTAAACAGTAAATATTTACAGCACCTGGGGGTGTCATATCTTCCCCCCCCCCCCCCCTCCATGAGATAAACAGCATCCTCGGTGTTCATTCCTTCTCTTGCTTCTTGGAAAAACCCGGGATATTCATCTTGCATAAATTTTTTATCTTCCCAAGTGGCTTCCTCTGGGATAAAGTGTCTCAACCGCACTTTAATCTAGGTGATAGCTCACCTCCGTAACATGGTTTTTCTCTAGCCGAGAACACGCAGAGGTTCTACCATAAACTCTTCATCTAGTTCGACCTGTCAAACATTCGTAATATGTTCATTAGTTCATCTTACTCATTATATTCAAACGTGTATTCATAAAATTATAGTAGACACATTACCTGGACATCTTTTTTATTTATGATGTGTCAAGGATCACATATATATTTCTTCAAAAGTGACACATGAAACACATTTTGAACCTTGTTACACATCATTTTTTCACTGTCCCTGTACTCCCCGTTCCCATATCCTGGAGGACCCTAACAGTGATCCATGTGTACCTTTTCCATCATGAAAATATGCCATTTCATCCCTTACAATCTAAAGAAATAACTCTTTGTTGATCATTCATGGAGTAGCTCCCTAAACACATACTTATTTGGAGTAGCGTGACCCTTATATGTCTCACCAGTGTCGATGACCCATCATAAGCTTGTGAGCAGTGTTGATTGTCGCTAGTATGGACATCACACCCGCTCCAATCCACTTATGGAAGATTTTTTTAAATGGAAACGAATATTCATGGCCTAAAAGCTTCGAGGGCAGAGATCTGGATGTTTGTTGGTCAGGATATGGCTGAGCTTCCTCTCTTAGGCCTCTTTTTCCTACAAAAGAGGAAAATCCCAAAGATATAAGCCATTTTCCCATAATAAGTGGATCCATGTCCCCTCCTCCATCTCTATAAATTCATCATCCTCCAATGCCTCTGTTAGTGAGAAAATAATAGAAGAGCACAATAGAGAAAATTTTGAAGATTGTCATAATCTTTGAAGGAGAGAGTTGAGCCCTTAGCCTTCTCACATTGAGTTGAAAACGAGTGCTTTGGAGACGTGCCCAAAGTCGGACCCGCTGAAGGAGAGATTTGACATCAAGGAGGAGGTTATAACTCCTCTTCTATTAATGATATGATACAACTGATATTTAGTTTCCATTATTTTTCATGTTTATGATTAGGAATTATAGCATTCCTTGATTAGTTAGATAGGTTGTAGCTGTATATGTATGTTGCACTTGTATGCTTCTTGTTGTTTCTTAGTCACTTGTGCAGGTAATTAAACGTTGGTAGAAGAGAGATCAAGTTTTGGAAAATCAAAGCATCAAGGAGCTTCAACGAAGAGCAACATCGCAACATCAGATTGAGGTGGGCCATCTCCTTCGATCTATGTTTCATTTATAATCTAGGAAAGTAGGTATTATCTTGTTTCCCTTGTTGCTAGACCCACTCTAGGGCTAGAGGGATCGTCTGTGTCTGTAGAGAGGATTTACCTATACAACAAACTTTTATATGACTTGTTAGTGCGAGTTGGTCTGCTACCGGTCCCACCCTTTCCAGTATCTGGAAAGGTCGACAGTATCGAGGTGTTATTTTTGCACAGCTCCCCTCATCTGAGGGTGTTTCTTTTGGGTTTAACTTGCATTTATACATGGTGACAAACCTGGAACTCTCTGTAATTTCTTTTCCTATTATCATAAGCCCTCTTCCTATATTGAGCAACCTTTATATTTTGTTGAACCTTTTTCATGGCGTTTTCCATTTCCTCTAGCATATCAAGTCCTAGATTTAATTCATTCTCGGGATTGTTCCAATTAGTAGGTGTTCTGCATTTCTTACCATAGAGTACCTCAAAAGGACTCATTTTCAATTATTCATGGTAATTATTGTTATATGAAAACTCCACTAAATGAAGATTTTCTTCCCATTTATATGGTTGTTGCATTACGTACATCCTCAACATATCCTCCAATACTTGATTCACTCATTCAATCTACCCATCAGTTTGTGAGCATTATGCAGTACTGAATTGGATTTGAGTACCTAACCCGGTAAAGAGTTTTTAACAAAATGCAGAAGTAAATTTCACATCTTTATCATAAATTATCACCTTTAACATGCCATGTAACCAAAATATCACCCTCATAAATATATCTGCAACTTGAGTGGTTTGGTAAATGGATTTGACATGGAAGAAATGAGATAATTTGCACAATTTATCCACTAATACCATGATGGAATCTTTTTGCTTCTTGGACCTAGGTAAACTGGTTATAAAATCTAACGTGATTATATCCCATTTCCATTATGGAATGGGTAGTGGATGGAGTAAACCAATAGGGTGTTGGTGCTCAGATTTGACTTGTTGGTATTCTAGGAAATTTTCTAAATACTTACCAATATCCCTCCTCATTCCGAGCCAAGAATAATTCTCCTTAATTGCAAAAAACAGTTTCCGGTATCCAGGGTGTGCAGTGTAAGGACTCTGGTGGAATTCATCCACCAAAAATTGTTCAATTGATAGT
Source organism: Pinus albicaulis (assembly GCA_034641835.2). Taxonomy (NCBI): domain Eukaryota; kingdom Viridiplantae; phylum Streptophyta; class Pinopsida; order Pinales; family Pinaceae; genus Pinus; species Pinus albicaulis. The sequence goes on along the minus strand of CM076581.1, from coordinate 62,592,739 downwards.
TGATTAGGAACATATATTATTCCTTTAAAAATAATAAATTTATCACTATTTATACCGTATTTGGTTTTTTTCCCAGAGTTGTATGATTTTTTAACTTGCTTCCATAAATATTCATACTTTGTATCCTTTAGAGCAACTTCTTTAATTTGTTCGGAAAAAATAAATTACACTTGGCTATAAGAAATTTCATATATTCACTGCCCGATTCTCATTCCCTTTAAGATGCCTAATATCAAAGTCAAATTCACTTAGAAAGGCAGTCCATCTGGCCTAGCATGCATTCAAATTAGGTTTCTTAAAAATCTGGTTAAAATGTTATGATCCATCATTAGAAGGAACATTTTTCCTAATAAATAATGTCACCGTACCTTCAAAGCATGGACTACTGCAGTTGACTCCAAATCATAAGAAGAGTATCTTTGTTCATGGTCTTTTAACTTTTGTGATTCGTAAGTGATTACTCTACCTTATTGCATTAAAAATCCACCCACACCCTCCTGGAAAGCATCTGTGCAGACCATGAATTCCTTCTCTCGGTCTGCAACTTTCAACACCTGATTCGTGGTCAATAAATGCTTTAGTTGCTCAAAATTGTGTTGGCACTCTATTCTCCACTTAAAATCTCTTCCCTTATTCTGCAAAGAAGTTATAGGGTGAGAAATTCTAGAGAACCCTTCTATGAAACGATAGTAATACCCGACTAGACCCATAAAGGAGCAAATGTATGCAACATTCTTAGGGGCAGGTCATTCCATGATGGTTTTAATTATCTCAGGATCTACCGCTATGCATTCAAAGGAAATGATGTTACATAATTACTGAATTTTATCCTTATAAAAGTCACACTTTCTATATTTGGCATAAAGTTGGTGTTAGCACATGGATTTGCATCCCACCCACCCCACCTTATTTTTCTATGTTTTCACTTCAGCTTCACCATTATCACTGGCCTCACATTGCTTTTTCCATTCTCACATTTATATTGCATCGGCCACATCATCAAACTCCTTATCCTTATAATCACCATTTTTGTCCAATTCTATATCATCTTTTTATCCTTTACATGCTGATTTCACCAAAAACATTTCTCTATAATGGAGCAAAGCAATGTTCTGAAAGTGTTGGGATACTTTAGTATTATTGGTCTACTTCGTGTACATTTTCTTCTTGGATATTATTACAGTGGACTCAAATGCTTCAAGCTGTGGTGAAATTGGTTGACAAAATGAGCAATAATATGAGGGATTTGTCATATATTTGGACTTATTAGCACTATAAAAGAGAAAGAGACATGGTTGAAAGATGCCTTCAAAATTTTGGCTTCATTGAATGGATGGTTGGATTATGGTTTATTTCTCCAAGTCAAGGTCTAAATTTCGAAGGGAAAGAGCCCACGTTGGAGCCAAAAGGGGTGAACTACGCATTAAATAGAATGGTGTGGAAAAGTGTATATAAACCTCAATGTTTCACCTCCTATAGTGCATGTGGGATAAACCCTTTCAAACTTTTTTATATAAAAATTTCCAATTTTCTCTGTGTGACCAGTTGACTTCCGAGGTGGTTCCTGAGCAAATCGTGGCCTATTTTGGGAAACTAAAAGAGTTCTTTCCTCAGCACGGGCTAAACAAAAATAAAATCTTTCAGTTTTGGCATAGCGGCTACAAATGGGGATAATCGAGAGCATCTTTGAGCCCTATTTTTCAGATCTCAAAATTTTCCTGTTTGACACATGTTTCTAGAATGCGAATCTCGGGTAAATGGAAACAAATCTCAGGAAACTGAAAGAGGTTTTTCCTCAGTACGTGCTAAAAAACAATAAAATCTTTCATTTTTGGCATAGCTGTTACAGATTGGGAGAATCGAGAGCATATTTGAGCCTGTTGATGGGCAGATTTGTATTGTCTACAACAAATGGGTCTCCCCGGTGAAAGGTCCCAATTAGGCCTCACACCGTTTGAGATAGGATCCCCATCCGGAATGTGGGCCCGGCTACTGCCATAAGTGTTTCCACTCTTTTTTGTTGAATGAGAAGATGATGAAGCGGAGGCACAGGTGAAATGACCAATCGGTGAAGCAAAATCAGCCCAAGATTGACGAACCACAAACAAAGATACAAGCGAGTCTAAGCAGCAAAAATAAAAAAGGGGCTACGCCATGAGTGGGATCGGTGAGCCGAAAAAAACCAGTCAGACATACATGAAAGAAAACACGCCAGAAGTTAATTGCAAAGTAGTTCACAATAGATCACTGACATGGAAAGGAACAAATAAACACTGATTCAAGAGAAAATGTACATGCAACCACTGTGAATTAGTTCATAGCCCATTGCATGCATGAAAGCACATGTACAACATAGTGTAATATTAGACAGCTATTATTATCACCACAAGAAAGCATGTGAATCAGTGCCAAAAAAAGATAATATATTATTAATGTTGCTGCAACGTCAAATACATATTTATGACTCGTCAAAACCCAATAGTGGAACATGGGCGATTCATCTCAATGCATGATACCAAAACCCTAGCCTCGCTACCTCTCTCTGTACTTGATACCAAGAGATGAATGCGTTTAGCTCTTAAGCACCAATTCCTCTGTCGTCCTGGATTCCATTGCAGAGCTAAAAGTCCTTTGGTCATTTCTCGAAGTTGTATATATAGGCTGAGATGTCCTTTGAGTTTCCCTTGACTCTTGGTCTTCCTGACTGTTGGGTTGGCTTGCGAGTTGGGCCATTTGCAACCTACGACCCAGGGCTATATGCGACCTACGACCTAGATTCATCTACGACCTGCGACCTGGGGTCATCTGCGACCTCCAACCTAGGGTCATCTGCGACCTCCGACCTAGGGTCATCTATGACCTGCGACCTAGGGTCATCCCTTTTTTCAGTTCTCTTTTGGTGGGCTTTAGACCTTTCAGATAGAAATGCTTTTTCTTACGCAAATGACTGATTCTAGATGTTTTTTTGAGCTTATTATGAGGTTCTCGATGTTTTTCAAGGACCCACATTGCTCGCCAGAGGAAACCCCAACTATGAAATCTTGACGATGATTCTTAGCCTTTCTGCACAAACCAACATCCCTCTTCCTTCTTTTCGCTTTGGAGCTTATTATACCTCAATAGTTGTTGTTTGGTTCAGGTCAGGTATTTCCCCAATATCAACCCCTTTGGTTCATTTCAGCTACTAACTCATCTTGAGAGCTCTCCTAAATGCCAGGGACCCGCCTTAGAAGCTTCAACCCTACACAAAAACACAGGCATCAAATAAGCACTAAGACTAATATACTTTCATTAAATACAAGAATTAAATATTACAAAAAGGAATTCTTAGCAATTTCTTACAAATTCACAATCATGGGTCTGTGCATTAATATGTTTAGTGTTTTAGCACCGAGGTAGCAACAATCACTATGCCCCCTTTCCCAAACTTCAACAGAGGAAAACTTTCACATCATGCATATTAGAAGCATGCGCTGCCACTATTAAAAGAGGTCACTAGTCTAGCTGCCCCATTTTCTCTTTCTATCGTGAGATGGTAAGACCCAAGTGGCAATGCGACTCATTAGAGGTCGTTGAGTCACATATCGGACAAATTCGAAACTTGGACTGAGGCCTTGTAACGTGACCCATCGAGCCGAGGGAGAGTGTGACCTCTATGCTAGTCCCAAGGTCACAATGATGGATGACTCGTAACATCTGTGACTCAGCAACTCGATGGATATTGTGATTCAGTGATTTAACGGGAAATTCAACATCACAGAGGTCGCATGGTCGCAATTTCATGCCAGTCGCATATTTCATTTACTCCACCAGTTCCGCGACCCAGCGACTGGTCGTGTTTTTCCATAGGTCGCATTGGGCACATATAAAACCACTTTGCGACTTTGCGATTGGTCGTGTTCTTGGTGAGGTCGCATCTTCGGAACATAAGTTGGGGATCTAAACTGCGACCTGGCGACCAGTTTGGTCGCACGCCTTGTAAGATAACATTACTGGAGCAGTGAGAAGCGTTGGGCCATCACATGGACGAGGTCATCATGGAAACAACCAAGGATAGCCTCGTATTTCCTCAGTCTTACAGACTACCTTGCTGCCTGACTTCATCAACTTGGAAATGGGTGAATCGACACAGAAAATACCGTGCATAGTTATTACACATCCTTGACGTGTCAATTTGCATTTTATCAGTTGGTGATAGGATTTCGGAGGTGTGTTGAGCGTATAAAATTTGTCTTGGACGCGTCTTCCGGCACTGGGATATGCGCCAGATGCCCACGAGAAAGTCATGAAACCACTGAAAAACATACACTCCTAGTCGCGTATTTCTAATCTTTGTATTTAGATGCAACGCACAAGAATGAACTGCACGATCGCAATTTCATGATGTGATCATGTGCATTCCCCAGGATGCGTGTAGGGCACCTTCTCCTTTCTCCGTGTTCCCCAGCTTACCTTGTTGCTGCCACTTCACGGTTTCTGGTATTCATCTCAAGATAATGCCCCGTCATGCAACTGTCTAAAAGCGGCATGCGCTCCCATGGTTACGGTTTTGCACCCTTAATCACCAATACATCTGCGATGGTCGATATTCGTGTCGATTATTTGAGGTTACTTTGGCTTTCATTTTGTAGTCATCCTGAACATGGTAGGTATATTCCGTCGATTAATCCTAATGGGTACCTGCGTTTCCCCATGCGGCCCCTAAAAATTATGCTTCTTCCTCTAGCGTTGGTTAAAGTGATGCATGAGCCAATAACGCTCCTCGTGTAATTTGAATACATGTGTGCTTTTTTTTCCATTCCAATGCTCGAGATCTTGTCCGTTCTAATGGGAATATGCGTTGAGTTTGTGCGTGATTACAGAGGGGTGTATGAGGTTCATGCCTTAACCTTAATCTTCTTTCATTTGACAATACGTGTTGCCTTGTTGGGTGTGGATCCAAGTCACTTCCTCTTGGTATCTTACAGAGAAGGTGAAAAAAAAGAACAAATCATCTTACCGATGTGATACTTTCCATGCGGGATTAATAAATGAATAAAATTAATTCAATCCAAGAGCATGAACTTAAAAGAATAACCCAAATTAATTTAATATAAATTTCCTGGATGGGGCAACCCTGGCTTCACTTTGGGAATCTAAATTAACTTTGGACAATTAATGGGACCACCAATCATGACTCTAATATCTTGATTCCCACGGTGATGATGTATTCTTAGAGTCAGTGCCATGAAGCGTCCTAGATTGTGAAGGTTAATTCAAGGCATGCTTAGATTCTTGATCATAATGATTTAGGGTTTTATAATGCAAGCCAGACTAAAACCTTTCCCACCCAAGCTCGGTGCCCTCATGAATAGTTCAAGCACATCTGAGGCTGTTGTCATGAAAATCTAGGGGAAACTATATTTGAATCCAATGGAGGGACTCTCAAATTTCATTGAAGTAACAAACCCCAAGCCTTAGTGTATTGATGAGACATCAAAGCAAGAGGGTGTGGTAACAGGTTCTGGTAGGAATAAGTCGCGACAGTGTCACTGACTAAAGGCCGGGTCGAAACCCTAATAGCTGAGCAAGCAGAGGAAGACCCGAAATTTTTGAATATACCCAAAAATTTTGGTGGTGTTGTAGTGGCTACAACAGAGCCCTATTAAATTATATATTAAATTAAACTTAATAAATTATTAACTTACAAAAATATAAATTAAGATAAATAAAATATTAAAACGTCATATTTTTTATTTAATAAATATAAACTAATATTAAATTTCAACACAATATAATCAAAACATTAACAAATAATCATTAAATAAAAATAAAAATAAAAACAAAATATTACATAATTACAATTACTTCTTAATAAAAAAAAATACCATCCTATTATATGATGATGATGATGGTGGTGGTGGTGGTGGTTAACGTCCACTAAGACCAATCTTTGGTTTATCGGACCTAAAGAAAAGAGTTATTTAGTTTGATTTAAGATTTTATTCCTATGCTCAAAAAGCTTGGAGAGAAGCCTCTCGAGCTCACTATAATTTTGACATCCTAAAAGGCTAGGAAGGTCTGTATTGCAACAAAGATTATGAAATTGAGCTCTAATGTGGTTGTACGTGGGGAACTCTAAGAGGAAGAGATTTTCATCCTCGATGTTCATATTCTCACAGAGATGATAGATCCTTTCCATCCATGGTGTTTTAGGAACTGTCCAACGACCTGTTTCACTATGGAGCTCATGAGAGTTCGTTCTAATCTTGGCTATATTAATTTTCTTCTTTGAGCTAGTTAAAACAAATAGATACTTTTGATCTTCTAGGGTGGGGTTGATGACCTTCTTATAATATCTTAATTTTCTTTTAGGTGCTAGATCTTTCTCACACCACATTTTTTCTTTGAACTTAGAAGTAACAATTTTTTTAATGTTATTAACATTTTGCAATGCAACATTCTCGTCGATCTCCCAATGGTTTAACCAGGCCCTTGGTGTCTTTATACCAACCTCGTTTAAGCCTTAGGTGGTTTTGGCTGGAATTTAACGCTAGCTTAGGAAGTCTATGGTCTCCTATTCTATTGAGCTTGTGCTTGTACAACAGAAACCTAGTCATAGCTAGGCTCTCGATAGGGGAAAGACCCACTTCTATAAGGAGAATAGGATAGGGTGTATTGTTTTTAATTTTAAGGTTATAAGTTATAAAAAGCTTCTGGATTTGCTCAATCTTTCTCCAGGATTCTCTAGAGATGCTGCAACCCCAAACCTCACATCCATATAAGATAACAGGAGTGACTAAATTTTCAAAGAGGAACTTCTTTCTATCCCACATTACGAGGTTTTCCATTTTACAATTATTTCCAAGACCAAAATAAGCTTTCCACCCCCCATTAATCCTTTTCTGAATACTATAGTTCCAGTTGAGCTTGTGATGAATATCAATTCCTAGGTACTTGTAAGAAGACACTTCCTCCAAGTTACTATTGTCATACATAAAATTAGCGTAAGTGTCCTTCTTGGATTTGATAATCATAACTTTTGTTTTTTCAGTGTTAACAAACATACCCATGGTAGAGCAGAAATCCTTAAGAAGTCTAAGTTGCTTATCAAGATCAGATGGGCACCTTGGGCTCAATAAAAACCAATTCTATAATCAAAACATTAACCAAACATTAAAAAATCTCTATTAATAAAAACTAATTCTATACTCAAAACATTAAAAAGTATCATTATATATATATATATATATATATATATATATATATATATATATATATATATATATATATATATATATATTAATTAATTCTCAATAAAAACTAATACTATAATGAATACATTCACGAAACATGAATAAAAAACATCATTTTAAAAAATAAAAATAAAAATAAAAAATAAAAAATAAAAAAATCATTTTATGATAATTATTTCTTATCAATAATAACCCACTCTCATAGGATGAAATTTTTTTCTATTGATATTATAATTAAAATATTCACCAAACATAAAAACACTAAATAAAAAAAACAAATAAAAAATTTCCAAAACATTCACCAAACATAAAAAAAACACTAAATTGAAAAAGCATTATTTCTAATTAATAATAACCCACCCTTATAGAATAATATTTTTTTCTACTAATATTATAATCAAAACTTAAAAACACTAAATTGTAAAAAGAAATTAAAAAAAATCCAAAACATTCACCAAACATCAAAAACACTAAATTGAAAAAACAAATTCACCAAATATCAAACACACTAAATTGAAAAAACATTATTTCTTGTTAATAATAACCCACCCGCATAGGATGAAAAGTTTTTCTACTAATGTTATAATCAAAATATTGACCAAACATAAAAACACTAAATTGAAAAATCAAATTCACCAAACATCAAAAACATTAAATTGAAAAAACAAATTCACCAAACATCAAACACACTAAATTGAAAAAACATTATTTCTTATTAATAATAACCCACCCTTATAGGATGATAAGTTTTTCTACTAATGCTATAATCAAAATTTCTACTAATGTTATAATCAAAACATTCACCAAGCATAAAAACACTAAATTGAAAAAACAAATAAATAAATTCCAAAACATTCATCAAAAACACTAAATTGAAAAAGCAAATTCACAAACATCAAAAACATTAAATTGAAAAAACAAATTCACAAACTTCAAAAACACTAAATTGAAAAAAAACATTATTTCTTATTAACAATAACCCACTCTCATAGGATGAAAAGTTTTTTCTACTAATATATAATCAAATTTTCTACTCATGTTATAATCAAAACATTCACCAAACCTAAAAACACTAAATTGAAAAAACAAATTAAAAATTTTCAAAACATTTACCAAACATCAAAAATGCTAAATTGAAAAAGCAAATTCACCAAACATCAAAAACACTAAGTTGAAAAAACAAATATCATTTAAAGTGATTATTTCTCAATAAAAACTAACCCATTTGCCAAAGAGTCAAGAGCTTTTCTAACCAAACATCAAAAACACTAAATTGAAAAAACAAATATCATTTAGAGTGATTATTTCTCAATAAAAACCAACCCACCTTCCAAGGGTTAAGAGCTTTTCTAACTATAATTTTAAGTGTTAAATTTAAAATTCAACAACTTAAAACTAAAAAAACCAAAATAATCACATCAGTAAATTATTATTCAAAAAAATAAAATTTAATAAAAAAATATAATCAAAATGTGTAAGAAATTCTTTCGATGAAAATCACATGTAGGAAATTTTTGCGACGGGTTTCGAACCAGCTAGTGTGGCTCATCATCAGGACAAGATGAGAAATTTGAACAAAAAAACCAGATTAAATAGACAGGAAAGCTCCAACTAGCGGTTAGTAACTTAACAGCTAGTTTGACTAAATTAATAAAATAGATTAAATTTCCATCAATAAAACTATATTTTATTATGTATGATTTCCAATAAAATTTTATTAAAAGTTTTTAATTTAAATTTAATTCAATATTAACAATTTCCAATAAATATAATGATAAAATTATTTTTTATTTTTTATTTTAATACTTTGAAAAAAATAAAAATAAAAATACATAAATAAATAAATAAATAAATATATAATCAAAACATTTCCAAACTTCAAAAACACATCGCTAAATTGAAAAAACAAATATCAATTATGATAACTATTTCTCAATAAAAACTAACCCACATTCCATGGAAGTCGAGAGCTTTTCTACCTATAATTCAACGTTTTGTAAAATTTCCAAAACATTGGAGGATGGAAATTCAACAACTTAAAACTGAAAAAACAAAAAAAAACAAGTTATTAAATTATTTTTATAAAAATAAAATTTAATAAATCAAATCAAAACAAATGAATCTTGTAATAAAACCTATGCTAGTGAATCATATCCACTACCAACGGAATCCTCCAAAAATCCAAATCTCTCATTATTATTCTCTTAAATAATACACATACAAATATTACGCTACTTATTGTACCAGCCGCTGCAAGTAACTATGCATCAGGTTATATCTGATAGCGATATTAATTGGACTTTTTTTTTTAAAAATTATTTTTGCCATGGTTCAACTATAAGATTTATTATTGTTTATTTATTTTAATTATTTTAATTTGCTTTTCTGGGATTCTATTGGTTGCAAAATTCAACATGTTATTGCAAATTTCATAGATATTTGTGCAAACTACTCCATCTATGATTGCGCATTTTAAACAAATTGTACGGTTTGTCAAGTGAACGACGGCAAAACTGCATCTTGAGAATACCAGATCCAACCCACGCTGAACACCATATCCAAACCATACTTGAATATCATGATTAGAATTAGAACATAAGACTCCAACTATTCCAGCCAATCAAAAATACGAAAGTCAAAAATAAAAATAATTTAACAAATAAATAATTTCGTGGCATAATATGACCATTATAAAACACCATATAATTTTTGGTCCAAGTGCAAATAATTCATGGTCAACGTAATATCCATTGCCGCGGAGGATAATAACACAGATATGTCATTTAAAAATATATATATGAAATTTAATTGCAAACTTTTAAAGTGTATTTTTACTAACAAATCACCCTTAATCGAAACAAAGTTTAAGGGTTTTTTTGATGGCGTGTCCATTACTAGCATGGACCTTCCATCTAGAGACTCGACAGCTTTCGTGTAGGTGACATGTTTTATTACGGTCTCCCGGTCAGGGTTCGGTTTTTTTTCCCATAAAAGAAAAAAAATCATCTTAACCAAGAAAAAAAAATAGTGTCACACAGAACTATATCTTAAATACGAATTTAACATGACTTTAGAAATCTAATTTTTTGGCAAATTTTTTTATGAGTTTATATATTTATAAATGCTTTGTATAATTATTTATTTTTAGTAACATTTTAATTTTGATAACAGATTGATATTTTTACACATTATATTTGATAAGATTGATCTTTTTACACATTATATTGGATTATAAAATAAGTCTCTTGATTCAATAATTAAAACAAAAAATACCAATATACTACCAATTAATCAAAATAAAAATATAAATTTAAAAAAAATTACCTAATATCCTATAAAACCAAAAAACTACAAAAATATAATCTAAAGATAACATTATATCATTCTTCAAGCATTATATTATTCTTTAAAAGTATGCAAAAAAAATGAGAAAAATTGTAAACAAGTATCATATTGTTGGCATGAGGAGAGCATAGATCCCATCATAAAATTAAACATGTGCAAAATGTTGATGGACCATCAAATACCCCTAACTAAACCAAACGCAGCAAGTGACCACAAGGATTTGTAATTAAATTTTAAAGAAACTTCTTGCTTCCCATAAACCGAGGAAATTCATATTTTTTTTCTTTCACATATTGTCAAGAAAATTGTTGCTTCATTGGTAGGAAAGGAATTTGACACATGCCCTTTAATGTGTGCAATCAATGTTAAAAAGACTTTTCAATTGTATGTTCAATGCATCAACACTATCATGTTCATTTGGAAAAGGAAAATGACTACGTTATATGTTAAGCATTTGGATTTGACAAGTTCATTATACATGAAACTTTTTTCTATTTCTATATATAATTATATTTATTAAGTGAGCATTTAGTTATTCACATAATAATATTATTTATATTTCAAATAATGTTTTAAATTTAAAAATATTACAAAATTATTAAAAATATAATGCATTATTATTTATATTTCAAATAATTTGCATCTATGAATATTTTAAATAAAAAATATTAAAAATATAATGCATCAATTATATAAGAAAAAAAAACATAATTAATTAGAATGTCATCTAAGTTGTAATGGTTAATTTGAAAGGAAAGAAAATAAAAAATGTTAGGATATCATTTTAGTATTAATTCTCTATCTATAATATAAAATAACAAATTACATTTAAAAAAAAATTTAAACATAATTTAAAAACAAAGATCTCTCTGGGCTCTCTAAAATAAAATTCAAATATAATAATCCATATTTCTTACATCAATAGATTATAAATCTTATTAATAAATGATATATTTTGAAAATATAATAAATTAGACTTAACAATTGTCTAAATTATTGAAAAGGTTTTTGAACATATCCCAAGATGAAACAATTACCATAAATAAATAAAACTATTAGTTATTCAATGCATCTTAATTTGAAAAAAAAAATTATAATTTGATTAATATTTAAAACATTTTAATTTATAAATTTATAAATATTATTATTAATACATTAATTAATAAAATCAGTAGGTGTGATTTAAATTATATAATCAATTATTCACAACGCATATTTAGTGGTGATATTATATATATTGTTATTATACCTGCATTATGAATTAATACGGCATTTTATTAAAAATGAATGGTCCTTGAGAAAGTGATTAGCTAAGTTTTTAAATAGTTTAAATTCAAGAGCTCCAGCAATTGTTACAATTAAAATATTTTTATTGGTGAATGTAAAGCAATAAAATATTCGTATTGGTGAATGTAAAGCAATAATATGGAAGATAAGGAATTACCTATAATTGTTCAATGCTATACACTCTCTCATACTCATATTGATGCTAAAAATAAGCTAAGCATATGTAACAGATCTAATCTACACATCAAATGCATATGCTTATTGGTAGTTCTAGTAATTATCAATATGCATATTTTTTACTTTAATTTGATTATATTTAAACTAAATTAAGCAGCGACTTTATTACAAAGCAAATCCTCATAGAGATGCTCAAACTCAAATTGCAACAATTATTTCTAATTTAATTTAACTATACTTTATTGCAAAGACAATCTTCATAAACATGCTCAAACTCAAATTGCAACATCTCTATAATTACATTAAGGGGCATGTTATAGCTACCCATAGACATTTTCAAGATCACATTGCAACATTACTATATTTAAATTAAGCGGCAGGTAGTAGCTACCTTGTAGCCTTGTTATTAAATAATATATATCTATATATATAACGGAAAACAAAAATTCTGCACGGATCTTTGAAATGACAGCGTGGCTCCACGACGATGTTTTGCAATTTATATATGCACACATGCCATTTTCTTTCTAATATGGTTAATAATAATTTTATCAATCATAATATTTGTAATTATAAATAATATAAACATTATAAATAATAAAATTATAATTAAAATTAAAATTATTTTTCTTTGTAAATTTTTAATTAATCTTTTATATATAAAGTTTGAGTGAGTTTAATGGTTAAGAACATGTGTTTTTTTTTTAGAAGTTATAAGTTCAAAATTAGAAGGGTAAAGTATGTATGTCTTACTAGATTTAACACTCAAATAATTGACAAAAATAAATTCCTTGTCCCATAAACAAAGAAATCTATATATATTACTAAACCAATTATATTTATGTGACACTATATAATCTAATTGTGTTTAAGAATGTATTTATGTCCTTTTTTTTTTACATACACATGTAAATCAAGAAACAACGAACCTCCTGGCATATAATAATATTTCATTTACATAGTTATAGCCAATTAAACTACATTATAAAACAAATTATCATATAAAATAAAAATATAATAAAATCATAATATTAAATAAAATAAAGCAAATTATTATATGAAATTAAAAAATATAATAAGAAATACAATATTAAAATAAATAATAGAAAATAACTAAATTTTAAATAAATATTTGTTATTTTGAAAACACTATACCATTATGTTAAAATAAAGCAAGAACAATGTAACATCATATTTAAAAAGGAAACCCAACTTGTGTTATACGCAATGCCTGCAACCTACCAATTTCTGACAAAATGGAATAAAAATAGAAAATGACAAAAATTTCGACGCCCTGAGGGTTTGTATTTGTATTTGAAAAATTGAGAACAATGCTATATATATATATATATATATATATATATATATATATATATATATATATAAAATAAAAATATAATAAAATCATAATATTAAATAAAATAAAACAAATTATTATATGAAATTAAAAAATATAATAAGAAATACAATATTAAAATAAATAATAGAAAATAACTAAATTTTAAATAAATATTTGTTATTTTGAAAACTATATATATGTCTTCAAAATGGTAAAATAAAACTCAAAACAATGTAACATCATATTAAAAAACTGACTTGTGTTATACGCCTTGATACGCAACCTACCAATTTCTGACAAAATGGAATAAAAATAGAAAATGACAAAAATTTCGACGCCCTGAGGGTTTGTATTTGTATTTGAAAAATTGAGAACAATGCTCTATCTATCTATCTATCTATCTATATATATATATATATATATATATATATATATATATATATATATATATATATATATGAAATATAAAAATTTACTGACAGAAGTAGTTTTTGTATTTTGTGATATGGAATTAATTCTATTAATCATTATAATTTTTAGTTAAGGATTGGGTCGATGGGATATTTATGAGGTTTTAAATTAGTGATTATTATATTAGGAGTGTCATAATAGTGTTAAGATATTTTTATAATTTTAGGTGATCTGAATTTATGTAGGAATACAATAGAATAAAAATATAAACACAAACATAGAGATGTAACAGAAATATAACTTCGTTTCTTTAATTTCAAAGTCTGAGATATGTTTACATACAAAATGGAAAAAAACTAGCTCGAGCAATGGTAGCTTATCTCTTAGAAGAGATGTGGCGGCTACATACCTCTCAAATGTGTTACAATGAAGCTCGGAGGCCTATTTATTATTAAGAAACAATAGAAAAACCTCAACATCCAAAAACCTAACCATGAAGCGACAAAACTATGGGCCCCATTAGAGGAAAAAGGAAAGCAGAAGCTTTCGAAAAACACGGCCGAGCCAAGCAAGTGAGGCAGAAGAACGAAGAAAGAGATAATGGAGAATCTCTTTGAAGTTTACTCTGCAAGCAATCCCCCACAGATTCGTAATGTAATCCAAGGATGGGAGAGAGAAAGCAACAGTAAGGAAGAAGACATAGAGGCTCAGGAGGAAAACATGGATTTTGTTTATGACCCCGAGAATACAAGAGGGTGACTATCTCTCATTCATCAATCCATCCACACATATTGGACTCTGAAATGTGTATTGGCTAAAGCACTATAAAGCTTACAGGTTAGTGAAGGCAGTCCCGCAGTGGTCTCAATTCTACAAGAAATCAAAAAAGAAATTCAGGATATAAGGGTAGCATAGTATCATGCCACAGCTCGCATTGGTAGAATCGAAAGGCATCTTCAACAGATGCAGCAAGTCGACATGCCAGACTCAACAACAAAATACCTGGCACCTATTGACTCTTCAGATGGTTAACATATGATGGTTTAAGTTTCTATGAATTTTGCAGATAGCTTTTATTTTTTATGTTGTCAAATAGACTTTGTTTTAAACAATAAAATGGACATAGCGGCTAGTAGACGAAAGAAACAATTTCAATTTTTGATAGCAATTAACGCTTTGAGGTGGCCAACAGACCTGGTTTCCTTTGGGCAGGTTGAGGCCACCAAATGTGTATATGTTGCAACTTGCTCTCTCTTTTTGATAAATAGAAAATGGTAAGGAACTACTAAATTTACAAAAAAAACTATGGGCCATTTGGGTACTGTTCATTGCATCCTTCAGGGATGACGTACCTTTGACATACCATGTATGTTTGGCCTTTTGTTCTTTCACCCA
The DNA here is from genome assembly GCA_034641835.2 of Pinus albicaulis. NCBI lineage: Eukaryota > Viridiplantae > Streptophyta > Pinopsida > Pinales > Pinaceae > Pinus > Pinus albicaulis. The sequence continues at coordinate 62,577,550 of CM076581.1, read as the reverse complement.
ATGTTATGTCAGGGACTACAAATTTCAAGTGACGACATTGGTTAAAGACTAATGTTGGCTATGGTTTTCGAAAAAACGTCGTTTAGGGCCTCAAAACGGCTCCGGAAGTTCGGGACCCAAAAAACTGCTAAAAATAGTAAGTTTTGTTGCAACTTGAAAATTGAAAGAACTGAAGATGGGGGTCCAAGTGGAATAGGCAAGTAGCCACCAATATCCACCTGGACCAGTCCTCCCCCCTTAGGAAGCAATGATCCCCATTGCGTTGAGTTTGTCCATGAGATGAAGAAATTTCTGAAGAACTTGGTCCTTGGTGAGCCACTTGCCTTGGTGTAGGAGTTGGCTAGCTTTGACAACCTGATACAGTTGGATCTTCTATTGGCGAGTGTTCTTGATCTGCATGTCCATGATCAGATTAGTTGCTCTATTCCATGCATACGGGGTTTAGCTCTGTTGGTGTGAGTTGTTCTGCAATGTCTGATGTGTCCAGTAATGGTGGAAATTTTGGTCGAAGGTGGTCGACATTGAGCATTGGGTGTAGGCCAAGGAATGGGGAAATGTTGAGCTCAAAAGCATTGTCTCCCACAGCATTGATAATGGTGTAAGGCCCATATCAGAGCGTTTGAGATTTCGATGAGCTCCAGTTAGGCGTTCTTTCTCCAAATGTAACCAAACTTTGTCTCTCACCTGAAACTTGTGTGGCAATCGATGTTGATCATGTCGATGCTTGTACTTTGCATTGGACTTCTCTAGGATTTCGTGAACCTACTAGCGCATATTCTGGATACGTTCATAAATCTGGTTGATTTATCAGCCTCATACAGTGCATGTGTGGATTTTGTCTGTATAGTCGCATGAGGTATGGAAACATCAATCAGACACAATAGTTGAAATCCTAGACCCACTTGAAAGGGATTGTGTGTGACCAGTTGAGCTATGGAGAGCTCTATTATAAATGTGTTGCACATAGGGGAGGCTCTCATCCCAAGTTCATGGATGCTTGGAGTTGTACATGCAGAGTATGTGCACTATCATCATGTTGATTACCTCTATCTGGCCATCAATTTCGGTATGAAATGCAATTGACTTGGTGAGCTTGGTGTCCAATAGTGTCCAGAGGCTTGACCAAAATTTTCTCAAGAACCTGCTATCCCGGTTTGATATAATGGTTTTCGGAATCCTAAAATGTACCCATAGTTGTTCAAAGAAGAGTTTGGAAGCGTCCTCTGTCGTGATGCTCTTCTTGTGGGCTGCCAATATAACCATCTTAGAAAATTTGTCCACAACCACAAATACACAGTCATTACCATGCTTGGTAGTAGGGAGGCCAAACATATAGTCCATGGAGATGGATTCCCAAGGCTGGTTGGGAGTAGGCAGAAGAGTGTACAGGCCTTGCTTCTTGATGGTTGGCTTGGCGATGGTGCAGGTAGCGCAGGATCTAATATATTTCCCAACATCCAGTCATAATTTTGGCCAATAAAAGTACTTTTGTAGTACATCCACAGTTTTATCCACACCAAAGTGTCCTGCGACCCGACTGTAGTGCACCTCCCAAATCAGCTTTGCATGATCGCTTGAAGGAACACAAAGGGGGCCCAAGTAGCATAATAATGCGTCCTAAAGATGGAAATCATGAACTTGCTTTCCATCTACTAGCATCTAGTATGTGGAGGAGAAATCTGGATCATTTTTGTATAGTTGTGTCAATCCAGAGGTCTCGTGGCCACAAGAGTTGAGAACAGTAGTCAGTGCTGCAACTGGGGGCTGACTGAGGCAGTCTGCAACATGATTGGTGTTGCCCTTTTTGTATTTAATGTTCAAGTGGAATTTTTGCAGATATGTTGATCCAGGTGGCTCCAGAAACACACACAGGACAAAGAGGGTTTATGAAAGCTCAAAAATCAAAGTGTTTGGATTGCTCTCGAACCAAGTTCAAGTTTAAGATCTCGTCGTCTTGATCGCAATGGTGTGAACGGTTCGTCAAACTGAGTCTGTATGGAGAAGTTAGAGAAAATTAAAGTTTTGGGTTGACTTGGTGACTTGGAAAACTAAGGAGGACAAAATTTGGAAGTTTTCTGGCCGCATAATTCCGGCCAGCTCCGGCTGGATTCCAGGGGAAATTGTGGGCCCCTTAATTCATCTCCTTCGGTCAAAATCGGGTATTTAAAAAATGTCAGTATGTTTTATATGAACAAAAAATAATTAAAAAGAGGGAGGTGGCGGGCCAACCACCCCCCCACCTCGTCCCCCCCCCCCGGTGTCCCACCCACACATTACAACGACACATATTAAAACAAGGGTCTGACGGGCCATGACCCCCGCGGACCCCGTACCCCACACACCGCAACTACATATAGCATAAACGGTGCGGTGGTCGGCGATCAACCCCGCCACCCCAACCAACCCACACCACATGTAATAGCACATGGCGGGGAGTTGGGTGGACCGCCCAAGGCAGATCTGGCCCCTCCCAAGAAATTAAAAACGGGCCAAAACAAAATAGTTATATGCGGATTTTAGGGGAGGCGAGATTTGATCGCCCAACCTCCCCTTAACCAAATCCTTTTTTTACCACGGCACTAGCCCATCGGGCTTTGGGTTATCTGCCCAAATTTTATTATTTAAACTCAAATTTTCACAAGTGCGCGTAGGCCAGGCGGAGCAGACCCGACACGCAGTTCGAGGCAGGGATGGTGCTCGCAGTTCGAGACAGATACGTGTTTGATGCCAAGGGAATCTTTTGATCCCAAGGAGGTAAAATTTTTAGAATGTATTAAAATTTATATGCATTTTAACCAGAATTTCATAGGGAGCGCGATGATGCACCTAGATTTGAATTTTGAGCAGCAATTTTGTAGATTCCCCATTGAGGAGAATCTTCAAGAATCTTGAGGGAATCTTTCAAATTCCTTGGAGGCTGAAATTCGTCAGTGTCAGAATGAGGTCAACCTTATACTCATTCTTCTTGAAATTTCGCAAGGATCTCAATGGTGAGATCAGATTCTTGTTTTGAGTTGCATATTTCTAGATTCCTTGTGGAGCAGCATCTTTGAGGAATCTAGGGGGAATCTAAAAGATTCCCTAAGGCCCAGATTTTCACTTTGTTAGAATTCAAAAAATTGACAGTCGATCCTACACCCCTTAGCGACACGAGTTCAGTGGTGCAGTCAGATTTTCCATCTAAGCCTTATGGTTTTCGGCCACTTTTCAAAGTGGAGTTGTAGGTGTCAGCATTCAATGTGTGAGCAGTCGTTTTTAGGATATTCGACACCACGATATTGATGGTACAACCAGATCACAGAAATCTATCATCCTTTTCTTCATATAGCTCTAATATGTGAGGTATATGTAGTGTGATTATGTATTTCTTTGTCTCCTTTCTATGAGATGCATTGTGCTATATAGATCCCTATAGATGTTTGATGTGGGATCTTGTTTTTGTCTTGATGTGACATGTAATTTTCTATCATGGATTTTTTCTATGTTTGAGATCCCTTTGTTGCCATGCTGGCGGGATATTCGCTATCACATGTATGTTTGATTAAGATCCCTTTGTTGCCATGCTGGCAGGATACTCATAGTCATTATGTGTGAGTTGTTTTCTAACTGATAGGAGTCCTTTTTGTGAGTGAGAGTACCTGTAGCGAAACATCTCGTGGAGAGATCCAACCACTCCTGCGTGAGGGAATTTTCCTTGTATGACAGATAAAATACCATCTATGTACATCTGCACTATTTCTAGCACTTAATGCAGTGACCTACACAATCTTGACACCGAGGCCAGGAGACGTAGTCCTTCCTGGACGAACTCTATTATCAATATCGTATGTTGTTAATGATTTTTATGTTCATATTCTTTACAGCATGCAGATGTTCATTTATGTTCATTAATGTTTTGATTAATTAAAATTCTAACACATCATCCGAAGTAAAAGGTATTGGTTTAAAGGGTAGAGAAATTTACCCAGATCATATGTAGACCACTTATGATGGTGATCGTTCTGTAACTTCCCTTGTGCTTGTATAAACTAAAGAGGTCGGTGATCGGTGTGGATGACCATCTCTTTCCCCATAATGTAATTCGTACATTGTTGGCAAGCCTGCATGATGTAATACATCTCTTTATCATAGGTGGGGTACTTCCAAATTGTATCATAAAGTATCTCACTATAATAGGCCACTAGATGCCCGTGTTGGGTGAGGAATGCACCAATAGTAGAGTTAGAGGCGTCTATCTCAATTTCAAATGGTTTTCGCAGGTCTGGCAGTGTGAATGCTGGTGCAGAGTAGAGGCAGTGCTTCAACTCAACGAACGCCTTTTGTTGGGATCCAGACCAGGAAAACTTTTCTTTTGCCCTGCCCTTAGTAATCTGACTCAAAGGCCAAGTGATATGGGAGAATACCAACACGAACCTCTGATAAAAATTTGCAAGGCCCAAAAAGTTGTGAATATCTGTTAGAGTGGTCGGGGCTGGGCAATCTTGAATGACTTGGATCTTAGTCGGATCCACATGCACGCCACACTCATCTGTGATGTAACCTAGATATTGGACTTGGCTCATGCCAAAGGTGCATTTCTCCAAGTTAGCACACAAATTGTGCTACCGAAGGCTTTGAAGTACCTGTCGAATGTGTTACAAGTGTTCTTCCCAACTCTTGCTGAAGATGAGGACATCATCCAGATAAAAAACCACGAATGAGTTGGGGAAGGGCTGCAAGGTGTCATCCATTAGCCTCATAAAAGTAGCAGGGGCATTTTTCAGCCCGAAGGGCATAACCAACCATTCAAAAAGGCCTTCCTTGGATTTGAAGGTGCTCTTCCATACATCTGTGGGCTCTATTGGAATGTAGTGATAGCCAAAATTCAGATCGATCTTGCTGAAATAATTGGCCCCTTTGAGTTGGTCCAGAAGGTCATCAATCTATGGGATTGGATACCTATTCCTGACAATGATTTTGTTTAGTGATCGATAATCAATGCATAGCCTCCATGTCCCATCCTTCTTCTGCACAAGTATAATCGGGCTCCCACAAGGCAAGGAACTTGGTCGGATGTGCTCTTTTCGCAGCAACTCTTGGATTTTCTGCTTGATCTCTTTATTTTCCATAATGGAGCGGTGATATATCGGCATGTTGGGTAGAGGTGCTTCGGGAGTCAGATCGATCGAATGCTTGACCTAAAAGTGTGAGGGTACCCCTATGGGTGAGTAGAAGATGTCCTTGTATTCTTCCATGACCATATACACGTGCTTCTGTTGCGTGGAGCAACCCTTCCCGGGGGCCATGGATGTGGCTACAATCTTTCCCTTACTTTGAGATCGAATCAGAAATAAAACAAATTCTTGGTCTGGGAGATGATCTTAATGCATTACTTAGAAAATATCAAAGAGATTTTGGTAGGCGGGGCTACCTCCCATATCCTATATAACTTATTACCCAAAGAAATAATAACAGTGTGAGGCTTTGAATAATACAAGACATGATGCTTCGACAAGTATGGTTGGCCTAATAATACATCAGAAACTTCAAGAGGAGCTATTTCACACAATACCTCTTCCATGAAGGGCTTGATGTTATAAGGGAGGTGGCACTGTTGGCTGAAGCAAAGATCTCGTCCTTGGTTGGTTGACGTGGAGATTTTAGTCGCATGATTTGGTCCTAATGCTCATACGTTGGGGGGAAATCTATTATCACCAAAAAATGATCACCTAGCTATTTCTAACTAGGTGGATTGAAATACACCATGTGATTTTAATTTACCATAGTAAAATCATTTTCACCATAAGAAATAATTTAATAAACCACTTTTATTAAGTTATTTTCTATTAAAACCCATGAGCATAATTAAATAAACCATTATTTATTTAATTTCTCTAGGAATAATTATTAGATCATTGTTTGATAATTATTCCTTGTCACATTTGACTAAATCACCTAGGAATAATTAAATAAATTATAATTTGTTTATTTTTCCTTAACACCATCATTGGAATAATTATTAAATCACTATTTAATAATTATTTCATTTCACACATTTCTTATTATTCACGAAATAATTAATAAATCATTTTATTTTTTAACTATTTCTAAATAAATATATTTAATCATTTTAAATATATTTTCCCTCTCAAAAAATATAATAAAATATTCCAAATGATTAGATCTAGATTTTGGTCAATAATATTTTATTATTATCTATTTTCGAGATCAACCCAATATTTTGCTATAAATAAGAAATTTTTTCATTCATTCCTGACCATGATCATTATCATCACACATGCCATTCGAGCTCCCATTTTTGAGTTCTACATTGTTTGAGTTTTCACACATTTGAGAGAGGAAGATCTGAATACTGAAGCGATGTGTACATCAAAGGACCCATCCTATTGAGGAGACTTGCGAACCTTTTTAAATCTCCTTCATCGAGTGTCATTAATAAAATATATTTGTATTTCAAAGCTTTTCCAAGTTTAGGTTTTTACATCGGATTTATCTCTGTTCTTTGTTCTTTTAGATTTGTATACATCTATATTTATGCAGGTTTTTTCTCACATATTGGTTGCAGATCTGAAGTATAAGCATCCACAATTGTTGTTAAGGTCACCAGTCACTCATGACTTAAGTGAGATCTTTTTGGTACACCTTCTAAGAAATTTCATGCTAACACGAATAATCTCTTATTGTGACAAATATTCCATGGAAGGAGCTCGCCATTTCTAAACAGATAAAAGGAATGACCTTGTTGATGATCCCAAAGCGTATAAAATCCCCAAAATGTAGTTGTAGGCATTGAATATGAGGGGGTCTAGACAAGTGACCCCTTGTATTTGAGCATGAAAATTCCACGTGATTTTTATGCAAGGCCAGGTGGAGGGTCCATTTCGTACCTCGAGGGTCTCTGGAGGTTTGGCCATATGAAGGACACACGTGAAGGGTATGCTCATGTTCATAAAAAAAAATTTGTGCATCATGCCTCCCAGAAACCATTTAATTCACCCACTCGAATTTGGTCGTTGAGAAAACACCCCCATCGGGGACAAGTTGTTGACAACTAGCTTATCCTTATGGACTAGCTACCTTACAACTTGAAAATCGTCCCTCTATTCCATCTCCATCAATGATTAATAAATGGAGGCACTATCATGTAGACTATCCTAGTTCGCCATGTGATCTTCCACCTTGTTCCCTACCCGCCACATGTGTAAATGGATTATATAGTCGAAGTTTGATAACAAGTCACTTATATTGCTAACCATCACCTTAAGATGCCAACTATGTATAATTTTATTTGACGAGTGACCAAGTAGCAATTTTCTAATACATGATAATACTACTTGAGAATCACCATGAACCTGGAGTAGCTTGAAGCCTTTCTTGATGGCTATTTGGAGCCCTCTTTTGAGTGCCATAAATTCTGCCATGTTGTTTGTATCCATCCCATAAGAATGAACGAAAACATGTATGGGATTTGAGTGAGCATCCCTAAAGATACCTCCAAATTATACTCTACCTGGATTTCCCTTAGAGACACCATCAAAATTTAGATTGATGAAAGCTCTAGGGGGATGGATAAAAGAGGTTAGTTTGGATAGTCCATTATTGTAAACCTGGGAGGTACCGTTGATTTCAGTATTGACTTGAATGTCCTGAGAGTTTAAAATGAGTGTCTCAGTCTTATCAGGATAACAATAATCCATAGGCGGAGGGTGTTGAATGATAGTTTCCCTAATGGTATTGAGGATGAGCTCTTGGAGAGTTCATAGAGTCCTCTACTTGCCCTAGAATATTCTAAGGCTCCTTTCTTTCCATATAATCTAGAGTAAAAAACTAATAGCTAAGTACCAATATTTTGATATCATGGGGTGTTTAATCTTTCACTCAAACCAATCTTCCAACCAAGATCTAATAATTGAGGTGTTTGGCATGGGGTACCTGAATAATTAATGAATGAAATCCCATAATTTGCATGCAAAAGGACACATAAGAAAAGGTGTTGCATTGTCTCCTCCTCCTGTGAGCAAAGCAAACATATCGACAAACCCTCAAACCCTTTTGTTCAAAAACACTCCCATGTTAGTAATCGCCCCCAAGCAATCAACCATAGGAAGGTCGTGATTTTTTGCCAACCACAATCCTTTCATAGGTGGTTCCAAAATTTAGACTGCTCTTGCAAGTGCCTATCCCAAAGTTGTTCCCATTAGAGGTCCTAATCAGTTTGTGTTTTCCATTAACGCCAAAACTGATCATTCCTTGTTTCTTTCCAAAAATACACTACCTTATGAGCTCCTTAAGCTTGTGAAAGGTTCTTTATTGATTGGAGCTTCTCAATTGTTTGCATGATTGGATATTAGTTCCAAGATTCCTCCCAAAAGGTCGTTGTCATCCTATTTTTTTATCTCCTAGAATGTGTGTTGTTTGACAATTTCCTTTGTCTGAAAATCCCAATTCCATACCCCAGAACCTTTGATTACACCTTGAAAATGTAGTAGCCCGGCCTGACTATTCAAATATAGATATTTGTGGAACCATGTTTGTTTCGAGATTTGAGAAGCACCATGAACCCAAAGCCACCAAAGCTTCATGGCATACATTGTATTAGTTAAAATGGGATTACACAAGCCTAATAATCCTTGCTTCTTTGAATTTTTCAACTTATTCCACCCTACCAACACCCACTTGTGCATGTTGGTTGAGCCTCTTCATAGAAATTTATATTGATTTCATTTGGCTAGCTACCGTAACTAGAAGTGGCATTACTGAAAGCTTATAATTTGATAAGGCTTGCAGTACTGCTTTTGTTAGAACCAAGCGACTTAGGAAGTTTAGTGTCTTAAAATCCAAATTTCTAACTTTACGATGAGTCCCTTCTATAAGTTCTTCCCATGTGGAGAGCCTGTTATGATATAATAAAAGTGGTACTCCTAAATATTTAGAGGGCAAGTGACCTCTACTATAACCTATCATTTTACTTAGGCTTGCAGTACTGATTTTGTTAGAACCAAGCGACTTAGGAAGTTTAGTGTCTTAAAATCCAAATTTCTAACTTTACGATGAGTCCCTTCTATAAGTTCTTCCCATGTGGAGAGCCTGTTATGATATAATAAAAGTGGTACTCCTAAATATTTAGAGGGCAAGTGACCTCTACTATAACCTATCATTTTACTTAGTTTGAGCTTAATCATATTTGGACAGTTGAAGAAGAAAATGTGTGTTTTATGAGTGTTCACTTCCATGCCTGACGCTTCCATGAAAATTTGTACAATTCTGTGTATTATTTTCAGCTCTTTATAGGTTGGTAGGCCAAATAATATTATGTCATCAAGAAATTTTTGATGAGAAATTAGAAAATCCACAAAAAACAATTGAAGCCCATAGATAAATCCCGACTCATTAGCCTTTTGAAACAATCGACCTACCCTCCATTGCTAAAATGAAGAGGAATGGTTACAAGGGATCCCCTTACTTCAAACCCTTTGTTCAAAGAAATGGTAATGAAGGGGATCCGTTAATCAATATGGAGAAAGAGATTGATGAAACAAGAGATATGACCCAAGCGATCCATTGTTTTGAAAATCCAAAGGCCCTTATAATATGGACTAAATATATCTAACGGCTAGTTGGAGCTTCCTTATCTATTTAAATTGGGTCTTAGATCAGATCTCTCATCTTTTCTTGATGATGAACCACACTGGCTGGTTCGAAACATGTCGACAAATTCTTCTTGAAGGTGATTTTCACTGAAAATTTTCATACATGATATATCTAACTTATTCAATCATAAGATTTGGATCAATCTAGTTTGATGAACATACCTGGTAGTTTGGAAGTTTTCAAAGAATGTATGATTTCTTGTACCGCTATGACTCCATGGAAAATATGTCTCCCTTCTACAAAGTCAGAATTGGAATTAGATATGAGGAAAGAAAGAGAATGTTTCAATCTATTAACCATCACAAATGAGATAATTTTGTAAAGCACATTGCAAAGAGCAGTGGGTTCGAAGTCGTTGGGATTCTTCAAGTGGCCTAATTTTGGAACTAAAGCGAGAAATTTAGCATTGAGGGTCGGATACAATTATCCATTGCTCCTTGATTCTTCCACAAAATCCTAAATTTCCTTTACTAAGAATCCCCAACACTTTTGGAAGAAATCTGTTGTAAATCCATCTAGACCAGCGGATTTATTTGTAGGCATGTTCATTACCACTATTTTAACTTCAATGAGGGAGTTTTGGCACATCAATGCCATATTTTGTTCCTGATAGATCATCTTGGGAATATGTTGGATTATTTCATTTATAGATGGTTGTCTGTCAGTGCATTTCTCCGTTAGAAGGATATTAAAATTAGTTACCCAATATAGAAAAAAAATCGTCATGATGGCGTTGTTGAAGCAGAGAATTATGAAAAAACTTAGAGTTCATGTCACCATGCTTAATTCATTGCATACTCAACTTCTGTTTCCATAAAAAATCCTCTTGTTGTCTTATACTTTATATTTTTTGAAGGGTATATGCTTTTGTGGTTGCCAATGCCTCTGATCTACCTTCGAGGATGATTTATCGTTGGATCCTCCTCATTTTTGTTTCGAGTTCATTTTATCCTCAAGGATGTTGCAAAAGACATGTTTATTCCAATGTTTGATTTTTTGTTTCAAAGCTTTTAATTTGAATTGAAACATGTGCATTTTGTTTAAACCACGGTTGTTCAATTCTAGCCACCATTTTTCTAATAAATTCCACAAAATATACATCATGGAACCAAAAGCTCTCAAAACAAAAAATATGATTTGGAGGAGTTTCTTTCAAGTCAATTTCCAGTATAATATGCTAATGGTTGGACCCCATACATGGTAAATTCAAGATTCTACATATATGTCTCTTTGTAGAACCTTTTCAGCAAGTAAAAATATATCTAACTGACATGCAATTTGTTTGTTACCTCCTCTACGATTATTCTATGTATAAATGTCACTATTAGTATGAATGTTAACAAGGCGTAGATTTTCAATATGCTCATTGAAGTCTTCTAAAACTTTGTCTAGTCGTCAGACCCCTCATTTTTTCTCCTGAAGCTCGTTATCACTCATTCATTTCTCAAGGTTAAAGAAAGAAGTCACTGAGGTAACCACAAACCTACTTTTGAGATCAAGATGTAGCCTTCCTAATGCTCAGAGAGGGCTCTCTCTTTATGATTTAACTTTTTTGTTTTTAGTTGATTTTAGGCTAGTTATGTAAGATTTATTGGTTTTTTATTTGAGTTGGTGGTGGAATTACTGATTCAGATGGATAGATGATTGTCTGTTTACCATTGGGCTATGGAGTCAAAGTCTCAAGAAAACATGACTGAATCAAGGTAGTTGAGTAATTTCAGATCTTTTAGGCTGGATGATAAAGTGTTTTCATTTGGGATCAAGGAGTAGTTAAGGATTCCTCAAACTGGATAATGAGGGAGATGAAAGAGGTCAATCGAAACTAGGGAGAAATAAATAATTCCCTACTCTGGATATCAGAAGAAAACATCAAAATGAATAACAATCCATAATAGAGTGTACTTAAACAATTTCTGAAATAATATTTTTGTTATATCATTTAAATTTAGAAAACATGTAAGTATGTGAAATTCTTAAGAAAATAACAATTTAACAATAGAAAGATACTTCACTGAAGTGGCCCAAAACATGAATCCTGTAATGCAATGCCTTTATTACTCAGTCCAGTCTGCTGACTTGAAAATATTACAACAAACCCTCAGGTTTCAGATCAATACAACTATAGAAATGTTCAGTAAACCACACACCCTTAATACTTCGAATGATTGAAGTATTTATACAAAAACTAATACAAAATATCCTACACTAAATTAGGATTTATTCTAGGAAATAAAATATCTGGATGCTAAAAGGTAGTGACGCCTTTCAACTGGCTGAAAGTTGTCCTGATTTTCTGAATGATGTTATATGTTTATTTTTCTCATGTTGGCTTATCTCTCACCCTGTCTTCTTTTTCTGACTTGTCTTTTAAGTCTGCCTTTGTTGTCACTGTAAATTATTTTTTAACTTTACTGCTTGCTTTGTTTACTCTTAACTTGGCCATTCTTTTACCTGTCAAAGTAAACTTCAATATTTTAATCTTTATTTTCATCCTATTGTTTCGTTGTTGTTTATGTGAGTGTTTTTATCCTTTGTTTTAACCTTAACTGTGTAAATGGTCTCTTTCTGATCTTTCTCTGATTTGATTTGATTTTCTCTTTATACACAAACTACTGTTGAATGAGGCCTTCAAATATATTTCTAGGTTTTTTACTAGTATTAAAACTATTTTTCCAGGTCTTGTATGATCACCTACAAAAATAAACTAGTAGTTAATGAAACACAGTTTTTCCGAGAAGAGATAATGGCTTCCAGGGATGGGGAAAGACTGTGAAAAGATTTTGAACTGCAATGGGGTTTTAATTCGGTTTGGCAATGGATTTTCACTTTCGCATTTCAAACAAAGAGATTTTATGGATAGAATAGCGGGTTTTTAGATGGCTCAAATGCGAATTAGTGATTTACCGCACGTAGGGTGGGCAGGTTTATCGCATTAGTGCAAGGATCAATTCAAGCAATGGTGGTTTTCATCACAATGCGAAGTGGAATGGTTTTATACCTACATAGTGCAGGATCAGATAGGTGATCTTGTCATAAATTGAGAACGGGTTGACAGTTCTTTCGCACTGTGTAAAAGCGGTTTTGTGAATGGTCTATCGCACTCACAGAGGATGGTTTAGCGGTTTTGAGGATGGGAGTGTGATGAGACGAAGTGATGTCGTGTGGAAATGGGGTCATGGTGCGAAACTACCCATTTTGCAACTTTCCGTGGCTTTAAAATTTTGAACTATTGGAGATGCGAAATGGAACGGTAGTCGTTGGATCAATGGATGATGATCGGACAGTTGACGGGATTTCTCATTTAGAAGTGGTGGGGTCAGGGATTAAATATGCGAAGGGGAATATGAATTGGTTTAAACTATATGTTATGTGAAAAAGGGGATTAGGATGTACATACGTGAATAGGGTTTTAATACAAGTGAGTCGGAGTTATATGAAGTGGACAATATAGTGAAGGGGTAAAAAATATATTAAAATGGGAATTAGGTAGGGAGATCTATATATATAACGGAAAACAAAAATTCTGCACAGATCTTTGAAATGACAGCGTGGAAAGTTTACCACGGCGATGTTTTGCAATTTATATATGCACACGTGCCATTTTCTTTCTAATATGGTTAATAATAATTTTATCAATCATAATATTTGTAATTATAAATAATATAAACATTATAAATAATAAAATTAAAATTAAAATTAAAATTATTTTTCCTATAAATATTAATGATATTTGTAAATTTTTAATTTATCTTTTATATATAAAGTTTGAGTGAGTTTAATGGTTAAGAACATGTGTTTTTTTTTTAGAAGTTACAAGTTCAAAATTAGAAGGGAAAAGTATGTATGCCTTACTAGATTTAGCACTCAAATAATTGAACAAAAATAAATTCCTTGTCCCATAAACAAAGAAATCTATATATATTACTAAACCAATTATATTTATGTGACACTATATAATCTAATATATTTCCCAACATCCAGTCAGAATTTTGGCCAGTAAAAGTACTTTTGTATTACATCCACAGTTTTATCCACACCAAGTGTCCTGCGACCCGACTGTAGTGCACCTCCCAAATCAGCTTCGCATGATCGCTTGAAGGAACACAAAGGTGGCCCAAGTAGCATAATAATGTGTCCTAAAGATGGAAATCATGAACTTGCTTTCCATCTACTAGCATCTAGTATGTGGAGGATAAATCTGGATCATTTTTGTATAGTTGCGTCAATCCAGAGGTCTCGTGGCCACAAGAGTTGAGAACAGTAGTCAGTGCTGCAACTGGGGGCTAACTGAGGCAGTCTGCAACATGATTGGTGTTGCCCTTTTTGTATTTAATGTTCAAGTGGAATTTTTGCAGATATGTTGACCGAGGTGGCTCCAGAAGCACACACAGGACAAAGAGGGCTTATGAAAGCTCAAAAATCAAAGTGTTTTTATTTCTCTCGAACCAAGTTCAAGTTTAAGATCTTGTCGTCTTGATCACAATGGTGTGAACGGTTCGTCAAACTAGGTCTGTATGGAGAAGTTAGAGCCAATCAAAGTTTTGGGTTGACTTGGTGACTTGGAAAACTAAGGAGGACAAAATTTGGAAGTTTTCTGGCCGCCGAATTCTGGCCAACTCCGGTCGGATTCTAGGGGAAATTGTGGGCCCCTTAATTCGTCTCCTTCGGTCAAAATCGGATATTTAAAAAATGTCAGTTTGTTTTATATGAACAAAAAATAATTAAAAAGAGGGAGGTGGCGAGCCAACCACCCCCCCATCCCACCCCACCCCACCCCACCCCACCCACACATTACAAAGACACATATAAAAACAAGGGTCTGAAGTGTCGTGACCCCCGCGGACCCTGTACCCCACACATCGCAACCACATATAGCATAAACAGTGGGGTGGTCGGCGGTCAACCCCGCCACCCCAACCAACGCACACCACATGTAATAGCACATGGCGGGGAGTTGGGTGGACTGCCCAAGGCAGATCTAGCCCCTCCCAAGAAATTAAAAATGGGCCAAAACAAATATTTATATGCGGATTTTGGGGGAGGTGAGATTTGATCCCCCAACCTCCCCTTAACCAAATCCTTTTTTTACCACGGCGCTAGCCCATCGGGCTTTGGGTTATCTGCCCAAATTTTATTATTTAAACTCGAATTTTCACTAGTGCGCGCAGGCCAGGCGGAGCAGACCCGACACGCAGTTCGAGGTAGGGATGGTGCTCGCAGTTCAAGACAGATACCTATTTGATGACAAGGGAATCTTTTGATCCCAAGGAGGTAAAATTTTCAGAATGTATTAAAATTTATATGCATTTTAACCAGAATTTCGTAGGGAGCGCAATTGTGCACCTAGATTTGAATTTTGAGCAGTGATTTTGCAGATTCCCTGTGGAGGAGAATCTTCAAGAATCTTGAGGGAATCTTTCAGATTCCTTGGAGGCTGAAATTCGCCAGTGTCAGAATGAGGTCAACCTTATACTCATTCTTCTCGAAATTTCGCAAGGATCTCAATGGTGAGATCAGATTCTTGTTTTGAGTTGCATATTTCTAGATTCCCTGTGGAGCAGCATCTTTGAGGAATCTAGGGGGAATCTAAAAGATTCCCTAAGGCCAAGATTTTCACTTTGTTAGAATTCAAAAAATTGACAGTCGATCCTACACCCCTCAGCGACACAAGTTTAGTGGTGCAATCAAATTTTCCATCTGAACCTTATGGTTTTCGGCCACTTTTCAAAGTGGAGTTGCAGGTGTCATCATTCAATGTGTGAGCAGTCATTTTTAGGATATGCGACACCACGATATTCATGGTAAAACCAGATCATAACATTCTATCATCCTTTTCTTCATATAGCTCCAAGATGTGAGGTATATGCAGTGTGATTATGTATTTCTTTGTCTCCTTTCTATGAGATGCATTGTGCTATATAGATCCCTGTAGATGTTTGATGTGGGATCTTGTTTTTGTCTTAATGTGACATGT
This sequence comes from Pinus albicaulis, assembly GCA_034641835.2. Taxonomy (NCBI): domain Eukaryota; kingdom Viridiplantae; phylum Streptophyta; class Pinopsida; order Pinales; family Pinaceae; genus Pinus; species Pinus albicaulis. The sequence goes on along the minus strand of CM076581.1, from coordinate 62,561,925 downwards.
AATTTTCTATCATGGATTTGTTCTATGTTTGAGATCCCTTTGTTGCCATGCTAGCGGGATACTCAATGTCACATGTATGTTTGATTAAGATCCCTTTGTTGCCATGCTGGCGGGATACTCATAGTCATTATGTGTGAGTTATTTTCTAACTGATAGGAGTCCTTTTTGTGAGTGAGAGTACCTGTAGCGAAACATCTCATGGAGAGATCCAACCACTCCTGCGTGAGGGAATTTTCCTTGTATGATAGAGAAAATACCATCTATGTACATCTGCACTATTTCTAGCGCTTAATGCTTTGGCCTACACAATCTTGACACCGAGGCCCGGAGACATAGTCCCTCGTGGACGAACTCCATTATCAATATCGTATTTTGTTAATTCTTTTTATGTTCATCTTCTTTGCAGCATGAAAATGTTCATTTATGTTCATTAATTTTTTGATTAAATACAATTCTAACACATCATCCGAAGTAAAAGGTATCGGTTTAAAGGATAGAGAAATTTACCCGGATCATATGTAGACCACTTATGATGGTGATCATTCTGTAACTTCCCTTGTGCCTATATAAACTGAAGAGGTCGGTGATCGGTGTGGATGACCATCTCTTTCCCCATAATGTAATTCGTACATTGTTGGCAAGCCTGCATGATGTAATACATCTCTTTATCATAGGTGGGGTACTTCAAAATTGTATCATAAAGTATCTCACTATAATAGGCCACTAGATGCCCGTGTTGGGTGAGGAATGCACCAATAGCAGAGTTAGAGGCATCTATCTCAATTTCAAATGGTTGTTGTAGGTCTGGCAGTGTGAATATTGAAGCATAGTAGAGGCAGTGCTTCAACTCAATGAACGCCTTTTGTTGGGATTCAGAACAGGAAAACTTTTCTTTCACCCCGCCCTTAGTAATTTGATTCAAAGGCCAAGTCATATGGGAGAATACCAACACAAACCTCTGATAAAAATTTTCAAGGCCAAAATTTTTTTGAATATCTGTTAGAGTAGTCGGGGCTAGGAAATCCTGAATGACTTGGATCTTAGTCGGATCCACATGCACGCCACACTCATCTATGATGTAACCTAGATATTGGACCTGGCTCATTCCAAAGGTGCATTTCTCCAAGTTAGCACACAAATTGTGCTACCGAAGGCTTTGAAGTACCTGTCGAATGTGTTACAAGTGTTCTTCCCAACTCTTGCTGAAGATGAGGACGTCATCCAAATAAAAAACCACGACCAAGTTGGGGAATGGCTGCAAGGTGTCATCCATTAGCCTCATAAAAGTAGCCGGGGCATTTTTCAACACGAAGGGCATAACCAAACATTCAAAAAGGCCTTCTCTGGATTTGAAGGTGGTCTTCCATACATCTGTGGGCTCTATTAGAATGTAGTGATAGCCAAACTTCAGATCGATCTTGCCGAAATAATTGGCCCCTTTGAGTTGGTCCAGAAGTTCATCAATCTATGGGATTGGATACCTGTTCCTGACAATGATTTTTTTTAGTGACCGATAATCAATGCATAGCCTCCATGTCTCATCCTTCTTCTGCACAAGTATAATCGGGCTCCCAAAAGGCAAGGAAATTGGTGGGATGTGCTCTTTTCACAGCAACTCTTGGATTTTCTGCTTGATCTCTTTATTTTCCATAATGGAGCGGTGATATATCGGCATGTTGGGTAGAGGTGCTTCGGGAGCAGATCAATGGAATGCTTGACCTAAAAGTGTGAGGGCACGCCTATGGGTGAGTAGAAGATGTCCTTGTATTCTTCCATGACCATATCCACCTGCTTCTGTTGCGTGGAGCAACCCTTCCCGGGGGCCATGGATGTGGCTACAATCTTCCCCTTATGTTGAGATTGAATAAAAAATAAAACAAATTCTTGGTCTGGGAGATGATCTTAATGCATTACTTAGAAAATATCAAAGAGATGTTGGTAGGCGAGGCTACCTCCCATATCCTGTATAACTTATTACCCAAAGAAATAATAACAGTGTGAGGCTTAGAATCATACACGACATGATGCTTCGACAAGTATGGTTGGCCTAATAATACATCAGAAACTTCAAGAGGAGCTATATCACACAATACCTCTTCCATGAAGGGCTTGATGTTATAAGGGAGGTGACACTATTGGCTGAAGAGAAGATCTTGTCCTTGGTTGGTTGACGCGGAGATTTTAGTCGCATGATTTGGTCCTAACGCTCGTACGTTGGGGGAAAATCTATTATCACCAAAAAATGATCACCTAGCCATTTCTAACTAGGTGGATTGAAATACACCATGTGAGTTTAATTTACCATAGTAAAATCATTTTCACCATAAGAAATAATTTAATAAACCACTTTTATTAAGTTATTTTCTATTAAAACCCATGAGAATAATTAAATAAACCATTATTTATTTAATTTTCTCTAGGAATAATTATTAAATCATTGTTTGATCATTATTCCTTGTCACATTTGACTAAATCACCTAGGAATAATTAAATAAATTATAATTTATTTATTTTTCCTTAACACCATCATTGGAATAATTATTAAATCATTATTTAATAATTATTAAATCATTATTTAATAATTATTTCATTTCACACATTTCTTATTATTCACGAAATAATTAATAAATCATTTTATTTTTTAACCATTTCTAAATAAATATATTTAATCATTTTAAATATATTTTCCCTCTCAAAAAATATAATAAAATATTCCAAATGATTAGATCTAGATTTTGGTCAATAATATTTTATTATTATCTATTTTCGAGATCAACCCAATATTTTTCTATAAATAAGAAATTTTTTCATTCATTCCTGACCATGATCATTATCATCACACATGCCATTCGAGCTCCCATTTTTGAGTTCTACATTGTTTGAGTTTTCACACATTTGAGAGAGGAAGATTTGAATACTGAAGCGACGTGTACATCAAAGTACCCATCCTATTGAGGGGGACTTACAAACCTTTGTAAATCTCCTTCATCGGGTGTCATTAATAAAATATATTTTTATTTCAAAGCTTTTCCAAGTTTAGGTTTTTACATCGGATTTATCTATGTTCTTTGTTCTTTTAGATTTGCATACATCTATATTTATGCAGGTTTTTTCTCACATATTGGTTGCAAATCTGAAGTATAAGCATCCACAATTGTTGTTAAGGTCACCAATCACTCGTGACTTAAGTGGGATATTTTTGGTACACCTTCTAAGAAATTTCATACTAACACGAATAATTTCTTATTGTGACAAATCTTCTATGGAAGGAGCTTGCCATTTCTGAATAGATAGAAGGAATGACCTTGTTGATGATCCCAAAGCATATAAAATCCCCAAAATGTAGTTGTAGGCATTGAATATGAGGGGGTCTAGACAAGTGATCCCTTGTATTTGATCATGAAAATTCCACGTGATTTTCATGCAAGGCCAGGTGGAGGGTCCATTTCATACCTCGAGGGTCGCTGGAGGTTTGGCCATACGAAGGACATGCGTGAAGGGTGTGGTCATGTTCGTAAAAAGTTTTGTGTGCATCATGCCTCCCAGAAACCATTTAACTCACCCACTCGAATTTGGTCGTTGAGAAAACACCCCCATCAGGGACAAAGGTGTTGACAACTAGCTTATCCTGATGGACCAGCTGCCTTACAACTTGAAAATCGTCCCTCTGTTCCATCTCCATCAATGATTAAGAAATGGAGGCACTATCCTGTAGACTATCCTAGTTCGCCATGTGATCTTCCACCTTGTTCCCTACCCGCCACATGTGTAAAGGGATTATATAGTCGAAGTTTGATAATATGTCACTTATATTGCTAACACTCACCTTAAGATGCCAACTATGTATAATTTTATTTGACGAGTGACCAAGTAGCAATTTTCTAATACATGATAATACTACTTGAGAATCACCATGAACCTGGAGTAGCTTGAAGCCTTTCTTGATGGCTATTTGGAGCCCTCTTTTGAGTGCCATAAATTCTGCCATGTTGTTTGTATCCATCCCATAAGAATGAACGAAAACATGTATGGGATTTGAGTGAGCATCCCTAAAGATACCTCCAAATTCTACTCTACCTGGATTTCCCTTAGAGACACCATCAAAATTTAGATTGATGAAAGCTCTAGGGGGATGGATAAAAGAGGTTAGTTTGGATAGTCCATTATTGGAAAACTGGGAGGTACCGTTGATTTCAGTATTGACTTGAATGTCTTGAGAGTTTAAAATGAGTGTCTCAGTCTTATCAGGATAACAATAATCCATAGGCGAAGGGTGTTGAATGATAGTTTCCCTAATGTTATTGAGGATGAGCTCTTGGAGAGTTCATAGAGTCCTCTGCTTGCCCTAGAATATTCTAAGGCTCCTTTCTTTCCATATAATCTAGAGTAAAAAACTAATAGCTAAGTACCAATATTTTGATATCATGGGGTGTTTAATCTTCGCTCAAACCAATCTTCCAACCAAGATCTAATAATTGAGGTGTTTGGCATGGGGTACCTGAATAATTAATGAATGAAATCCCATAATTTGCATGCAAAAGGACACATAAGAAAAGGTGTTGCATTGTCTCCTCCTCCTGTGAACAAAGCAAACATATCGACAAACCCTCAAACCCTTTTGTTCAAAAACACTCCCATGTTAGTAATCGCCCCCAAGCAATCAACCATAGGAAGGTCGTGATTTTTTGCCAACCACAATCCTTTCATAGGTGGTTCCAAAATTTAGACTGCTCTTGCAAGTGCCTATCCCAAAGTTGTTCCCATTAGAGGTCCTAATCAGTTTGTGTTTTCCATTAACGCCAAAACTGATCATTCCTTGTTTCTTTCCAAAAATACACTACCTTATGAGCTCCTTAAGCTTGTGAAAGGTTCTTTATTGATTGGAGCTTCTCAATTGTTTGCATGATTGGATATTAGTTCCAAGATTCCTCCCAAAAGGTCGTTGTCATCCTATTTTTTTATCTCCTAGAATGTGTGTTGTTTGACAATTTCCTTTGTCTGAAAATCCCAATTCCATACCCCAGAACCTTTGATTACACCTTGAAAATGTAGTAGCCCGGCCTGACTATTCAAATATAGATATTTGTGGAACCATGTTTGTTTCGAGATTTGAGAAGCACCATGAACCCAAAGCCACCAAAGCTTCATGGCATACATTGTATTAGTTAAAATGGGATTACACAGGCCTAATAATCCTTGCTTCTTTGAATTTTTCAACTTATTCCACCCTACCAACACCCACTTGTGCTCGTTGGTTGAGCCTCTCCATAGAAATTTAGTCCATATTGATTTCATTTGGTTAGCTACAGTAACTAGAAGTGGCATTACTGAAAGCTTATAATTTGATAAGGCTTGCAGTATTTCTTTTGTTAAAACCAAGCGACATAGGAAGTTTAGTGTCTTAAAATCCCAATTTCTAACTTTACAATGAGTCCCTTCTATAAGTTCTTCCCATGTGGAGAGCCTGTTATGATATAATAAAAGTGGTACTCCTAAATATTTAGAGGGCAAGTGACCTCTACTATAACCTATCATTTTACTTAGTTTGAGCTTAATCATCTTTGGACAGTTGAAGAAGAAAATGTCTATTTTATGAGTGTTCACTTCCATGCCTGACGCTTCCATGAAAATTTGTACAACTCTGTGTATTATTTTCAGCTCTTTATAGGTTGGTAGGCCAAATAATATTATGTCATCAAGAAATTTTTGATGAGAGATTAGAAAATCCACACAAAACAAGTGAAGCCCGTAGATATATCCCAACTCACCAGCCTTTTGAAGCAATCGACCTACCCTCCATTGCTAGAATGAAGAGGAATGGTTACAAGGGATCCCCTTACTTCAAACCCTTTGTTGAAAGAGATGGTAATGAAGGGGATCCGATAATCAATATGGGGAAAGAGATTGATGAAATAAGAGATATGACCCAAGCAATCCATTGTTTTGAAAATCCAAAGGCCCTTATAATATGGACTAAATATATCTAACGGCTAGTTGGAGCTTCCTTATCTATTTAAATTAGCTCTTCGATCATATCTCTCATCTTGTCTTGATGATGACCCACACTGGCTGTTTCGAAACATGTTGACAAATTCTTCTTGAAGGTGATTTTCACTAAAAAATTTTATACATGATATATCTAACTTATTCAATCATAAAATTTGGATCAACCTAGTTTGATGAATGTACCTGGCAGTTTGGAAGTTTTCAAAGAATGTATGATTTCTTTTACCACTATGACTCCATGGAAAATATGTTTCCCTTCTACAAAGTCAGATTGGGAATTAGATATGAGGAAAGGAAGAGAATGTTTCAATCTGTTAACCATCACATATGAGATAATTTTGTAAAGCACATTGCAAAGAGCAGTGGATTGGAAGCCATCGGGATTCTTCAAGTGGCATAATTTTGGAACTAAAGCGAGAAATCTAGCATTGAGGGTCAGATACAATTATCCATTGCTCCTTGATTCTTCCACAACATCCTGAATTTCCTTTCCTAATAATCCCCAACACGTTTGGAAGAAATCCGTTGTAAATCCATCTAGACTAGGGGATTTATTTGTAGGCATGTTCATTACCACTATTTTAACTTCAATGAGGGAGTTTTGACACATCAATGCCATATTTTGTTCCTGATAGATCATCTTGGGAATATGTTGGATTATTTCATTTATAGATGGTTCTCTGTCGATGCATTTCTCTGTTAGAAGGATATTAAAATTATTTACCCAATATAGAAAAAAAATCGTCACGATGGCATTATTGAAGCATAGAGTTATGAAAAAACTTAGAGTTCATGTCACCATGCTTAATTCATTGCATACTCAACTTTTGTTTCCATAAAAAATCTTCTTGTTGTCTTATACTTTATATTTTTTGAAGGGTATATGCTTATGTGGTTGCCAATGCCTCTGATCTACCTTCGAGGATGATTTATCGTTAGATCTTCCTCATTTTTGTTTCGAGTTCATTTTATCCTCAAGGATGTTGCAAAAGACATGTTTATTCCAATGTTTGATTTTTTGTTTCAAAGATTTTAATTTGAATTGAAACATGTGTATTTTGTTTAAACCACGGTTGTTCAATTCTAGCCACCATTTTTCTAAGCAATTCCACAAAAGATACATCATGGAACCAAAAGCTCTCAAAATGAAAAATATGATTTGGAGGAGTTTCTTTCAAGTCAATTTCCAGTATAATATGCTAATGGTTGGACCCCATACATGGTAAATTCAAGATTCCACATATATGTCTCTTTGTAGAACCTTTTTAGCAAGTAAAAATATATCTAACTGACATGAAATTTGGTTGTTACCTTCTCTGCAATTATTCTATGTATAAATGTCACTATTAGTATGAATGCTAACAAGGCGTAGATTTTCAATATGCTCATTGAAGTCTTCTAAAACTTCGTCTAGTCGGCAGACCCCTCATTTTTTCTCCTGAAGTGTGTTATCACTCAGTCATTTCTCAAGGTTAAAGAAAGAAGCCACTGAGGTAACCACAAACCTACTTTTGAGATCAAGATGTAGCCTTCCTAATGCTCAGAGAGGGCTCTCTCTTTATGATTTAACTTTTTTGTTTTTAGTTGATTTTAGGCTAGTTATGTAAGATTTATTGGTTTTTTATTTGAGTTGGTGGTGGAATTACTGATTCAGATGGGTAGATGATTCTCTATTTACCATTGGGATATGGAGTCAAAGTCTCAATAAAACATGATTGAATCAAGGTAGCTGAGTAATTTCATATCTTTTAGGCTAGATGATGAAGTGTTTTCATTTTGGATCAAGGAGTAGTTAAGGATTCCTCAAACTGGATAATGAGGGAGATGAAAGAGGTCAATCGAAACTAGGGAGCAATAAAGAATTCCCTACTCTGGATATCAGAAGAAAACATCAAAATTAATAACAATTCATAACAGAGTGTACTTAAACAATTTCTAAAATAATATTTCTGTTATATCATTTAAATTTAGAAAACATGTAAGTATGTGAAATTCTTAAGAAAATAAAAATTTAACAATAGAAAGATACTTCACTGAAGTGGCCCAACACATGAATCCTGTAATGCAATGCCTTTATTACTCAGTCCAATCTACTGACTTGAAAATATTACAACAAACCCTCAGGTCTCAGATCAATACAACTATAGAAATGTTCATAAAACCACACACCCTTAATACTTCGAATGACTGAAGTATTTATACAAAAACTAATACAAAATATCCTACACTAAGTTAGGATTTATTCTGGGAAATAAAATATCTGGATGCTAAAAGTTAGTGACACCTTTCAACTGACTGAAATTTGTCCCTGATTTTCTGATTGATGTTATCTATTTATTTTTCTCATGTTGGCTTATCTCTCACCCTGTCTTCTTTTTCTGACTTGTCTTTTAAGTCTGCCTTTGTTGTCACTATAAATTCTTTTTTAACTTTACTGCTTGCTTTGTTTACTCTTAACCTGGTTGTTCTTTTACCTATCAAAGTAAACTTCAATATTTTAATCTTTATTTTCATCCTGTTGTTTCGTTGTTGTTGGTGTAAGTGTTTTTATCCTTTGTTTTAACCTTAACTATGTAAATGGTCTCTTTCTGATCTTTCTATGATTTGATTTGATTTTCTCTTTATAAACAAATTACTGTTGAATGAGGCCTTCGAATATATTTCGTGAGAATCTACAGCAAACAATTTTTTTACTAGTATTAAAACTATTTGTCGAGATCCTGTATGATCACCTACAAAAATAAACCAGTAGTTAATGAAACACAGTTTTTCCGAGAAGAGATAATGGCTTCCAGGGATGGGGAAAGACTGTGAAACGATTTTGAACTGCAATGGGGTTTTAATTCGGTTTGGCAATGGATTTTCACTTTCGCATTTCAAACTGAGAGAGGTTATGGATAGAATAGCGGGTTTTTAGATGGCTCAAATGTGAATTAGTGATTTACCGCACGTAGGGTGGGTAGGTTTATCACATTAGTGCAGGGATCAATTAAAGCAATGGTGGTTTTCATCACAATGCGGAGTGGAATGGTTGTATACCTGCATAGTGCAGGATCAGATAGGTGATCTCGTAACAAATTGAGAACGGGTTGATAGTTATTTCGCACTGTGTAAAGGCAGTTTTGTGAATGGTCTGTCGCACTCACAGAGGATGGTTTAGAGATTTTGAGGATGGGAGTGCGATGAGACAAAGTGATGTCATGTGGAAATGGGTTCATGGTGCGAAACTACCCATTTCGCAACTTCCCGTGGCTTTAAACTTTTGAACTATTGGAGATGCGAAATGGAACGATAGTCATTGGATCAATGGATGATGATCGTACGGTTGACGGGATTTCTCATTTAGAAGTGGTGGGGTCATGGATTAAATATGCGAAGGGGAATATGAATGGTTTTAAACTATATGTTATGTGAAAAAGGGGATTAGGATGTACATACGTAAATAGGGTTTTAATACAAGTGAGTCGGAGTTATATGAAGTGGACAATATAGTGAAGGGGTAAAAAATATATTAAAATGGGAATTAGGTAGGGAGGTTAATATGATAGATATTAACATTAAGCTAAAGAAATATTGGGAATTTATTAAAGGGTTTAATACAGAAAGTGGAAAGTTTAAAGGAATGGTTGGGAAAATATATAGTGGGATGATTAGAAATGAACTAGGCGGGGGTTTTAAAATAATATTCGGGGAGGGTAAATAAAATGGGGACTGATAGATTTTAACTTATAAAACTATGCAAAGTGGGTTTTTGCATTGTTTAATTGAAAATGGGAGTTAATGAATGGGAAGGGGGTTTTAAGATAGGGAAAGGGTTCTATACAAGGGAAATGTATTATAATAAAGGAAAATGAAGAGGGAAGCGGTTTTTGGAATTAGGAAAGGGAAAATTAGTAAGATATTAATGATAAGAAACAAACCAATTGATGCTTTCCAATGCTTGTGAAAGTAATCTACCTACCATTTTTTATCCTAACATTTTCATTTCCTTTATTGGGTGCATTTGAGCTTGCTGACCCTTTTATTTTCTTTTAATAAGAAAACTAATGTACTTCTAACCTTATAACTTCCAATGGCTCAGATTAAACTGATGAGCTCATTTTATTCTCTACCTAACTACTGATCCGCCAAGATTAAATTGTTTGGCCAGATCTTATTCACTAACTATTAACATGAAATTTAAATCATGAATAAGTCAAGATTAAGCTATTTGACCTTCATGAATTGTGGCATTTTGGACAAGCTGCACACAATTTTATTTGCATAAAGTAAACTAAACTAGTGGCATTTGAACGTGAAACACTTTCATGATCTTATTTTATCTCTTTTTGTGGGATTCATACTTGACAATCTTCTTTGTTCTTGTTCGTTGTGGTCCTTTATTGTTCTTTTACGACTTCACCCTCTTTACATTTTTTAATTTAATACAAGAAAACATTTGCTGAAAGCAAAGGTATGTATAATATTACAATGTTTACAATAGTCAATTCCAAATTATGAATCCTATTATTATAGGACCCTAACAAATCGTTCTAATGATATTAAAATTGCCTCCTACCTCCCATAAACCTCTCCCTATTATTTGTTTTATGTCCTGTAGTTGTTCTAGATAGACGTGCTTGTCTTTTGTACTTACAGGTTCGTATACTGTCGATAAATAAACAATGTCAAATGTTCCTACATATTTGAAGCTTCCTATAAGAGTTCTATATGTTTACCACCATTCTTTGAAAACTATTTCTCTGGGGTTCCACCATATAGCTAAATCCCCTAAGCTTCATTTCTCACCCTGTGACTTCATTTCACAACCTTTCCAACAAAAGGCTGCAATTTTAGACATTTTATCCCCTATTATTTTAGTTTCTTGTAGGATAATAATAGTTGGGTTTTATTTTCTAATTCGTTCGCTAAGATTTCGTTGTTTCCCTTTGATATTTACCCCTCTTATATTCCATGAAATGATCTTCATGTTGAAAATTTACGTAAAGAATATGGAATATCCACCATAGAAGTTGATTGATCCTGACTTACCTGGGATGGTTTGTTGTTTTTCCTGGCTTCTTTCTTTAGTTTGTTTTCCTTTTACTTGGGTTCTTTGTTCAATATTTCTTGCCCCTTCTCCTCAAAATTCTGGAATCCTTGGGCTATTTGTTCATTCAGTAAGTCCTGACACTTTTTTTTCCATCGAAGATAAGCATTAGTGTATACTTCTCTATTATCTAGGCTCAAATATCCTAGGCCTTTTTGTTTATCAAGGACAACAAAAAATTTTCTTCCTTTCAGAGATCGACTTCCTTCTGGTTTACTAGGGTGGGCACCTCATCGAAAGATGGTAGGGTATAAAAGTCAAACTTGCTTTTGGGGTGTCTTCTTCCTCCATTTTATTTTTTAGTCCATTATGGTCTGGAGATGGTTCCACTGACAGGGATTAAATTTGAACATCCTCTCCTTTTTGTGTGTCTTCCTCCATATCATATGTTGGGTGTGGAGCCTGATTATCTTGTTTACTTTGTATCACAGCATTGGACCCCTGTACCTTAAAAGGGGTGGCAACGCCGCCCGAAATTTAATCGCTATTGTGGGGGCTCCAGGGGGGGCGGCAGCGCTTTTCGGAGCCCCCCCTTGGCGGGGGTTCGGGGGCAGCGCCCCCGAAGCTAAAAACAGATGTAAAATTGCCTTGTAAAAGTATAGTAATTTCTAGTCAATCTGGGCCGTTCATTAGGCAAATGATCTGACGGTAGAAGTTATGTTTAGATTAGGGTTTTTTGCCCTAGAAGGCAACCCCTTGTATATATGAGGGTATTGTATTGCGGCTATGGATTATGTGTGTATTCTCGGAGCGAGAAACAGAGAGGGAGACTGAGAGAGAGAACAAAGGATATTACAGCGGATCTGCTGTAGGTTTTGTCTCTTCATTTTTGCTGGATAATAGAAAGGAAGGACTAGCTGTTCGGGGTGGATGTAGCCCAAACTGGGTGAACCACGTATATACGTGTCTCCTGGTTTTATGTGTTTTGTGTGTGTATTTTCCACATATTTTATGTGTTTCATTGCTCTGTAATATTTAATTTTCTAACAAGCGGTATCGAATAGAAGGTATATTTGGGTGATAAACTCGCGGGGAAAAGGGTTCTGGTTCGAGTGGGAGCGATGGCGGACGATGGTAAGTTTAAAATTCGAGAAATTTAATGGCCAAAACTTTGCACTGTGGAAGATGCAGATGGAAGATTATCTGTATCAGAAAGATCTGTACCTACCATTGAGCGGAAAAACAAAGAAGCCGGCGACCATGACAGACGCGGAATGGAACATTCTCGATAGAAAGGCACTCGGAACAATACGGTTGTGTCTTGCGGCGTCAGTCGCCTTCAATATTTCGAAGGAAACAACAACAGAGGGTTTGATGCAGACGTTGGCGAAACTGTATGAAAAGCCCTCGGCCTCAAACAAGGTATTTCTTATGAAACGACTATTTAATATGAAGATGTCGGAAGGTGGATATGTTGCAGACCATTTAAATGAATTTAATACAGTTACCAGTCAGCTAAGTTCTGTAGGGGTAAACTTTGATGATGAAGTTAGAGCTCTGTTATTCTTGTGCTCATTGCCGGAGAGTTGGAATGGTTTAGTAATGGCCATTAGTAACTCTGTCTCTGGATCTAGTACTTTAAAGTTTGATGATGTTTTTGGTGCTATCCTTAGCGAGGAAATGCGACGGAAAAGCTTCAGTGAGACATCAGGTAATGCTTTGAGTGCAGAGTCTAGGGGAAGAAGAATGGAAAGAGGAAAGAGCTCGGGATATCGTAGTAAATCAAGGAAAGGCAGATCCAAGTCCAGATCGGGGATAGTGTGCTGGAGTTGCGGAAAGAAAGGACACCTAAAGAAAGACTGTAGATCTCGGAAGGGAAAAGAAGGAGACACACAGCAAGAAAACAATCATGAAGCAAATGTGACAGGTGATGTGTTACAAGATGCTTTGATTCTTTCTTTCGAAAATGTTACTGATTCTTGGGTTGTAGATTCATGGGCTTCATTCCATGCCACACCTGATAAGAAATATTTTCATGACTATGTTCAAGGAGATTTTGGACAAGTTCATTTGGGTGATGATAAACCCTATAAAATTGTTGGAATGGGTAAAGTTCTTGTAAAACAACAAAATGGAAACCAATGGCTACTAAAGGAGGTAAGGCATGTTCCAGATCTGAAGAAAAATCTGATTTCAACAGGGCAGTTAGGCAGTGAAGGTTGTGTGACAACTTTCACATATAAAACTTGGAAGGTCACCAGAGGAGCGCTAGTAATAGCAAAAGGTGAAAAGGTTGATACATTGTATTTATGCAATGGTATTTCTAACTCTGTTAATGCTTTAACTTCCAAAGGAGCAGATGCAGCATTATGGCATCATAGGCTCGGACACATGAGTGAGAAGGGAATGAAGATTCTTCACTCAAGAAATTTGTTGCCAAGTTTGAAGAATGTTGATTTGGATTTCTGTGAGAATTGCATTTATAGAAAACAGAAGAGAGTCAGATTTCTCAGAGTTGGGAAAGAAAAGAAGAGCGAAAAATTGGAGCTTGTGCATATAGATGTATGGGGACCTGCTCAGGTATCATCTCTCGGTGGCTCTCGTTATTATGTTACTTTTATTGATGATGCAACTAGAAAAACATGGATTTATTGTATTCGGAATAAATCTGATGTATTTGATACTTTCAAGAAATGGAAAGCTTTGGTTGAGATTGAAACAGGAAAGAAGTTGAAGTGTCTCAGATCAGACAATGGAGGTGAGTATTGCAGCAAAGAGTTTGATAGGTACTGTTCAGAGCATGGAATTCGTAGAGAAAAGACAGTTCCAAGAACACCACAAGAAAATGGTGTGTCAGAAAGGATGAACAGAACAATCATGGAGCGTGCAAGGTGCATGAGACTGCATGCAGGATTGCCTTTACAATTTTGGGCAGATGCTGTAGATACTGTTGTTTATCTAATAAGCAGAGGGCCTTCAAGTTCCTTGGATGGTGGTATTCCAGAGGAAGCATGGACAGGTAAAAAGGTAAACTACTCTTTTTTAAAGCCTTTTGGTTGTGAGGCCTTTGTCCATATTAATAAAGAAAACGGAACAAAGCTTGAGGCAAAATCAAAGAAATGTACCTTTATTGGATATGGTGCTAATGATTTTGGTTATCGCTTATATGATTATGAAAATCACAAAATCATTAGGAGCAGAGATGTAATATTCAATGAAAATTTCTTGTATAAGAATCAGTTGCAGGAAAAGAAACAGGAAAAAGAAAGCAAGGAATACGCGGTTCTTGATGAGATATATGAAAAAGTAAAGGTGCCTGAAAATAATAATAATCAACAACCACAGCAGCAGCAACCACCACAACAGCAGCAGGCACCTCAAACACCTGAAAGTGGTGTTAGAAGATCTACCAGGATAAGTATACCCCTTGAACGATACTCTCCTTCATTATATTATTTATTGTTGACTGATTCTGGTGAACCTGAATGTTATGAAGAAGCAATGCAGGTTGAAAGCAGGAAGAAGTGGGAGCTAGCCATGGAAGAAGAGATGGACTCCTTAATGCATAACCGGACTTGGGACTTAGTCAGGTTGCCTGCAGGTAAAACTACATTGCAGAATAAATGGGTTTACAGGCTGAAGGAAGAAGATGGAGGAAAACAGAGGTACAAAGCTAGACTTGTGGTGAAGGGATTTGCACAAAAGAAAGGTATTTGATTTTGATGAAATATTTTCTCCCGTTGTTAAAATGAATCCAATCAGAACTGTTTTAAGTCTTGTAGCAGCGGAAGATTTACATCTTGAACAGTTAGATGTAAAGACAACATTTCTCCATGGAGATTTGGAGGAAGAGATATACATGCAGCAACCAGAAGGATATGAGGTAAAAGGGAAAGAAAAATTGGTGTGTAGGTTAAAGAAGAGCTTGTATGGCTTAAAACAGGCCCCAAGGTAGTGGTATCTAAAATTTGACAAGTTTATGTCTGAACAAGGTTATACTAGATGTCACTCTGATCATTGTGTTTATCTGAAAAGGCAAAATGATGGCAGCTATATTATACTATTATTGTATGTAGATGACATGCTTGTTGTAGGGTCTAACATGAAGGAAATAAATTTTCTCAAAAGAAAATTGGCAAATTCATTTGCAATGAAGGATTTGGGAGCTGCAAAACAAATCCTTGGTATGAGGATAACTAGAGACAGGAAAAATCGCAAATTAACACTGTCTCATAATGAGTACATAGAAAAGGTGTTGAAAAGATTTAATATGCAGAATGCAAAACCAGTTAGTACACCTTTTGCTAGCCATTTCAAACTTAGTAAGGAGATGTGCCCAAAGACCTAAGAAGACATGGATTATATGTCTAAAGTTCCATATGCATCAGCAGTTGGAAGCTTAATGTATGCAATGGTCTGCACAAGGCCTGATATTTCACATGCAGTGGGAGTTGTAAGCAGGTACATGAACAATCTAGGAAAAGAACATTGGATGGTAGTAAAATGGATTCTCAGATATTTGAGAGGTACCACAAATCAAGCATTATGCTTTGGTGGTTCAAACATTACTCTACAGGGATATGTTGATGCAGATATGGCAGGTGACAGAGATAATAGGAGGAGCACTACAAGATATGTATTTACCGTAGGTGGAACAACTGTCAGTTGGGTTTCAAAAATCCAAAGTGTTGTTGCACTTTCAACAACAGAAGCCGAGTATGTTGTTGCTACAGAGGCTAGTAAAGAAATGATTTGGTTACAAAGGTTTATGGATGAATTGGGTAAGAAGCATGATATGGGCACGCTATACAGTGATAGCCAAAGTGCCATTCATCTTGCAAAGAACTTAGCATTTCATTCCAGGACTAAACACATACATCTCAAGTACCATTTCATACGGTCAGTATTGGAAGATGGAGAGTTGAAGTTGGAAAAGATACACACTAGCCAGAATCCTGCAGATATGCTAACAAAAGTTGTAACCAGGGAGAAACTAAGAACATGCTCAGTTTCAATTGGTCTTCAAGGATGACGATGAAGATGAGGAATAGCCAGGTCCAAAGAGGAGTCATTTTCCAGCAAATGAAGCAGCGATGGAGTTGCTACAATCAGTCTCCAAGTGGGAATTTGTTGGGTGTGGAGCTTGATTATCTTGTTTACTTTGTATCACAGCATTGGACCCCTGTACCTTAAAAGGGGCGACAATGCCGCCCGAAATTTAATCGCTACCGTGGGGGCTCCAGGGGGGGGCGACAGCGCTTTTCGGAGCCCCCACCTGGCGGGGGTTCGGGGGCAGCACCCCCGAAGCTAAAAATAGATGTAAAATTGCCTTGTAAAAGTATAGTAATTTCTATTCAATCTGGGCCGTTCATTAGGCAAATGATATGACGGTAGAAGTTATGTTTATATTAGGGTTTTTTTCCCTAGAAGTCAACCCCTTGTATATGTGAGGGTATTGTATTGCGACTGTGGATTATGTGTGTATTCTCGGAGCGAGAAACAGAGAGGGAGACTGTGAGAGAGAACAGAGGATATTACAGCGGATCTGTTTTAGGTTTTGTCTCTTAATTTTTGCTGGATAATAGAAAGGAAGGACTAGTTGTTCGGGGTGGACGTAGCCCAAACTGGGTGAACCACGTATATCTGTGTCTCTCTGGTTTTATGTGTTTTGTGTGCTTGTATTTTCCACATATTTTATGTGTTTCATTGCTCTGTAATATTTAATTTTCTAACATCATCTACGATAGAGAAATGATTTTTCTCCTCCAGTATCTCGAAGATAGTCGAGCTGCGATTTTTTTTGTTTCATTTCCTGGGTTGTACTCTAGTGAACCCATAATTGGTTGCTAGACCTCTGACGTGTTGTTCCTTCTTTCTCTATGGACATCCTCTTATTAGGTGACCATGTTCATGGCAGATTTGACATCTGAAAGGGACATGTTCATAGTCTAAGGGTTGTTTACAAACTTCTCCATGATAGTACAACTCAATCCAAAGTATGGTAATGGTTGAGACATGTTCATATATACACATAGCCTCACATATGACATGTTTTGTCCCCTCTTAGTGATCTTCGAAAGCTTAAAAAAATGCCCTAGCACTTGTCCAATTCCTTCCAAGATTTTCAATATCCAGAAATCCTTGGGGAGTGAATAAAGTCTGACCCATACTAACGCTTATGTAAACTCTTCCTTATCAGGGTTGAAACAAGCCTCCCAATTCCTGATATAGAGACCAATATTACTGAAAAAATATGATCCTTCTTCAAATATTCGGGATTTTTCTTTGAGATTCGAAAATATGACTGTAAAAAATCCTTTTTTCTCTAGTCTCAAATCCATCTCTCCCTTCGGTTACCAGGTGTGTTGTATCCATCGTCCCAAATCCTTCTCTGTAGGCAATATCCCTATGAAATTGTAGATGAAAGCATGATCCCTCATGTGTATTTTTTGATCCCCCAATACTTTAGAAGGGATGATGAATCTAGGGTTTTGGGGAGATTTTAGAATACATTGACCTCATTGTCTCCTTTGCCACTGATCTCCCAAGATGGGCATATGAAAGGATTCAAAGTAACTCCCCTCTGAACTAGGTTTTCCTCCAATATGAAAAAGCCTTCCATTAAGTGCATTTTGGAAGGAGGAGTGACCCCCTCCCACCTTTGAATTAATTCTGTCGAAACCAAATAAACTCCTATTTGCGACTTCTTTATGGATATTTAGGTTGAATTGGGGTAGAGACAATAGATTGTCTACCCTTCTATGTTGCAGATTGCTAGTCTATGACCCACACTCAAACCCTCACCACCACCTTAACATTTTAGTTTACCATCAATAAGATAAATACTTTAAACCTTTATATGAGTGTTAATAAGGCAACGAAACTTGTGATATACGCAACGCCGACAACTTACAAAATCTTTGGCAAAACGAAATAAAAATGGAAAATGATGAAAATTTGAATGTGCCAAGCGTTCAAGTTTGTATTTGAAAAATAGAGAACAATGGAATATATATATATATATCTATATACACACACACACACACACAGAGAGAGAAAGAAAGCACACACAGAGAGAGAGAGAGAGAGAGAGAGAGAGAGAGAGAGAGAGAGAGAGAGAGAGAGAGATATATATATATATATATATATATATATATATATATATATATATGAGTAGAGGAATTATTAATTAGGTAGGTTTTGTATTTTTGTGAACACAAACATACTTACCCGTCTCTCTCATACTGGGTTGTAAAATGAGCCTCTCATCCATATCATTATAATTTTTAGTCGAGGGTTAAGTTGATGGGACACCTATGAGGTTTCAAATCAGTGAACATTACATAAGGAATGCCTTAATAGTGCACCTATTCCACTATTATCACTATAATTTTTAGTTTAGGGTTGGGCAAGTGGAACACCCATGGCGTTTCAAATTTGTGACCATTACACAAGGAGTGCTTTAATAGTGCACCCACTACTACTACCTTAAGGTGTCCTTATGACTTTAGGTTAGGCCTTAATGCAAACCGATATTTACCTAATAGTGAAAAACTCCTTGCTTTCCATCATTGGATCCAATCCCTTTGGGCTTAAAAAATTGAAAGACATATAGTTACCTTTATAACTTTAGGTTAAACTATCTTGGAAATTAAACCTTACCAACAATTAAAAACCCATCATTTTCCACCATTAAATCTAACCCTTCGAGCTTTTAAAATATTCATATTTAAAATCGAAGAAATCAATGTCTTACTTGAAACTTCATTATAAAATTCCATCATATTCCTACATTTATTATTAAAAGTTATGTTTTTTTAAGTGTATCATGTAAATATTCAATATTAGGCTATCAAGCTATTTTTTTGTGAATTGATTTGAGCAAAGTTAAAAATCGAAGACTTTTCATATGTGAATATGGGTGATTAACTGTGATTCCAACGTAAGGTGTTTGATAATTTATTATTTCATTAATCTTTTATCCATGTTTTTATAATGCATTATGTCATTTATTTTTTATCCATGTTTATATTTATAGAGTTATTAATTTTGTATCCATGTTTATGTTTACTTAAATATTCAATATTAGGCTATCAAGCTATTTTTTTGTGAATTGATTTGAGCAAACTTAAAAATCGAAGACCTTTTATATGTGAATATGGGTGATTAACAACTATGATTCCAACGTAAGGTGTTTGATAATTTATTATTTCATTAATATTTTATCTATGATTTTATAATGCATTATGTCATTAACTTTTTATCCATGTTTATGTTTATAGAGTTATTAATTTTGTATCCATGTTTATGTTTATAGAGTTTTTTTTTTTTTGCTCAGGAAAAATCGTATCTTTTATTAATGAAAATAAATATTACAAGTTGTATATGTGAAGTGCATATGCAGATCAACATGTAGCTGCCATATCGAAAACAGAGAGTAGCGGGAAAATATAAATACATCCACTATGTGTCACATTTATACATACTGTAAAACAATATAGCTTCTCCATAAGGAGTGTGATGGATATAGATACAAAAATACTATAATCAAAAAAGGAAAATAAAAGAATAGTTGTTGTCTCTAATGGGGGCCATCCCCCCTCCAGTGATCAGGAGCAAATGGTCTGTGAAAGTACTGATAATATGCATGCTCATTCTCCTCTTGTACCTCCATGTGAGCAGTCAATAGGTGTGTCGCCTCCTTGGAAAGGAGGTCGGAAATTGAGTTCTCTCCTTGTAAATGTGCCGACATGAAATAGGATCAAAATGGGATTTGAGCAGTAGAGTTTTAGCCAAAATATTATGTAGTGTGTGTATGTGACATGTCGTTTGAACGTTAAACCGGTCAATGACAATCTTGGAATCACTGAATATCTATAGTGCATGTATATTTTTAGTGATGGAAAACTATAGGAGGTACAAAAGACAGGAGAGTTCTACAAAATTATTTGTGCCTCTACCAAGTCCAATCTTGACTTTATAATAATGATGTGGATAGTGATGAAGAAGAAATCCACCACCACAACCATGAGTCTGTGCAGATCCGTCAAAATAGGCCCAAGGGGAGGAGTAATCCATGATCTCAGGGGATATGACACGGGGGTGAGAAGGGGGGGGATCATCAGGGATAATGTGATATATGGAGATGATGTGGGCATCATATGAGGGCCAATGATGGGGGGTGTCATGAAATATGGTCCAATTGCGAGCCATCCAGATGCTCCAACAAATAAGGATAGGTAAATTCCATAGCTTGTGGGGAGTAATAATAGTCCACCAATGTTCCCAAGCATCAAAAAGGGTGTGTCCTTCCCAAAGATGATTATGATGGATGGAGGAGTGAATAATCGTCCAGATTTCATGGGTAGTAGGGAAATGTAGGAATAGATGTAATGTATCTTCAGCTGCCTCTATGTAGAGGGCACATCTGTGAGGACCAATGTAAGTTCTTCTTTGTAAATTGGCCCCAATAAGAATTTTATCAGTGAGGATACACCACATGAGTAGCCTTGCTTTAGCAGGTCCTTTGAGTTCCCAGAGATTGTGCCACCATGGGATAAGAGGTTCAAGCCTGTATGCACAATAGATATGTGAGTACCCCTCTTTGGGCGTATACAAACCCTATTTTGATATGGTCCAAATTACTTCATCCTCCCGATCTCATAATCTAACACGGGTCTCTCTTAAGGCATCCAAATAAGCTGACCAAATCTCAGTCCACTGTGGGTGAATCTGTAGTGCCCGATGGTAAATCCAGCCTTGTGTGAAGTGTGTGGTTCAATCCCTGTCGGAAATTTGATTGAGCATCAGGTAACCGGTTTGGTTGAGGAAGCCAATAAGTGCCTGTGGGAGGAGGTGAGCATTGCTACAGCCCACCCATGGATCACATCCAATGTGAATCCTGATTCCATTTCCAATACGCTAGGCCAAATCATCCTTGATAAATCTGATAGAGGATATGACAGCTCGTCGGATAGTAGAATAGAAAGGGTGGTGCACAGGAGGTGATCGAATCCATTCAATGGGGGTGAGCGGATGTATGTGTTTCTATATAGTCACCCTAGTCCATAATTTTTTACCCTTAAGGATCATCCATCCAAGCTTAGCAGCCAATGCCATAGTGAAAGTCGATAAGTCCTTGATGCCCCATCTGCCCCACCTCTTGGGTAATGCAATACGGGTCCATTTGGTCCATGCAAAAGTGTGTCCATATTTAGTGCCCAGCCATAAGAAATTCCTACAAATCCTCTGAATTTTGTAGAGTATTCATTTATGAATCCAGGCAAGTGACATCCAATACACATGAATGGCCTCAAGCACAGATTTGATCAAAATTAGCCTACCAGCTCTAGAAAGCCAGTGGTGGAACCAGTTATTTAAACGTTTTTCTATCTTGGTAATGATCCAATTCCAATCAACAATTTTTTAATTCACTGGCTTGAGAAAGAAACCCAGGTACTTCAAACCATCCTCAAATCTAGTGAGATTAAAAGGAAATCTCTGCTATGCAAAGTATATTTCTTGAGGAGTGCATCCATGGGAGGTAAAAGTTGATTTGTTATTGTTACACTGCAGTCCCGTGGTTGTACAAAATAAAAGCAGAATATCTCAGACCACAGAGGTTTCACTAAGAGTACCATTAAGAAAAATTGTAATGTCATCCACAAATAACAGATGAGTGAGCACACAGTTTACCGTTAATCAGATACCTTTCAATTTGCCACAGGAAGTTTCATCAATAATAAATCTGCTAAGGCCCTCCATAACTAGTAGAAATAAAAGGGGAGATAATGGACACCCTTGTTGAAGTCCCCGCTCCGCATGAAAGAAATTGGTTGATGCCCCATTGATAAGTATACTAAAAGAAACAGAGGTGATGCAACTCATTATCCAATTGATAGTTTGTAAGGGGAACCCTGGGTCTGTGAGTAGCATGCGAATATAGAGCCAACTCACTTGATCGAATGCTTTTTCCAAGTAAATCTTGAGAATCATCCCTTTAATGCGCTTAGTGTGCATAGAATGTAGGCCTTCGTGTGCAATGCTAATTGCATCATGGATCTGTCTGCTTTCAAGAAAGGAAAATTGTTTAGGAGATATGTGATTGGATAAAATGGGTTTCAACCTGTTGGCAAGGATCTTGGCCATAATATTGTATATGTATTTACATAAAGCTATCGGTCGAAAATCTTTGAAAGAAGAGGGATGATCAGATTTAGGAATAAGGGCTATGAATGTAGCATTGAAGGCCTCATAGATGTGCCCAGTTTGACGTGTCTCTTACACCACCTCCAGGAGATCATGACCTAGAAGATCAAATAAAGCCAGATAAAATTCCACAGCTCACCCATCAGGCCGAGGGATTTTGTCCTTTTTGAACCACTTAAGGACAGATTCAAGTTCTTGGATCGAAACCAGTTGAAGCAGGTCCTCCTCTACTGCAACATCTACATATATGGGAAAGAGGGTGGCCAAATTTATGATTTCAGCCAAAGATGGTTGCAGAGGGGCCTTATAAATCTCTTGAAAGTGATTGATACCTTTCTGTGAAAGTTAAGAGAAGGTAGCGGCTTTTGATACATCCTCATTGTCGAGATCCCATATGGTGTTGATAGACTTTCTGCCATTAGCGAAATGATGAAAGAATTTGGAATTTTCGTCCCCATCTTTGATCAATGTGGCACGGATTTTGAGTCTCCAAACCTCATTCCTCGCTTGTAGGATCTTTAAGCGAGTAGTTTCAAGTGAAATAAGCTATGTCTTCTCTTCTTCAGTAGCAAAACCTCCCCCATTAGAGCTTTCCAATCTATGGATATTATGCTCAATGTTGATGAGTTCACTATCCTATAATATCTTCTTATGCTTAGCCCAATTAATGGAATCCTTCTTAATAGTGAGTAATCTATGTGAAAAAATTGAGGATGGGGATTAAAGATGTGGAGGTGGAGGGAGTCTCCAATAAGAGTCCACTAAATTGATATATTCAGGGTCTTGTAACCACACAGAGCAGAATTTAAAGGGGGAAGTCAGCTTCTTGAAGTCCCCAGAGATTTCCAGGAAGATCAGGGAGTGGTCATAGATGCCACCAGAACAAATCCACTGCCTGAAAGAGCTAAGATTCTGTAATAACCCTTCTTTGATAAGAAAGAAATTGAGCCTGCGAGCCACAAAATCATCCCCAGTGCACCTGTTGCACCAAGTTGGAGAGAGGGAAGTTATGAGGGGATCCACCAGGTGATGCATAGAGAGCAGGTGTCTGAAGTAATCAGAGAGCGTATCCGCATGTGCATTTGGCCCCCAGGATTCAGAGATCCCGAGAGAGAAATTCAAGTCACTAGCCAAAATAATGTTGTCAGGACACAAAATAAATGAGTTCATAAGGGAGTTCCAAAATTGTTGCCTGTTAGAGCAGGGTCCATATACATTTATAATACAGAAATGAAATCCAAGGGCTTCCGAGAAAACATCAATCCCCAGAATGCATTCCCTGCCCCATACATTTAGAAGATTGATATGACCAAGGTTAATACAGAGGGCCAAACCAACTGATCGCCCACTAGCATCAACAGCATGAATGATCCAACCAAGGAGAATAGGGGTAAGTAATTGAATTACCAAATCAAAGGAACCATGAGTTTCCTGAAGTAGTACAATGTCGATCGAAGAAGAAGAAAAAAGTCGATGAAGCAATATTTCTATATTTGAATATAGATATTTAACAAAACACTAAACTAAAATATTCAGTAAGTTACTTGCATTATTAATATTTACGCCGAAGGCATTTTTTAAGGGTAGAGTGCTCTTGACACTTTCATCGTTTGTCCACACCTTATAGAAATATGATGTGTGTTTAAATTTTTTCGATCATTCGCATGTCCGTAGCAACCCACCTGTCATTCGAAACCACGTATTTGAATTTTTTTTTATCATTCGCACTCGACAACCTATGAAAAAATTCCACCTCTTTATCTATACGCATTTATCACTGAGTGTTGAACGGAGCTGCCGTGACATTGAAATTATTGCACTTCAATTTTTTTACATACTCCGTTGACGTGTAATCTGTCAGTCTTGAAACCATTGTGGAGGAGTTCACTTCGGGTTATTTTTTTAATTTTATACTCTGAAAGTGTATAAGTCCGTCTAAGTTATATATATATATATATATATATATATATATATATATATATATATATATATATATATATATATATATATATATATATATATATATATGTACACACACACACACACATATATATCTTCGGGACGAAAGCAAGATAGACAGATGGCAGGAAAATTTATAGATAAGAACATGATTATTTAAAGCCTTACGTTAAATCATTACCCCCCGTAATATAGTAGACGGTACTGGAGGTTTCTTAATGACGATCATCATGCGAAGATAGCTAATCCTGTCACACCTGTATGGGAAACAACAGATGAGGGGGTTAAATGCAAATGAGAAGGATAATGGCAACCACATTCTCTCTGGCAACAGTTCTTGCGGAGGAGCGGAAAAGAAGTGTTCAGGCCTCGTTGTGACAAGCCAGCAACATTTCTTATCACAAGGTTACTGGTATGTTAAGGTGGAGCCTATAGTTCATGTCCTTTTTTCCATGTTTCTAGTTCTGGTATTCTATGGTATTAGTAGGTTTCTGCACTGTCATTTTCGGAATAGTTGATCAGAATTGCATCAAGGACCTAAGGATTAGCTCAAAATTCAAAGTTACAGGATTGGGTTCAAACCAAGATGGTTGCATAGATCTCATCTTCCTGATTCCAATTCCACAAATAGTTCAAAAAATGGACACCGTATGAAGAATTTATTGCACTTTGAATGCTAAGTGGGTACGGCGGAGCACGGAGGGGCCAAACCTCCTCCCATGGAACCTCATCATATGACCAATGTGGGAGCTTAATGTTAAGAGCGCTTAAGGAGCCTAATCTCAGGTTTAATATTTAATTAAGCTTCAGTTAAGTGGATTTTAATATGGCGAAGATTCTGGAGGCGCTCCCAAATTTAGGCAGACTTCCACGTTTAGTGGAGTTAACTGGCATTTGCCCCACATTTAGTGGAGGAAATTGGGGCAAAGTTGTTTTGGTCATAAATCTCTCATTATTTAACGAAATTGGATGAAAGTTTGGTCAATTTTGGGTCTATTTGACCTCCTGAGCACTTTGGGATATGTTTCAGGTCGAATGGAGGTGATCTTCAGTAAATTATTCTTCAGGGAAGATGAAGGAGCCATTAGGGCCACCATGAGACAAATTCAGTTTGAGGCCTAACCAGGGGAGTTAGAGTCCTTTTCCGGAGTTCCAATAGTCTAAATTGGATAATTCATATGTTTTGAATCTGATGAAATGGTTTGAAGAGCTTGTATAGAAATTTTGAAGGCTGAAAAGCTTTAGTAAAGTTCCAGGGGCCATTAGTGCCAGCTTTTGCCAGCAACAATGCAGGGCTTAGAAAGAGTTGTTTGAGACCATATGTAGTGAACCAGTGGTCATTATTGACTGAAAACATCATTTTGAATCTAATGACAGAGGTTTCATTGACCCTAGTGCCAGGGGTGCCGATAGGAGATTGAGGCGAAACTGGAGCAACCGGAGGCCATTTTTTATGAATGAAAAGTCTTTCTTGACTATTTCAGACATTTTGGAACCAATGGAAGTGGTTTCATAACATTTTAAGAACTTATACATCTCGATAAGCTGATTTGAAATTTTGGGCAGCCCTGGGAAAACCGTGGAGGATAGCCTATTTGGGGAATGCAATGCTCAATTTGAGAAATTTATCAGTTGGTATTTGGTGTCTAATGTGTGTTGGATATATTAGTAGTGGCTTCAGTGACAGAAATAGAATTCTGAGGGATTTTGTGCCATTTAGAAGCTCGGAGTAGCTTAGTGCACCGACATAAAGAATCGTGTCAACAAGAGCCTAAAGTTGTTTACAAAGTTTGGACAGCCATTAGAGGGATTTAAATGGTATTTTCGGTCCATTGGATCATTGTTGTACTCATTGTAATTAATTATTTACTTTGTAAAAAACACTTACCATAATCCCAATGAGATGAGTCAAGATGACCAAGCTCAAAGGAGATGTAGCCCACGAGATTTCAGGTGAACTCCTAGATTAAAATTGATGTTGTGTCTGAATGATTATTTGTTGCATTATGTTTCTGTTATACATATTAAATTATAGTAAAAATTCATACACCACTTTCAAGTAAATAATTCTGCAAAAATTGTCAAGTACAAGCTAGATCATTTTAATTTATACTGAGTGGTAGGTTCTTGAAATACATACAAGTTATCCAGACCATTTTCGGATCAGGTTGGTATCAGAGCATATTTTCTTGCTTGAGAGAGCACTTGGTTGCTTGATTTTATAGCTTGAAAGGTGTTTAAACAGTGTAAAATATTGACTATTTTACTATTTGCAAACTGATTGTTGTTTAAGTTTGCTTGAGATTTGGGGATAGCTACTGAATAGCTAAGTCTTGGAGCCTAAAAAAAAGGAAGAAAATTTATGAAGGCTTCTTCCTTACCCCAAAGTACCTTATGGTTAACATTGGAACACAAACCCTCTTGACATTTGTTTGTTAAGAAGCTCTTGGAGTTTGTTTATTGTTTGGCTGCTTGAATAAGAGTTTGTCTTTACAGCCATTTGGTTAAAAAAGCTTTGTCATTTCTTTTGAAAATCTTTGAGAACTTTGTTGAAGTTAATTTTTTCATTGACATCATAATGACAACTTCTACAAGTGAAGTTTCCTCCTTCACAAGATTCTTTGATGATGATATGAAGCGTGACTTTATTATATTGAAGGACATGGTGCAGATTTTGTTTGAGGACAAAAGAGAAAGCACTGAACTTCGGGAATAGTTGTTTGCCATGAATGAAGAGAAGGAAGAAATTTTTCAAAGATTGCATGATATGGAGAGGCAACTCCATCAAGCCCAAGAGGCTTTGACCAAGAAAATTCATGAGGAAGAGGTAATCCATTCTAACTTGTCTTCAGTTTCCTCATTAGAAAGATGTGTTGGTTCTTCTAAAAAACATATGAGAGGTATAGGGTCCAGATTAATGATTAAAATGGGCTATGAAGGAAAGGGGTTAGGCAAGCATGCACAAGGCATGGTTGAACCTATTCTTGTTGAGGAATGACCCAAGAATCTTGGTCTTGGTTATGTGCAATTTAATGGCAAAGACTCCAAATCCTTGAAGGCATGTGATGCTACTCTAAAGAGAACCTTTATTCCAAGTTCTAAGATGAAAATATGTCAAATTTGTTTCAAAGATGATTTTCATTTCTTTAAGCCTTTGTTGCAGCAAGAAGAGGGTAGACATGCAGCTTATGGCGAGCATGCAAGTTCATACAGTTTTCAAAACAAAAACGGCGATGTTAGTCTGCAAATGAAAGTTGTAGCCTCTACTAGTTCATCTTTTCATGAAGACAAAAAGGATGAACATTCAAAGCAGCACAAGAGGTATAAATATTCTCATGATCAATTTGATTGTGTTTCTGCAAAGCATGATAATTTTACATGCTTAAATGGAAGAAATTTTTGTTGTACATATAGTAGTGGATTTAACCATGTTGTTTCGAGATGCTGGATGAGGAAGAAATCATACAGGAAGCAGATGAGGCAAAGAAAACTTTCAAAGAAAGTGCATAATTTTTGCACATATTTCCAAAAGAAGGGACATGATGTCTCCCATTGTTGGACTTTACATCCAACTAGTCGTCCCAAGCACATGCAGCTAGAGGACAGAAAGATTGGCGCAAGTGGAACTATGGATTCCATTATTGATGTGAAAATGGAAGATTCACATGAGGAAGAGTTGCAGCAAAAAAAGTCACCATGGAAGTGGCTTGGTAAGAAGTGGATGGACTTCTTAACACATTAAGAAATACTCCTTTGTACATATGCAAATTTCGGTTGTATGCATGTATTTCTGTTGAAAAGTCTGTTGCAAGATTGCATATAAATGCGGTTCAGTTGAAGAAATTTCTTTGTTGTTGCAAAACTTTGCCATGGAAGTGTAAAATATGAGTATGATACTCACATATATTGCAGCAATATCTTTTAGTTCAGCTATTATATTCACCCACATGTTTTTTGGATTATGTACTTGTTGGTACTTGAAAGGAAGAGTTGAAGGTGTACATGTGCATGGAAGTCGTATGTGTAAATAGCGAACTATAAATAGGTTCATTGTACATTGATACATGCACATGTGTTTGTCAAGATGTATCATGTTGTTTATCGACTTGTGTCAATTGTGTCGCACATGTTTGTCGACTTGTGTCGATTGTGTTGCACACTTTTTACATTGATTTTGTGTCAATTGTATAGCACATTTTATGACGACTTGTTTTTGATGTCGCATGTTGCACGACTTATGTTTGACCCACCTTGGATCATTGATCAAGGAAACGATGTTCAGATTCCTTCTGCAAATTTCTCGCCAGAAATTTTCTGAGTGAGTGCAAGAAAGACAATTCTTGACATGAGGACCAGTGCATCGAGGAAGGGAAGTGTGAATTACTTTTTAGTTGTGGTTCAAATTCACTAGCCATGCAAGGCAAGTATTGGGAGGTTGAAGAGAAGAGGGTGCAATACTCTCATTTTTTGTACAGATTAGTTTCAGTAGTCCAAGAGAGCTTTTGGGGTCCAAAAGCTTCTCATTTTGGAGGTGTGATCAAAACTGGATCAAGGACCTAAGGATTAGCTCAAAATTCAAAATTACAGGATTGGGTTGAAACCAATATTGTTGCATAGGTATCGTCTTCCTATTTCCAGTGCCACAAACAGTTCGAAAAATAGACACCGTATGAAGAAATTATTGCACTTTGAATGCCAAGTGGGTCTGACGGAGCACGGAGGGGCCAACCCTCCTCCCATGGAACCTCATCACATGACCAGTGTGGGAGCTTAATGTTAAGAGCGCTTAAGGAGCCTAATATCAAGTTTAATATTTAATTAAACTTCAGTTAAGTGGATTTTATTATGGCAGAGATTATGGAGGTGCTCTCAAATTTAGGCGAACTTCCACTTTTAGTGGAGTTAACTGGCAGTTGCACCACATTTAGTGGAGGAAATTGGGGCAAAGTTGTATTGGTCATAAATCTCTCATTATTAAACGAAATTGGATGAAATTTTGGTCAATTTTGGGTCTCTTTGACCTCCTGATCACTTTTGGATAGGTTTCAGGTCAAATGGAGGTGATTTTTAGTAGCTTTTTCTTTAGGGAAGATGAAGTAGCCATTAGGGCGACCATGAGACAAATTCAGTTTGAGGCCTAAACAGGGGAGTTAGAGTCCTTTTCCAGAGTTCCAATAGTATAAATTGAATAATTCAGATGTTATGAATCTTATTAAATGGTTTTCAAAGCTTTTAGAGAACGTTTGAAGGCCGAAAAGATTCAGTAAAGTTCCAGGGGTCATTAGTGCCAGCTTTTTCCAACAGTAGTTCAGGGCTTAGAAAGAGTTGTTTGAGACCATATGCAGTGAACCAATGGTCATTCCTGACTTAAAACATAATTTTTAATCTAATGAGAGAGGTTTCAGCAAGTTTTGAATACTTCTAGAGGTCGAAAACTCAACAGAGAAGTTTTCATTGACCGTAGTGCCAGGGGGGTGCTGATAGGAGATTGAGGCGAAACCGGAGCATCCGGAGGCCATTTTTGATGAATGAAAATTCTATTTTAACTATTTCAGACATTTTGGAACCAATGGAAGTGGTTTCAGAACATTTTTAGAACTTCTACAGCTCAAGAAGCTGATTTGAAGTTTTGGGCAGCCCTGGGCAAACCGTGGAGGATAGCCTATTTGGGGAATGAAATGCTCAATTTGAGCAATTTATCAGTTGGTATTTGGTGTCTAATGTGTGTTGGATACATAAGTAGTGGTTACAATGACAAAAAATATAATTCTAAGGGATTTTTTTCCATTTAGAAGCTCAGAGTAACTTAGTGCACCGACAGAAGGAATCGCTCAACAAGAGCCTAAAGTTGTTTACAAAGTTTGGACAGCCATTAGAGGGATTTATATGGTATTTTCAGTCATTTGGATCATTTTTTTATTCATTTTAATTAATTATTTACTTTGTAAATAACACTTACCATAATCCCAAAGAGCTGAGTCAAGATGACCAAGCTCAAAGGAGACGTAGCCCACGAGATTTCGGGTGAGCTCCTAGATTAAAATTGTTGTTGTGTTTGAATGATTATTTGCTGAATTATGTTGCTTTCATACATGTTAAATTACAACAAGAAAAAATGAATTTAAGACACATAAACAGTAAAAATTCATACACCACTTTCAAGTAAATAATTCCGCAAAAATTGTCAAGTACAAGCTAGATCATTTTAATTTATACTGAGTGGTAGGTTCTTGAAATACATACAAGTTATCCAGACCATTTTCAAATCAATAGTGATAGCATTAAGCCAATGGATCTTTCCCATTTCACCCATTGTAATAATTCTGTGGAAGGGATGATTTCTTGGAATTTAACAATGCCGGAAATAAACCCGTGTTTCCGTAGCCCATGTTGAATTCAAGGTCTAAATATGCTATGTCAATTTATATGTGATAGATCTTATTGCAAGTTTGTTTATCCGGATCAATTAGGGGAAATCTTGAATATGCACCGCCATGATAAAATTGTAGGCATGACGCTGCCCTATTTCGTAATAGTTATCAGTTATGTGCAGCGTAACATGCATATTTCTCTCTCTCGGTTTGATAGGAAATATAAGTTGGGTCAGGAGTCAAAATTAGAGGTTCTTTGTCAATAGTCTTTAATTGCAAATATCTGTAATAGGAAGAGTAAGCAGCTCCACAATATGATGGGGCCTCTCACTGAAATTGTCGGGTTCTGTGTTTATAAATTATTATCCTATACAAGCTATCTCATAAACCTTGCAGGATTTGATAACTGGTGGCTCCTAATCATCAATCAGAAGAGTGAAATGGGAAAATGACAGGCAACAAAGCGCCAGCCAAAGGATACAGGTAAGAAAAAACTGGCGACAAATAATTCTAGTACCAGTAAATGAGGAAGAAAGTCGAAAAAGGAAATTATGCAAAATCTATTTGATGTTTATGCAGAAGGAAACTCTCAGCAAATAAGGAATGTTATTCAAGGGTGGGAAAGAGACAGTGGTAGCAAAGAAGAAGATATTGAGGTTCAGGAGGAGAATATGGACTTTATGGTTGATCCTGGGACTACGAGAGGGTGCCTTTCTCTCTTTCATCAGTCAATGCACACTTACTTGACTTTAAAATGTGTTCTTGCTAAAGCTCTTCAAAGCTTTCAAATTAATGAAGGGAACCCTCAGATACTCTCAATACTGCAGGAAATTAAAGAAGATATTCGAGAGATAAATTTGTCTCATTTTTATGCCACTACTCATGTAGGAAGGATTGAAAGACAGTTACAGCAGCTGTAGCAGGTTGATATGTCGGGGTCTACAGCGAAGGACCCGACACTAGTATATTCCTCTAATGGTTAATACTCTTTAAGTTTATATGTTTTTTGCGGATATCTTTTATGTTTTATTTTTTTTAATAGGCTTGATAGTAAACAGTAGACAGGCCATGGCGGCAAGTAAACTACTGAAACTATTGCAATTTTGGATGGCATTTAATGCCTTAAGGTGGCCAACAGACCTGGTTTGCTATGGGCAGGCTGAGGCTACCAACTGTGAATATGTTATCATCTGCTCTATCTTTTTTGAGAAATATAAAATGGGAATGAACTATCAAATTGACAACAACAAATATATATATATATATATATATATATATATATATATATATATATATATATTATTCATAAATAAAATTGATAAAATTGTTTGACATGAATATTGAAATATTTTATTTTTGAATAATATGTGTGTGTGTGTGTGTGTGTGTGTGAAATTGAAATATATAAAAGTAAAACAATTACTATGCCATTGATATTTCAAAATTTTAATATAAGAGAGAGGGATTCCTGATGTAACATTCAAAAGTATATTACTAGAAATTGCATAGAGAGGTGCAAAGGAACGCCCGAAGGAGGAATCAGGGAATGTAGAAGGTAATAAAGAAGTGATATATATTGACAGTAAAATACGAGCAAAATTTGGGTTTCTATATTTGTTAAAAAATATAGCAAGGGGTTAAATTTAAGAAGAAAGTCAGACTAACATAAATGTCTCACAACAATGGGAATCAAGATACATGCCAAATAAGTTTAATTTATTTAAGCTTTTTTAAAATAACATTAAATAAATTTTGGGAAAAAAACAAATATCTAGAAAACCACCCCTTGATATTGTTATTCTTCTACTGTTAAAAGAAAATAACTAGACACAACACAGATGGAATCAAGGAGAGAAAAGCCAAAATAAATATGTTTGATGTGAAAGAGATGTAAAATTGTTTCACTATCACTCTTAACCATAAGTAAAATATTTTAATATTCATATAAGTAAAGTAATTTATATTAATTTACAGAAAAATAAAGTAACTAAAATTAAGAAAAATCTTATAATTCCACTTTTTAAGAGAGACATGAAGCTTACATATACCCCAAGTGGAAGAGAAAATTCAATTGCATGTTGAACATTAAAAGGATGGATGCGTTCTTGTTGTAATATTAGTGATGGATCAAGCCTAAAGAGTACACATAGTGTGCATTATGATTATGTAAATCTATTATCAAACACCCCTCTCTAACAATGATTTACAATACCAATACAAAGCAACGTTGAATACTGTTTAAAAGGGTGATGAACACAATGTCAAATGTATTGATGGAATCGATGCATATGTAGCATTTTAAATCATGCAAGGTATATGTTTAAATAATATTCAAACGAATATTAAAAGTTATTAAAAGAATGCATTGAACATTGAAAGAGGTATGTTATACTATGTCTATTGCAATACGTCTAGAATATTTATGTTCCATAGTAGTGGCCAAGGGACTGTGATGCATTTTGAGCACTTCAGGCACATTCGGTTCGATTATAAGTGTGGTGTTAGCATTCATTATTGAGAGAATCGTAGTCCATTTTGATTTGTAAATGAAAATTGGTTGAGGTCGCACCTTCCAAATTCCATTGGATTGAGATCGCACCTCCAAAGTCGCACTTATAAAATGTGACTCGAACAGTCCCATGCCAATCACCCATGGTTTTATAGATAAGGCCTGAAAATCATTGGATGAGAGGAACCACACAAATTTTTTTAGTTGTGTTCCTGCATATCCCATAATTTCATAGAAAATACATGTGATTTTGTTG
This sequence comes from Pinus albicaulis, assembly GCA_034641835.2. Lineage (NCBI taxonomy): Eukaryota > Viridiplantae > Streptophyta > Pinopsida > Pinales > Pinaceae > Pinus > Pinus albicaulis. Next base: position 62,528,587 of record CM076581.1, on the reverse strand, counting down.
AAGATTTCGCTAAGTTCGTTGAATGACAGGACCGTTGTTGTCAGTACTGTTGGGTACCGGATTTGTCTACTTTCCTCTCCCATTTTACCCTATATTTCTATATCTTTGTGCCATTATTGCTCTTAAACGTATGAGTTAAAACCCTTTTCCTTATCTGTCATGGGATATTTTATTAATGAAGTATTTTTCATGGAGGTTTTACCTTTTTTCATATTGACCCCGATATTTCTACAGATTTGGCTAAAACAAGAGCGTTGCAGCCATAAGTCAAGGAACAGCCTATCATCTCTAGTGTTTTTCTCATTTTCTGTTACAGCATAACAAACTTGTTTGTATTAGCACCATTTCAAGCCTTTTCATGGTTTCTTTCTGGGCAACTAGGTTTTCGCTGTAACAAGATGTATTTTTGTAACTATGGAGTTGCCGAGCGGAACCAGGGGTTTCAGGACACTTGTATAAAGAGGCCTGCGGGCTGTGAATCGGGGTTAAGCCCTTTTACATACAGATTTTGTAACAAATCTCTTTTATCAGTAATTGAATGCACAACAACTTGTTGTTTCTTCTGTAGTTCGTGAGTTTATCGTAGCCCTGATCAGACAGTTGGGCCCACTCTTCTGATCAAGTGTTGCATCTTTCTTTCATGCATTGTTTTATGATTTAGTGTGATTTCATTATTGTTGTTATAGTTTACTTTTAACTGTTGTGAATGCCCTTTAAATTCTGCAGTTTATTTAATTATTGTTACAGTGGTATGTGTGTTATGGAGTTAAACCTGTGATCTACAGCAGGTCATGTGCTTGTATCTACATATACTTTTTCGTTAGTCTTGAAATAAATAACACCCTCGGGTTGATAATTTACGTGGAGAAAAGGTTGAATTTTGTTCATATCTAGACAACAACAGTTTGGCACTGTTGCCGGGGAAGGCTAACAGGTGCAAGAACAGGATCTGCAACAGATCTAAGGGTCAATCTCTCATCTTAGGGGAGGGAATTTATTGCCATGCTCCAAGTCTTGAGCGTAAGTGATTTGTGTTTTTCTTTCCTACATCTTATTTGTTTTTTTTTCCTGTTGAATTTATCTCTCATCTTGGGGGAAGGGTAGTTATTACCCTACTCCAAGTCCTGAGCATAGCATGCTGTTTTTTTTCCTGCTATGTTATGTTTATTTTTTTTTCATTAAAATTAACCCCTCATCTTGGGGAAGGTATTTTGAAACCCTAATATAAGTCCTAGGCATAATTTCCATTTTTTCATTTTTATTTTCTTTTCTTTAGGCCAATTTCTCGTCTTGAGGAGGGCATGTGATTTCCCTACTTCAGGTCCTGAACTTCAATTTTCCTATTTTTTTCGATTTTCCAATTTATTTTCTTTATTTTTATTGTTTGTTTGAATTTATCCTCTCGTCCCACGGAGGAAGCTATTTGTCCTGCTCCGAGTCCTGAGCGATTGCTATTACTTTGATAAAACCCTCTTCACAATTTGTATGAACAAGGATCTGAATAAGAGGGACAGAGGAAGACCCCCAAAGAAGGGGAAGGATCCGGTAAGGAAGATATATATTCAGGAAATTATTGAAAAATATAGATCTGAGGCACCGTCCTGTGCTGCTGTTAGGGTTAGGGTTCAGACAAAGCCAAAGGGTAGTCTGTGGAGTAACCAATGCCATCCACGGTACTAGAAGGTGTTCTTTCTACAGTAGAAGATTTAATAAACAGGGTATCAGTGGAGGAGATATCCTTATCAGCAGCAGAAGGGGAAGAAGTGGAAAGTAGGGGATCAGAAGAACTGAGCAACTCTAACTGGGAAGAAAAACCTCTAAAAGGGCTTTCATCCCCATGAGACCAAGGCAGCACTGTAAAAATTCCTACAGTTGAATCAAACTATTCTGATATGGTGAAAGAATTCTTGAAAGATTTTGAGTCACCAAAGGACCAGGGTAGCGTGGTGCAACCTTCTACCATTGAATCACTCCAAATACCAACTGTAGAACCAGTCAAATTTCCAAGTGAGTATTGGAGGGTATTTATGGCACCTGTAAGTTCCTCAATTGATTTTCCCATCGAAAATGTTACAGGTGATGCACCAATGAGACCTATCCCTTTAACAGCCTTTCCTAGTTTCCATGGGCTTTCTTCTGAGGACCCTGACACGTTCCTTTTTTAATTTGATATTGTTTGTTGTGGATATGACTATATTACTGATGCCCAAAAATTGAAGATATTTCTTGCTACCCTAAATGGGACAGCCCTGAGATGGTTCATGGGTTTAGGAGGGAGCACGATTACCTCATGGGAAGGAATGAAAGAAGATTTCTTGGAGAAATACCAAGATTACTATAAGTCTCATGACATTAAGGAGGAAATCTTTAAATTTGCACAGAAAGAGGATGAAAATATGGAGGACTATGTAGAACGATTTAAATACATATTGTAGAGATCCGGACATAGTGACCTAGACAAGGACATTCTGAAGATCATTCTTCTCCAGGAACTTAGGGAAGACTCTCTGCAACTTCTGAATATAGTAGGAAAAGGGGATATTTTGAAAGAAAACTTCGAAACTATCTGTGATTATTGTATTAAGTGTTCACGGGGGGCTACAAGGAGTAGGCAAGGGGTTCGGTCATCAAAGACTTTCGGTGGAGGGGTCACAAAAGTAGAGATTGGAAATCTATTGGACAATCTAAGGACCGATATTCTAAGCACACTTTCAGCCAAGATGGACACTCTATAGGAAAAACAGAAGCAGATGGATTTGGAAAAAACCATGGCCATATTCTGCCCACAGTGCAGAAAGAATCACCCTTTGAAGGAATGCACGTTGAACACGGTGGAAGCCTATGAAATCTGTGAACAGACTCATGCGACCTATTCGTGTCCTTCCTTGCCCAGGCTAAAAGCAGTTTTCCAAGGAGCAAGTGAAGTAAACATGGTGGGCCAGCTGTACTTCATGGGGAAAAAGAAGCCATGGCAACCTCGAACACCGATATGAGTCTAGGTATGTTTCAGGACCCATCCTAGTACTTTAAAAAATTTAATACGGGTCCCAAATCTGCACCATTTTCAGCCATGTGGTCTCAATATCAATATCCCCCTTGGCAAAAATGGGTTCCTCAAGCTAGTTTGAATCCTTCATGGAATCAGACTTGGCGTGGACCCTCTCCTACTGGACAGTTTCCTCAACCTATGCCTCAATAGCAACTTCAGTTGCCTTCCAATGTACCCTCGGGAAACCCAGCCATTAGGTCCCAGCTTCCTATCCAGCCCAACCCGAATCCAAACAATAAAGGGGTCCAAAAAACAGACACCCTGAACCTTCCGTCTCACAACATTTCTACTGCGGGACTTAATGAAATAAATCTACGATCTGATTGGGTAGTAAATGCACCTACTTCGCCCATCATTACAGAACAATTTGATGGTGAAGATACAGAACCAGAACAAAGAAAAGTGAGGGAGAATTTAGATCAAAATGTAATAAATCAGACACCTTCCCAAGTTGTTCCTAATCAAGGTCATGTAACTTCTCCTCCATACCCTAAAAAGATTGACCTTGAGTAAGCCAAACCCTCAAGTAGAATTTGACTCCCTAGGGGAGCTGCAGAATTTCTTTTTTAAAATACCCCTATTACAAGCTATGAGGGATGTACATATATACACAAAAACTCTGAAAGAATACTGCTCAAAGAAACCAGGGAGGAAACCTAAGGATCCATTAACCATTCATGTAGTGGGAATACTATACGATATCATGTTAGGAAAATTCGTGCCTGTAAAATACGAATACCCTAGGAAACCTATTCTAACAGTACAGATTAATGGGGTTGAAATCCCGAACGTACTGGTAAATTTGGGAGTGGCCATTAACATTGTTACTGCTGAAACAATGAACACATTAGGACTTGGAAACATTAAACCAACCCCTACTATCCTAGAGCTTGCAGACAGATCCACAATTAAACCAGTGGGGAAATTAGACGTTGTGATCATTTCAGTAGACTCATGGCATTACCCTGTGGATCTCCTTATATCACAGACCCAATCTTCAGTAGGTGGGAACCCATTGATCCTAGGAAGACCCTAGCTTGCAACTGCAGATGCCTACATAGGGTGCCGATTTGGGCATATGATTATATCGAATGGGACAATTACAAAGAATATCATGCTTTATCCTCCTGCAGAACCAAGCCCATCTGAAAAATCATTACCCAACCAAAAACCTCTACCTTTAGAAGATCCTGAACCTGAAAATGAAGATGTTAGACCTGTCCACACTATTGGGCAAGCCCTTCAATTTAAAACAGAAACTGAAGATGATGCCATTAACGCTTTTATTAATTATTCCAATTCTATTTCCAATTCAACTCGACATATTCTAGAATCTGGTATGAGTTGTGAGACACACGAAAACATTGAACCAAAAGATGACATTGAAGACATTCATGTAACCTCATCCCATGATAGTACTCCAATTGAGATTGAACCAAGGAAAACACTTAATATCAACCCAAAATTGTCTGAATCTCAGACAAAACAGCTTTTGAAAGTCCTTCAAGATCATCACGAAAATTTTTCCTGGGATTATACCGATATGAAGGATATCCCTGCTAACTTATGCACTCATCATATTTATATTAAGGAAGATTTCCGCCCTATAAGATACCCTCAATGGAGGATGAATCCTACTCTCAAAAACATTGTCAAGGAAGAATTGCAAAAATTATTGGATGTAGGATTCATTTACCCCATCTCAGATAGCCAATGGGTATCCCCGCTAGTTATTGTTCCTAAAAATAATGGTAAATAGTGAATCTGTGTAGATTACAGGGAACTAAATAAGGCAACGCAAAAAGACCATTTTCCTTTGCCATTCATTGACCAAGTCCTGGATACCTTGGCTGGGAAGAAGTTATTTTCCTTCCTAGACGGATTCAGTGGATACAACCAGATCTAGATAGCCCCAAAAGACCAGGATAAAACAACTTTTACATGCCCTTGGGGAACCTTTGCATACAAGGTCCTCCCGTTTGGCCTGTGTAATGCTCCTGCTACCTTCTAGAGGGAAATCTTGGGAATATTTTCTGATTTGTTCGATGATAGTGTAGAAATCTATATGGATGATTTTACTCCATATGGAAACTCATTTGAGGAAGGATTGGAAAATTTACAGAAAGTACTCAAAAGATGTAAACAGACCCATGTATCCTTGAGTACAGTTAAATGCCATATGATGAGGGAGGAAGGAGTAGTATTGGGACATTTGCTCTCAGTTGCTGGAATTCAAGTTGATCTGGCTAAAGTGGAGGTAATATTACAATTCCTAGAACCCAAAACACCCACATAGGTACATAGCTTTATTGGTTGTGTTGGTTACTACAGGCACTTTATAGAAAATTTTGCTAAAATAGCACACCCACTGTTTCAATTGCTAACAAAAGATGCAAAAATTTTATGGATTGAATATTGTGAGACAGCTTTCATGAAAATTAAGGGGCTGGTGTGCACGGCTCCAATCCTCCGAGGACCTGATTGGGCATTACCATTTCACATACATACTAATGCTTCTCAAATAGCAGTAGGGGCTATTTTAGGACAGCAGGTAGACAAAATACCGTATGCAATTTACTATGTCAGAAATAACTTAATTCCTGCTGAATTAAATTATACGGTGACAGAAAAGGAATTCATGGCTGTCATTTATGTTGTCAATAAGTTCTGGCACTACATTACTGGGTATTCTACTGTTTTCCATACTGATCACGTACCAATCAGGTATTTGATGAATAAACCTATTACTCCTAGCTGTATTACAATATGGTTGCTATTGCTTCAAGAATTTGATATTACAACAGTAGATAAGCCAGGAAAAGATAATGTAGTAGTTGATTTCCTATCTAGAATGGATAACAATGATGAATGTACACCTGTAGAAGATAGTTTTCCCGATGAACATCTTTTTATTCTACTAAACCACCGTGGTATGCAGATATTGCTAACAATCTTACTATAGGGAAAGTGCCTCCTCATTTGTCATACAGGGAACAATGGAAGATTATTCATCATAGTGCCTGATATTCATGGATGGCAGGGTACCCTTTTCATACAGGAGCAGATAAGAAGATTTGGCACTGTGTGTCTAAGGATGATATTTATGAGGTATTGAAAGCTGCCCATGATGGCCCTTGTGGAGGTCATTTTGCATAAAAAAGAACAGGCCATAAGGTGCTACAAATGGCATATTCTGGCCTTCCATTTTTCGTGATGCTCGGAATTATGTTAGGAGTTGTGATAGTTTCCAAGGTATGGGGCAACACGGTCGAGCTGATGAAATGCCTTCAAAGGCACAGGTAGTCCTCAATACTTTTGAGAAATGGGCTATTGACTTCGTTGGACCCTTTAACCCACCCTTAACCCACCCTCCTAGAAAAAAGTCCACATCTTGGTCTGTACTGATTACGTGACTAAGTGGGTGGAAGCCAAAGTTGTTGCGAAAGCAACAGAGCGGGTGGTCTCAAATTTTCTATTTGAAGAAATTTTTGCTCGTTACAGTACTCCAAGAGAGATTGTTTCAGATGGAGGAGCACAATTCACATCACACAAGATAGAAAATCTCATGCAGAAATATGGAGTCAAGCACAGAGTGACATCTTCATACCAACCCCAAGCGAATGGACAAGTAGAAAGCATGAACAAAACATTGGATAATATTTTGACAAAAACTATGGCATACCATCGTCGAGATTGGGCTCAGAAGCTCCTGGAAGCTCTCTGGGCGTATAGAACAAAATGGAAAAATACAACCGGGTTTTCACCATTCGAGCTGGTTTATGGGAATTCCCCGTTGTTTCCAATAGAATTCGAAATTAGTACGCTCAGAATAGCTCTTGAAGTTGGTTTGGATCTGTTAGATGCCCAAAAACACCGACTGGCCCAACTCAATGAACTAGATGAAATCCGTCCAATGGTTTTCCAGAGAACTACTACTATTCAACAGCAGAGAATGAAATGGCATGATAATTTTATTAAAAATAAGGTGTTTCAAAGTGGAGATTGGGCACTACTTTATGACTCCCGTTTTAAGTATTTTAAGGGGAAGCTTTGCACTCGTTGGATGGGACCTTACGAGGTGGACGCTGTATTTGATAATGGAATAGTCAGGCTAGTCACAATTGACGATACACGTGCTTCATTTGTAGTCAATGGACATCGCCTAAGACTATACCACCGCCCGACCTCTAAGGATGCTTTTATTAAAAAACTCTCTGAGAAATCTGGTTTGAAGGTCATCAGCGTAGAGAATCCTTCCTCTACACCCTTGTTGTAAAAATAAAAAAATAAAAAAATATATAATAAAAGAATAAAGAATTGTATTGTTTATCTTATTGTCTTTTTGCAGCAGTTACTACTAAGGAGTAAAAATCAAAGAAAATTTTTCCAAAGTATCAGTTGCTACTACACATGGTGCTGTTACTCCGATGCTGCTACTCGCACTGCTATTATTCCGATGTTGCTACTCGATGTTGTTACTCCCAATGCTGCTACACCAGATGTTGCTACTCGCACTATTGTTACTCTGATGTTGCTACTCGATGTTGTTACTCCCGATGCTGTTACACCGGATGTTGCTACTCGCACTGTTGTTACTTCCATGCTACTACTCGATGTTTCTACACTGGATGCTGCTACTCGCACTGCTGCTACTCGATGCTGCTACACCAAATGTTGCTACTCGCACTATTGTTACTCCGATGCTACTACACTGGATGCTGCTACTCACACTGCTGTTACTCCGATGCTGTTACTCGATGTTGTTACTCTGATGCTGCTACTCGCACTGTTTTTACTCCCGATGTTGTTACACCGGATGTTGTTACTCTGATGCTACTACTCGATGTTGTTACACTGGATGTTGTTACTCCGATGTTGCTACTCGATGCTATTACACCTGATGTTGTTACTCTGGATGTCGTTACTCGTAATGTTGTTACTCCAATCCACATCATTATGACACCATCATCCTACCAACCGTCACATCATCCAGGTAGGCCGTCAGGTACTGCCTCCACGTGACTTTTACTGATTTAATTAAATATCCCATGTGAAGATCTTAATGCCACAGACGACAAAACTTTAAGTTGGGGGGGGTGCCGTCATAGTCAAGGACGGCGTAATAATTGCCTCATAAATTAGTATGACAATCTGTTCATGGTACACCTTACGATTCCCATCAACATGTGGTATCATTATTTAATACATATTGGGATCTGTAAGATGTCTCGTCCACTCTATACGAAAAAATTACTACTTTTATTCACCACACTTACCATATTCTTTTATGATTTTCCTCGGTTTTCGAGAATTACCATCTGTATTTACCGTTACCACTTTCCATTTTCACCATGTCGTTTCTCCGAATTTGGTATCCACCACCTGGCCCAACGGTCTGCTATTACAGGCACATACAAGTTCTACGCGTATGGGTGAAGGAGTCATATGTATTAACCGAAAACACAAACCTAATCCGAAAGATCAAACTAAGGAAAGTTCGTTTACTAGTGGTGGGACACTATCAGACAGACTAGGTTTTGCGAGGAATTGAACAATTTGGCATCGAGAGGAGAACTACCATGTTAGAGGTTTAAAGTTCTTATTGGGTATATAATTTGTGTTGTTAAAGCAAGACAAAGAAAGTAATGGTTTTCAATGTTTTCTCCTGGAAACTTAATTGTTCATGCAGGAGAAAGTGTCGTTTGAACAAGGAGGATACGAGCGTCGAACCGTGTCGATCCTTGGGAACAAAGTTGCAGTTTCGTAATAAAATACACATGTGAGGTTTAGCCACAAATATGTTCAAGTATCATTTTAAAATTTTAACGCACCTTCGATTTCATGCTCAGCAAATGCCTTGAACATGCCTTTTCCTATTGAAATGAAAGTATGACATGGCATGTTGCATTACTAAATACCGCGCTAAATGCCGACAAATATTTAAACTGCATTTGGTGGGCAAGATTATTGGTCATGCATGCACAACAAAGCCAGTCTTATGCCGTAAATTGTATTCAAAGAATAATGTGGACGCTATTATTGCTATCGAAGAAGAAGAACTAGTCTTCATTATTAAGGTATACAATATTCGTAGGAATGATCAAGAGGAACCTATGAAATGAAATGGAAGCTGATTGTAGATAAATTTGTTGAAGAAGAGATGATGGTCGTATTAGAGGAATCAAGAAATGATAATGGAGGAGGTATTGCAGTATACCTTAGTGGTCGCTACACAAGAATCAAATCATTGAAAACCCATAAAAGAAGAAATGAGAATGGAGGATAAAATCAAGGTGATGTTTATACCGCTACATGAAGAACCAGCCTTGCTTGAATAGCCCACAGAGGAATAATTTATGGACATCGTGCAAGAAGTCGATACTGTTATACAGTCATCAACTTTTGTCAATGAAGAACAAAGGAGTGAAATTGCAGATAGAGAAGTGGCAAGTGATGTTGTTTTGCAAGAAACAGCATCACCTGCCCAAACATATATGGATGTTGATATAGGTAGGGGTGTTACACAAGAACCACCCCCAATTCGGCTAAGACAGGAGGAGTCAACCTACGAAATCGATGTTGTTCCTCAAGAACTGGTACCAACTGTGGAAAAAGAGGTAATTCATGAGGAACAGGAAGGTAGAGAAGAAATGAACCAGGAGGTCGATACTGTCCCACAAGAACCAGTATCGACACTGGAAGAAGAAATGGTGAACAAAGAGCGAGAGGACAGAAGGGAAACAATTTGTGGAATCGATGTTGCTCCATAAGAACCAGCATCGACCCTGGTTGAGGTAATAATGCATGAAGTTAAAAATGTTTAATCGGGGATGATAATTGAATCGCTCTCTGCTTCAGTCCATGACGTTTAGGCGAGGGATTCTACCGCCAAACAATTGGTTAGAGAAGTAGTTGTTTCGCAGCTTAAATTTAAGGATACTTCTGCCGAAGATTACCCAACCACTACTCTAACCAAAATGCTCGTAGGCTCACGACATGGTGAGTTCTGGAAACACACCGGAATACAAAGTGGCCAATGAAATTTTCATCCGTACAAAACAGAGTTCTCGGGAGAACACAGAGAAGAAATTTTTAGATAGAGCCCATCATATGGGCCGACAAGAGAACTTCGAGAACACCGCATTCTGTCACCGAGCTCGCTGGTGTGCTCATAAACCCATTTCATCGTTAACAGAGTGTTGAACAATGTTAGAAAAGAAGAAGGCCCGTTAAAGGCGATCACAGAAGCATTTAAATTCATGAGACTAAAAGGGAGGTTTTACCCAAAGCAAGCTTTCACCGAAAAGGAATAAAATCAACAAATGGGAGGGCAACAAAGTCAAACGAGGCCCCATCACAGCTAATGGTATCGTCGAACAAGAATTGTTTCTGAAGCTTCCAGAATTTAACAACAATGTAGACTAGAAGTGCGCTCGTCACAGCGACTACAAAGGAATATAGGTTCAAGAATAAAATGCTGGTAGTTGCTGGTGGCATATGGATCACCTATATACATGACCGAAGCAAAGCAACAAAAAGGCTTAAGTTAGAGGAATTGGAAGAATACAATTAACAAGACAAATAAGGAGAATATGCTCCCCCCGTGCGTACGTACCGTAGACCCTCACAGATAGCTATGCTTTATTCCTTCATGAACTATTTCTTTTCTTTTGTCTTGAAATTATATATAAGGATATTTGGTACGAATTTGAGGACTCCATTCAATTTCTCTGTATTTTAAAAATTCATGATATCATAGGATAGCACTTAATGTGCGAGTTCTACATGAATGGGTATTACTTAAGGCATGATCAGTCCTTTAACCTCATTCCATTCGTGGGGGACATCCATTTAACAGCTTTCACCTCTTACACCATCAATCAGATTAAGTGGAGAAAGGCCTAGGATACATTTGAAGAAAATCAAGCCGGAAGGCCATTAATGATGAGAAGAGAGCACGGGAAGTCCTGAAACATTTAAAACAAGAATTATACATTTATATAGATTGAGGGCCGTAAAGAACACATGTTGGAAACCCAGAAATGGTGTGCTAACTTATGTGTCGGCTAGATTATGATGTTTCGCAAGGAAGCACTGGACAGTTGTCAGAAAAGGTGGATGTTGTCATCCTCATCCGTCAGAGAAAGAGAACCCTTTAGGGCACCCAAATTTGCACGGGCTTTAAAGCGAATGCCACATTTCATGGCATGCATTCATACTTGTGGGGTTATATGGATGGGCTTAAGGTTTCAATTTCCCCTTCTCTGGTTGCCAGCTGAGCGATATATTCCTGCATATAACGTTAATCCAGACTGGTGGAAGGATGTTGTTTTGATAGAAGGATATAAGCCACTAGGAATAGAAATGGCCGCAGATTATAACCTCACACAACTTCATGCCGATCATAGTCGGTCCAATCCGGATCTGAGGAGACGACGAGCTGCATGAGGACATGCAGATAGATCAGTTGGGGGGAGATGTTGGGTACCGGATTTGTATACTTTCCTCTCCCATTTTACCCTATCTTTCTATCTCTTTGTGTCATTATTACTCTTAAACGTATGAGGTAAAACTATTTTCCTTATCTTTCATGGGATATTTGATTAATGAAGTATTCGTCATGGAGGTTTTACCTTTTTTCATATTGACCCCTATATTTCTACAGATTTGGCTAAAACAGGAGCGTTACATCTGTACGTCAAGGAACAGCCTATCATCTCCAGTGTTTTTCTCATTTGTTGTTATAGCATAACAAATTTGTTTGTATTAGCGCCATTTCAGGCTTTTCACAGTTTCTTTATGGGAAACTAGGTTGTCGTTGTAACAAGATGTATTTTTGTAACTATGGAGTTACTGAGTTGTGTCTTTCTTTCTTTCATTGTTTTATGATTTAGTGTTATTTCATTGCTGTTGTTACAGTTTACTTTTAATTGTTGTGAATGCCCTTTAAATTCTGCAGTTTATTTAATTTTTGTTACAGTGGTCTGTTTGTTATGGAGTTAAACATGTGATCTACAACAGGTCATGTGCTTGTATCTGCATATACTTTGTCATTAGTCCTGAAATAAATAATGTCCTTAGGTTGATAATTTATGTGGAGAAAGGGTTGAATTTTGTTCATATCCGGACACCAACAAGTACTGCTCATGGGATAAATTTTACACAATCCAGTCAATCCAGTTTGGGGCATGGTGATGGCATGACCAAACTTTCATTGTTCAATGTTGCAGAAACATATGTCTTCAGTTTGGGGCATGGTGATGACGTGACCCTTCAGTGCTGCAGAAACAAGTACAGGGGTATGGCGGAGGATGGTGTGTAAGCATTAAAACAAGTATGCCAAGACGGCATGGGGGTACAAAACTATGAACTCTCCTTTTCCTACGCAGCGCAGTCCAAATACTCGTAGCACCTAAAGTTCCAGTCAAGTTAAAAAGGTTAAAAATATTTCAACACATGTTAGAATATAATTCATCAGAAGAGCGATAAACAATATTTCTAATTGAGTGGGGTGAATAGTGTTTTCTCACCCAATATCATAAAGAAAACTTCTTCGACGTAATAAAGTCATAAATAGTGTTTGAAATACATACAAAGGCTTCGCATTCAGATGTACACTAAACCTACTAGGGTTTACGGTCCAACGAGCTCGCCGAAGAAACAACCGTCAAAGATAAGTCTAGAATTTTTTAAGTAAATAAATAAAAAAAATTGAAAAAAATAACAAGAATTCTTGATCACAACACTGAACGGAAAATTCAGCCACAACAAGATAAAGCTCCCGTTACCTGCATTAACTGCCAGCAGCGGCCAGGTCCACCTATAAAATAGAAGAATTTAACCAAAGAATGGTTTTGTTCATTTCCAATTCAGCTTTCTTTAATGTCGCAGCTTGGCAAAACTGTAGCCAAGGTTTTTTGGCATTGAATTCTAACAGCAGAGAAGCCACATTAGCCTAACCTAAATAGAATATAACGAAAAAACCAACACTCAGTGCCAAATATAGCAATCTTTAACTTCGCAGCAGTCTCTTTGTGTCCATATAAACCGATGCATTTCATTTAAACCTCACAAACAAAACCGTCATGTGAAAACCTCATGTCGGATACATGTTTTCACCTAGACGATACAAATGAGTTTTGGGGGGTTCTGGATTCAAACTCTACCATTCATCAGTGAGAGTACATATAAGGAAAGTAGGGAGCAGAGAAAAAATTATTATGTGGCCAATAGAAGAAGAATAAATGCACATATAATGCATCATCGTTAACTATAAACTCCGTAATTCTTGCCATGTCACAATGTAGTACATGACAATAACATCTTGGCATTAAGAAGGGACTCCATAACTGAGATCGTGGTTACATGCAACTCAACTCATGACCAAGTGGGCACACACAAAGTAAACTGTGACCATTACAACTAGACGCACACGATCACACTTTTATCAAAGTCAAATATATAATTTGCAATCATGTAGGACACGAGTTTTAAAACAACTTAAAAATATTTCAACACATGTTATAATATAATTTGTCAGAAGGGAGATAAGAAAGCTTTTTATTGGGTGAGGTGAAAAATGTTTACTCACCCAATCTCATAAAGAAAACACCTCCGACGTAATTAATAAAAAAAAATGGAGAGAGAGTTGTCTCTTATTGCTTTGATAGACATTTTATTGTGAATAATGCGGGTTATAAACAAAATATTTCAATAGCCACATTAATTAAAATACTTGAATGTCAATTGTGTATATATTATATCAAACAATTTACAAAAATGTTATGGTTAAAACAATTTATTGATGTGTTGCTCAAAATGAAGGAGATCTGTAATTAATTCTTCCTTAACACGGAGTTAACACACACACACACACACACATAGAGAGAGAGAGAGAGAGAGAGAGAGAGAGAGAGAGAGGTTTACAACTCAAGAGGTTTGGTCCTTCTAGATGGTTGATAGATTAGAGGTTAAGATGGATTTAAGTTGATACTTAGGTTTGAATGGGAAAGTGAGATCTAAGAAAACTTTACACTTTTATATTATGATTTTCTTATTTATAATTTAAAATCAAATTAATTAGAACTTTATGTGGAATGATTGTAAAAAACGAAAGATAGATAAACAGGTTGAAAATATTTAATGTAAAATTAAATAGAATGGATCATCTCTCTCTCTCTCTCTCTCTCTCTCTCTCTTTATATATATATATATATATATATATATATATATATATCTTAACCATGGATGTAAATGGTGTTTACAAGAGATTATCTCAAGTCGAGATGGATTTATACACATACTTTGGATTGAATGAGAAAATAGGATGTATGGGAACTTTATTCTTTTATATCATGATTTTCTTATCTATAATCTAAAATAAAATTAAAGAGAACCTTTTTTCAAATTTTATATGGATTGTAAATGACTAAATAAGATAGATAAGATGAAATCCCATATCATTTAAGGAACTACTTTTGGAAAGGTAACCAATTTGAAACCCCATAAGAAAAAATATAGCCATGCTAAGGGTTGGCATGGTCTAGGTTGAGTGCGATCCTCGAGTGATTTTGATGGGTAGATTGTGTGAAGCCAATCCATGTTTGGATGCCCCTTGGATATTTTAATGCCCCCAAATGTGGCTCCTCAAACATTTGGTATTGATAATAGCGCTCTAATTGTTATTTATATTTTAAGAGTAACAAGTTGTGTTATATTTATACAAACAAATATAGCATAATTTAAATGCTTTACATTTTATTCGGCATATTCTCAAATGATTTAGCGGCATATTCTCCAATGAATTAGCCAAAAATCGTTGAAATGGTCAACTTGAGTTGCTAACTATGTATATATTTACACTCTAATTTTTATTTCTATTTTAAGATTGGCAAGTTGTGTTATATTTATGCAAACAAATATGGTGTAATTACAACGAAGGTGTTTTATTGTGGGCTTAGGTGAACACACTGTTCACTATAGCCAATAGCAACACTCTAATTTCGTCGTCCCTCTAACAAATAAAAATTTACCATGTGGCATTGACTTTTCCATCTGTTAGTGACTGAGGTAGCACCTCTGAACTCTAAATGAAATTCATGCAGACTCATTTGTCAGCATCCTAGGCTTTTCCGGCTGGGAATTTTTTGTAGTATTATTCATGTCTGGGCACAGAAGCTCTGAGATGTGAGTGGATTTGATATCCCGATGTTTGCTACCATTAGAGATCTCCTCCCTCTCAAACGAAATCAATTTCAACAGTTTATTGCTCTTAGAATCCACTATAGAGGAGGTGCTGCCAGATTTAGATGGTTGCTCCATTTCTCTGGATCTCGCTTCTCTTGCTCGATCTCATGCATTTTGGTGTCTTTTGCAAGTTGTCTTTGGATAGTGTCTTGTGGAGCCTTCAATCCATTTTGGAGCCTTTTGCAAGTTGTCTTTGGATAGTGTATGTTCCTGCCACACAAAAATAGCAAAGAGGGACAACGTTAGCATAGTAACCGTTGGTACATGCTAAAAATTGAAGCCTTACATTTGGGAACTGAAATGCCTTCGCGACTCAAACACACCACCAGCGTTCCGATTTTTTCATTTCAGTGGAAATCTATTTTGGAGATACTTCTTTAGCATTAACTTCTTTGGAAGTGTGGACAACATAATTTGTGAAAGTTCTTGGCTTGGAAGACTGGTTTTTGCTTTTCGCTTTCATACGCCTTTTGAATTTGGATCACAAAGATTCCGACTTAGATACCATTTTTGTGAAATTTGTTGGCTTGGAAGACTGGTTTTTTTTCTTTTATGTTTCATACGCATTTTGAATCTGGACCACAAAGATTCTGACTTAGATACCACTTTTGTGGCCCCATTCCCATGGCAAAGACGAAGCAACTACAGCTGCACTTGGCACCCATGATGTTGGTCCAGTGAATGCACTGGCCTTTTTGGGAAAAAATTTCCGTGGAACTATCTTCCAGGATTGTCCACGTAGAAGTTCTCAAAGAATATAATCAAGTATTTCGTGTCAGCATGCTAATGCTCGGGAAGAATAATGAAAATCTAGACTCGTAGCTGCCACTGTGGGATGCCACACAGTTCCCCGGATTGTGTACGAGGGGGATTGGTCTTTTTGAAACATGTACGTTATGGGAACATCAAGCCAACAACAAAATTGCAAGAAACAAACCTCACTTACAAAATCAAATTAAAATACACATATATACTACAAACTAATAGCCGACATTGGTTATAAGCATTGGATGGAATTTTTTTTATGAATTTCAAGTTTTATATCTTAAAATATTCTTAATATTGTTTGATTTTTTCATTATCAAATTTTAAAATATTCACAAAATCCACCTAAGTCAAAATAAATAAATAAAAAAACATTTTCTAAAACTGAAAATACAGCATGCAAGCATGTTTGATCCGAAGCTACTTTGAAATTGAAGCATTTCATTTGGGAAACCTGATATTGTTTTTAAGAAGGTGACGAAATATCTTGTGAGTAAGTTGTTTTTTATCATTAAATATATATTATTTCAATATCCTTATTTATTGTTTCTAGAAATTTGGTCACTTTAAATAAACTCTTAGATTGCTAACTGACTGTAATTTTTTAGGAATTTTTTGGATTTTTTATTTATTTAAATCCATGACATGGTTCTTTTACATTTATCTAAGATAAGGTTTTACATGTCTTTTTAATCTATGATATGTTTCTTTATATTAAAATAAAATAAATTTTTAGCCCATCAAAAACACATTTACTATATGGTTAAAGGTTGATTTTTAAGCCGAAGGCTTTTTATTATGAAGTTTATATTCATGACATTGTTCATATTCTTCGTCCCTGATAGAATCTGAAGAGTGTCCTTTAAATCAAAAAAATATTGTATGATCATATCTGAAAGAATGCATGAAATCCCTTGAAACCATGTGAGATTTGAAAGTCATGGACATGTCATAAGTTACGCTTGATCTAGCACAACTAAGTTGCTTATGGTTCTCCTTACAATTTTATGCCATTTTCCTATTATTATTTCAAGCCCTTTGTGCATAGCACTTGTGCATTCGAGACTAAATGATTTTCCCAAATCTTTTATTCCTTCGGTGTACCTTTGCACCCTTTAGGGGAAAATTCTAGTTTAAACTCTTTACATTTAATTTGGCATATTCTCCAATGAATTAGCCAAAAATTGTTGAAATGATCATACATGTATAGATTTATTGTTTTGAATGAATTTATTCATTCAAATGTGCATTTTAAATAATAAAAAATGGCAAGTTGACTTGGATTCGTATCACCAAATTTCATAAAAAAAATAAAAAATGTAAAATCATGAGACTTAGGAGACAATTATTTCCCATGTGAATAATATCAATTTTCATTAAATCCAATGTTGTTATAAATTTGTTTTTTGAGGAGTTACTCAATTTATCACCTTGTTAACTCATAAATATATGTCATTATTCCAAAGCAATAATAAATTAAAGAATATCATTTCGAAATAAAATATCAATCTCTATCCATAATAATGTTTTAAGAAGATTTAAGTGAAACATGTTACATTATTTAATGATAAAGTAATTATGGTGGATGGAAAGGAGACAAAAGTAATTAAGGTGGAGGGAAAAGGATTGAAAGTGATTAGTGTGGTTATATCGAGTTGCTCCAAGATATAAAGTGTTTGTTTTGGATGATTCGTGAATAACTAAATAAATTTAGGGTTAAATAACATGATAAGAAACTATATATATGGTAAGAGGATATTCATTCATTTCCAAATGAACTCCAGGTTTCATGAGAATGCTCAACCATAAAGTTAATTTTTAAATTTGTTGTTTGCCCTCCAATGACCCAGATATATGATGGAGAAGAGCTTAGATTGACTTTGTGGTTGGATTCTTTGTAAACTTACAAATTAAATAACATAAAATTGATGGAAAACCATTTAACCATTCAAATTAAAATATGATGGCAAACATGGAAATGTGCAAAATGAATATATTGAAATCTTAGAAAAAAATTACATATGATTTGTATCTTTTTTACATGTTTCCTATGCTCTTAAAATTTTTTTTGACAACCAATGCCCAATATTTTTCCCTTTTTGACATATTACTTTGAAGTAAAAAAATCACATTTTTTAGGTAAATAAGGTTGTTAATATTGGAATTCAACTTTCAAATTTATTTGGTTCAATTATTTTTAATAAATCAAATAAATTTAAAGTCACTTTTATATTATAAATACTATTTGGTTAATTGTCCAAGATTACAAGTCCTATTTACTATGGCAAAATGAAGGACCAACAAGTATGATCACCATGTATAACATAAAAAATGTGTTAATTAATGGGGAGTTGGGAAAGTGTATGTAAAGAAAATTTGCATTTTTTTTTAATAATCAATTAATTGTCTCAAAAATACCTCTACTTACATCAATATCAACTAATATCCTTGCAATTGACCTTTATCTTTCATAGACAAAGTTATCATCCACAAGAATAATTTTTCCTAGGTTGTTTTCAATTATGCATAAATCTTGAATAATATAGGGTTCCATAGGGATCCCAAGAAAACTTATCCATATTAAGTGTCTTACATGGTCTCATCCCTACCATAAATAAAGAGTGGTTGGGTTTTATAAACAAATAATCCTTATCCGTAAACTAAACTTCATTTGATATAGAAACTACAACTTCTTCCTTGCAAAAGACAAAACCAAAGCATACATATTGTTACTATGTGAGCTACTAGTATATATCCTAAAATTGAACCCTAACTCTACTTACTCTATCTCAGACCGTAGTCCATCGCTGCCCTCTTTCCAATAAAATTTAGTGCCAAAGTGCATCCTGAAAGGTCAAGAATATGGTTGACTGCAATATATTCCCTCACAACTAAGAACACATCCTTCCTTGACTTCCAATGACCTTACATCATTTATTCTTCTAATGAACCCAAAACCTTCTTTAGAGGATGAGTAAACGACATGTTCCTTCGAATCGGTTAGAGACAATACATCCATAGCCATGGACTATTTAGTATGGACCTTATAATAGTCCAAATATTGACAATATTATGCATTTGTACCACTAATATTATCACTACTCATGCCATTCTACCAACTAAACAAACCATTTTATTCACATTGTCTAAAGCAAGCAGAAATGTGCTTAACCATCTGAAATATCATGTTATTACATTATTCATGGACCCTATTCTATAGATTTTCCATTACTTACTCAATAACCAATTAAAAAACTTCTCTTATCTTTAAAAAACATATCATTATTATTCACTTCAGTGTTTCCTTTCCCCCACTTTGGGGGTATGCTAGTTTATTTATACATATAGAGTCATCACAATATACTTTAAAATTGGTAATTAAATTCTCTTACTTATGCATATGGATCTTTGATGAAAACACACAAATAAAATATTTAGTAAGGGACCTATGTCATCAACATTTTTCTTCCTCCTCTAAATGGGTTATTGTAATGTAACAATATTACTTAGGGCTTGGAACATAAGGTTTTTTACCTTTGGATGGATTGGATGGATTTTTATAAAACACTAAATCTTTAATATTAAACCCAAATGAGAAAGTAACCAAGTAGCTTTGAGGCCTTAATCTAAATATTGAGAATTACACAAATAAGAAGTGATCTCTGGTGTGGCCATTTAATCTTGTAACAATATTATTACAAGATGATTATTATTTTTAATTGCGTTGAGAGGCGCTCTGAAGCACTCTCAAGGTAGAGATGTTGTAATGTAGTGTCCTTTAAGTAAAAATAAAATAAAATGATTAATGTAATATAATGTAAACATTATTAACTTGTTCAAAATAAAAATACAAATAAAAACATAAAAATAAAAATAAAATAATAATAGAAATAAAATGACCGATGGTATTGACTAATGGTATTCATGTGAAATATAACCTATTTAAAAGGGAAATTAAACTAGCGTAGATCCATCTAACTTTGGATCTACTAAGTGCCAAGAGATCAAATCTCTTAAGATGCAAACCTCTTTTAAAGTGAACAGAGATTTGATCCCTCTCAGCCCTTGATAGATCCAAAATTAAAAGTGATCTAGGGTGGTTTAATTATATGTAATATAAATTTATATTTATAATTTTGTAATAATGTATTTATTTTAATTATTTTTTATTTAGTTTATTATAAGATTAATATCTTAGGAATTTGGCTTCTGTGATCCATAACATGTATATAAAATATTTCGGTGATAATCCCATATGAGTATAATTTGTCAACGCGTTTCGAACTAGCCAGTGTGGTTCATCATCAGGACAAGAAGAGAAATCAGATCTAGGACCAGTTTAAATAGATAAAGAGACGCTCCAACTAGCTGTTGTAAATAACAGCTAGTTTGACTAGAATGGGAAATCAATTTAATTATTTTATTTTAATTTAAAAATGAATTAATTATTAGTTATATAATATATAATTTTAATATATTTTTATGATATATATTTTAATTTAATAATATATTTTTAATATTTAAACTAAATCCTAATAATTTATTAATTTGTTTTAATTAATTAAAATAATAATATTAAATACCTTATTTATAGAGAATAGTTTTAAATAGATTTAATTATTATAGATTAAATTAATTTTGATCCATTAAAAAACTCCAAAGGCAAAAGAGCGTGAGGACAAGAGGAAGAGGAAGGGGGGAGGTTAAGAGGACGAGAAAGGACAAGAGGGAAAACTGGGAGGGAAGAAAAAACACCATCTAAGAGTGAAGGGAAGGAATCGAGCACCTGCTAACACTCCAACCATCATCCCTGTTAAGGTTAATCAGTTTTTTTTTTCGATTTCTAAGGCTGCCCTTAACTTACGGTGATGGAAATGGTCAATCGTCACAATAACCTTAGCATCTTCAATGCAAATGTGATGCTTTGTCTTCTCATCATGCTCTGCAAAGGTAGAGGAGCGTTATCTACCATGTTTAAGGTCAGCAACGTGCTCATGAATTCTTTGACTAATGGATCGACCAGTTTCACTGATGTAAGGTGTCCCACAGGAGCATGAAATCAAGTAAACACCCTTACCATCCTTAGGGAAAACTAGTTCCTTTACCGATCTAAGAGAACCCCAAATGGTGCGGAGGGGTTTGAAGGTCGAGGAAATATTATGTATCCTAAGGATCCTAGTGATTCTATCGGTAGTACCTTGAATAAATGGAGGCTTGTCATTTCTAGATGTTCTTATTTCGAGGAATGATGATGGTTCTTTCTTTCATAGTGTCTTTAGAAAGAATACACACATTAAGAAATATCTGCATGTTGCTTCTCATCATTTCCCTGCCCAGAAACTAGGGGTCCTCAGCACCCTAGCTACCAGAGCCTTAAGAATCTCGGATGAACACCACCTTGAAGGAGAAAAGTCTCATCTCCTAAACGTTTTTAATAAGAATGGTTATAGCAAGGTTCAAGTTCTTAGAGATTTTTAGTAAGCGTAAAAAGGTTCGATGAATAAAAAAGATCCTAATGATATGTTATCTGGAGTTCACCTTCCGTTTATTCAAGGTATTACTAATAGAATCGCTAGAATCCTTAGGAGACATAATATTTCCTTGACCTTCAAGCCCCTCAACACCATTCAGAGTTCTCTTAAATCGGTAAAGGACCTGGTTTTCCCTAAGGATGGTAAGGGTGTTTACTTGATTCCATGCTCCTATGGGATGCCTTACATCAGTGAAACTGGTTGATCCATTAGTCAAAGAATTCATGAGCACGTTGCTAACCTTAAACATGGTAGATCATGCTCCTCTGCCTTAGCAGAGCATGCTATGAAGACAAAGCATCACATTTGCATTGAAGATGCTAAGGTTATTGCGAGGATTGACCATTTCCATCACCGTAAGTTAAGGAAAACCTTAGAAATCGAAAAAATACCGATTAACCTTAACAGGGATGATGGTTGGAGTGTTAACAGGTGCCAGATTCCTACCCTTCACTCTTATATGGTATTTTTTCTTCCTTTCCCTATTGTCCTTTCTTGTCCTCTTAACCTCCCCCTTTCCTCTTCCTATTGTCCTCGCACTCTTTCGCCTTTGGAGTTTTTTAATGGATCACAATTAATTTAATCTATAATAATTAAGTCTATTTAAAACTATTCTCTATAAATAAGGTGTTTAGTATTATTTTTCTAATTAATTAAAAAAAAAAATTATTAGGATTTAGTTTAAATATTAAAAATATTAAAATTATATTATTAAATTAAAATATATATGATAAAAATATATTAAAATAATATATTATATAACTAATAATTAATTCATTTTTGAATTAAAATAAAATAATTAAATTTATTTCTTGTTCTAGTCAAACTAGTTGTTATTTATAACGACAAGTTGG
The DNA here is from genome assembly GCA_034641835.2 of Pinus albicaulis. NCBI lineage: Eukaryota > Viridiplantae > Streptophyta > Pinopsida > Pinales > Pinaceae > Pinus > Pinus albicaulis. Next base: position 62,506,142 of record CM076581.1, on the reverse strand, counting down.
AGCGTATCTTATCTATTTAAATTGGTCCTAGATCTGATCTATCATCTTGTCCTGATGATGAACCACACTTGCTGGTTCGAAACATGTCAACAAATTATACTCATATGTGATTATCACCGAAAGTTTTTATATACATGTTATGGATCACAGAAGCCAAATTCCTAATATTGAAACACTGCTCGGGAGGGCCATGGCACTAACAATCCATCATTTTGAATGGGCACGTTTGCGGGTATCTAAGATGAAATCTGATATAACCTTTTTAAAGAGATGCAGATACTCCTCTTCTATTCCCTCGTTCGCCAGGATGAAGCATCCCTTAAAAATTTCTAGGAACGACCGAGTTTTCATTTTAGCTAGCCTTGGCATTATTAGATCTGATATTTCCAGAATTAGGAAATGTCTCGATCTCATTTCGCAGAAGTTTCTTTCCTCACATTTAGAAATCTATAATTTGATTCTGGTGGACATTTGTGTGGTGGTCAATGCCCACTCAGCTTTAAAGTCCCTTTTCTGGGAGGAATTATGGAAAAAGAAGCAATCTTCCAAATTCCTTAGATTATCTAAGGATTCTTCCTCCTCGTCTGGCATAATGTTTTTTTCCAACAACAAGGTAAATGGAAGGCAAATCAAAACTTTGTGGTCTTTTATTCTTAGCCCTGATAAATTGGCTCAAATGGCTCAATCAACATCACCAACTCCATATTTCGGTCTTCTCTATGCACTAGATCATCGTATGAATGCCTTTTCTGGACATGAGCACCACGATCAAATCGTGAGACATGACGTGGGTTCAGTCAAGTTCCCTCATTTATCACCCTCTCTTCTCTAGTCTTCATCCTACGTTGATGCTCCGACAGATCTGTGGTCTCATCCTCCCTTACCCTTTGTCAATCTGTGCCCTTCCCGGGTGTCTCCCCTCCCCTCTTGTTCATTATTTGGTGTGTCCAGTGATTTTTTCAATGGTTCTGAGCAGGCCTCTTCGATCCAGATTTCCTCCACGGTGGAAGGTCGACTCGGCAGTTAGCTAACCTCAACCATTCAATGTTTCTCCAACCATGACTGTTTGGGATATTCGGGTGCTGTTGGGTCTGGTCTCACCTCTCCCATCCCTTCCCTTCCGATTTCGGTAGTCTCAAGTGATGATTCGGGTGACCCTGTCCAGGCTTCGTCAAAACAGGTCGCTTTCCCAAGCTCATTGGATGACACAAATACAGGTATGGATTCGTTTGATTGTGGTTTTAATCAATCACTTGAATCTCTTTTTTAAATGATTGAATTTTAAATTGGAATCTTCTATTAACAATCACAATTATAATAATTATTATTACAGTAATAATAATAATATTATTAATATTAATAACTATAATATTAACAACTATTACTATAATAATAATAATAATAATAACAACAACAACAACAACGATAACGACAATATCGATAACAACAACAATAATAATAATTAAACTAACAGGTTATTCCTCTCTTCTATAAACTATCTCACCTGTATGGATTCTCTCTTTAAAAATAACAATAATAATAATAACAACAACAACAACAATAATAATAATAAATCCTCTTCCCTCCCCTCGAGTAAGAAGGTTATTAATCTCTCTAGTTTTTCTTTTGATCGTCCTGTCTACAGTCTTTTGGAGAAGGGTCTTAACTTTTCCCTGGCTCCTAGAAAAATCCTCGTTTAAGACTGTTATCACTGTAAATTCGTACACGTAAAAGACATCAGGAAATGTCAAGCAGAAGGATCTACAGGAAGAAAGACATTACAGAATTTTAAAAATTTAACTTTTCCTAAGGTCAAGCAAGCAATTTATCAAATAGTGCACAGAAAACACTAACCCTAAGTGATCTGCGTGGCCTTTTCTTCGATAGTAGCTAAGATCCTCACGGCTATCCCTCAAATAGCTACACAATCCTGGGTATGGCGGAAGGTCACCATCCAGGACCACTTGGCACACTTAAGGAAGAAGATTGTGCACTCAAGGCAACCAAGTACAACCACCTTGGAGCCACCTTCAGGCCTAAAGTGTAGCACACAATGGAATCAACCTCCAACTCTTGTGTCAACATCCACAATTGTACCAAGAGAGGGAGGGGAATTTGAATTTTGCTTGTAAAGTACCACCATGGTAAGAAGAATATAGAACACATTATTATGCTGGCCAAATTGCTTGAGAGCAAACCAACATTGTTTTGTCCAAGTAGCAAGGAGTCGAAGGATTCAGTTGTTGGCCATCCAACACCTCAATCTAAGAGAAGGATTTCATCAAGTGTCTATTATTCTACCACCCATCGAGGAGAGAGAGAAGCTTGCAAGAAGCTTAAAGGGAAGAGCCCTCCTTGCCTTGAATATTATAACTCCATAGCTTTAAGGATTCATTGCAAGTGTTTTAGTGTCCTACCTCTTATACAATCAGCAACTAATAAAAGGGGAAGAGTTCTCCATCGGTATTATTAGTGTGTTTGACTCGATTGAGCTTGTATTGTATTTGTATCTTTTGTTTTTTTTTCTTCTCTATTGTAGCATGCTATGTTTTGTACTTAGTTTTATACATGTTATGATTTTTCACTAACTATTTAACAAATCATTTGACCTTTTACATGCTTGTAGGAAAGCAACCTCCCCTACCAAGCATAGTGCATTTCGTCCGCCCATTTGCCAAATGCACTACAAAAGGTTTGGCAACTCCACTTATTTCTTCTTCTTAAGCTAGTGGTTGTTGTTTGCAGGACCTCTCTCCTGCCCAAACTTGCTACAGGATCATTCCTTCCTTCCCTTAACATCTCTCATTCACCCTCAGTGAAGAGATTCAGCTGAGAGAAGGCAAAATTTTTAGGCACTGCAAATATGTGCGCGTTCAGCCTAGACAAACAAGCAAATCACACGCCTGTGTGAAAATAAGCCACGCGTAAACCAGTGAGCATTTTTTTCACTGTTTTTCCTCATTTTTAGCAATTGTAAAGTGATTGGAAACCCATAATAAATTTTCCATCACTGTGTTCTGGTATTTCTTGACTGATTAGGACATGTTTTTGGCTTAACTTTAGCTTAGCAATTACATTGTTTTAATTTTAGTTTATTATCATCAAAAATCCCACATAGTTTAAGTAGGTGCAAGTAAGTGGCTTTTAAATCCACACATGCTATATGAACAAAATATTTATTGATAATAGACACCAAACACATAGGATTAATTAGCAGAAATTAAGTGGCACATACATCCACACATCGTTAGCTAGTTTTCGTTTTTTCAATTTTTTTGCATTAGTTTAGTTTAAATTTTTGCATTAGGATTCGAGACAAGGACCAAAGTATCGAAAAGAAGGCAAGTAATATTTTTCACCCTTGCACCTCTTGGTGAGCCTGGGTACGCATACGAAATATTTATTAAGATAGTTTTCCATCTCCCTATAGTGAAAAACTTAGTCTAACCAGGCAAAAGTGTAAGCAGCCCACTATCCGCACATTGTTTATTTTCTGAAAGGAACAATCACACATAGTGTAATTAGAAAAGGAGTGTAAATGATCATCACATATCCATATCTTATAACATTGTGATTGTACACTTCATTTCACACACAAAGCTTCAATAAATTAGGACCTTGGTCCTCTTCTTACAGTCGTTTCACCAAGGCACACCTTAAGCAAATTAAGACTCTCTAAAACTAACCACTAATTGAATTCACTAAATTCTCCCCACATGGGCCACAAAAGAAATTATATTTCAGGTTAGGACCATTGGCGGTAGGCTTTAAATAAGTCGACATGGTAATTCTACATTTTGAAACATAGACATTGACTGTTAAGGGAGCTTAAAATCCGTCTATCTGCCCACGGAACATAATTCTCGAGCGCTAAAGAGACCCGATTCAGAGGGGGTTAAACTTAGGCCCAGTGTGTGGTACTATTTGGGGCTACATGACCCATCTATTGCTTAGTACTGGTAGCTAAATACCAAGAATCTCAAGACTTGAACACTCACGTGGGACGATGATACTTTAGTGACCAAATCTAGGGCATGCTTCCCTATAGGTGACGGTGCAAGAAACACTAGATCCTCATACCTTTACCTTGGTCGATTCTTTGGCTGCTAGAAGGCATCGAGAGTTCTTTCAGGATGTTAGCCCCAGTACCCATCATAATATATCTTCTTAAGGCCAAGTTACATTTGAGAGTGTGAGGACGATTACGTATTTCTAGGCTTTTTTGAGTATCATACGCGAAACAACCAAGACCATATTTTTTTCTTGCTTGATCACATATCATTAATCTAAAGGAGAAACTTACCTTTTATTTTTCACTTTGTTTTATGTATGTGATCACATTTTCTTTGGTAATAAACTCTCTCCTCTCAGAAAACTAAAAAATATTTCCAAAATTAAATCGAGCTGACACCATAACGGACCCAACGGGACCTCATCGATTTAGAGGTTTTTTCGACCTCTCCGCATTAGAGGGGGGAGTGCCAGGTCTTTCACCATTTAGGTGTCAAAGACGACACACAACCACCCTTATTGGTTCATCCTTTATCGAGGCATCTTAATTTGGAAACCCCCAAGGGTCACCCAACACCACACCTGTGGAAACCCCCACAAGGTCACCACACACAACTCCTCCCACAACCCCCAGAGGGCAGAGGAGCGTGACCCCTATGAGGAGTCAGAAAAACACACATCAGGGTAAGTCACAGGGTAATATCCCCAAGGCACCCGCCATACACAACCACCCCCAGTTTCCTGTGTTTCCAAAATACACAATGGCACTCAATACTCAGTTACCTTTTCTAGCATCATTAAACCTCCCAGATCTATCAAAGCTAACTAATGATCCCATTGCGTACAACCCCAATTGGCCCCCCATGCCCACGAAGCTCCCTTCGAACATTCCAAATTCGAAGGGAAGTAAGCAGAAGACCCTGTAAATCATGTAATGATTTTCCACCTATGGTGTTCGTCCAATATTATTATTGATGATACTATTCGACTAAGACTGTTTCAATGCACCTTAATCAGACCTGCCACGAAATGGTATGTGGAGCAACCTTCTCCTTCACATGGAACCTTTAGCACCCTTGCTACTGCATTCCTCACATATTTTCAGTTACCCATCCACCATGATTCAAGAATGGAGTTACTAACTCATTTTATGCAAACACCAACTGTCCATATCTCGGACCATCTCCATGAATGGAAGCGACGTCGAAGTTTGTGTAAAGCCAAACTCGATGATAGATTTTTACTAGACCTATTTTTGAACATGCTCACAGCATAGATTTCAAAATACGTGGAAACCCAAGGACCTACCTCCTAGGAGGAAGCCATTAGTAAAGCCCATCAACTCGAACTTATATACACCCAGTCAAGATACATTTACACCTTCCTACCTAGCGCCTTGCGCCTGCAAACTTACAAAGAATTTTTAGGCGCGTCGAATACTATAGATGGATTGATCAGGTCATTGACCCAAGGTCACCTAAGTACCAGTAACCAGTACCCAGGTTACTCGTATGATTATAAACAGAACATCACACAACCTGGCTACCACCAAAGTCATCCTGCACCTCTACAGAATATGACCAATAGGGTGTCGTCATACCACCATCAATAGGGAGGATTGTACCCTCCCTCACAGGGGACCTAGTACGCAGCTAGGAACGCTGACGGAAGAGCTCCCCCCCAGCAACCATATGCCAACTAGGGACAAGGACCCCAATATTACCCTTCCCCAGCACAAAACCCACCACCGCAAAATAATGCGCAGGTGAACTTCGTGCAACCATCTCAGGCTCAGCTGCGTCATTCTTACGACTAGGAGAATCGTAGTAATCCTCCTAACACTGCAAGGAAAAAACCTAAAAATAAACAAAAGGAACATTCTGGATAGAGGGGCAGTAAATAGCAATGCCCTCCGCGATCTTAGGCTGGGGGAAACCCCAACTGAAATCAAAACTAGGAGCCAAACAACTCCCAAGGGCAGAACAAGAGGACTAGTTTGAGGAGAAACCATTCTTGTGCTATTTGTGGTGAGTATGGCCATTACACTCATCACTTTTCTGAACTCCCTGAGCTAAAGAAACTTCAACGTAGCCATGGACAAGGGGGAACTACACACCATATCGCTATAATGCAGCATCCCTTTCCCCACCAAGGAGTGGTTAGTACCCAACAGCAACAACCACTCCCAAATCATTTTGGAAACAATAGCCATGAAATCTATATGACTGGTGAGGAAATTTTCTTTCAGATAAGGAATCGAAACTATGATGCCCCCCAGACACCAACTCATCAGGGGCCAGCACAAGTGCACCTACCGCACCATTGACTATATCCAAAATGCCTATTAAACCCCTGCCAAAGATGGCTAAGGGTCCAACAAGGCGAGTGGTACACCACTCAAAAGCGGCCCATAACTACAACATCGTGGATGATTTAGCACAATCTCCCACTGCCATGTTAGCTTTAGAGGTCCTGCAATCTTGCCCAAAGCAACGAAAAGCCTTACTTTCCGTATTAGGCGCCATCGACCCTTCTAATTCACGCCTAATGGATTTTGACTTAGACAAAGCCACCGCCAGGATTCCTTCTTTGGTCGCCTTTTAGATACCGGTGTCAGTCCAAAACATCACTATACACCAATGTATCATCGACGAGGGTGCATCTACATGCATCATGTCCAAAATCGTTTGGCAGAAGTTGGGATCTCCCGAATTGAAGCCATCCGATATCATGCTCAGAGCATATGACGTGCACTAATCTGCTCCCATTGGTATCTATCAGAATTTCCCTGTTAACTTGGTCGGAAAAATGGTACTCATAGATATTGAGGTCTTGTACGCTCAGCTTGAAAACAATATACTCCTTGGATGGATTTATATGTATGCCATGGCTGCCATAGCATCCTCCATTTTCCGAGTGATGATGTTCCCCCCATGAGGATCAAATCATCACCATTGACCAATTGACATACCATGACAAAATACCCATGATAGCTACCAATCTCATTCTATCCTCTGTAGAAAAATCTACAGAGTCTCTCATGCGGTACTGCTCCAGCCAATTCTAACAATCCTCAGATCAATCCTAGGTGATCCCCTTGTCATACCAGAAGCAATGATTGATGTCACAGGGGCCCAGGTGTGCATGATGTTATCATCAAACATAGAACCCAACCAAGAGACAGAGACTAGTAGTAACAAAACTGAGGACCCTAGAATGGATTTTCTACCCTACGCCATCTCCAAAACTCCATTATTATACCCTCCATCTTATTCTTGTCTTCTACTTTCTAATTTTTGAATAGTATATGATTTTGTGGCTGCCAATGCCTTTGATCTACCTTCGAGGATGATTTTTTTTTGGATCCTCGTCATTTTCGTTTCGAGTTATTTTTTATCCTCAAGGATGTTGCAAAAGACATGCTTCTCCAATGTTTGATCTCTTGATTCAAAGCTTTTAATTTGAGTTGAAACATGTGCATTTTGTTTAGACCACGATTGTTCAATTCTATCCACCCTTTTTCTAATCAATTCCACAAAAGATACATCATGGAACCAAAAGCTCTCAAAACGAAAAATACAATTTGGATGAGCTTCCTTCAAGTCAATTTCTAGTCTAATAGGCCAATGGTCGAACCCCATACACAGTAAAATTGAAGCTTCTACATATATGTCCCTTTGTAGAATATTTTCATCATATAAAAATCTATCTAACTAACATGCAATTTTGTTGTTACCTCCTCTGCAATTATTCCATGAGTAGATGTCATTATTGGTATGAATTTTTATAAGGCGTAGATTTTCAATATACTCATTGAAGTCTTCTGAAACTTGGTCTAGTCGTCAAACCCCTCATTTTTTCTCTTGAAGCATTCTAATGATATTAAAATTGCCTCCTACTACCCATAGAAATTTCCCTATTATTTGTTTTATGTCTTATAGTTGTTCCAGAAAGACGTTCTTATCTTTTGTACTTGCAGGTTCGTAGATTGCCGATAAATAGAAAATGTCAAATGTTCCTACATATCTGAATATCCCTGTAAGATGAGTTCATTATGTTGACCACCATTCTTTGAAAACTATTTCTCTGGGGTTCTACCATATAGCTAATACCCTAAAATTCCTTCCGCATCTAGTGACATCATTTCATAACCTTTCCAACAAAAGGATACACTTTTAGACATTTCATCCCCTGTTATTTTAGTTCTTGTAGGATAATAATAGTTGGGGTTTCTTTTCTAATTCGTTCATTAAAATTTCGTTGTTTCCCTCTATTATTTAACCCTTTTATATTCCATGAAATGATCTTCATGTTGAAAAGTAAAGAATATGGAATATCCACCATAGCATATACCTAAACTTGACTTACCTGGGATGGCTTTTTGTTTTTCCTGGTATCTTTCTTCAGTTTGTTTTCTTTTTAATTGGGTTCTTTGATCAATATTTCTTTCCCCTTATCCTTAAAATTCTGGAAGGCTTGGGTTATTTTTCCATTCAGTAAATCCCAATACTTTGTTTTCCATCAAAGATAAGCATTAGCGTATATTTCTCTATTCTCTAGGCTCAAATCTCCCAGGTATTTTTGTTTTTCAAGGACACCAAAAATGTTTCTTCCTCTGAGAGATCAACTTCCTTCTAGTTTAGTAGGGGGTCCACCTCATCGAAAGATGGTAGGGTATAAAAATCAAAATTACTTGTGGGTTGTCTTCTTCCTCCATTTTTTCTTTTAGTCCATTATGGTCTGGAGATGGTTCTGTTGACAGGGCTTCCATTCGAACATCCTCTCCTTTTTACGTGTCTTCCTCCATATCCTCTATGATAGAGAAATAAAATTTCTCCTCCAGTTTCTTGGAGATAGTCAAGCTTCGATTTTTTTTGTTTCATCTCCTGGGTTGTACTCTAGTGAACCCATAATTAGTTGTTATACCACTTACATGTTGTTCCTTCCTTATCTAAGGAAATTATCTTATTTGATGACCATGTTCATGGCAGAGTCTACATCTAAAAGGGACATGTTCATAGTCTAATGGTTATTTCCAAACTTCTCGCTGATAGTCTAATTCAATGGAGTATGGTAATGGTTGATATATGTTCATATATACACATATCCTAACATATGAAAAAAAAATTCCCCTCTTAGTGATCTTTGAAAGCTTAACAAAATGCCTTAGCTCTTTTCCAATTCCTTCCAGGATTTTCGATATCTATAAATCCTCAGGGAATGAGTAAAGCCTGACCCATACTAACGCTTCTCTAAACTCTTCCTTATCAGGGTTGGAACAAGCCTCCGAATTTTTTATATAGAGATCATCATTACTGAAAAAATATGGACCTTCTTCAAATATTTGGGCTTTGTCTTCGAGATTGGAAACAATGACTGTAAAAAACCTTTTGGCCCTAATTTAAAATCCACCTCTCCCTTTGGTTACCAAGTGTGTTGTATCCATCATTCGAAATCCTTCTTCGTAGGCCATATCCCTATGAACTTGTAGATGAAAGCATGATCCCTCATGCATCTTTTTCGATCCTCTAATAATTTGGAATGGATCATGAATCTATGGTTTTGGGGAACTTTTGGAATACTCTGACCTCGTAAGCTCCTTTGCCACTGATCTCCCAAGACGGGCATCTGAAAGGATTCAAAGGAACTCCCCTCCTATCCATGTTTTCCCCCAATCTGCTAACCATTACAATCTAAGATATGAGGAAAGGAAGAAAAATTTTCAATCTTCTAACCATTACAGATGATATGATTTTGTAAATCACATTGCAAAGAATAGTAGGTCGAAAACCTTCATACTTCTTCGAGTGGCCTACTTTTGGAACTAAAGTGAGAAATGTAGTATTGTGGGTTGGATACATCGATCCATTGCTCCTTGATTCTTCCTCAAGATCCTGAATTTACTTTCCTAATAATCCCCAACACTTATGGAAGAAATCCATTGTAAATCCATCCAGACCAAGGGATTTTATTGTAGGCATGTTCATTGTCACTATTTCAACTTCAACAAGGGATATTGGGTGCATCAATGCCATATTTTGTTCCCGGTTGATCATCTTGGGAATATGTTGGATTATTTCATTTATAGATGGTTGTTTTTCCATGCATTTCTCCATTAGAAAGATATTAAAATTATTTACCATTTCTTTTTCTATTTCCTAGTGTTGTGTTTTCCTTTCCCCTTCCTTCCCCAATATGGAAAAAGTTATGTTATGATGTCATTGTTGAAGCATAGTTGTTGGGCATCCAAAATGTCATCCATTTTTACCTTCATTTCCATCATTTTACCCTCATTCTGTAACTTTGTAACTCCATAAGCTTTCATTAAGTAACCATTTTCATCATCACATGGGTTTATTATTATTATTTTCCAAGTCATTGATTTTAAGTATTTTTATTGAATTTGTGATTAAATATTAGGAAATTAACATGTTTTCATATATATCTAAAAGTGTTATTATTTTTGTGATATTGTAGGCCTACTTGGAGATTCTAGAAGGGTCCTATTTGGCCATCCAACCGCAAATTCGAATTTCAAATTCCAACTCCTAAATATTTGTGAAATATTTATAGAGGATGTGGATCTTTAACTATGCACATTCAAAGGAGAAGAATCATGGATAAAATAATTTTGAGAGGATATGTATTTTACATTTTTAGGAGATTGGTTGTAGCCACAAGATATAAATGTGGATTTAGGATAAATCTAAGGATCTATATTTATTGTATATTTATCCTTAATTTTTGTATAAATAGGAGTCCACCCTTCATACAAAGGGTTGCCAAGTGTAGTAAGTTGTTAATTGTTAGCTAGTGGCTAGTTGATAGTTGGAGGTTCCAAGTTCTAGATGTAATTTGTAAAGTGAGGATAGAGAATTCTTGTAATATCTTGTAACTTAATTTTTATGAAATACATATTGCCACTTTGATCTCCAAGATGTGATAGTTGTTCAATGTGCTTGCTACAGAATGGAGGTCCCCCATTAACCATAGTTTGCACATATTTGTACATATTGGTAACATAGTATAGTTATGTTATTTCATTTTTTTTCAACAAGTGTGTTTCCATTTTATGCAAGTGTGCTTTTTCTTTCAGCAAAGTGTGATTTCATTTCAGTAGGTGTGAGTGTGATTTCAATTCAGAATTTCATTTATATAAGTGTGGTGTGATTTTAATTCAAAATTTCATTTATGCAAGTGTGGTGTGATTTCAATTATGCAAGTATGGTGTGATTTTCATTTATGAAAGTGTGATGTGAATTCATTTATGCAAGTGTGATTTCCTTTATGCAAATGTGATTTCAATTTCCTTATGTTTGGTTTGGATTGGATTGATTTAATCAACTTTTTAGTTAGTTTTAATTGCATTAAATTAATCTATTCTAATAAATAACCACCTAGTACATATAATACATGTATACCTCGTCAGTTTACGAAACCTCGAGTTGAAAAATTCAATGACAGGGATTGGATTTAACTTGCAATTAAATCACCCAACATTTTGGTGTCGTTGTCCATCGAAGATAAGCATTAGCGTATATTTCTCTATTCTCTAAGATCAAATCTCCTAGGTATTTTTGTTTTTAAAGGACACCAAAAATGTTTCTTCCTCTGAGAGATCAAATTCCTTCTAGTTTAATAGGGAGGCCACCTCATCATAAGCTGGTAGGGTATAAAAATCAAACTTTCTTGTGGGGTGTCTTCTTCCTCCATTTTTTGTTTTAGTCCATTATGGTCTGGAGATGGTTCTGTTGACAGGGCTTCCATTCGAAAATCCTCTCCTTTTTACGTGTCTTCCTCCATATCCTCTATGATAGAGAAATAAATTTTCTCCTCGAGTTTCTTGGAGATAGTCGAGCTTCGATTTTTGTTGTTTCATCTCCTAGGTTGTACACTAGTGAACTTATAATTTGTTGTTAGACCACTGACATGTTTTTCCTTCTTTCTCTAAGGAAATTATCTTATTATATGACCATGTTCATGGAAGATTTGACATCTGAAAGGGACATGTTTATAGTCTAAGGGTTGTTTCCAAACTTCTCCCTAATAATCTAATTTAATGGAGTATGGTAATGGTTGAGATATGTTCATATATACACATAGCCTGACATGTGACATGTTTTTTACCCTCTTAGTGATCTTTGAAAGCTTAACAAAATTCCCTAACTCTTGTCCAATTCCTTCCAGGATTTTCAATATCTAGAAATCCTCAGGGAGTGAGTAAAGCCTGACCCATACTGACGCTTCTCTAAACTATTCCTTATTAGGGTTGAAACAAGCTTTTGAATGCTTGATATGGAGATCATCATTACTGAAAAAATATGTTCCCTCTTCAAATATTTGGGCTTTGTCTTCGATATTGGAAAAGATATATGTAAAAAACCTTTTGGCCCTAGTCTCAAATCCACCTCTCCCTTTGGTTACCAAGGGTGTTGTATCCATCATTCCAAATCCTTCTCTGTAGGCCATATCCCTATGAAATTGTAGATGAAAGCATGATCCCTCATGCATCTTTTGTGATCCTCCAATACTTTAGAAGGGATAATGAATCTAGGGTTATGGGGAACTTTTGGAATACATTGACCTCGTAAGCTCCTTTTCCACCGATCTCCCAAGATGGGCATCTGAAAGGATTTAAAGGAACTCCCCTCCTAACCAAGTTTTCCTCCAATAAGAAAAAAACTCGTCATTAAGTGCAATTTGGAAGAAGGGGTAACCCCCTCCCACCTTTGAATTCATTATGTCGAAACTGAAGAAACTCCTATTTGTGACTTCTTTATGGATATTTGGACTGAATTGGGGTAGAGACAATATTTTGTCTACCCTTCTATGTTGCAGATTTTTTATCTGTGACCCACACTCAAACCCTCACCTCCTCACCACCTCACCTTAACATTTAATTTACCATCAATAAAATAAATACCTCAAACCTTTTTATGAGTGCTAATAAGGCAACAAAACTTGTGATATATGCAATGACCACAACTTACCAATCTTTGACAAAATGAAATAAAAATGGAAAATGATGAAAATTTTGACGCGTCGACCATTCAAGTATGTATTTTAAAAATTGAGAACAATGGAATATATATATGTATGGGTTATATATATATATATAGAGAGAGAGAGAGAGAGAGAGAGAGTAAAGGAATTACTAATAAAGTAAGTTTTTTATTTTTGTGATATGGAGTTGATTTTTACTTACCAGTATAGATCCATCTTAACCATGAATCTAGCAAGGTGTTAACTCCCTGTAATTTGTAATATTGGCAAGAAAAAGTAGCAAAGAGAAACATCAAACCACTTTGGAGTCCAGGACCTAGCCTTCCTGGGCTCAGAGAGGCCTCTCTCTATATTTTATGATTCACTGATTTAGTTATAAAGATTGGGGTTGTTTGTTTGATTGTTTGTTTGGTTGGATAGATAGAATGTGGGAAGCTTAATTCATTGGGCTATGGATTCATAAAAGGGTTGAGTTGTACATCAATTTTTCAAGGGTTTTCACAGGGCAAGCTAATTATGTCAAATGGATCTCTATGGTAAGATGAATATGAGATGGTAGAAAACTGTGAGTTCAGTAAAGCTAAAGAGAAATTAAGAATCCTTTAACTATACTTCAACATAAATGCAGAGCATACAGTCTCTGAATTCTGCATTCAGCTCCTTAGAGAAATACATTCAAGATAACAGTTTAGTGAAATTAAAGAGCAGTTAAGAATTCTTTAACTAAACTTCAAAGAAAGACTTAAGATAACAGTTTGGTAAAACTAAAGAGCATTTAAGAATTCTTTAGTTATACTTCACAAAGAAAACCTCAAGACAACAGTCCAATAATACTAAAGAGCATTCAAGAATTATTTAGTTATACTTTCAGAGGAAAACATTAAGATAACAATAACAGGCAGAGTTAAGGTGCTCATGCAGCATATCTTAATCTAAAATTTATGTTTTTCTATCAGATAAATTGATGTATAGTATGGAAAAAAAATGGAAAACATTAACATAAAAGGGATAAAACAGTAAGGTAAAAGAAGAATTTATAGTGACAACATTGGCAGTAAAAGGGTATACAGATAAAGACAGGTTAAAGTTAAAAGACAAATCAGAAAACAAGTCAACACAGAAAGACAATTCCAGATGTCAAGACCACTCAACATTTGCCTCTTCTCAACCACATTGACCACCTCCAGCTTAATTTTGATTTAATGAAAGCTACCAAAGTTAATATTACAGTCAGAGATATTTTAGCATCAGTTCAAAAGTTATTAGAAAATTTAATTTTGCAAGAAGTTGGTCAAAGATATTTTAAAGTTAGCTCAGAAATTAATTTGAAAGTTATTATTATAGTAGGTTTGTCAGAGATATTTTTGGCTTGGGCCTTGCATGGTCACAATTGTCAAAATTTCATTTACTCTATAGTAAATGCAGTCTGTCACCCTAGATTAGGGCAACCACCTCAGTCGAAGTTAAATACTGCATGTATTTTCATTATCGAGGGTTGGAATTTGTTTAGACTCTGAGTTGCAAATATTATTATATTGGAGCACTATAATAATACAACCACTTTCACAGGATCCTTGAGCTATGTTAATGGTGATGTTATCCCTTTTATGTTAATGTTTTCCCTTTGTTTTTCCATACTGTACATCAATTTCTCTGATAGCAAAACAGAAATTTTAGATTAAGATATGTTGCATGAGCACCTTAACTTTGCATGTTATTGTTATCTTAATGTTTTCCTCTGAAAGTATAACTAAAGAATTCTTAAATGCTCTTTAGTATTACTGGACTGTTGTCTTGAGGTTTTCTTTTTGAAGTATAGCTAAAGAATTCTTAAATGCTCTTTAGTTTTACCAAACTGTTATCTTAAGGCTTTCTCTGAAGTTTGGTTAAAGAATTCTTAACTGCTCTTTAATTTCACTGAACTGTTATCTTGAATGTTTTTCTCTAAAGAGCTGAATGCAGAATTTGGAGACTGTCTGCTCTACATTTATGTTGAATTATAGTTAAAGGATTCTTAATTTCTCTTTAGCTTTACTGAACTCACAATTTTCTGCCATCTCATATTCATCTTACCACAGAGATCCATTTGTCATAGTTAGTTTGCCCTGTGAAAACCCTTGAAAATTTGATGTACAACTCAACTCTTTTATGACTCCATAGCCCAATGAATTAAGCTTCCCACATTATATCTATCCAACCAAACAAACAATCAAAAAAACAACCCCAATCTTTATAACTAGCCTAAAATTAGAAAATATAATCATAAAGCTAAATCAGTGAATCATAAAATACAAAGAGAGCCCTCTCTGAGCCCGGGAAGGCTAGGTCCTGGACTCCAAAGTGGTTTGATGTTGCTCTCTGTTGAGAATGCAGCAAGATGATGGAGCTTAGTGAAATGAAGTCGCCTTCACTAAGTGGGCCCGCAGGCAAATTCTGGCGCAAAGTCTATTTTTAGACTATGTCTATTTTTAGACATATGGAGCATGGTTCCGGGATTCCAGTTTGAGATTCTTGGAGCATTGGTCATGTTGGTAAAAATAGATGAGACTCTATTTTTTAGGTCGAAGAGGTCGAAGGCTATTTTTAGACTGCCTCTCCTAAAAATAGGGAAGTCAAATATTATTTACCCTTAATAATATTTGGACTCTAAACAGTAGTTTACTCTCTTGGAGCACTTCAGTTCGAGCTACAAAAGTGGCTCATGCATCTGACAGAGGAATCACGTGGTTCCCAAGGGTTTGATGGCATCATGCATGGTTGACTTCAGTTAGGACTTCAGTGGCAGAAGTTTGGTGGAGTTAATGAGACAGCTAGTGGAGTTGTGTTCTGTTTATTTTAGTTGAACTAGTCGAGATTAGTTTAACTAGCTAATCAATTAGTTATGAGTGGAGTGAATTAAATATTATTTAATTCATTAATTAGTAACTCATTATTCAACTCAAGAACACATCATTTCACTACAGTGCATGATCAGTTCAGTGGAGACCAGTGAAAGAGGTAGATGAAAGGGTGGAGTTAGCTATCATTGGCGACATCAGTTGTGCATGAGATTTGCACCACACTTGGAGGAATTGCCCATGATGATTGTGCTGTCAAGCCAAGGAGATTCGAACCTTGGATCTCTATTTAGACAGGCCATGATTGCGCAATAGAGGCAAGGCAATTAGTGGTGAGTTTTGAACCAATAACCTGTTCAAAACTGAGCTAGTTTGTGTGTAACTTCATGAGAAAGTACTGAGTACTTGTGAGGAGTATTGTACTGAGTTTGTTACATGATTTCTCCATTATAATATACACAATAGCTGCGGGGTTTTCAGCTATAAGCTTTCCCCATACATACCGTGTTAATGTGTATGATGATTTGATGTGTTATCGCTTGATTTTATTTCCGCATGTTTGATGATCTGAGTGGAAGAGATTATGTGTTGCATATAAATTCGAATTGTATGTGATCAGGATAGTCTCGATGGATAATTAATCATTATTCAGCAAATTTCTACACTCTCTGCTACTTTTTCTTGCCAATCTTACAAATTACAAGGAGCTAATATGTATGGGTTATATATATATATATATGTGTGTGTGTGTGTGTGTGTGTGTGTATATATATATATATATACAAATTACAAATTACAAGGAGCTAATATGTATGGGTTTTATATATATATATATATATATATATATATATATATATATATATATATATATATATATATATATATATAAATATATATATATATATATATATATATATATATATATATATATATATATATATATACACACACATATATATATATATACATATACACATATATATATATACACACACACACACACACACACACATATATATATATATATATGTATGTATGTATGTATGTATATATATAGTAAAGGAATTACTAATAAAGTAAGTTTTGTATTTTTGTGATATGGAGTTGATTTTTACTTACCAGTATAGATCCATCTTAACCACGAATCTAGCAAGGGATGAGAGGGATCAAATCTCTTGAGGTGAAAACTTGTTTTAGAGTGCAAAATTTGACAATGAAAGTAAGATTATTAAGGTGTTATTATAATTTTAATTAAACAAACCAAACACTTAAATATTCATTTTGTTTTTTTATTATATCTGTGTTATATATATATATATATATATATATATATATATATATATATATATATCTATATATAGATAAGGGATAAGTGTCAACTCCAAGTTGAACACAAAAATACTTACACATCTCTCTCATACTCGGTTGTAGAATGAGCCTCTTAGCACAATATATATAATTTTTAGTTGAGGGTTAAGTTGATGGGACACCTATGAGATTTTAAATTAGTGGACATTACATAAGGAATGCCTTAATAGTGCACCTATTCCTCTGTTATCACTATAATTTTTAGTTGAGTGTTGGGCAGGTGGAACACCCGCGGGGTTTCAAATCGGTGACCATTACACAAGGAGTGCCTTAATAGTGCACCCATTACTATTGCCTCAAGGTGTCCCTATGACTTTAGGTTAGGCCTTAATTTGAACCGAACTTTACCTAATAGTGAAAAACTCCTTGCTTTCCACCAATGGATCTAATCCCTTTGGTTTTAAAAAATTGAAAGGCATGTGGTTAGACTTTGATCCCCTTATGAGCACATAGGTCACAAGATCATTTAATATAATATTTCTAGGTGTGACCACACATTTGAACATTGTCTCTAGGTGCCTATGTGGCTTTAGGTTAGGCAATATTGAGAGATAAACTTTTCCAACAATTAAAAACTCATCATTTTCCACCATTAAATCCAACCCTTTGAGCTTTTAAAATATTCATATTTAAATAAGTTAGAAATATAATCGAAAAAATCAATGTATTACTTGAAACTTCATTATGAAATTCCATCATATTCTTACATTTATTATTAAAAGTTACATTTTTAAGTGTCTCATATAAATACTCAATATTAGGCTATCACACTATTTTTTGTGAATTGATTTGAGCACAAAACTTAAAAATGGAAGTCTTTTTATATGTGAATATGGGTGATTAAGTATGATTCCAAAGTAAGGTGTTTGATAATGTATTATGTCATTAATATTTTATCCATGTTTTGATAATGCATTATGTTATTAATTTTTCTCGTAGCCTAACTACTTTGCCTTTTTTCTTGAAAATTATGGAAATTTTGGCAAGATTTTAATAAAATCTGGTAGGAATTTTTGTAAATTGAGGTTACAATGTCAAACTTCAAGATCGTGGGTGTCTCAGAGGTTTTTGATGGTGCTGAATCCATTTCCACCATCAAAAACATGATTCAAACACTACTACTACTAGATTTTTTGAGATTATGTTACCCGAATTCTGACCATGAAATTCCTCCACCTTGGTAGACTTTTCCTTAATTTTTTATCCATGTTTATGTTTATAGAGTTATATAATATTATGTAACTTTTTTTCATTAATTTGAACACAAAATTAAAGGTTACAATATTTTATATATTTAGATATAAATATTTAACAAAAGCACTAAATTAATATATTTAATAAGTTACTTACATTAACAATGTACTTTAAAATTGGTACTTAAATTCTCTTACTTATGCATATGGATCTTTGATGAAAACACACAACTAAGATATTTAGTAAAGGACCCATGTCAATGGCATTTTTCTTCCTCTCCTCTAAATGGGTTATTGTAATGTAAAAACATTGCTTAGGGTTTGGAACATAGGGTTTTTTACTTTTGGATGGATTTTTATAAACACTAAATTTTTAATACTAATTTTAAATGAGAAATCAACCTAATAGTTTTGAGTCTTCAATCTAAATATTGAGATTTATACAAATAAGAAGTTATTTCTTGTGTTTAATCTTGTAACAGTATTATTATAAGATGATTATTATTTTTTATTCTGCGGAGAGGTATCAGCCTAGCATGGTAGAGATGTCTCACAATAGAGATGTTGTGTGCTATCAGCCTAGCATGGTAGAGATGTCTCACGATAGAGATGTTGTAATGTAGTGTCCTGTAAATAAAACTAAAACTAAAAATAAAATAAAATAAAATAAGAAGATTAATATAATATAATGTAAACATTTTTAACTTGTTCAAAATACATATAAAAAATAAAAATAAAAGTACAAATAACAAAATAAAAATAACCTTATAAAAATAAAATAATAATAGAAATAAAATGATTCATGGTATTCATGTGGAATATAACCTATTTAAAAGGGAAATCAAACTATCCTAGATCCATCTAACTCTTGATCTACCAAGTACCCAAAGGGATCAAATCTCTTGAGATATAAATCTATTTTAATGTGAAAAGTGATTTGATCCCTCTCACTAAGTAAATCCAGAATTAATAGAAATCTAGACTAGTTTAATTATATGTAATATGCATTTATATTTATAATTTTCTAATAATATATTTATTTAATTACTTTTTTATTTAACTTAATATAAGATTAATATGTATTTTTTCCTAAAAACATATTAATATCTATTTTATCTATTTTAAACTTTTAAAATTCCTATATATATAACTTAATAAATTATTAACTTACAAAAATATAAATTAAGATAAATAAAATATTAAAACAACATATTTTTTATTTAATAAATATAAACTAATATTAAATTTCAACACAATATAATCAATCTATATAATCAAATCATTAACATAACATTAACAAATCATCATTAAATAAAAATAAAAAAATAAAATATCACATAATTATAATTACTTCTTAATAAAAAAAATATCATCCTATTATAATTACTTCTCAATAAAAACCAATTCTATAATCGAAACAGTAACCAAACATTAAAAAATCTCTATTAATAAAAACTAATTCTATACTCAAAACATCAAAAAGTCTCTTTAAATTAAAAATAAAATAAAATATCATTTAATAATAATTACTTCTCAATAAAAACTAATACTATAATCAATACATTCACCAAACAAGAATAAAAAACATTATTAAATTTATTATTATAAATTAATAATAATAATAATAGTAATAGTAATAAATAAATAAATCATTTTATGATAATTATTTCTTATTAATAAAAACCCACCCTCATAGGATGAAAAGTTTTTCTATTGATATTATAATTAAAATATTCACCAAACATAAAAACATTAAATTTAAAAAACAAATAAAAAAATTCCAAAACGTTCACCAAACATCAAAAACACTAAATTGAAAAAACATTATTTCTCATTAATAATAACCCACCCTTATAGAATAATATTTTTTTCTACTAATATTATAATCAAAATTTCTACTAATGTTATAATCAAAACATAAAAACACTAAATTGTAAAAAGAAATAAAAAAAATTCCAAAACATTCACCAAACATCAAAAATACTAAATTGAAAAAACAAATTCACCAAATATAAAACACACTAAATTGAAAAAACATTATTTCTTATTAATAATAACCCACCCTCATAGGATGAAAAGTTTTTCTACTAATGTTATAATCAAAATATTCACCAAATATAAAACACTAAATTGAAAAATCAAATTCACTAAACATCAAAAACACTAAATTGAAAAAACAAATTCACCAAACATCAAACACACTAAATTGAAAAACATTATTTCTTATTAATAATAACCCATCCTTATAGGATGAAAAGTTTTTCTACTAATGTTATAATCAAAACATTCACCAAACATAAAAAAAAAAAAAACTAAATTGAAAAAACAAATAAATAAATTTTATGGGTCCGGATTTCCACTACGCGAGCGGCCCAAACAAAGCTCCACTCCAATCAATTTCTGCCACGTGTCCTCAATAAAAACTTGCCCTGCTCCCGGCTGCGGGTGCATTCGATGGCGTTTAAGGTGATGGGACATGGATATGGCGATTTCATATCAATCGAACTAACATTTAACGCTGCTCAATTAAATTTTCACATCAAATCTGCATTAATTAATTTTTAACACTGTTCAAGATCGGACCTCCACTCCTCTTAGCGATTCCGCACGCTCCAATTTGATCCGGCCTTCGGCTCTCATTATTAATGATCAGAGATTAATTATGACGGGCATCCTTTGATTGCATTGCAGACGGGTCGACAAAATGGCGTTTAGCCATGGTTTTTCAGACAAGCCGGTTGCTGGATTACACTGCCTGCTAACTGTGACGATAAGGAGAAGTGGCCAGCTGAACTTCTGCCTAGACGTTGCTGCATATTTGCATTTCTCTCGGTTCTGTCTTTGTCTGTCTTCCTCTGTTAATTGGAATTCTGCTTCTTCGTCTCCTCTTGTGCCCACTACACCTGAGATTGCACCCATGCCTCGCGTGCGTCATAGGATGCGTTGCCGCAGGGGGAGCACTAGACGTCAACCCCGGCGCGCTCCCTCCAGCCCCTCAACAGAGTCGACTTTCGACCAGTCCAATGATTATTACTTAGGTCGATATCCAAATACTAGGAGTGGGTGGGGTCGGCTTGTAGCATCTTGCCACCGTATGGATTCCCCTGCTCCTGGCTTCCCCACCGCTAGTTCACCTTCTCCCACGACGCGCACTGCGCAATTTTCCTTTAATTGCTCTCTCAACCGCCCAAGAATCACGGCTTTAGTCACTGTGGTCTTTCGCGAGGAGGCCCAAACGGAGGAAGAATGCACCCGTCCGGCGGGTCTGAGCTCGGAAAAAGCCGGCCAGCATTCGGGCCTTCAGGAGGGGAGCCGTGGCATGCATGTGGAGGTAGCACCTAGCGATCCTGGACCTTCCGAAGGATGGTTCCGAATCGTGGAGGAACCACCGGAGGAGTATTTTGGTTAATTTGTTTTTCTTGCTTAGCAGGCCCACTTAATTGGGCTGCTTTTAGTTTATTTTACTGTGCTGGACCTTTGTAATATTTTTGAATTCTGTAAATTAAACGTTCAAGACTGGTTTCCCCGTATGAGGGCAGTCTTCTTAATTTTTTGATTTTTTGATGACAAATTTGCCATGAGTATGGCCAGGAAATGTTTTTGACTTCGGTGTAATTTTATTTGCAATGTTAATAGATTAACTTTACTTAGAATTCTCACATGATTAGCGTTTTTCTTGATCTGTTCAAGGATTTTGGGTACTTTAATTTGTATTTAGAACAATGGACGTCGGTACTCTATCTGTTGCTTTATTGTTCTACATACTACTATTTCACTTTCTTATAGATGCCTCGGGCATATTTGAATGCTTTCTCAGATTGTCGATAATCTCCATGTGGACCGTTACTGGATTTTATATCATGTCCCCGTATGTGACATGGGGTATTTTTCTATCATTGTCTGGGGTGGGACTTCCACTTTTCTAGATGGATATTTGGGTTCCAATCTTCAGATGTGAAAATGTAATGACTTCATGGACTGTTTTACTTTATATAATATATTCAAAACAACGTTTTTTCTCTTGTGAAAAAAAAATGATTAATGTTTATCACTCTGCCTTCAAAACTAGCGATGCTGGTCTATGTTGCTTGTTTATTGATATGGTCTGATGGTCTTTTTATATTTTGGACATATCACACTCCTCACATGATTAGCGTTTTTCTCTGTTCAAGGATTTTGGGTACTTCAATTTGTATTTGGAACAATGGACGTCGGTACTCTATCTGTTGCTTTACTATTCTACATACTGCTATTTCACTTTCTTATAGATGCCTCGGGCATATTTGGATGTTTTCTCAGATTGTCGATAATCTCCATGTGGACCGTTACTGGGTTTTATATCAAGTCCCTGTATGTGACATGGGGTATTTTTCTATCATTGTCTGGGGTGGGACTTCACTTTTCTGGATGGATATTTGGGTTCCAATCTTCAGATGTGAAAATTTAATGACTTCATGGACTGTTTTACTTCATATAATATATTCAAAACATCGTTTTTTCTCTTGTGAAAAAAAAATGATTAATGTTTATCACTCTGCCTTCAAAACTAGCGATGTTGTTCTATGTTGCTGGTTTATTGATATGGTCTGATGGTATTTTTATATTTTGGACATATCACACTCCTCACATGATTAGCGTTTTTCTCTGTTCAAGGATTTTGGGTACTTTAATTTGTATTTGGAACAATGGACGTCGGTACTCTATCTATTGCTTTACTATTCTACATACTGCTATTTCACTTTCTTATAGATGCCTCGGGCATATTTGGATGCTTTCTCAGATTGTCGATAATCTCCATGTGGACCGTTACTGGGTTTTATATCAAGTCCCTGTATGTGACATGGGGCATTTTTCTATCACTGTCTGGGGTGGGACTTCCACTTTTCTGGATGGATATTTGGGTTCCAATCTTTAGATGTGAAAATGTAATGACTTCATGGACTGTTTTACTTCATATAATATATTCAAAACAACCTTTTTTCTCTTGTGAAAAAAAAATGATTAATGTTTATCACTCTGCCTTCAAAACTAGCGATGCTGGTCTATGTTGCTGGTTTATTGATATGGTCTGATGGTCTTTTTATATTTTTGACATATCACACTCCTCACATGATTAGCGTTTTTCTCTGTTGCAGGATTTTGGGTACTTTAATTTGTATTTGGAACAATGGACGTCGGTACTCTATCTGTTGCTTTACTATTCTACATACTGATATTTCACTTTCTTATAGATGCCTCGGGCATATTTGGATGCTTTCTCAGATTGTCGATAATCTCCATGTGGACCGTTACTGGGTTTTATATCAAGTCCCTGTATGTGACATGGGGTATTTTTCTATCACTGTCTGGGGTGGGACTTCCACTTTTCTGGATGGATATTTGGGTTCCAATCTTCAGATGTGAAAATGTAATGACTTCATGGATTGTTTTACTTCATATAATATATTCAAAACAACGTTTTTTCTCTTGTGAAAAACAAATGATTAATGTTTATCACTCTGCCTTCAAAACTAGTGATGCTGGTCTATGTTGCTGGTTTATTGATATGGTCTGATGGTCTTTTTATATTTTGGACATATCACACTCCTCACATGATTAGCGTTTTTCTCTGTTCAAGGATTTTGGGTACTTTAATTTGCATTTGGAACAATGGACGTCGGTACTCTATCTGTTGCTTTACTATTCTACATACTGCTATTTCACTTTCTTATAGATGCCTCGGGCATATTTGGATGCTTTCTCAAATTTGTCGATAATCTCCATGTGGACCGTTACTGGGTTTTATATCATGTCCCTGTATGTGACATGGGGTATTTTTCTATCATTGTCTGGGGTGGGACTTCCACTTTTCTGGATGGATATTTGGGTTCCAATCTTCAGATGTGAAAATTTAATGACTTCATGGACTATTTTACTTCATATAATATATTCAAAACAACGTTTTTTCTCTTGTGAAAAAAAAATGATTAATGTTTATCACTCTGCCTTCAAAACTAGCGATGCTGGTCTATGTTGCTGGTTTATTGATATGGTCTGATGGTATTTTTATATTTTGGACATATTCGTTTTTCTCTGTTGCAGGGTTTTGGGTACTTTAATTTGTATTTGGAACAATGGACGTCGGTACTCTATCTGTTGCTTTACTATTCTACATACTGTTATTTCACTTTCATGGACTGTTTTACTTCATATAATATATTCAAAACAACGTTTCTCGTCTTTTAAAGTTTCAATTTTTTTTTTTTAAATTGAACCCTCCGTCGGTCTACCGACGCCTTGTAGACGTCGGAACTGCGACAACCTAGAAACGTCGGAAGAGAGACAGTATGAAAACGTCAGACCACATTTCGTCGAAATTGCGACAGATTACAAACGTCGGAAGAGCGATGTTCCAAACGTCGGACCACATATCGTCGGAATTGCGACAGATTACAAAATTCGAAAGAGCGACGTTCCAAACGTCGAACCACATATCGTCGGCATTGCGACATCTTACAGACATCGGAAGAGCGACGTCCAAAACGTCGGACCACATTGGGTCGGAATTACGACGGATTTTAGGCGTCGGAAGAGCGACGTTCCAAACGTCGAACCACATTTCATCGGAAGTGCGACAGTTTACAAACGTCGGAGGCGCGACGGTTTGTGAGACGTCGGAAGAGTGACGCTTGTTCGGAAGCAACGGAAGAGGTGTCGATAGTGCGACACTTTTTACATTCGTTGGAACTGCGACGGCAGGACAAACCGCGATTTGTCCGCCCTCGAACTGTCGCTCTTGCGACGACTATGTGTCGGAATAGCGACGAATTGGCCGTCGGAATTTCCGCCAAATTTTCTAGTGAGTACATATAATATAGGTATACCTCGTCAGTTTACGAAACCTCGAGTTAAAAAATTCAATGACGGGGATTGGATTTAACTTGCAATTAAATCACCCAACATTTTGGTGTCATTGTCCATCGAAGATAAGCATTAGTGTATATTTCTCTATTCTCTAGGCTCAAATCTCCCGGGTATTTTTGTTTTTAAAGGACACCAAAAACGTTTCTTCCTCTGAGAGATCGAATTCCTTCTGGTTTAATAGGGAGGCCACCTCATCGTAAGCTGGTAGGGTATAAAAATCAAACTTTCTTGTGGGGTGTCTTCTTGCTCCATTTTTTGTTTTAGTCCATTATAGTCTGGAGATGGTTCCGTTGACAGGGCTTCCATTTGAACATCCTCTCCTTTTTATGTGTCTTCCTCCATATCCTCTAGGATAGAGAAATAAATTTTCTCCTCCAGTTTCTTGGAGATAGTCGAGCTTCAATTTTTGTTGTTTCATCTCCTGGGTTGTACACTAGTGAACTTATAATTTGTTGTTAGACCACTGACATGTTGTTCCTTCCTTCTCTACGGAAATTATCTTATTAGATGACCATGTTCATGGCAGATTTGACATCTGAAAGGGACATGTTCATAGTCTAAGGGTTGTTTCCAAGCTTCTCCTTGATAATCTAATTTAATGGAGTATGGTAATGGTTGAGATATGTTCATATATACACATAGCCTGACATGTGAAATGTTTTTTCCCCCCTTAGTGATCTCTGAAAGCTTAACAAAATTCCCTAGCTCTTGTCCAATTCCTTCCAGGATTTTCGATATCTAGAAATCCTTAGGGAGTGAGTAAAGCCTGACCCATACTGATGCTTCTCTAAACTATTCCTTATCAGGGTTGAAACAAGATTTTGAATGCTTGATATGGAGATCATCATTACTGAAAAAATATGTTCCTTCTTCAATTATTTGGGCTTTGTCTTCGATATTGGAAAAGATATATGTAAAAAACCTTTTGGCCCTAGTCTCAAATCCACCTCTCCCTTTGGTTACCAAGTGTGTTGTATCCGTCGTTCCAAATCCTTCTTTGTAGGCCATATTCCTATGAACTTGTAGATGAAAGCATGATCCCTCATGCGTCTTTTGTGATCCTCCAATACTTTATAAGGGATAATGAATCTAGGGTTATGGGGAACTTTTGGAATACATTGACCTCGTAAGCTCATTTTTCACCGATCTCCCAAGATGAGCATCTAAAAGGATTCAAAGGAACTCCCCTCCTAACCAAGTTTTCCTCCAATAAGAAAAAAACTTGTCATTAAGTGCAATTTGGAAGGAGGGGTAACTCTGTCCCACCTTTGAATTCATTGTGTTGAAACTGAAGAAACTCCTATTTGCGACTTCTTTATGGATATTTGGACTGAAATGGGGTAGAGACAATAGTTTTTCTACCCTTCTATGTTGCAGATTGTTGTTCTGTGACCCACACTCAAACCCCCACCTCCTCTCCACATCACCTTAACATTTAATTTACCATCAATAAAATAAATCCCTCAAACTTTTTTTATGAGTGCTAATAAGGCAACAAAACTTGTGATATATGCAATGACCACAACTTACCAATCTTTGACAAAATGAAATAAAAATGGAATATATATATGTATGGGATATATATATATATATATATATATATATATATATATATATCTAGAGAGAGAGAGAGAGAGAGAGAGAGAGAGAGAGAGAGAGTAAAGGAATTACTAATAAAGTAAGTTTTGTATTTTTGTGATATGGAGTTGATTTTTACTTACCAGTGTAGATCCATCTTAACCACGAATCTAGCAAGGTGTTAACTCCCTGTAATTTGTAATATTGGAAAGAAAAAGTAGCAGATAGAAACATCAAACCACTTTGGAGTCCAGGACCTAGCCTTCCTGGGCTCAGAGAGGGCTCTTTCTGTATTTTATGATTCACTGATTTAGCTTTATGATTATATTTTCTGATTTTAGGCTAGTTATAAAGATTGGGGTTGTTTGTTTGATTGTTTGTTTGTTTGGATAGATATAATGTGGGAAGCTTAATTCATTGGGCTATGGATTCATAAAAGGGTTGAGTTGTACATCAATTTTTCAAGGGTTTTCACAGGGCAAGCTAATTATGTCAAATGGATCTCTATGATAAGATGAATATGAGATGGCAGAAAACTCTGAGTTCAGCAAAGCTAAAGAGAGATTAAGAATCCTTTAACTATACTTCAACATAAATGCAGAGCATACAGTCTCTAAATTCTGCATTCATCTCTTTAGAGAAAAACATTCAAAATAACAGTTTAGTGAAATTAAAGAGCAGTTAAGAATTATTTAACTAAACTTCAAAGAAAGCCTTAAGATAATAGTTTGGTAAAACTAAAGAGCATTTAATAATTCTTTAGCTATACTTCACAAAGAAAACCTCAAGACAACAGTCCAGTAATACTAAAGAGCATTCAAGAATTCTTTAGTTATACTTTTAGAGGAAAACATTAAGATAACAATAACAGGCAGAGTTAACGTGCTCATGCAGCATATCTTAATCTAAAATTTATGTTTTTCTATCAGAGAAATTGATGTACAGTATGGAAAAAAAAAACATTAACATAAAAGGGATAAAACATTAAGGTAAAAGAAAAATTTACAGTGACAGCAAAGGCAGTAAAAGGGTATACAGATAAAGACGGGTTAAATTTAAAAGACAAATCAGAAAACAAGTCAACGCAGAAATTCAAAGCCAGATGTCAAGACCACTCAACATTTGTCTCTTCTCAACCATATTGGCCACCTCCAGCTTAATTTTGATTTAATGAAAGTTACCAAAGTTAATATTACAGTCAGAGATATTTTAGCATTAGTTCAGAAGTTATTAGAAAAGTTAATTTTGAAAGCAGTTGGTTAAAGATATTTTAAAGTTAGCTCAGGAATTAATTTGAAATTTATTATTACAGTAGGTTTGTCAGAGATATTTTTGGCTTGGGCCTTGCATGGTCACAATTGTCAAAATTTCATTTACTCTATAGTAAATGCAGTCTGTCACCCTAGATTAGGGCAACCACCCCAGTTGAAGTTAAATACTGCATGTATTTTCATTATCGAGGGTTGGAATTTGTTTAGACACTGAGTTGCAAATATTATTATATTGGAGCACTGTAATAATACAAGCACTTTCACGGGATCCTTGAGCTATGTTAATGGTGATGTTATCCCTTTTATGTTAATGTTTTCCCTTAGTTTTTCCATACTATACATCAATTTCTCTGATAGAAAAATAGAAATTTTAGATTAAGATATGCTGCATGAGCACCTTAACTCTGCGTGTTATTGTTATCTTAATGTTTTCCTCTGAAAGTATAACTAAATAATTCTTAAATGCTCTTTAGTATTACTGGACTGTTGTCTTGAGGTTTTCTTTGTGAAGTATAGCTAAAGTATTCTTAAATGCTCTTTAGTTTTACCAAACTGTGATCTTAAGGCTTTCTCTGAAGTTTGGTTAAAGAATTCTTAACTGCTCTTTAATTTCACTTATCTTGAATGTTTTTCTATAAAGCGCTAAATGCAGAATTCAGAGACTGTCTGCTCTACATTTATGTTGAAGTATAGTTAAAGGATTCTTAATTTCTCTTTAGCTTTACTGAACTCACAATTTTCTGCCATCTCATATTCATCTTACCACAGAGATCCATTTGACATAGTTAGTTTTCCCTATGAAAACCCTTGAAAAGTTGATGTACAACTCAACTCTTTTATGACTCCATAGCCCAATGATTTAAGCTTCCCACATTATATCTATCCAACCAAACAAACAATCAAACAAATAACCCCAATCTTTATAACTAGCCTAAAATCAGAAAATATAATCATAAAGCTAAATCAGTGTATCATAAAATATAGAGAGAGCCCTCTCTGAGCCCAGGAAGGCTAGGTCCTGGACTCCAAAGTGGTTTGATGTTGCTCTCTGCTACTTTTTCTTGCCAATCTTACAAATTACAGGGATCTAAGATGTATGGGTTATATATATATATATATATATATATATATATATATATATATATATATATATATATAGTAAAGCAATTACTAATAAAGTAAGTTTTGTATTTTTGTGATATGGAGTTGATTTTTCTTACCAGTATAGATCCATCTTAACCATGAATCTAGCAAGGGATGAGAGGAATCAAATCTCTTGAGGTGAAAACTTGTTTTAGAGTGCAAAATTTGACACTGAAAGTGATATTATTAAGGCATTGTTATACTTTTAATTAAACAAACCAAACACTTAAATATTCATTTTGTTTTTTTATTATATCCTTGTTATATATATATATATATATAAGGGATATGTGTCAACTCCAAGTTGAACACAGAAATACTTACACATCTCTCTCATACTCGGTTGTAGAATGAGCCTCTCAGCGCAATAATTATAATTTTTAGTTGAGGGTTAAGTTGATGGGACACCTATGAGATTTTAAATTAGTTGACATTACATAAGGAATGCCTTAATAGTGCACCTATTCCTCTGTTATCACTATAATTTTTAGTTGAGTGTTGGGCAGGTGGAACACCTGCGGGGTTTCAAATTGGTGACCATTACACAAGGAGTGCCTTAATAGTGCACCCATTACTATTGCCTCAAGGTGTCCCTATGACTTTAGGTTAGGCCTTAATGTGAACTGAACTTTACCTAATAGTGAAAAACTCCTTGCTTTCCACCAATGGATCTAATCCCTTTGGTTTTAAAAAATTGAAAGACATGTGGTTAGACTTTGATCCCCTTATGAGCACATAGGTCACAAGATCATTTCATATAATATTTCTAGGTGTGAACACACATTTGAACACTGTCTGTAGGTGCCTATGCGGCTTTAGGTTAGGCAATATTGAGAGATAAATTTTTCCAACATTTAAAAACTCATCATTTTCCACCATTAAATCCAACCCTTTGAGCTTTTAAAATATTCATATTTAAATAAGTTACAAATATAATCGAAAAAATCAATGTATTACTTGAAACTTCATTATGAAATTCCATCATATTCTTACATTTATTATTAAAAGTTACATTTTTTAAGTTTCTCATATAAATACTCAATATTAGGCTATCACACTATTTTTTGTGAATTGATTTGAGCACAAAACTAAAAAATGGAAGTCTTTTTATATGTGAATATGGGTGATTAAGTATGATTCCAAAGTAAGGTGTTTGATAATGTATTGTGTCATTAATATTTTATCCATGTTTTGATAATGCATTATGTTATTAATTTTTCTCATAGTCTAACTACTTTTCCTTTTTTCTCTGAAAATTATGGAAATTTTGGCAAGATTTTAATAAAATCTGGTAGGAATTTTTGTAAATCGAGGTTAAAATGGTCAAACTTCAAGATCGTGGGTGTCTCAGAGGTTTTTGATGGTGCTGAATCCATTTCCACTATCAAAAACATGATTGAAACACTGCTACTACTAGATTTTTTGAGATTATTTTACCCGAATTCCAACCATTTTTTACCATCCAAGAAATTCCTCCACCTTGTTAGAGTTGTCCTTAATTTTTTATCCATATTTATGTTTATAGAGTTATATAATATTATGTAACTTTTGTTCATTAATTTGAACACAAAATTAAAGGTTACAATATTTTGTATATTTAGATATAAATATTTAACAAAAGCACTAAATTAATATATTTAATAAGTTACTTACATTAACAATGTACTTTAAAATTGGTACTTAAATTC
Organism: Pinus albicaulis; assembly: GCA_034641835.2. Classification (NCBI taxonomy): domain Eukaryota; kingdom Viridiplantae; phylum Streptophyta; class Pinopsida; order Pinales; family Pinaceae; genus Pinus; species Pinus albicaulis. The sequence goes on along the minus strand of CM076581.1, from coordinate 62,475,147 downwards.
TCTTACTTATGCATATGGATCTTTGATGAAAACACACAACTAAGATATTTAGTAAAGGACCCATGTCAATGGCATTTTTCTTCCTCTCCTCTAAATGGGTTATTGTAATGTAAAAACATTGCTTAGGGTTTGGAACATAGGGTTTTTTACTTTTGGATGGATTTTTATAGACACTAAATTTTTAATACTAATTTTAAATGAGAAAGCAACCTAATAGTTTTGAGTCTTCAATCTAAATATTGAGAATTATACAAATAAGAAGTTATTTCTTGTGTTTAATCTTGTAACAATATTATTATAAGATGATTATTATTTTTTATTGTGCGGAGAGGTATCAGCCTAGCATGGTAGAGATGTCTCACGATAGAGATGTTGTACTGTAGTGTCCTGTAAATAAAACTAAAACTAAAAATAAAATAAGAAGATTAATATAATATAATGTAATCATTTTTAACTTGTTCAAAATACATATAAAAATAAAAAATAAAAGTACAAATAACAAAATAAAAATAACCTTATAAAAATAAAATAATAATAGAAATAAAATGACTCATGGTATTCATGTGGAATATAACCTATTTAAAAGGGAAATCAAACTATCCTAGATCCATCTAACTCTTGATCTACCAAGTACCCAAAGGGATCAAATCTCTTGAAATTTAAATCTATTTTAATGTGAAAAGTGATTTGATCCCTCTCACTTAGTAAATCTAGAATTAATAGAAATCTAGACTAGTTTAATTATATGTAATATGCATTTATATTTATAATTTTCTAATAATATATTTATTTAATTATTTTTTTATTTAACTTAATATAAGATTAATATCTATTTTTTCCTAAAAACATATTAATATTGTTGAGATTTTATTTTTTATTTTTAATTAAATTTGGAGAAAATCTCATGTAAGTGACAACAATAGGATTTGTTGCTACATTGGCTCCATCAATTTCTGATGAGGAGTTAATGCATCCTATATTTGTTGTGAGTGAATTTATGATTATGTTTCCATTCATAGTTATAAAATTTAAGCCCGTAGAGGCAAATATGCATGATGAGGAATGTGAGGTGAGTAGAAGAGATGAGCAGATGAGAAACTATGCTATTGTATTTCTCCAGTTGTTGAATGAGATTGCCGATGCCCTGTTAGGTGGACGCAGCCCAGATTGGTTGGGTGAACCACGTTAAAATCTGTGTCTTTATGTTTGTTTCTACTGTGTGTTCTGTATGTTTTATTTTGTTATTCCGCTGCTGAGCTCAACAATTGGTATCAGAGCTCGTTGAGCTGAGTGATTTAGGCTTACATCGATTTAAAAGGCGTTGTGGTGCAAATCAGGCTGTGGTGGAAGAAGCTCGAGTCACTGCTTGCATGAAGGCTATCGATGGACAACGTTAAGTCAACGGCTGTAGCCAAAGCAGTGGAAATCAAACCTGTGGAATCCGACGCTGTGTGGTTTCCAATAGAGCCGTCACCGCGCAGAATCCGAGCAACAGAACCGTGAGAGTGTATAGCTGATTTTGTAGAAGCCGTGTAGTTTCTGTTATATCGGGGCAGCGCATGTCTTGGTGTTGTTATATGCCGAGTTGTGTTGAATTCGGCGGGTCGAGTGTGGAGGAGTCACGGCACAGTAAGCATTCGGAAGTGTTGAACGCTGGTCAATATGCTGCTGTCTGTATTGATAAGCCAAGAAAAGTCGTGCCATCCTGTTAAACAGTGTTGAACACTGCATTGAATGGTAAGTTCAATTATTTGTTTAAATCGATTTGTTAAACGTGAAGAAGTTGGAGGTAAATTATTTGTTTAAATCGATCTATGAAAGGTCGATTTATTTAAATGCTGAAGCGTTGCCATTCAACTCATATCGACTAGTGAAACGCTGCTATTAATTCATATTGATTTATTCAAAGGTTTTTTTGAAGGTGGTGTTACATTAAAGTGTTACAAAATCATTTTTTGTTTTTGTTTTTGAAGTATGATGGTATATTAAATGCCATTTATAAATCGATTCTATTGGCATGAAGGTTTTTAAACATCAATTTATATAAATCGATTTGGGTATGTCGATTTAAGTAGTGGTTTTTAAAAACTAAAGAACAAAAGAATAAATCAATTTGAATCAATTTGAGTGGTGGTTCTAAAAATTAAATCGATTTTATTAAAAAGGGTGGCATTTAGAAATCGATTTGAATATTAAATTCCATTTGCATATGGTATCAAGAGGAAAGGCATTTTATAAGGTGAAGGGCATTATTTTTTAAATAAAACTTCATTTATTAAAAGTTGCAATTGGAGATTGTTTTTTTGTGACACAAGCTAATAAACATGGCAAAAACACAAAGTGCCCGGTTTGAGATCGAGAAGTTCAATGGAAAAAACAACTTCGAGATCTGGAAAGTGAAGATGTATGATATACTCATGCAACAAGGCGTGGCGAAGGCGCTGTTGGGAAAAGCCAAACAGCCTTACACCATGAAAAATGATGAATGGAGTGACTTGGATGAAAGAGCACTAAGCGGCATTCGACTGTGTTTGGCGGATGATGTTTTGTTTAACATCGTGTCAGAAAAAACTGCTGCTGGTTTGTGGACAAAGCTTGAAAAGTTGTACATGACAAAATCCTTAACCAATAGGATTCTTCTGAAGGGACAGTTGTACAGCTTGCACATGAAGGAAGGTACGATGATAACTGATCATCTGAATACCTTTAATACTCTCTTGGTGCAGTTAGAAAGTATAGAAGTAAAATTTGAATCAGAAGATAAAGCTGTAACTTTATTATGCTCGTTGCCCGAGTCATGGGATCATTTTGTTACTTCTATAAGTCTTAGCTGATCAGAAACCCTTGAATTTGATGATGTTGTTGGAGCTTTGTTGTCCGAAGAAACAAGGAAGAGGTTAAATTCAGAAACCTCTACATCAGAAGCAATGATGGTCAGAGGTCATTCTAAAGAAAGACACTTCAGTAAACACAACAACTCACGTTCAAAATCGAAAGGGAAGAAGAGTAAGGTAAAGTGTTGGTTTTGTGGCAAATCAGGACATTTGAAGAAGGACTATTGGAAGAGACAAAAAACATCCAAAGGAGATTCTTCGACATAAAAGAAAGAAGCAAACACGACAGATACAGGTTCGGAATCTATTTCAGGTATGAGTGATGAAGTGTTATCAGCTAGTTTGTCTAATCATGATCAACATTGGTTGTTAGATTCGGGTGCATCAAATCACATGTGCATTCATAGAGAGTGGTTTAAAACTTATAAATCAATCAATGATGGAGTTGTTTACATGGGAACTGATGCCTCATGTAATATTGTGGGAATTGGAAGCATCCAGATTAAAATGTTTGATGGGACAAATAAAATTCTAACTGATGTAAGACATGTACCTGAACTAAGAAAAAACCTCATTTCACTAGGAGTGCTAGACACTAATGGATATAAAACCTTTATTCAAGGTGGAGTAATGAAAGTTTATAAAGGAATTTTACTAGTAATGAAAGCAAAGAAGGTTGGATCTATTTTTCAATTAGAAGGAAGAACAGAGTCAGATCATGCTTCTACAGTATCTGAAAACAATAGTAATTCTATTCGTTTATGGCATCAAAGGTTGGGCCATATGAGTGAAAGAGGATTAAAAATTTTACCTGATCGTAAGTTACTTCCTAGTTTAAAATCTTCTAAGTTAGATTTCTGCAAACATTGTCTGTTTGGGAAACAAAGCAAGCAGAAGTTTAAAACTGGAAAACATACTAGTAAGGGAATCCTTGATTATATCCATTCTGATGTTTGGGGTCCATCTCCTATAACCTCACATGGAGGATCGTCATATTTTGTATCTTTTATTGATGATTTCTCTAGAAAAGTGTGGGTCTACATGTTAAAGAAGAAGTCTGATGTATTCACAGTTTTCAAACAGTTTAGAGCATTAGTCGAAAACATCACTGGAAGAACCATTAAATGTTTAAGAACTGACAATGGTGGTGATTTTACTTCAAAGGAATTTGATAATTATTGCAAGGACGTTGGGATCGAAAGACATAAAACCACTGTATATACTCCTCAGCAAAACGGAGTTGCTGAACGCATGAAAAAGACTCTTTTAGAGAGAGCAAGAAGTATGCTTAGTAACGCCAATTTGGAGAAGGAATTGTGGACAGAAGCAGTTTCTACAGCTTGTTACTTGGTAAATCGATCACCATCAACTGCAATAGGATGAAAAATTCCTCAAGAGGTATGGAAAGGTTATCCATGTGATTATTCTAAACTGAAAGTTTTTGGTTATGATGCATATGCTCTAGTTCTGAAACATCAGCGTTCTAAGTTAGATCCTAAATCAAAAAGATATATCTTTGTTGGATATGGTGATGGGACTAAGGGATACAGGTTGTGGGATCCTACTACTCACAAGATCATCATTTACAGAGATGTTAAATTTAATGAATCTTCACTTGAAAATCTAGATGTAGATGATAAATTGAAATAGGATAATGTACCTAAGCTTCAACACATTCAGTTTGAAACCAGTTCAAATATTGATGATAGTCCAGATGAACAAGTTTCAGATTCAGATCATGAACAAGTTTCAGATGCAGATCATGAATGTGTTTCAGATGCTGATCATGAAGAAGTTCCTACAGACAATAATCAGCAAATTGGGGAAGTACCAGAAACATCTTTAAGGAGTTCTACGAGAATCAGACGTTTTCCTAGAAGGTATGATGATTATGTTACTTCATTTGCTTTGACTGCTAACGATGATGAACCTTTGTGCTATCAGGAAGCTATAGAAGATTCAAACAATGGTAAGTGGAAAGAGGCTATGAAGGACGAGATGAAGGCATTAGACAAGAATGCCACATGGGATCTGGTAGAACTTCCTAAAGATAGGAAAACTGTAGGATGTAAGTGGGTTTACAAATTGAAAAAGGGTGTTGATGATACAGAAGATAGGTACAAAGCGAGGCTGGTCGCGAAAGGTTTTTCTCAGAAAGCCGACATTGACTTTCATGAGATTTTTTCACCAGTTGTAAAAATTGTTTCAATTCGGATTGTGTTAGCATTAGTTGCTTTACTCAATTTAAAATTACAACAACTATATGTTAAAACTGCATTTTTACATGGAGATTTAGATGAGGAGATTTACATGGAACAACCAGAAGGGTTTGTTCAAAATCGCAACAAGAAATTTGTCTGCAGGCTCAAGAAATCATTGTATGGTCTGAAGCAGTTGCCTCAACAATGGTACAAGAAATTTGATTCTTTCATGATGAGTCAAAATTATATAAGAAGTGAATATGATCATTGTGTTTACTTTAAGAAATTAAGTAATGGCATGTTCATTATCTTAGTGTTGTATGTTGACGATATGCTTTTAGCAAGCAAAATCATAACAGAGATCAACAGGCTAAATGCTTAGATGGCTAGGACGTTTGATATGAAAGATCTAGGAGCAGCAAGACAGATTTTGGGCATGGAGATTTTCAGAGACAGGAGAAATGGTAAGTTGTGGCTATCACAACAGAAGTATATTGAGAAAATACTCTTGAGTTTTGGTATGAACAATGTGAAGCCTGTTTCAGTTCCTTTAGCTTCCCATTTTAAGCTTTCTTCAAGTTTATGTCCTAACACTAATGAAGAAAAGGAACATATGTCTCGAATTCCATATGCCAATGTAGTAGGTTGTTTGATGTATGCGATGGTTTGTACTCGACCAGATATTTCACATGCAGTTGGGGTTGTCAGTAGGTATATGGAAAATCCAGGAAAAGAACACTGGTCAGCAGTGAAATGGGTGCTTCGGTATCTGAGAGGCACAAGTGATTATTGTATCACTTATAACAGAAGCAGTGAATATGTTTGTGGATATGTTGATTCCAATTTTGCAGGTGATTTGGATAAGAGAAGGTCAACTTCAGGGTATGTCTTTACTCTTGCAGGTGGAGCTATTAGCTGGATGTCAAAGCTACAGAACATTTTTTCTTTATCCACTACAGAAGCAGAATACATAGCTGCTTCACATGCTTGCAAAGAAGCAGTTTGGTTGAAAGGTTTGTTTGGTGAGTTTGGTAGGTTGCAGGAAAACATCAAGTTATTTTGTGATATTCAAAGTGCAATTCATTTGGCTAAGAATCTAGCCTATCATAGTAAATCAAAGCATATACCTATCAAGTACCATTTTGTAAGACAGGTTATCACTGAAAGGGGAGTCTCTCTTGAAAAGGTGCATACAAAGGAAAATTGTGCAGACATGTTCACGAAACCAGTTTTGTTAGAGAAGCTACGATGGTGTCTAGCTTCTCTTGGCTTGCAGAAAAGATAATAATAATGATGAAACAGGGTATCAGGCTAATTGTTGTCAAGGTGGAGATTGTTGAGATTTTATTTTTTATTTTTAATTAAATTTGGAGAAAATCTCATGTAGGTGACAACAATAGGATTTGTTGCTACATTGGCTCCATCAATTTCTGATGAGGAGTTAATGCATCCTATATTTGTTATGAGTGAATTTATGATTCTGTTTCCATTCACAACTATAAAATGTAAGCCCGTAGAGAAAAATATGCATGATGAGAAATGTGAGGTGAGTGGAAGAGATGAGCAGATGAGAAACTCTGCTATTGTATTTCTCCAGTTGTTGAATGAGATTGCCGATGCCATGTTAGGTGGATGTAGCCCAGATTGGTTGGGTTAACCACGTTAAAATCTGTGTCTTTATGTTTGTTTCTGTTGTGTGTTCTATATGTTTTATTTTTTTATTCCGCTGCTGAGATCAACAAATATCTATTTTATCTATTTTAAACTTTATATATATATATATATATATATATATATATATATATATATATATATATATATATATATATATATATATATATATATATATATATATATATATATATATATATATATATTATTAACTTACAAAAATATAATTAAGATAAATAAAATATTAAACAACATATTTTTTATTTAATAAATATAAACCAATATTAAATTTCAACACTATATAATCAAATCATACATAACATTAACAATATATATATATATACTTCTTAATAAAAAAAATATCATCCTCTTATAATTACTTCTCAATAAAAACCAATTCTATAATCGAAACATTAACCAAACATTAAAAAATATCTATTAATAAAAACTAATTCTATACTCAAAACATTAAAAAGTCTCATTAAATTAAATTATATATATATATATATATATATATATATATATATATATATATATATATATATATATATATATATATATATATATATATATATCATTTAATAATAATTACTTCTCAATAAAAACTAATACTATTATCAATACATTCACCAAACAAGAATAAAAAACATTATTAAATTTATTATTATAAATTAATAATAATAATAATAGTAATAAATAAATAAATCATTTTATGATAATTATTTCTTATTAATAATAACCCACCCTCATAGGATGAAAATTTTTTCTATTGATATTATAATTGAAATATTCACCAAACATAAAAACACTAAATTTAAAAAACAAATAAAAAAATTCCAAGACGTTCACTAAACATCAAAAACACTAAACTGAAAAAAACATTATTTCTTATTAATAATAACCCACCCTTATAGAATAATATTTTTTTCTACTAATATTATAATCAAAATTTCTACTAATGTTATAATCAAAACATAAAAACACTAAATTGTAAAAAGAAATAAAAAAATTCCAAAACATTCACCAAACATCAAAAACACTAAATTGAAAAAACAAATTCACCAAATATCAAACACACTAAATTGAAAAAACATTATTTCTTATTAATAATAACCCACCCTCATAGGATGAAAAGTTTTTCTACTAATGTTATAATCAAAATATTCACCAAACATAAAACACTAAATTGAAAAATCAAATTCACTAAACATCAAAAACACTAAATTGAAAAAACAAATTCACCAAACATCAAACACACTAAATTGAAAAACATTATTTCTTATTAATAATAACCCATCCTTATAGGATGAAAAGTTTTTCTACTAATGTTATAATCAAAACATTCACCAAACATAAAAAAAAAAAAACTAAATTGAAAAAACAAATAAATAAATTCCAAAACATTCATCAAAAACACTAAATTGAAAAAACAAATTCGCAAACATCAAAAACACTAAAATGAAAAAACAAATTCACAAACATCAAAAACACTAAATTGAAAAAAAACATTATTTCTTATTAATAATAACCCACCCTCATAGGATGAAAAGTTTTTTCTACTAATATTATAATCAAATTTTCTACTCATGTTATAATCAAAACATTCACCAAACCTAAAAACACTAAATTGAAAAAACAAATTAAAATTTTTCAAAACATTTACCAAACATCAAAAACACTAAATTGAAAAAGCAAATTCACCAAACATCAAAAACACTAAGTTGAAAAAACAAATATCATTTAAAGTGATTATTTCTCAATAAAAACTAACCCACCTGCCAAAGGGTCAAGAGCTTTTCTAACCAAACATCAAAAACACTAACTTGAAAAAACAAATATCATTTAGAGTGATTATTTCTCAATAAAAACTAACCCACCTTGCAAGGATTAAAAGCTTTTCTAACTATAATTTTAAGTGTTAAATTTCTATAACATTTTAATAATGAAAATCCAAACCGCTCATTATTATTCTCTTAAATAATACGCATACGAATATTACGCCACCTATTATTAAATAATATATATATATATATATATATATATATATATATATATATATATATAACGGAAAACAAAAATTCTGCACGGATCTTTGAAATGACAGCGTGGCAAGTTTACCACGGCGATGTTTTGCAATTTAGATATGCACACGTGCCATTTTCTTTCTAATATGGTTAATGATAATTTTATTAATCATAATATTTGTAATTATAAATAATATAAACATTATAAACAATAAAATTGTAATTAAAATCAGAAGTATTTTTCATATAAATATTTATGTAAAATTTTAATTAATCTTTTATGTATATAGTTTGAGTGAGTTTAGTGATTAAGAATATGTGTTTTCTCTTGATTAAAAACATGTGTTCAAAACTAAAAGGGTAAAGTGTGTATACTTTGGTAGATTTAGCACTCAAATTGTTGAAAAATAAATCCCTTGTACCACAAACAAAGAAATCTATATATATTACTAAACCAATTATATTTATGTGACACCATATAATTTAATTATTATTATTAAAACTTAAGAATGTATTTATGCTTTTTTTTTTTACATACACATATAAATAACATGTAAATTGGAAAATAACAAACCTCGTAGCATATAATTATACTTCATTTACATAGTTATGGAAAATTAAACTACATTCTAAAACAAATTATCATATTAAATAAAATTATAATAAAATCATAATATTAAATAAAATAAAACAAATTATTATATAAAATTAAAAAATATAATAAAAGCACAATATTAAAATAAATACTAAACAAAATTATCATATAAAATAAAAATATAATAAAATCATAGTATTAAATAAAATTAAACAAATTATTATATGAAATTAAAAAATATAATAAAAGTACAATATTAAAATAAATAATAGAAAATAAGTAAATTTTAAATAAATATCTGTTATTTTGAAAGCACTACACCATTATGTTAAAATAAAGCAAGAACAATGTAACATTATATTAAAAAAAGAAACCCAACTTGTGTTATACGCAATGCCGGCAACCTACTAATCTCTGACAAAATGGAATAAAAATGGAAAATGACGAATAGCTAAGGGTTTGTGTTTGTATTTGAAAATTTGATAACAATGCTAGCTATATATATTATTTTATTTTATTTTTTGTAATTATAAATAATATAAACATTATAAATAATAAAATTATAATTAAAATTAAAATTATTTTTCATATAAATATTAATGATATTCGTAAATTTTTAATTAATCTTTTATATATAAAGTTTGAGTGAGTTTAATGGTAAAGAACATGGGTTTTTTTTTTAAGAAGTTATAAATTCAAAATTAAAAGGGTAAGGTATGTATGTTTAATAGATTTAGCACTCAAATAATTGAACAAAAAAATATTCCTTGTTCCACAAATAAAAAAATCTATATATATTACTAGACCAATTATATTTATGTGACACTATATAATCTAATTTTTAAGAATGTATTTATGTCTTTTTATTTTATTTTACATACACATGTAAATCAAATAAAGAAACAACGAACCTCCTCCTGGAATATAATAATATTTCATTTACATAGGTATAGCTAATTAAACTACATTATAAAACAAATTATCATATAAAATAAAAATATAATAAAATCATAATATTAAATAAAATAAAACAAATTATTATATGAAATAAAAAATATAATAAAAAGTACAATATTAAAATAAATAATAGAAAATAAGTAAATTTTAAATAAATATTTGTTATTTTGAAAACACTATACCATTATGTTAAAATAAAGCAAGAACAATGTAACATTATATTAAAAAAAGGAAACCCAACTTATGTTATACGCAATGCCTGCAACCTACCAATCTCTGACAAAATGGAATAAAAATGGAAAATGACGAAAATTTCGACGCCTTGAGGATTTGTGTTTGTATTTGAAAAATTGAGAACAATGATATATATATATATATATTATTTTATTTTTATTTATTTATTTATTTTTATTTTTTATTTTTGAGTATAGGGAATTTGCAATGAAATATTTTTTGTATTTTCTGATATGGAATTAATTATATTAATCATTATAATTTTTAGTTAAGGATTGGGTCGATGAGATAATTATGAGGTTTCAAATTAGTGATCATTATATTAAGAGTGTCATAATAGTGTTAAGATATTTTATGGTTTTAGGTGATCTGAATTTATGCAGGAACACAATAGAATAAAAATATAAACACGAACACAGAGATGTAGCAAAAATATAACTTCATTTCATTAATATCAAAGTCTGAGATATGTTTACATACAAAATGGAAAAAAACTAGCTCGAGCGATGGTAGCTTATCTCTTAGAAGAGATGTGGTGGCTACATGCCTCTCAAATGTGTTACAATGAAGCTCGGAGGCCTATTTATTATTGAGAAACAATAGAAAACCCTCAACATCCAAAAACCTAAACATGAAGCGACAAAACTATGGGCCCCATTAGAGGACAAAGGAAAGCAGAAGCTTTCAAAAAACACGGTTGAGCCAAGCAAGCGAGGCAGAAGAACGAAGAAAGAGATAATGGAGAATCTCTTTGAAGTTTACTCTGTAGGCAATCCCCCCACAGATTCGTAATGTAATCCAAGGATGGGAGAGAGAAAGCAACAGTAAGGAAGAAGACATAGAGGCTCAGGAGGAAAACATGGATTTTGTTTCTGACCCCGGGAATACAAGAGGGTGACTATCTCTCGTTCATCAATCCATCCACACATATTGGACTCTGAAATGTGTATTGGTTAAAGCGCTACAAAGCTTACAGTAAAGTGAAGGCAATCCGGTAGTGGTCTCAATTCTACAGGAAATCAAAAAATAAATTCAGGATATGAGAGCACAATATCATGCCACAACTCACATTGATAGAATCGAAAGGCATCTTCAATAGATGTAGCAATTCGACATGCCGGGCTCAACAGCAAAATACCTAGCACCTATTGACTCTTCAGATGGTTAACATATGATGGTTTAAGCTTCTATGATTTTTGTGGATAGCTTTTACTTTTCATGTTGTTAAATAGACTTTGTTTTAAACAATAAAATGGACATAGCGGCTAGTAGACGAAAGAAACAATTTCAATTTTTGATAGCATTTAATGCTCTAAGGTGGCCAACAAACCTGGTTTCCTTCGGGCAGGTTGAGGCCACCAAATGTGTATATGTTGCAACTTGCTCTCTCTTTTTGATAAATAGAAAATGGTAAGAAACTACTAAATTTACAAAAAAAAAACTATGGGCCCCATTTGGGTATATTGGTACATCAATTTCCCAGGGGCGTACCTTTGACATACGATCTATGTTTGACGCACACAATACCTCGTTAGAAAGATATATCTGAGGACTACAACTTTCAAGTGGCCAACATTGGTTAAAGACTAATGTTGGCTATGGTTTTCCAAAAAATCGTCGTTTAGGGCCTAAAACGGCTCTAGAAGTTCAAGACCCAAAAAACTGCCAAAAATAGTAAATTGTGCTACAATTAAGGAAACTGAAAAACTGAAAGAAACAATGGTGGGGGTCCAAGTGGAATAGGCGAGTAGCCACTAATATCAACCTAGACCAGTCCTCCCCCCTTAGGAAGAAATGATCCCCATTGCGTTGAGTTCGTCCATGAGATGAAGAAACTTCTGCTGAACTTGGTCCCTGGTGAGCCACTTGCCTTGGTGTAGGAGTTGGCTAGCTTTGACAACCTGATACAGTTGGATCTTCTGTTGGCGAGTGTTCTTGATCTGCGTGTCCATGATCAGATTAGTTGTGCTCTATTCCATGCATACGAGGTTTAGCTATGTTGGTGTGAGTTGTTCTGCAATGTCTAATGTATCCAGTAATGGTGGAAATTTTGGTCGAAGGTGGTCGACATTGAACACTGGGTGCAGGCCAAGGCATGGGGAAATGTTGAGCTCAAAAGCATTGTCTCCCACAACATTGATAATGGTGTAAGGCCCATATCAGAGTGTTTGAGCTTTCGATGAGCTACAGTTAGGCGTTCTTTCTCCAAATGTAACCAAACTTTGTCTCTCACCTGAAACTTGTGTGGCAATCGATGTTGATCATGTCGATGCTTGTACTTTGCATTGGACTTCTCTAGTATGTCATGAACCTGCTGGCAGATATTCTGGATACATTCAATAAATCTGGTTTCTTTATCAGCCTCAGACAGTAAATGTGTGGATTTTGTCTGTATAGTCGCATGAGGTATGGAAACATCAATCAGACACAATGGTTGAAATCCTAGACCCACTTGAAAGGGACTGCGTGCGACCAGTCGAGCTATGGAGAGCTCTATTATAAATGTGTTTCACATAGGGGAGGCTCTCATCCCAAGTTCGTGGATGCTTGGAGTTGTACATGCAGAGTATGTGCACTATCATCCTGTTGATGACCTCTGTCTGGCCATCAATTTGGGTATGGAATGCAGTTGACTTGGTGAGCTTGGTGTCCAATAGTGTCCAGAGGCTTGACCAAAATGTGCTGAGGAACCTGCTATCCCGATCTAATAAAATGGTTTGCGGGATCCCAAAATGTACCCATAGTTGTTCAAAGAAGAGTTTGGAAGCGTCCTCTGTCGTGATGCTCTTCTTGTGGGCCGCCAATATAGCCATCTTAGAAAAATTTTCCACAACCACAAATACACAGTCATTATCATGCTTGGTAGTCGGGAGGCCAAACATATAGTCCATGGAGATGGATTCCCAAGGCTGGATGGGAGTAGGTAGTGGAGTGTACAGGCCTTGCTTCTTGATGGTTGGCTTGACGATGGTGCAGGTAGCGCAGGATCTAATATATTTCCCAACATCCAGTCAGAATTTTGGTCAATAAAAGTACTTTTATAGTACATCCACAGTTTTATCCACACCAAAGTGTCCTGCGACCCGACTGTAGTGCACCTCCCAAATCAGCTTCGCATGATCGCTTGAAGGAACACAAAGGTGGCCCAAGTAGCATAATAATGCGTCCTGGAGATGGAAATCATGAACTTGCTTTCCATATACTAGCATCTAGTATGTGGAGGAGAAATCTGGATCATTTTTGTATAGTTGCGTCAATCCAGAGGTCTCGTGGCCACAAGAGTTGAGAACATTAGTCAATGTTGCAACTGGGGGCTGATTGAGGTAGTCTACAACATGATTGGTGTTGCTCTTTTTGTATTTAATGTTCAAGTGGAATTTTTGCAGATATGTTGATCCAGGTGGCTCCGGAAACACACACAGGACAAATAAGGCTTATGAAAGCTCAAAAATCGAAGTGTTTGGATTGCTCTCGAACCAAGTTCAAGTTTAAGATCTCGTCGTCTTGATCACAAAGGTGCAAACGGTTCATCAAACTGAGTCTGTGTGGAGAAGTTAGAGCCAATCAAATTTTTGGGTTGACTTGGTGACTTGGAAAACTAAGGAGAACAAAATTTGGAAGTTTTCCAACAACCAAATTACGGCCAGCTCCGGCCAGATTCCAGGGGAAAAAGTGGGCCCCTTAATTCGTCTCCTTCGGTCAAAATCGGGTATTTTAAAAAATGTCAGTTTGTTTTATATGAACAAAAAATAATTAAAAAGAGGGAGGTGGTGGGCCAACCACCGCGCCCCCGCCACCCCCCCATCCCACCCCACCCCACTCCACCCACACATTACAAGAACACATATTAAAACAAGGGTCTGACGAGTCGTGACCCCCGCGGACCCCGTACCCCACATATAGCATAAATGGTGGGGTGGTCGGCGGTCAACCCCGCCACCCCAACCAACCCACACCACATGTAATACCACATGGTGGGGAGTTGGGCGGACTGCCCAAGGCGGATCTGGCCCCTCCCAAGAAATTAAAAACGGGCCAAAACAAAATATTTATATGTGGATTTTGGGGGAGGTGAGATTTGATCCCCTGACCTCCCCTTAACCAAATCCTTTATTTACCACGACACTAGCCCATCAGACTTTGGGTTATCCGCCCAAATTTTATTATTTAAACTGGACTTTTCACCAGTGCGCCCAGGCCAGGCAGAGCATACCCGACATGCAGTTCGAGGCAGGGATGGTGCTCACAGTTCGAGACAGATACCTGTTTGATGCCAAGGGAATCCTTTGTTCCCAAGGAGGTAAAATTTTCAGAATGTATTAAAATTTATATGCATTTTAACTAGAATTTCGTAGGGAGTGTGATGGTGCACTCAGATTTGACTTTTGTGCAGCGATTTTTGCCAGTGTCAGAATGAGGTCAACCTTATACTCATTCTTCTCGAAATTTCGCAAGGATCTCAATGGTGAGATCAGATTCTTGTTTTGAGTTGCATATTTCCAGATTCCCTATGGAGAAGCATATTTGAGGAATCTAGGGGGAATCTAAAAGATTCCCTAAGGCCCAGATTTTCACTTTGTCAGAATTCAAAAAATTGGCAGTCGATCCTACACCCCTCAGCGACACGAGTTCAGTGGTGCAATCATATTTTCCATCTGAGCCTTATGGTTTTCGGCCACATTTCAAAGTGGAGTTGCAGGTGTTAGCATTCAATGTGTGAGCAGTCATTTTTAGGATATTCGACGCCACGATATTGATGGTACAACCAAATCACAGCAGTCTATCATCCTTTTCTTCATATAGCTCCAAGATGTGAGGTATATGCAGTGTGATTATGTATTTCTTTGTCTCTTTTCTATGAGATGCATTGTGCTATATAGATCCCTGTAGATTTTTGATGTGGGATCTTGCTTTTGTCTTGATGTGACAAGTAATTTTCTATCATGGATTTGTTCTATGTTTGAGATCCCTTTATTGCCATGCTAGCGGGATACTCATTGTCACATGTATGTTTGATTAAGATCCCTTTGTTGCCATGCTGGCGGGATACTCATAATCATTATGTGTGAGTTATTTTCTAACTGATAGGAGTCCTTTTTGTGAGTGAGAGTTCTTGTAGCAAAAAATCTCGTGGAGAGATCCAACCACTCCTGCGTGAGGGAATTTCCTTATATGACAGAAAAAATACCATCTATGTACATCTGCACTATTTCTAGCACTCAATGCAGTGGCCTACACCATCTTGACACCAAGGCTCGGAGACGTAGTCCCTCTTGGACGAACTCCGTTATCAATATCGTATGTTGCTAATGCTTGTTATGTTCATCTTCTTTATAGCATGTAGATGTTCATTTATTTTCATTAATGCTTTGATTAAATACAATTCTAACACATCATCCGAAGTAAAAGGTATTGGTTTAAAGGGTAAAGAAATTTACCCGGATCATATGTAGACGACTTATGATGGTGATCGTTCTGTAACTTCCCTTCTGTCTGTATAAACTGAAGAGGTCGGTGATCGGTGTGGATGACCGTCTCTTTCCCTAGAATGTAATTCTTACATTGTTGGCAAGCCTGCATGATGTAATACATCTCTTTATCATAGGTGGGGTACTTCCAAATTGTATCATAAAGTATCTCACTATAATACGCCATTAGATTCCTGTGATGGGTGAGGAATGCACCAATAGCAGATTTAGAGGCGTCTATCTCAATTTAAAATGGTTGTTGTAGGTCTGGCAGTGTGAATACTGGTGCAGAGTAGAGGCAGTGCTTCAACTCAACGAACACCTTTTGTTGGGATTCGGACCAGGAAAATTTTCTTTCGCCTCGCCCTTAGTAATATGACTCAAAGGCCAAGTGATATGGGAGAATACCAACACGAACCTCTGATAAAAATTTGCAAGGCCCAAAAAGTTGTGAATATATGTTAGAATGGTCGGGGCTGGGCAATCCTGAGTGACTTGGATCTTAGTCGGATCCACATGCATGCCACACTCATCTATGATGTTACCTAGATATTGGACCTGGCTCATGCCAAAGGTGAATTTCTCCAAGTTAGCACACAAATTGTGCTACCGAAGGCTTTGAAGTACCTGTCGAATGTGTTACAAGTG
The DNA here is from genome assembly GCA_034641835.2 of Pinus albicaulis. Lineage (NCBI taxonomy): Eukaryota > Viridiplantae > Streptophyta > Pinopsida > Pinales > Pinaceae > Pinus > Pinus albicaulis. The sequence goes on along the minus strand of CM076581.1, from coordinate 62,458,515 downwards.
TTCTTCCCAACTCTTGCTGAAGATGAGGACGTTATCCAGATAAAAAAGCACAAACGAGTTGGGGAAGGGCTGCAAGGTGTCATCAATTAGCCTCATAAAAGTGGCAGGGGAATTTTTCAGCCCAAAGGGCATAACCAACCATTCAAAAAGGCCTTCCTTGAATTTGAAGGTGGTCTTCCATACATCTGTGGGCTCTATTGGAATGTAGTGATAGCCAAACTTCAGATCGATCTTGCTGAAATAATTGGCCCCTTTGAGTTGGTCCAGAAGATCATCAATCTATGGGATTGGATACCTATTCCTGACAATGATTTTGTTTAGTGACCAATAATCAATGCATAGCCTCCATTTCCCATCCTTCTTCTGCACAAGTATAATCGGGCTCCCACAAGGCAAGGAACTTGGTCGGATGTGCTGTTTTTGCAGCAACTCTTAGATTTACTGCTTGATCTCTTTATTTTCCGTAATGGAGCAGCGATATATCGGCATGTTGGGTAGAGGTGCTTCGGGAGTCAAATCGATCGAATGCTTGACCTAAAAGTGTGAGGGTACCCCTACAGGTGAGTAGAAGATGTCCTTGTATTCTTCCATGACCATATCCAGCTGCTTCTGTTGCGTGGAGCAACCCTTCCCGGGTGCCATGGATGTGGCTACAATCTTCCCCTTACTTTGAGATCGAATCAGAAATAAAACAAATTCTTGGTCTGGGAGATGATCTTAATGCATTACTTAGAAAATATCAAAGAGATGTTGGTAGGCAGGGCTACCTCCCGTATCCTGTATAACTTATTACCCAAAGAAATAATAACAGTGTGAGGCTTAGAATCATACACGACATGATGCTTCGACAAGTATGGTTGGCCTAATAATACATCAGAAACTTCAAGAGGAGCTATATCACACAATACCTCTTCTATGAAGGGCTTGATGTTATAAGGGAGGTGGCACTACTGGCTGAAGCGAAGATCTCGCCCTTGGTCGGTTGACGCGGAGATTTTAGTCGCATGATTTGGTCCTAACGCTCGTACGTTGGGGGGAAATCTATTATTACCAAAAAATGATCACCTAGCCATTTCTAACTAGGTGGATCGAAATACACCATGTGAGTTTAATTTACCATAGTAGAATCATTTTCACCATAAGAAATAATCTAATAAACCACTTTTATTAAGTTATTTTCTATTAAAACCCATGAGAATAATTAAATAAACCATTATTTATTTAATTTTCTCTAGGAATAATTATTAAATCATTGTTTGATAATTATTCCTTGTCACATTTGACTAAATCACCTAGGAATAATTAAATAAATTATAATTTATTTCTTTTTCCTTAACACCATCATTGGAATAATTATTAAATCATTATTTAATAATTATTTCATTTCACACATTTCTTATTATTCGCGAAATAATTAATAAATCATTTTATTTTTTAACTATTTCTAAATAAAGATATTTAATCATTTTAAATATATTTTCCCTCTCAAAAAATATAATAAAATATTCCAAATGATTAGATCTAGATTTTGGTCAATAATATTTTATTATTATCCATTTTTTAGATCAACCCAATATTTTGCTATAAATAAGAAATTTTTTCATTCATTACTGACCATGATCATTATCATTATCACATGCCATTCGAGCTCACATTTTTGAGTTCTACATTGTTTGAGTTTTCACACATTTGAGAGAGGAAGATCTGAATACTGAAGCGACGAGTACATCAAAGGACCCATCCTATTGAGGGGGACTTACGAACCTTTGTAAATCTCCTTCGTCGGGTGTCATTAATAAAATATATTTTTATTTCAAAGCTTTTCCAAGTTTAGGTTTTTACATCGGATTTATCTATGTTCTTTGTTCTTTTAGATTTCCATACATCTATATTTATGCAGGTTTTTCTCACATATCGGTTGCAAATCTGAAGTATAAGCATCCACAATCGTTGTTAAGGTCACCAGTCACTCGTGACTTAAGTGAGATCTTTTTGGTACACCTTCTAAGAAATTTCATACTAACACGAATAATCTCTTGTTGTGACAAATCTTCCATGGAAGGAGCTCGCCATTTCTGAACAGATATAAGGAATGACCTTGTTGATGATCCCAAAGCGTATAAAATCCCCAAAATGTAGTTGTAGGCATTTAATATGAGGGGGTCTAAACAAGTGATCCCTTGTATTTGAGCATGAAAATTCCACGCGGTTTTCATGCAAGGCCAGGTGGAGGGTCCATTTCGTACCTTGAGGGTCGCTGGAGGTTTGGCCATACGAAGGACATGCGTGAAGGGTGTGATCATGTTCGTAAAAAGGTTTTTGTGCATCATGCCTCCCAGAAAGCATTTAATTCACCCACTGGAATTTGGTCGTTGAGAAAACACCCCCATCGGGGACAAAGGTGTTGACAACTAGCTTATCCTGATGGACCAGGTGCCTTACAACTTGAAAATCATCCCTCTATTCCATCTCCATCAATGATTAATAAATGGAGGCACTATCCTGTAGACTATCCTAGTTCGCCATGTGATCTTCCACCTTTTTCCCTTCCTGCCACATGTGTAAAGGGATTATTTAGTCGAAGTTTGATAATATGTCACTTATATTGCTAACCATCACCTTAATATGCCAACTATGTATAATTTTATTTGACGAGTGACCAAGTAGCAATTTTCTAATACATGATAATACTACTTGAGAATCACCATGAACCTGGAGTAGCTTGATGCCTTTCTTGATGGCTATTTGGAGCCCTCTTTTGAGTGCCATAAATTTTTCCATGTTGTTTGTATCCATCCCATAAGAATGAACGAAAACATGTATGGGATTTGAGTGAGCATCCCTAAAGATACCTCCAAATCCTACTCTACCTGGATTTCCCTTAGAGACACCATCAAAATTCAGATTGATGAAAGCTCTAGGGGGATGAATAAAATAGTTTAGGTTGGATAGTCCATTATTGGAAACCTGGGAGGAACTGTTGATTCTAGTATTGACTTGAATGTCCTCAGAGCTTAAAATGAGTGTCTCAGTCTGATCAAGATAACAATAATCCATAGGCAGAGGGTGTTCGATGATAGTTTCCCTAATGTTATTGAGGATGAACTCTTGGAGAGTTCATAGAGTCCTCTACTTGCCCTCGAATATTCTAAGGTTCCTTTCTTTCCATATAATCCAGAGTAAAAAACCAATAGCTAAGTACCAAGATTTTGATATCATGGGGTGTTTAATCTTTCGCTCAAACCAATATTCCAACCAAGATCTAATTATTGAGGTTTTTGGCATGGGGTACCTGAATAATTAATGAATGAAATCCCATAATTTGCATGCAAAAGGACACATAAGGAAAAGGCGTTGCATTGTCTCCTCCTCCTGTGAGAAAAGCAAACATATCGAAAAACCCTCAAACCCTTTTATTCAAAAACACTCCCATGTTAGTAATCAACCCCAAGCAATCAACCATAGGAAGGTCGTGATTTTTGGCCAACCATAATCCTTTTTTAGGTGGTTCCACAATTTAGACTGCTCTTGCAAGTGCCTATCCCAAAGTTGTTTCCATTAGAGTTCCTAATCATTTTTTGTTTTCCATTAACGCCAAAACTGATCATTCCTTGTTTCTTTCCAAAAATACACTACCTTATGAGCTCCTTGAGTTTGTGAAAGGTTCTTTATTGATTGGAGCTTCTCAATTGTTTGCATGAGTGGATATTATTTCCAGGATTCCTCCTAAAAGGTCATTGTCATCCTATTTTTTATCTCCTAGAATGTGTGTTGGTTGACAATTTCCTTTGTCTAAAAATCCCAATTCCATAACCCAGAACCTTTGATTACACCTTGAAAATGTAGTAGCTCAGCTTGAGTGTTCAAATATATATATTTTTGGAACCATATTTGTTTCGAGATTTGAGAACCACCATGAACCCAAATCCACCAAAGCTTCATAGCATACGTTGTATTAGTTAAAATGGGATTACACAGGCCTAATAATCCTTGCTTCTTTGGATTTTTCAACTTGTTCCACCCTACGAACACCTACTTGTGCTTGTTTGTTGAGCCTCTCCATAGAAATTTATTCCATATTGATTTCAGTTGGTTAGCTACCGTAACTAGAAGTGGCATTACTGAAAGCTGATAATTTGATAAGGCTTGTAGTACTGCTTTTGTTAAAACCAAGCGACTTAGGAATTTTAGTCTCTTAAAATCCCAATTTCTAACTTTACGATGAGTCCCTTCTATAATTTCTTCCCATGTGGAGAGCTTGTTATGATATAATAAAAGTGGTACTCCTAAATATTTAGAGGGCAAGTGACCTCTACTATAACCTATCATCTAACTTAGTTTGAGCTTAATCATCTTTGGACTATTGAAGAAGAAAATGTGTGTTTAATGAGTGTTCACTTCCAAGCCTGGTGCTTCCATGAAAATTTGTACAAGTTTGTGTATTATTTTTAGCTCTTTATAGGTTGGTAGGCCAAATAATATTATGTCATAAAGAAATTTTTGATGAGAGATTAGAAAATCCACACAAAACAAGTGAAGCCCGTAGATAAATCCCGACTCACTAGCCTTTTGAAACAATCGACCTACCCTCCATTGCTAGAATGAAGAGGAATGGTTACAAGGGATCCCCTTACTTCAAACCCTTTGTTGAAAGAAATGGTAATGAAGGGGATCCGTTAATCAATAGGGAGAAAGAGATTGATGAAATAAGAGATATGACCCAAGCGATCCATTGTTTTGAAAATCCAAAGGCCCTTATAATATGGACTAAATATATCTAACGGCTAGTTGGAGCTTCCTTATCTATTTAAATTGGGTCTTAGATCAGATCTCTCATCTTGTCTTGATGATGAACCACACTAGCTGGTTCGAAACATGTCGACAAATTCTTCTTGAATGTGCTTTTCACTGAAAATTTTTATACATGATATATCTAACTTATTCAATCATAAGCTTTGGATCAATCTAGTTTGATGAACATACCTGGTAGTTTGGAAGTTTTCAAAGAATGTATGATTTCTTGTACCACTATGACTCCATGGAAAATATGTCTCCCTTCTACAAAGTCGGATTGGGAATTAGATATGAGGAAAGGAAGAGAATGTTTCATTCTGTTAACCATCACAGATGAGATAATTTTGTAAAGCACATTACAAAGAGCAGTGGGTTGGAAGCTGTCAGGATTCTTCAAGTGGCCTAATTTTGGAACTAAAGCGAGAAATCTAGCATTGAGCGTTGGATACAATTATCCATTGCTCCTCGATTCTTCCACAAGATCCTGAATTTCCTTTCCTAAGAATCCCCAACACTTTTGGAATAAATCCATTGTAAATCCATCTAAACCGGGATATTTATTTGTAGGCATGTTCATTACCACTATTTTAACTTCAATGAGGGATTTTTGGCACATCAATGCCATATTTTGTTCCTGATAGATCATCTTGGGAATATGTTGGATTATTGCATTTATAGATGGTTGTCTGTCAGTGCATTTCTCCGTTAGAAGGATATTAAAATTATTTACCAATTCATTTTCTATTTCCTAGTGTTGTATTTTCCTTTCCACATCCTGACCCAATATAGAAAAAATTTTGTCATGATGGCGTTGTTGAAGCATAGAATTATGAAAAAACTTAGAATTCATGTCACCATGCTTAATTCATTGCATACTCAACTTTTTTTTCCATAAAAAACCTTCTTGTTGTCTTATACTTTATATTTTTTGAAGGGTATATGCTTTTGTGGTTGCCAATGCCTCTGATCTACCTTCGAGGATGATTTATCGTTGGATCCTCCTCATTTTTGTTTCGAGTTCATTTTATCCTCAAGGATGTTGCAAAAGACATGTTTATTCCAATGTTTTATTTTTTGTTTCAAATCCTTTAATTTGAATTGAAACATGTGCATTTTTTTTAAACCATGGTTGTTCAATTCTAGCCACCATTTTTCTAAGCAATTCCACAAAAGATACATCATGGAACCAAAAGCTCTGCAAATGAAAAATATGATTTGGAGGGGTTTCTTTCAAGTCAATTTCTAGTATAATATGCTAATGGTTGGACCCCATACACGGTAAATTCAAGATTCTACATATATGTCTCTTTGTAGAATCTTTTCAGCAAGTAAAAATATATCTAACTGACATGCAATTTGGTTGTTACCTCCTCTGCGATTATTCTATGTATAGATGTCACTATTAGTATGAATGTTAACAAGGCGTATATTTTCAATATGCTCATTGAAGTCTTCTAAAACTTCGTCTAGTCATCAGACCCCTCATTTTTCTCCTGAAGCGTGTTATCACTCAGTCATTTCTCAAGGTTAAAGAAAGAACTCACTGAGGTAACCACAAACCTACTTTTGAGATCAAGATCTAGCCTTCCTAATGCTTAGAGAGGGCTCTCTCTTTATGATTTAACTTTGTTGTTTTTAGTTGATTTTAGGCTAGTTATGTAAGATTGATTGGTTTTTTATTTGAGTTGGTGGTGGAATTACAGATTCAGATGGATATATGATTGTCTATTTACCATTGGGCTATGGAATCAAAGTCTCAAGAAAACATGACTGAATCAAGGTAGCTGAGTAATTTCATATCTTTTAGGCTGGAAGATGAAGTGTTTTCATTTTGGATCAAGGAGCAGTTAAGGATTCCTCAAACTAGATAATGAGGGAGATGAAAGAGGTCAATCGAAACTACGGAGCAATAAAGAATTCCCTACTCTGGATATCAGAAGAAAACACCAAAATGAATAACAATTCATAACAGAGTGTACTTAAACAATTTCTGAAATAATATTTCCGTTATATCATTTAAATTTAGAAAACATGTAAGTATGTGAAATTCTTAAGAAAATAACAATTTAACAATAGAAAGATACTTCACTGAAGTGGCCCAACACATGAATCCTGTAATGCAATGCCTTTATTACTCAGTCCAGACTGCTGACTTGAAAATATTACAACAAACCCTCAAGTTTCAAATCAATACAACTATAGAAATGTTCAGAAAACCACACACCCTTAATACTTCGAATGACTGAAGTATTTATACAAAAACTAATACAAAATATCCTAAAGTAAATTAGGATTTATTCTGGGAAATAAAATATATGGATGCCAAAAGGTAGTGACGCCTTTCAACTGACTGAAAGTTGTCCCTGATTTTCTGATTGATGTTATATGTTTATTTTTCTCATGTTGGCTTATCTCTCACCCTGTCTTCTTCTTCTTACTTGTCTTTTAAGTCTGTCTTTGTTGTCACTGTAAATTCTTTTTAACTTTACTGCTTGCTTTGTTTACTCTTAACCTGACTGTTCTTTTACCTTTCAAAGTAAACTTCAATATTTTAATCTTTAATTTCATCCTATTGTTTGTAAATTTCATCTTTGAATAAACTTTCATTGTTGTTGGTGTAAGTGTTTTTATCCTTTGTTTTAACCTTAACTGTGTAAATGGTCTCTTTCTGATCTTTCTCTGATTTGATTTGATTTTTCTTTATACACAAACTATTGTTGAATGAGGCCTTTGAATATATTTCCTAAGAATCTAGAGAAACCAGTAGTTAATGAAACGCAGTTTTTCCGAGAAGAGATAATGGCTTCCAGGGATGGGGAAAGACTGTGAAACAATTTTGAACTGCAATGGGGTTTTAATTCGGTTTTGCAATGGATTTTCACTTTCGCATTTCAAACAGAGAGAGGTTATGGATAGAATAGCGGGTTTTAAAATAATATTCGGGGAGGGTAAATAAAATGGGGACTGATAGATTTTAACTTTTAAAACTATGCAAAGTGGGTTTTTGCATTGTTTAATTGAAAATGGGAGTTAATGAATGGGAAGGGGGTTTAAGCTAGGGAAAGGGTTCTATACAAGGGAAATGTATTAGAATAAAGGAAAATGAAGAGGGAAGGGGTTTTTGGAATTAGGAAAGGGAAAATTAGTAAGATATTAATGATAAGAAACAAACCAATTGATTCTTTCCAATGCTTGTGAAAGTAATCTACCTACCATTTTTTATCCTAACATTTTCATTTCCTTTATTGGGCACATTTGAGCTTGCTGACCCTTTTATTTTCTTTTAATAAGAAAACTAATCTACTTCTAACCTTATAACTTCCAATGGCTCAGATTAAACTGATGAGCTCATTTTATTCTCTACCTAACCACTAATCCGCCAAGATTAAATTGTTTGGCCAGATCTTATTCACTAACTATTAACATGAAATTTAAATCATGAATAAGTCAAGATTAAGCTATTTGACCTTCATGAATTGTAGCATTTTGGACAAGCTGCACACAATTTTATTTGCATAAAGTAAACTAAAATAGTGGCATTTGAACGTGCAACACTTTCATGATCTTATTTTATCTCTTTTTATGGGATTCATACTTGATATTCTTCTTTGTTCTTGTTCGTTTTGGTCCTTTGATTGTTCTTTTAGGACTTCACCCTCTTTACATTTTTTATTTTAATACGGGAAAACATTTGCAGAAAGCAAAGGTATGTATAATATTACAATGTTTACAATAGTCAATTCCAAATTATGAATCCTATTATTATAGGACCCTAACAAAGCATTCTAATGATATTAAAATTGCCTCCTACCTCCCATAAACCTCTTCCTATTATTTATTTTTTTATGTCTGTAGTTGTTCTAGATAGACGTGCTTATCTTTTGTACTTACATGTTCATATACTGCCGATAAATAAACAATGTCAAATGTTCCTACATATTTGAAGCTTCCTATAAGAGTTCAATATGTTGACCACCAATCTTTGAAAAATATTTCTCTGGGGTTCCACCATATAGCTAAATCCCCTAAGCTTCATTTCTCATCTTGTGACTTCGTTTCACAACCTTTCCAACAAAAGGCTGCAATTTTAGACATTTTATCCCCTATTATTTTAGTTTCTTGTAGGATAATAATAGTTGGGGTTTCTTTTCTAATTAGTTCGCTAAGATTTCGTTGTTTCCCTTTGATATTTAAACCTCTTATATTCCATGAAATGATCTTCATGTTGAAAATTTAGGTAAAGATTATGGAATATCTACCATAGAAGTTGCTTGATCCTGACTTACCTAAGATGATTTGTTGTTTTTCCTGGCTTCTTTCTTTATTTTGTTTTCCTTTTACTTGGGTTCTTTGTTCAAGATTTCTTGCCCCTTCTCCTCAAAATTCTGGAAGCCTTGGGTTATTTTTTCATTCAATAAATCTTGACACTTTGTTTTCCATCGAAGATAAGCATTAGTGTATAATTCTCTATTATCTAGGCTCAAATATCCTAGGCCTTTTTGTTTATCAAGGACAACAAAAACTTTTCTTCCTTTGAGAGATCGACTTCGTTCTGGTTTACTAGGGGGGGCACCTCATCGAAAGATGGTAGGGTATAAAAGTCAAACTTTCTTGTGGGGTGTCTTCTTCCTCCATTTTATTTTTTAGTCCATTATGGTCTAGAGATGGTTCCGCTGACAGGGATTAAATTTGAACATCCTCTCCTTTTTGTGTGTCTTCCTCCATATCATCTACGATAGAGAAATTATTTTTCTCCTCCAGTATCTCGGAGATAGTCGAGCTTCGATTTTTGTTTTTTCATTTCCTGGGTTGTACTCTAGTGAACCCATAATTGGTTGCTAGACCTCTGACATGTTGTTCCTTCTTTCTCTATGGACATTCTCTTATTAGGTGACCATGTTCATGGAAAAATTGACATTTGAAAGGGACATGTTCATAGTCTAATGGTTGTTTACAAACTTCTCCATGATAATAAAACTCAATCCAAAGTATGGTAATGGTTGAGACATGTTCATATATACACATAGCCTGACATATGACATGTTTTTTCCCCTCTTAGTGATCTTCGAAAGCTTAACAAAATGCCCTAGCACTTGTCCAATTCCTTCCAAGATTTTCAATATCCAGAAACCCTCGGGGAGTGAATAAATTCTGACCCATACTAATGCTTCTGTAAACTCTTCCTTATCAAGGTTGAAACAAGCCTCTCAATTCTTGATATAGAGACCAAAATTATTGAAAAAATATGATCCTTCTTCAAATATTCGGGCTTTTTCTTCGATATTGGAAAATATGACTGTAAAAAATCCTTTTGTCCCTAGTCTCAAATCCATCTCTCCCTTTTCTTACCGGGTGTGTTGTATCCATCATTCCAAATCCTTCTCCGTAGGCAATATCCCTATGAACTTGTAGATGAAAGCATGAACCCTCATGTGTATTTTTTGATCCCCCAATACTTTAGAAGGTAAGATGAATCTAGGGTTTTGGGGAGATTTTAGAATACATTGACCTCGTAGTCTCCTTTGCCACTGAACTCCCAAGACAGGCAGATGAAAGGATTCAAAGGAACTCCCCTCTGAACTAGGTTTTCCTCCAATATGAAAAATCCTTCCATTAAGTGCATTTTGGAAGGAGGGGTGACCCCCTCCCACCTTTGAATTAATTCTGTCGAAACCAGAGAAACTCCTATTTTCGACCTCTTTATGGATATTTAGATTGAATTGGGGTAGAGACAATAGATTGTCTACCCTTCTATGTTGCAGATTGCTATTTTGTGACCCACACTCAAACCCTCACCGCCTCACCTTAACATTTTAGTTTACCATCAATAAAATAAATACTTTAAACATTTTTATGATTGTTAATAAGGCAACGAAACTTGTGATATACGCAACGTTGACAACCTACAAAATCTCTGGAAAAATGAAATAAAAATGGAAAATGATGAAAATTTCAACGTGCCGAGCATTCAAGTTTGTATTTGAAAAATTGAGAACAATGGAATATATATATATATATATGAGTGGAGGAATTATTGAATTAAGTAGGTTTTGTATTTTTGTGATATGGAGTTGATTTTTTCTCTTACATGTATAGATCCATCTTAACCACGAATCTAGCAAGAGTCGAGAGGGATCAAATCTCTTGAGGTGAAAGCTTCTTTTAGAGTGTAAAATTTGACACTCAAAGTGAGATTATTGATGTTTCATTATACTTTTAATTAAACAAACCAAACACTTATATTCATTTTATTTTTTTATTATATCCGACGTTTTATTTATTTAAATATATATTTTTATTTTATTTTAAATGGGATACATGTCAACTCCAAGTTGAACACAAACATACTTACCCGTCTCTCTCATACTGGGTTGTAAAATGAGCCTCTCATCCATATCATTATAATTTTTAGTTGAGGGTTAAGTTGATGGGACACCTATGAGGTTTTAAATCAGTGAACATTACATAAGGAATGCCTTAATAGTGCACCTATTCCACTATTATCACTATAATTTTTAGTTGAGGGTTGGGCAAGTGGAACACCCATGGGGTTTCAAATTGGTGATTTTTACACAAGGAGTGCTTTAATAGTGCACCCATTACTATTGCCTTAAGGTGTCCTTATGGCTTTAGGTTAGGCCTTAATGCAAACCGATATTTACCTAACAATGAAAAAATCCTTGCTTTCCATCATTCGATCCAATCCCTTTGGGCTTAAAAAATTGAAAGACATATAGTTACCATTATAGCTTTAGGTTAAACTATCTTGGAAATTAAACTTTACCAACAATTAAAAACTCATCATTTTCCACCATTAAATCTAACCCTTCGAGCTTTTAAAATATTCATAAATAAAATCGAAGAAATCAATGTCTTACTTGAAACTTCATTATAAAATTCCATCATATTCCTACATTTATTATTAAAAGTTATGTTTTTTTAAGTGTATCATGTAAATATTCAATATTAGGCTATCAAGCTATTTTTTTGTGAATTGAGTTGAGCAAACTTAAAAATCGAAGACTTTTCATATGTGAATATGGGTGAATAACTATGATTCCAACTTAAGGTGTTTGATAATTTATCATTTCATTAATCTTTTATCCATGTTTTTATAATGCATTATGTCATTAATTTTTTATCCATGTTTATGTTTTTAGAGTTATTAATTTTGTATCCATGTTTATGTTTACTTATATATTCAATATTAGGCTATCAAGCTATTTTTTTATGAATTGATTTGAGCAAACTTAAAAATCGAAGACCTTTTATATGTGAATATGGGTGATTAACCACTATGATTCCAACGTAAGGTGTTTGATAATTTATTATTTCATTAATCTTTTATCTATGATTTTATAATGCATTATTTCATTAACTTTTTATCCATGTTTATGTTTATAGAGATATTAATTTTGTATCCATGTTTATGTTTATAGAGTTTTTTTTTTCTCAAGAAAAATCATATCTTTTATTAATGAAAATAAATATTACATGTTGTATATGCGAAGTGCATATGCAGATCAAAATGTAGCTGCCATATCAAAAACAGAGAGTAGCAGGAAAATATAAATACATCCGCTAATGTATCGCATATATACATACTGTAAAACAATATAGCTTCTCCATAAGGAGTCTGATGGATATAGATACAAAAATACTATAATCAAAAAAGGAAAATGAAAGAACAGTTGTTGTCTCTAATGAGGGCCATCCCCCCTCCAGTGATCAGGAGCAAATGGTCTGTGAAAGTACTGATAATATGCATGCTCATTCTGCTCCTGTACCTCCATGTGAGCAGTCAATAGGTGTGTCACCTCCTTGGAAAGGAGGTCGGAAATTGAGTTCTCTCCTTGTAAATGTGCCGACATGAAATAGGATCAAAATGGGATTCGAGTAGTAGAGTTTCAGCCAAAATATTATATAGTGTGTGTATGTGACATGTCGTCTGAACGTTAAACCAGTCAATGACAATCTTGGAATCACTGAATATCTTTAGTGCATGTATATTTTTAGTGATGGCAAACTGTAGGAGGTACAAAAGACAGGAGAGTTCTACAAAATTATTTGTGCCTCTACCAAGTCCAAACTTGCTTTATAATAATGATGTGGTTAGTGATGAAGAAGAAATCCACCACCACAACCATGAGTCTTTGCAGATCCGTCAAAATAGGCCCAAGGGGAGGAGTAATTAATGATCTCAGGGGATATAACACGGGGGTGGGGCGGGGGGGGATCATCAGGGATAATGTGATATATGGAGATGATGTGAGCATCATATGAGGGCCAATGATGGGGGGTGTCATCAAATATGGTCCAATTGTGGGCCATTCAGATGCTCCAACAGATAAGGATAGGTAAATTCCGTAGCTTGTGGGGAGTAACAACAGTCCACCAATGTTCCCAAGCATCAATAAGGGTGTATCCTTCCCAATGATGATTATGATGGGTGGAGGAGTGAATAATCATCCAGAGTTCATGGGTAGCAAGGAAATGTAGGAATAGATGTAATGTATCTTTAGCTGCCTCTTTGCAGAGGGCACATATGTGAGGAACAATGTAAGTTCTTTTTTGGAAATTGGCCCCAATAAGAATTTTATCAGTGAGGATACACCACATGAGTAGCCTTGCTTTAGCAAGTTCTTTGAGTTCCTAGAGATTGCGCCACCATGGGATGAGAGGTTCAGGCCTATATGCACGATAGATATGTGAGTACCCCTCTTTGGACATATACAAACATTGTTTTGATATGGTCCAAATTACTTCATCCTCCTGATCCCGTAATCTGACATGGGTCTCTCTTAAGGCATCCCAATAAGCTGACCAAATCGCAGTCCACTGTGGGTGAATCTGTAATGCCCGATGGTCAAGCCAACCTTGTTTGAAGTGTGTGGTTCAATCCCTGTCGGCAATTTGATTGAGAATCAGGTAACCGGTTTGATTGAGGAAGCCAATAAGTGCCTGCGGGAGGAGGTGAGCATTGCCACAGCCCACCCATGGATCACATCCAATGTGAATCCTTATTCCATTTCCAATACGCTAGGCCAAATAATCCTTGATAAATCTGATAGAGGATATGACAACTCACTAGATAGTAGAATAGAAAGGGTGGTGCACAAGAGGTGATCGAATCCATTCAATAGGGGTGAGCGGATGTATGTGTTTCTGTATAGTCACCCTAGTCCATAAGTTGTTACCTGTAAGGATCATCCATCCAAGCTTAGCAGCTAATGCCATAATTAAATTTGGTAAGTCCCTGATGCCCCATCTGCCCCACCTCTTGGGTAATGCAATACGGGTCCATTTGGTCCATGCAAAAGTGTGTCCATCTTTAATGCCCAGCCATAAGAAACACCTGCATATTCTCTAAATTTTGTAGAGTATTCATTTAGGAATCTAGGCAATTGACATCCAATATACATGAATGGCCTCATGCACAGATTTGATCAAAATTAGCCTACCAGCTCTAGAAATCTAGTGGTGGCACCAGTTATTTAAATGTTTTTCTATCTTGGTAATGAACCAATTCCAATCAAAAAATTTTAATTCACTGGCTTGAGGAAGAAACCCGGGTGCTTCAAACCATCCTCAAATCCGGTGAGATTAAAGGGAAATCTCTGCTATGCAAAGTATATTTCATGAGGAGTGCATCCATGGGAGGTCAATGTTGATTTGTTATTGTTACACTGCATTCCCGTGGTTGTACAAAATAAAAGCAGAATAGCTCGGACCACAGAATTTTCACTAAGAGTACCATTAAGAAAAAGTATAATGTCATCCACAAATAACAGATGAGTGAGCACACAGTTTACCGTTAATTGGATACCTTTCAATCTGCCACAGGAAGTTTCATCAATAATAAATCTGCTAAGACCCTCCATAACCAGTAGAAATAAAAGGGGAGATAATGGACACCATTGTTGAAGTCCCCACCCCACATGAAAGAAATTGGTTGCTGCCCCATTGATAAGTATACTAAAAGAAACAGAGGCGATGCGGCTCATTCTCCAATTGATAGTTTGTAAGGGGAACCTTGAGTGTGTGAGCAGCATGTGAATATAGAGCCAACACACTTGATTGAATGCTTTTTCCAAGTAAATCTTGAGAATCATCCCTTTAATGCGCTTAGTGTGCATAGAATGTAGGCCTTCGTGTGCAATGCTAATTGCATCATGGATTTGTCTGCTTTCAAGAAAGGAAAATTGTTTAGGAGATATGTGATTGGATAAAATGGGTTTCAACCTGTTGGCAAGGATCTTGGCCATAATCTTGTATATGCTACATAAATATATCGGTCAAAAATATTTGAAATAAGAGGGATGATCAGATTTAGGAATAAGGGTTATGAATGTAGCATTGAAGGCCTCGTAGATGTGCCCAGTTTGACGTGTCTCTTCCACCACCTCTAGGAGATCATGACCCATAAGATCAAAGAAAGCCAGATAAAATTCCACAGCTCACCTATCAGGCCTGGGGATTTTGTCCTTTTTGAACCACTTAAGGACAGATTCAAGATCTTGGATCGAAACCGGTTGAAGCAAGTCCTCCTCTATTGTAGCATCTACATATATGGGAAAGAGGGTGGCCACATTTATGATTTCAGCCAAAGATGGCTGCATATGGGCCTTATAAATCTCTTGGAAGTGATTGATACATTTATGTGCAAGTTGAGAGAAGGTAGCAGCTTTTGATACATCCTCATTATCGAAATCCCATATGGTGTTGATAGACTTTCTGCCATTAGTGAAATGATGAAAGAATTTGGAATTTTCATCCCCATCTTTGATCTATGTGGCACGGATTTTGAGTCTCCAAACCTCATTCCTCACCTGTAGGATCTTTAAGCGAGTAGTTTCAGGTGAAATAAGTTGTGTCTTCTCTTCTTCAGTAGCAAAACCTCCCCCATTAGAGCTTTCCAATCTATGGATATTATGCTCAATGTTGATGAGTTCACTATCCTATAATCTCTTCTTATGCTTAGCCCAATTAATGGATTCCTTCTTAATAGTGAGAAATCTATGTGCAAAAATGGAGGATGGGGATTGAAGATGTGGAGGCGGAGGGAGTCTCCACTAAGAGTCCACTAAATTGATATATTCAGGGTCTTGTAACCACACATATAAGAATTTAAAGGGGGAAGTCGGCTTCTTGAAGTCCCCAGAGATTTCCGGGAAGATCAGGGAGTGGTCAGAGATGCCACCAGAACCAATCCACTGCTTGAAAGAGCTAATATTCTGTAATAATCCTTCTTTGATAAAAAAGCGATCGAGCCTGCGAGCCACCAAATCATCCCCAGTGCGCCTGTTGCACCAATTTGGAGAGAGGGAAGTTATGAGGGGATCCACCAAGTGATGCATAGAGAGCAGGTGTCTAAAGTAATCAGAGAGTGTATCCACATGTGCATTTGGCCCCCAGGATTCAGATATCCCAAGAGATAAATTCAAGTCACTAGCCACAATAATGTTGTCAGGACGCAAAATAAATGAGTTCATAAGGAAGTTCCAGAATTGTGGCCTGTTAGAGCAGGGTCCATATACATTTATAATACAGAAATGCAATCCAAGGGCTTTCGAGAAAACATCAATCCCCGGAATGCATTCCTTGCCCCATACATTTAGAATATTGATATGACAAGGGTTAATACATAGGGCCAAACCAACTAATCGCCCAGTGGCATCAACAGCATGAATGATCCAACAAGGGAGAAAAGGGGTAAGTACTTGAATTACCAAATCAAACGAACCATGATTTTCCTAAAGTAGTATGATGTTGGCCGAAGAAGAAGAAAAAATTCGACGAAGCAATATTTCTATATTTGAATATAGATATTTAACAAAACACTAAACTAATATATTTAATAAGTTACTTGCATTATTAATATTTACACCGAAGGCATTTTTTAAGGGGAGAGTGCTCTCGACACTTTTGTCGTTTGTCGACACCTTATAGAAATATGTCGTGTGTTTAAATTTTTTCGATCATTCGCATGTTTGTAGCAACCCACCTATCATTCGAAACCACGTATTTGAATTTTTTTTTATCATTCACACTCGACAACCTATGAAAAAACACCACCTCTTTATCTATACGCATTTATCACTGAGTGTTGGACGGAGCTGCCGTGACACTGAAATTCTTGCACTTCGATTTTTTTACATACTCCATTGACATGTAATCTACCAGTCTTGAAACCATTGTGGAGGAGTTCACTTCGGGTTATTTTTTAATTTTATACTCCAAAATTGTATAAGTCAGTTTAAGTTATATATATATATATATAAGTGTACAAGAGCACATATATATATATATATATATATATATATATATATCCCCCAATCGGGGTGCCAAGTGGATAGAGCAGGATGGCAAGTGGCAAAACGACAGGAGCGGCAGCCATGTGATGGTGTGCATCCGGACGGCAACCATTAACCCTGCAGTTATGGTAGACGGTACTGCAGGTTTCTTAATGATGATCATCATGCGAAGACAGCTAATCCTGTCACACCTGTATGGGAAACAACATATGAGGGGGATAAATGCAAATGAGAAGGATAACGGCAAGCACATTCTCTCTGGCAGCAGTTCTTGCGGAGGAGCGAAAAAGAAGTATTCAAGCCTCGCTGTGACAAGCGAGCAACATTTATGTTCACGGGGTTACTGGTATGCTAAGGTGGAGCCTATAGTTCATGTCCTTTTTTCCATGTTTCTAGTTCTGGTATTCTATGGTAATAGTAGGTTTATGCACTGTCATTTTCGGAATAGTTGATTAGAACTGCATCAAGGACCTAAGGATTAGCTCAAAATTCAAAGTTACAGGATTGGGTTGAAACCAAGATGGTTGCATAGGTCTCGTCTTCCTAATTCCAGTGCCATAAAAAGTTCAAAAAATGGACACCGTATGAAGGATTTATTGCACTTTGAATGCCGAGTGGGTCCGATAGAGCACAGAGGGGCCAACCCTCCTCCCATGGAACCTCATCATATGACCAGTGTGGGAGCTTAATGTTAAGAGTGCTTAAGGAGCCTAATCTCAAGTTTAATATTTAATTAAGCTTCAGTTCAGTGGAGTTTAATATGGCGGATATTCTGGAGGCGCTCCCAAATTTAGGCGGACTTCCACTTTTAGTGGAGTTAACTGGCAGTTGCCCCACATTTAGTGGAGGAAATTGGGGCAAAGTTGTTTTGGTCATAACTCTCTCATTATTGAACGAAATTGGATAAAATTTTGGTCAATTTTTGGTCTCTTTGACCTCTTGAGAACTTTGGGATAGGTTTCAGGTTGAATGGAGGTGATCTTCAGTACATTTGGCTTCAGGGAAGATGAATGAGCCATTAGGGCCACCATGAGACAAATTCAGTTTGAGACCTAACCAGGGGAGTTAGAGTCATTTTCCAGAGTTCCAATAGTCTAAATTTGATAATTCAGATGTTATGAATCTGATGAAAAGGTTTGAAGAGCTTGTAGAGAAATTTTGAAGGCCGAAAAGCTTCAGTAAAGTTCCAGGGGCCATTAGTGCTAGATTTTGCCAGTAGCAGTGCAGGGCTTAGAAAGAGTTGTTTTAGACCATATGTAGTGAAAAAGTGGTCATTATTGACTGAAAAAATAATTCTGAATCTAATGACAGAGGTTTCAGCAAGTTTTGAAGACTTCTAGAGGTCGAAAACTCAGCAGATATTTTTTCATTGACCCTAGTGTCAGGGAGTGCCGATAGGAGATTGAGGCGAAACCGGAGCAGCCGGAGGCCATTTTTCATGAATGAAAGTATATCTTGACTATTTAAGAAATTTTGGAACCAATGGAAATGGTTTCAGAACATTTTAAGAACTTCTACAGCTCGAGAAGATGATTTGAAGTTTTTGGCAGCCTTGGGCAAACCGTGGAGGATAGCCTATTTGGGGAATGCAATGCTCAATTTGAGCAATTTATAAGTTGATATTTGGTGTATGATGTGTGTTGGATACATAAGTAGTGGTTTTAGTGAAAAAAATATAATTCTGAGGGATTTTGTGCCGTTTAAAAGCTCAGAGTAGCTTAGTGCACCGACAGAAGGAATCGTGTCAACAAGAGCCTAAAGCTGTTTACAAAGTTTGGAAAGCCATTAGAGGGATTTAAATGGTATTTTCAGTCCATTGGATCATTTTTTTATTCATTTTAATTAAGTATTTACTTTGGAAAAAACACTTACCATAATCCCAAAGAGCTGAGTCAAGATGACCAAGCTCAAAGGAGACGTAGCCCACGAGATTTCGGGTGAAATCCTAGATTAAAATTGTTGTTGTGTTTGAATGATTATTTGATGCATTATGTTGCTGTCATACATGTTAAATTACAGTAAGAACAAATTAAGTTAAGACACATAAACAATAAAAATTCATACACCACTTTCAAGTAAATAATTCTACAAAAATTGTCAAGTACAAGCTTGATCATTTTAATTTATACTAAGTGGTAGGTTCTTGAAATACATGCAAGTTATCCAGACCATTTTCAGATCAAGTTGGTATCAGAGCATAGTTTCTTGCTTGACAGAGCACTTGGTTTCTTGATTGTATAACTTGAAAGGTGTTTAAACAGTGTAAAATATTGACTGTTTTATTGTTTGCAAACTGATTATTGTTTGAGTTTGCTTGAGTTTTGGGGATAGCTACTGAATAGCTAAGTCTTGGAGCCTAACAAAAAGGAATAAAAGGCATGAAGGCTTCTTCCTTACCCCAAAGTACCTTATGGTCGACACTGGAACACAAACCCTCTTGAAATTTGTTTTTTAAGAAGCTCTTGGAGTTTGTTTGTTGTTTGGCTGCTTGAATAAGAGTTTGTCTTTACAGAAATTTGGTTAAAAAAGCTTTGTCATTTCTTTTGAAAATATTTGAGAACTTTTTTGAAGTTAATTTTTTCATTGACATCATAATGAAAACTTCTACAAGTGAATTTTCCTCCTTCACAAGATTTTTCGATGATGATAGGAAGCGTGACTTTATTATATTGAAGGACATGGTGCAGATTTTGTTTGAGGACAAAAGAGAAAGCACTGAACTTCGGGAACAGTTGTTTGCCATGAAGGAAGAGAAGGAATAAATTCTTCAAATATTGCATGATATGGAGAGGAAACTCCATCAAGCCCAAGAAGCTTTGACCAAGAAAATTCATGAGGAAGAGGTAATCCATTCTAACTTGTCTTCAGTTTCCTCATTAGAAAGGTGTGTTGGTTCTTCTAAAAAACATACGAGAGGTATAGGGTCTAGATTAATTTTTAAAATGGGCTATGAAGGCAAGGGGTTAGGCAAGCATGCACAATGCATGGTTGAACCTGTTCTTGTTGAGGAATAACCCAAGAATTTTGGTCTTGGTTATGTGCAATTTAATGGTGAAGACTCCAAATCCTTGAAGGCATGTGATGCTACTCTAAAGAGAACCTTTATTCCAAGTTCTAAGATGCAAATATGTCAAATTTGTTTCAAATATGATTGCCATTTCTCTAAGCCTTTTTTGCAACAAGAAGAGGGTATACATGCAGCTTATGGCGAGCATGCAAGTTCATACAGTTTTCAAGACAAAAACAGTGATGTTAGTCTGCAAATGAAAGTTGTAGCCTCTACTAGTTCATCTTCTCATGAAGACAAAAAGGATGAACATTCAAAGCAGCACAAGAGGTATAAATCTTCTCATGATCAATTTGATTGTGTTTCTGCAAAGCATGATAATTTTACATGCTTAAATGGAAGAAATTTTTTGTTGTACATATTGTGGTGGATTTAACCATGTTGTTTCGAGATGTTGGATGAGGAAGAAATCATACAGGAATCAGATGAGGAAAAGACAACTTTCAAAGAAGGTGCATAAGTTTTGCACATATTTCCAAAAGAAGGGACATCATGTCTCCCATTGTTGGACTTTGCATCCAACTAGTCGTCCCAAGCACATGCAACTAGAGGATAGAAATATTGGCGCAAGTGGAACTATGGATTCCATTATTGATGTGAAAATGGAAGATTCATAGGAGGAAGAGTTGCAGCAGCAAAATTCGCCATGGAAGTGGCTTGGTAAGAAGTGGATGGACTTCTTCTTCTTCTTTTTCGTAAATTTCATACGACCTGTCTATTTTCTATTTTGTAAAGAGCAAGTTGCTATACAAAAGATGCAATGTTTGGTAGCCTCAACCTGCCCGAAGGAAACCAGGTCTGTTGGCCACCTCAGAGATTTATAAGACAACCAAAATTGGTATTGTTTCTTCCTTCTAATTACTGCTAGTAATCCTTTACTATGTCCATAAAAACTGCATATAAAACATATAGTAAGCCTAATATCTGCAAAACACATACAAAATATATCTTAAAAAGAAAGTTAACCATCTGATGAATCAACTGGTGCAGGGTCTTTTGCAGTGGACCCTAGCATCTTTGCTTGTTGCAAGTTTTGCAATTGTTGCTCCAGCTATGCTAATCTCGCATTGACTTGGATCTGCACCTTTGTCATTTCCCTCATATCTTGTTTTATCTGTTGAAGCTCAAACAGTAGGGAGGAATTGAGTTGTTTTTCCTATGTACTCATCAATGCTTTGGCAAGCACACATTTGATCTTCCAGTATGTTTTAACATATTGTTGAAAGAGAGAGACTCTCCCTCGTGTACTGCCTGGGTCTGAAAGGAAGTCTATTCCTGCCTGGGTATCATCCTCTTCATCATCAGTATCTCTCTCCCATCCCTGGATTGTTTTTTGAATATCTACCGGAATTCTAGTTTCATAGCTATCTGCTAAAATTTGAAGGGTTTGTTGGTTAGTTTTCCTTCCTCTTTTACTTGTTTTTGCAACTTGGTTGGAGTGGATTTTTCTACCCTTTCCTTTTTTCATGGTAACCTAAATATCCATGTTCCTTCTTTGTATTGAAAGAGACCCCTGTCAGTATACGCAGCCCGTCGTTCCTCCGCGGCTTCCCTGGCATTTTACAGACCCTTTCTCCCACTGGAAGAGAAATAGAATGACAACCATAACAAGAAAAGGATATAACCCGCCTACCTTGCCGCCGAGACGGAGCCAGTCTTTCAAGACAGTTAATGTAATAATGAGAATGCATTGGGATGGTGGGTGAGCAGCGTGTGAGCTGAGCAACGCATCTACCATTAACATTCCTTAATTAGCCTTTGACATGCCTTACATATGGCAATGTCATCCTCTCATTCCACCACCCCGATCGGGGTGTGGATGGACTTCTTAACACATTAAGAAATACTCCTTTGTACATATGCAAATTTCGGTTGTATGCATGTATTTTTGTTGAAAAGTTTGATGCAATATTGCATATAAATGTGGTTCAGTTGAAGAAATTTCTTTGTTGTTGAAAAAATTCGCCATGGAAGTGTAAAATATGAGTATGATACTCACTTATATTGCAGCAATATCTTTTAGTTCAGCTCTTATATACACCCACATGTTTTTGGAATTATGTATTTGTTAGTACTTGAAAGGAAGAGTTGAAGGTGTACATGTGCATGGAATTTGTATGTGTAAATAGCGAACTATAAATAGGTTCATTTTACATTGATACATGCACATGTGTTTGTCAAGATGTATCATGTTGTTTATCAAATTATGTCGATTGTGTCGCACATGTTTGTCGACTTGTGTCGATTGCGTTGCACACTTTTTACATTGATTTTGTGTCAATTGTATAGCACATTTTATGACTAATTGTTATTGATGTCGCATGTTGCACGACTTATGTTTGAGCCACCTTAGATC
Organism: Pinus albicaulis; assembly: GCA_034641835.2. NCBI lineage: Eukaryota > Viridiplantae > Streptophyta > Pinopsida > Pinales > Pinaceae > Pinus > Pinus albicaulis. Next base: position 62,435,984 of record CM076581.1, on the reverse strand, counting down.
ATTGATCAAGGCAACGATGTTCAGATTCCTTCTGCCAATTTCTCACCAGAAATTTTCTGAGTGAGTGCAAGAAAGACAGTTCTTGACAGGAGGACAAGTGCATCGAGGAAGGGAAGTGTGAATTTCTTTCTAATTATGGTACAAATTCACTAGCCATGCAAGGCAAGTGTTGGGAGGCTGAAGAGAAGAGGGTGCAGTACCATCATTTTTTGTACATATTAGTTTCAGTAGTCCAAGAGAGCTTTTGGGGTCCAAAATCTTCTCATTTGGGAGGTGTGATCAGAAACAGATCAATGACCTAAGGATTAGCTCAAAATTCAAAGTTACAGGATTGGGTTGAAACCAAGATTGTTGCATAGGTCTCGTCTTCTTGATTCTAGTGCCACAAACAGTTCGAAAAATGGACACCGTATGAAGAAGTTATTGCACTTTGAATGCCGAGTGGGTCCGACGGAGCACAGAGGGGCCAACCCTCCTCCCATGGAACCTCATCATATGACTAGTGTGGGAGCTTAATGTTAAGAGCGCTTAAGGAGCCTAATCTCAGGTTTAATATTTAATTAATCTTCAGTTAAGTGGAGTTTAATATGGCAGATATTCTGGAGGCGCTCCCAAATTTAGGCAGACTTCCACTTTTAGTGGAGTTAACTGGCAGTTGCCCCACATTTAGTGGAGGAAATTGGGGCAAATTTGTTTTGGTCATAACTCTCTCATTATTGAACAAAATTGGATGAAATTTTGGTCAATTTTGGGTCTCTTCGACCTCCTGGGAACTTTGGGATAGGTTTTAGGTCGAATGTAGGTGACCTTTAGCATTGTTTGCTTCAGGGAAGATAAAGGAGCCATTAGGGCCACCATGAGACAAATTCAGTTTGAGGCCTAACCAGGGGAGTTAGAGTCTTTTTCTAGAGTTACAATAGTCTAAATTGAATAATTAAGATGTTTGGAATCTGATTAAATGGTTTTCAAATCCTGTAGAGAATTTTTGAAGGCCGAAAAGCTTCAGTAAAGTTCCAGGGGTCATTAGTGCTAGCTTTTGCCAGAAGTAGTTCAGGGCTTAGAAAGAGTTGTTTGAGACCATATGTAGTGAACCAATGGTCACTATTGAATAAAAAATAAATTTGAATCTAATGAAAGAGGTTTCAGTAAGTTTTGAAGACTTCTAGAGCTCAAAAACTCGGCAGAGAAGTTTTCATTGACCCTAGTGCTAGGGAGGTGCCGATAGGAGATTGAGGTGAAAACGAAGCAGCCGGAGACCATTTTTGATGAATGAAAAGTCCATCTTAACTATTTCATACATTTTGGAACCAATGGAAGTGGTTTCAGAACATTTTGAGAACTTCTACATCTCGAGAAGCTGATTTTAAGTTTTGGGCAGCCTTGGGCAAACCGTGGAGGATAGCCTATTTGGGGAATGTCGTGCTCAATTTGAGCAATTTATCAGTTGATATTTGGTGCCTTATGTGTTTTGGATACACCAGTAGTGGTTTCAGTGACAGAAACATAATTCTGAGGGATTTTGTGCTATTTAGAATCTTAGAGTAGCTTAGTGCACCAACAGAAGGAATCGTGTCAACAAGAGCCTAAAGCTGTTTACAAAGTTTGGACAAACATTAGAGGGATTTAAATGGTATTTTCAGTCCTTTGGATCAATTTTTTATTCATTGGAATTAAGTATTTACTTTGTAAAAAACACTTACCATAATCCCAAAGAGCTGAGTCAAGATGACCAAGCTCAAAGGAGATGTAGCCCACGAGATTTCGGGTGAACTCCTAGACTAAAATTGTTGTTGTGTTTGAATGATTATTTTCTGCATTATGTTGTTGTCATACATGTTAAATTACAGCAATAAAAAATGAAGTTAAGACACATAAACAGTAAAAATTTATACACCACTTTCAAGTAAATAATTCCGCAAAAATTGTCAAGTACAAGCTAGATCATTTTAATTTATACTGAGTGGTAGGTTATTGAAATACATACAAGTTATCCAGAAAATTTTTAGATCAATAGTGATAGCATTAAGCCAATGGATCTTTCCCATTTCACCCATTGTAATAACTTTGCGGAAGGGAAGTTTTCTTGGAATTTAACAATGTCGGAAATAAACCCGTGTTTCCGTAGCCCATGTCGAATTCAAGGTCTAAATATGCTATGTCAATTTATATGTGATAGATCTTGTTGCAATTTTTTTTATCCGGACCAATTAGGGGAAATCTTGAATATGCACCGCCATGATAAAATTGTAGGCACGGCGCTGCCCTATTTCGTTATAGTTATCAGTTATGTGCAGCGTAACATGCATATTTCTCTCTCTCAGTTTGATAGGAAATATAAGTTGGGTCAGGGATCAAAATTATAGGTTCTTCGTCAACATTCTTTAATTGTAAATATCTGTAATAGGAAGAGTAAGCAGCTCCACAATATGATGGGGCCTCTCACTGAAATTGTCGGGTTCTGTGTTTATAAATTGTTATCATATACAGGTTATCTCATAAACCTTGCAGGATTTGATAACTGGTGGCTCCTAATCATCAATCAGAAGAGTGAAATGGGAAAACGACAAGAAAAAAAGTGCCAGCCAAAGGACACAGGGAAGAAAAAACTGGCGAAAAATAATGCTGGTACCAGTAAATGAGGAAGAAAGTCGAAAAAGGAAATTATGCAAAATATGTTTGATGTTTATGCAGAAGGAAACTCTCAGCAAATCAGAAATGTTATTCAAGGGTGGGAAAGAGATAGTGGTAGCAAGGAAGAAGATATTGAGGTTCAGGAGGAGAATATGGACTTTCTGGTTGATCCTGGGACTACGAGAGGACGCCTTTCTCTCTTTCATCAGTCAATGCACACTTATTTGACTTTCAAATGTGTTCTTGCTAAAGCTCTTCAAAGCTTTCAGATTAATGAAGGGAACCCTCAGATACTCTCAATACTGCAGGAAATTAAAGAAGATATTCGAGAGATAAAGGTGTCTCATTTTTATGCCACTTCTCATGTAGGAAATATTGAAAGACAGTTACAGCAGCTGCAGTAGGTTGATATGCTGGGGTCTACAGTGAAGGACCCGACACCAGTAGATTCCTTTGATGGTTAATACTCTTTAAATTTACATGTTTTTTGCGGATAGATTTTATGTTTTATGTTGTTTAATAGGCTTGATAGTAAACAGTAGATAGGCCATGGCAGCAAGTAAACGACTGAAAATATTCCAATTTTGGATGGCATTTAATGCCTTAAGGTGGCCAACAGACCTGGTTTCCTACGGGCAGGTTGAGGCTACCAATTGTGAATATTTTATCATCTGCTCTATCTTTTTTGAGAAATAGAAAATGGGAATGAACTATCAAATTGAAAAGAAAAAAAAAATTATATATATATATATATATATATATATATATATATATATATATATATATATATATATATTTCATTATTTCAAAATATTTCATAGATATCTTAATTTCATATATATATATATATTATTCATAAATAAAATTGATAAAATTGTTTGACATGAATATTGAAATATTTTATTTTTGAATAATATATGTGTGTGTGTGTGTGTGTGTGTGTGTGAAATTGAAATATATAAAAGTAAAACAATTATTATGCCATTGATATTTCAAATTTTTAATATAAGAGAGAGGGATTCCTGATGTAACATTCAAAAGAATATTACTAGCAATTGCATAGAGAGGTGCAAAGGAACGCCCGAAGGAGGAGTCAGGGAATGCAGAAGGAAATAAAGAAGTGATATATATTGACAGTAAAATACGAGCAAATTTTGGGTTTCTATATTTGTTAAAAAATATAGCAATGGGTTAAATTTAAAAAGAAAGTCACACTAACATAAATGTCTCACAACAATGGGAATCAAGATACATGCCAAATAAGTTTAATTTATTTAAGCTTTTTTAAAATAACATTAAACAAATTCCGAGAAAAAAACAAATATCGAGACAACCACCCCTTGATATTGTTATTCTTCTACAATTAAAAGAAAATAATTAGACACAACACAGATGGAATCAAGGAGAGAAGAGCCAAAATAAATATGTTTGATGTGAAACAGATGTAAAATTATTTCACTATCACTCTTAACCATAAGTAAAATATTTTAATATTCATATAAGTAAAGTAATTTATATTAATTTTACAGGAAAATAAAGTAACTAAAATTAAGAAAAATATTATAATTCCACTTTTTAAGAGAGACATGAAGCTTACATATACCCCAAGTGGAAGAGAAAATTCAATTGCATGTTGAACATTAAAAGGATGGACGTGTTCTTGCTGTAATATTAGTGATGGATCAAGCCTAAAGAGTACACATAGTGTGTATTATGATTATGTAAAGCTATTATAACACCCCTCTCTAACAATGATTTACAATACCAATACAAAGTAAGGTTGAATATTGTTTAAAAGGGTGATGAACACAATGTCAAATGTATTGATGGAATTGATGCATATGTAGCATTTTAAATCATGCAAGGTTTATGTTTAAATAATATTCAAACGAATATTAAAAGTTATTAAAAGAATGCATTGAGCATTGAAAGAGGTATGTTATACTATGTCTATTGCAATACGTCTAGAATATTTATGTTCCATAGTAGTGGCCAAGGGACCGTGATGCATTCCAAGCACTTCAGGCACATTCGGTTTGATTATAAGTGTCGTGTTAGCATTCATTATTGAGAGAATCGTAATCCATTTTGATTTGTGAATGTGAATTGGTTGAGTTCGCACCTTCCAAATTCCATTGGATTGAGATCGCACCTCCAAAGTCGTACTTATAAAATGTGACTCGAACAGTACCATGCTAATCACCCATGGTTTTATAGACGAGGCCTGAAAAGCATTGGATGAGAGGAACCACGAAAAAAAATTTAGTTGTGTTCCTGCATATCCCATAATTTCATAGAATATACGTGTGATTTTGTTGAAGATTTCGCTAATGTCGTTGAATGACAAGACCGTTGTTGTCAATACTGTTGGGTACCAGATTTGTATGCTTTCCTCTCCCATTTTACCCTATATTTCTATATCTTTGTGCCATTATTACTCTTAAACGTATGAGGTAAAACCCTTTTCCTTATCTTTCATGGGATATTTGATTAATGAAGTATTCGTCATGGAGGTTTTACCTTTTTTCACATTGACCCCGATATTTCTATAGATTTGGCTAAAAAGGGAGCGTTGCAACCGTAAGTCAAGGAACAACCTATCATCTCCAGTGTTTTGCTCATTTTCTGTTATAGCATAACAAACTTGTTTGTATTAGCGCCATTTGAGGCCTTTTCACGGTTTCTTTCTAGGCAACTAGGTTGTTGTTGTAACAAGATGTATTTTTGTAACTATGGAGTTGCTAAGCGGAACAGGGGGTTTCAGGACACTTGGATAAAGAGGCTTGCGGGCTGTGAATCGGGGTTAAGCCCTTTTACATATAGATTTTGTAACAAATATCTTTTATCAGTAATTGAATGCACAACAGCTTTTTGTTTCTTCTGTAGTTTGTGAGTTTACCGCAGCCCTGATCAGAGAGTTGGGCACACTCTTCTGTTCAGGTGTTGCATCTTTCTTTCTTGCATTGTTTTATGATTTTGTGTGGTTTCATTACTGCTATTACGGTTTACTTTTAATTGTTGTGAATGCCCTTTAAATTCTGCAGTTTATTTTATTGTTGTTACAGTGGTTTGTGCGTTATGGATTTAAACCTGTGATCTACAGAAGGTCATGTGCTTGTATCTGCATATACTTTGTCGTTAATCTTGAAATAACTAATGCCCTCGGGTTGATAATTTATGTGGAGAAAAGGTTGAATTTTGTTCATATCCAGACACCAACATTTTGGCGTTGTTGCCGGGGAAGGCTAACAGGTGCAAGACCAGGATCTGCAACAGATCTAAGGGTCAATCTCTCGTCTTAGGGGAGGGAATTTATTGCCCTGCTCCATGTCTTGAGCGGAAGTGGTTTTTTTCTTTTTTTTCTTTTTTTCTTTTTTTCTATAGAATTGATCTCTCATGTTGGGGGAAGGGCAGTTATTACCCTGCTCCAAGTCTTGAGCATATCATGCTGTTTTTTTTCCTGCTCTGTTGTGTTTATTTTTTTTTCATTAAAATTAACCCCTCATCTTAGGGAAGGTATTTTGAAACCCTACTCTAAGTCCTAGGCATAGTTTCTAGTTTTTCGTTTTCTTTTCTTTTCTTTGGGCCAATTTCTCGTCTTGAGGAGGGCATGTGATTTCCCTACTTCATGTCCTGAACTTTGATTTTCCTATTTTTTTTATTTTCCAATTTATTTTCTTTCTTTTTATTGTTTGTTTGAATTTATCCTCTCATCCCAGGGAGGAAGCTATCTGTCCTGCTCTGGGTCCTGAGCAATTGTTGTTACTTTGATAAAACCCTCTTCACAATTTGTATGAACAAGGATCTGAATAAGAGGGTCTGAGGAAGACCCCCAAAGAAGGGGAAGGATCTAGGAAGGAAGATATATATTCAAGAAATTATTGAAAAATCTAGATCTTAGGCATCTTCCCGTGCTGCTGTTAGGGTTAGGGTTCAAACGAAGTCCGAAGGCCAATCTGTGGAGGAACCAGTGCCATCCATGGTACCAAAAGGTGTTCTTTCTACAACAGAAGATTTAATAAATAGGGTATTAGTGGAGGAGATATCCTTATCAGTAGCATAAGGGGAAGAAGTGGCAAGTAGGGGATCAGAAGAACTAAGCAACACTAACTGGGAAGAAAAACCTCTAAAAGGGCTTTCGTCCCCATGAGACCAAGGTAGTGCTGTAAAAATTCTTGCAATTGAATCAAACAATTCTGATTTGGTGAAATAATTCTTGAAAGATTTTGAGTCACCAAAGGACCAGGGTAGCGTGGTGCAACCTTCTACCATTGAATCACTCCAAATACCAACTGCAGAACCAGTCGAAATTCCAAGTGAGTATTGGAGGGTATTTATGGCACCTGTAAGTTCCTCAATTGATTTTCCCATCGGAAATGTTACAGGTGATGCACCAATGAAACCTATCCCTTTAACAACCTTTCCTATTTTCCATGGGCTTTCTTCTAAGGACCCTGACACATTCCTTTTTGAATTTGATATTGTTTGTCGTGGATATGACTATATTGCTAATGCCTAGAAATTGAAGATATTTCTCGCTACCCTAACGGGGACGGCCCTGAGATGGTTCATGGGTTTAGGAGGGAGCATGATTACCTCATGGGAAGGAATGAAAGAATATTTCTTGGAGAAATACCAAGATTACTGTAAGTCCCATGACATTAAGGAGGAAATATTTAAATTTGTACAGAAAGAGGATGAAAATATGGAGGACTGTGTAGAAAAATTTAAATACATATTGCAGAGATCCGGATATAGGGACCTGGACAAGGACATTCTGAAGATCATTCTTCTCCAAGAACTTAGGGAAGACTCTCTGCAACTTCTAAATATAGTCGGAAAAGGGGATATTTCCAAATAAAACTTCGAAAATATCTGTGATTATTGTATTAAGTGTTCACGGGGGGCTACAAGGAGTGGGCAAGGGGTTCGTTCATCAAAGACTTCTGGTGGAGGGGTCACAAAAGCAAAGATTGGAAATATATTGGAAAATCTAAGGACCAATATTCTAAGCACACTTTCAGCCAAGATGGACACTCTACAGGAAAAACAGAAGCAGATGGAGTTGGAAAAAACCATGGCCATATTCTGCCCACAATGCAGAAAGAAGCACCCTTTGAAGGAATGCTCGTTGAACACGGTGGAAACCTGCACAATCTATGAACAGACTCACGCGACCACTTCGTGTCCTTCCTTGCTCGGGCTGAAAGCAGTTTTCCAAGGAGCAAGTGAAGAAAACATGGTGGACCAGTTATACTTCATGGGGCATAAGAAGCCATGGCAACCTCGACCACCAGATATGAGTCTAGGTATGTTTCAAGACCCATCCCAGTACTTTAAAAATTTTAACATGCGTCCCCAATCTGCACCATTTTCAGCCATGTGGTCTCAATATCAATATTCCCCTTGGCAACAATGGGCTCCTCAAGCCAGTTTGAATCCTTCATGGAATCAGACCTGGCGTGGACCCTCTCCTACTGGACAGTTTCCTCAGCCTATGCCTCAATAGCAACTTCAGTTTCCTTCCAATGTACCCCCAGGAAACCCAGCCATTAGGCCCCAGCTTCCTATCCAGACCAACCCGAATCCAAACAATAAAGGGGTCCAACAAACAGACATCCTGAACCTTTTGTCTCACTGTTGTGAAACCAGCTCCAAAAAGAGAATAAAAGAGATATCAACGCCTTATAAATAAGCCACTTCGAGGGGGCAACCTCCAATACATTACATGAATGAACAATTCTTGGATGATTCAAATTACAAGACCTCCTTTCTATATATAGGAATCCATGGGGCCACAATGTAATCCTAGCCGACCTAACAATAATAATTTAAGGGCACAATAATAACAATATGGGGGTTACAAGGGTACAATAATAACAATAAGGGGGTTACACTAACAATAATAAGGAACTATACTAGTAATATAGGGACCTAACATGCCCCTCTCCTTCAAAAAAGTGTTGTCCTCAATGCTTGAGTAGCTCTGGGTGCTTCTGTATAAAATTCTCATCCTCCCATATAGAATCTTCAGTGGGTAAGTTCTTCCACTTGATGAGATACTCTGAAATTGATCGATTCCGTAGTTGTCGAGTTCTTGTTTCCATGACCGCTTCTGGTTCCAATATGATTTTTTCTTCCTCATCAAGTTCTGGCAATATTGTTTGAACTGGAAGATTTTCTCCTATAACCTTCTTTAAGCATGAAACATGGAAAACTGGATGTACTCGCGAAGAAGTAGGAAGCTCCAATTTGTATGCAATAGTACCAATCTTTTGCAACACCTTGTAAGGACCATAGTACTTTGGCGATAATTTATTATCCTTCTTAGCTTGCTTGAGGGACATTTGTTTATATGGTTGTAGCCGTAAAAATACCCAATCTCCTACATCAAAACTTCTCTCGCCGCGATGTTGATCTGCCTGTTGTTTCATTCGATTTTGTGCCAAATTCAGGTTATCCTTTAAGAGTTGGAGAACTTCTTGCTGATGCTCGATGTGATCTTCCACTGCTTGAACCTTCGAATTTTCTCTTAAGGATGATGTGATGGATGGTGGATGATATCCATAAAGTGCCATAAATGGGGTCATTTTTGCTGCAGTATGGAAGGAAGTGTTATACCACCATTCAGCAAGAGGTAACCACTTGACCCATTGTGTTTGTTTATCATATACAAAACAACAAAGATATCCTTCCAAACATTTATTTACTATCTCAGTTTGACCATCAGATTGAGGATGATAAGATGATCTATGAGCTAATTGAGTACCCAAACAAGAAAATAACTTCATCCAAAAATTTCCAGTAAAAATGGGATCTCTGTCGCTCACAATAACCCTTGGGCTTCCATGTAGATTTTGAATTCTGTCCATAAATGTAGTAGCAATCGTACTTGCTTTAAATGGATGAGATAATGCACAAAAGTGTGCATACTTGGTAAGTCTATCAACTACCACCATGATGACACTCTTTCCTTCGGACTTAGGTAAACCTATGATAAAAACCATTGAAATCTCCTCCCAACGTTGACTTGGAATGGATAAAGGTTGTAGAAGTCCCGGGGTCTTAATTGTTTCCACTTTATTCTGCTGGAAAACCAAACATTCCGCCACAAAATTTTGAATATTAGATTTAAGGCCATCCCAAAAAAATCTTTCTTCACCCTGTGGTAAGTTTTTAAAAATCTTGAGTGTCCTCCTAAAGGAGAAGTGTGCAATTCCAAAAGAATCTTTTGTTTTAGTTGGGAATTCTTACAAAGATATAAGCGATCTTTGTACCATAGGGAATCATTTTTCCAACTAAATGTATCAGATGTACTAGGATCTTGCTGCAACTTTTGAATGAGTGTCCATACATCTTTTTCCTTCTTCCATTCATCTCTTGCTTTGGTTATCCAATCCGGTTGGATAATAGAAATGGCACAAAGCAATGCTTCCACCTCTTCATTCTTTCTTGAGAGTGCATCTGCAACAACATTAAGCTTTCCTTTTTTGTAGATTATTTCAAAGTCATAACCCAACATCTTTGTGACCCATTTTTGTCGCTCTTCTAAAGATAGTCTTTGTTCCAAAAAGTGTTTAAGACTATCATGATCAGTTTTTACCTTGAAGTGTCTTCCCATTAGGTAAGTTCACCATTTCTTTAGCGCATGCAGTATTGCTAACATTTCCTTCTCATAAATAGGTTTCTGTAAATACTTTCCTTTGATTCGACGACTTTCAAAAGCAATGGGTCTTCCTTCCTGCATTAAAACTGCACCAATTCCATTTCCTGAGGCATCACATTCCACAATAAAGGTTTTTGTGAAGTCTGGCGTAGCTAAGACCGGTGCTAGGCACATTGCCTCTTTAAGACATTCAAAGGCCTTAGTTGCTTCAGGAGTCCATGAAAATTCATCTCTCTTCAATAATGTTGTTAGAGGTGCCGCTATTCTCCCATAATTCTTAACAAACTTGCGATAATACCCTGTTAACCCGAGAAATCCTCGCAACTGCTTTATGGTTGTGGGGACTTTCCATTCCTTAATGGCTTTAATTTTGTTAGGTTCTACCTTAACACCCTCGTGAGATACAATATGACCCAGATATTCCACCTCTTGTACTCCAAAGAAACATTTGGATGTTTTTGCATATAATTGTTTCTCCCGCAATAGTTTGAGCACCCTGTCAACATGTTCAACATGATCCTTCCAAGACCTGCTGTAGATTAGTATATCATCAAAAAATACTAGAAAAATTTTTCTAAGGAAGGGTTTGAAAATGGAATTCATCAACCCTTGAAATGTAGAAGGTGCATTGGTAAGGCCAAAAGGCATGACCAAAAATTCATAATGACCCTCATGAGTTCGAAATGTTCTTTTCGGAATATCTTCAGTCTTCATTCTAATTTGATGATACCCTGAACAAAGATCCAATTTGGTAAAATAAATTGCTCCATGTAATTCATCCAATAATTCATCAATCACAGGAATGGGAAATTTATCTTTAATGGTGAGCTTATTGAGCTCCCTATAATCCGGACACATGCGCCATGATCCATCATTCTTGTGTACCAATACTACAGGAGCAGAGAAAGAACTTTGACTAGGTTGAATTATACCCGCCTCTAACATTTCTGCAATCATACGTTGAATTTCGCTCTTTTGGAAGTAAGGATATCTATAAGGCCTCATGTTTGGAGGAACACTTCCTGGAATCAAATGAATAGCATGATCATGATCACGAATAGGTGGGAGTCCTTTGGGAGTTTCAAACACCTTGGAATGATTGTCCAAGACTTGTTGGAGATCTGCAGAAATAGATGATTTTGATGTTGGAACTTCTAGTGAGCATAATTGTGCAATTATACCTCGTTGTTCTTTCTTTAGAAGCTTTGTCATGACATTAGAGCTTATTATCTTTCCCGGCTTCCCTGCAATACCCTGTAATTCGAAATCCTTTCCTTCTGAAAAAAATTTCAAGAAAAGTTCTTGAAAATTAAAAGCTATCGTCCCCAAAGATTGTAACCATTGTACTCCTAGTACAACATCAACACCTCCCATAGGAATGGAAAGCATTGGAATATTCAATACATATCCCCCCATGGTTAGCTTGATATTATGAAATTTTCCAGAGCAATTTATAGTTCCTCCATTTGCAACCATCACTTGACATTCTGGTGCTGGGTATAGGAAATAATTCAATTCCTTGGCAACCTTACAATGAATAAAATTATGGGTACTACCTGAATCAATCAACACTATTACCTTTTTATTCTTGATATGTCCTTCTATCTTGAGAGTTTGAGGAGTGGTAATTCCTGCCAATGCATTACACGATATGGTAGAACTCATTTCTTCCTCTTCTTGGGTTGGTTCCTCGTGTATATCCTCTTCTTATTCATTTTCTTCTTCTTCTTCACAATCTATGTAAAATAATTTCTTCTCAGCACACTTATGACCTATAGTGTATTTACTATCACAACTGTAGCAAAGCCCTTTGCTCTTTTTTCTTCTAATTTTTGTGGTGTCAACCTTGTAGGCTGTGGAAATCTAGGAGTAGCAAAACTTCCCTCTTTATAGAAGTGAGTGGTAGGCTTCCTTGTCTCCATAATTTTACATTCAATTTTTCTTACCAACCTGAGTGCCTTCTCCAATGAATCAGGTTCCAAAATGCGAACTTCATGTTCGATGTTATCCTTTAAAGTACCTATGAAGAGATCAATCCTATGTTCCTCTAGAAAATAAGTTACCCTTATATTCAATTTTTGGAATTCCTCAATGTGCTCCCCACTGAACCATTTTGTTTGAGATTTATCAATTGGCTAAGGAAGGTGTTTCTCTTTGTATCCTTATAATGTGATATCATTTCCTCCATAAATATTGACCAAGTGACACTTTTTTTACGAGAGAAAAGCCATCAATACCATACAAATGTACTTTGTTCTAAATGTAATGTTGCAATGCGTACCTTTTGTGTGTTTTGCACATTATTTAGATCAAAATATTTCTCCATTTGTAGTATCCATGTTACATCATCCTTGCCATCAAAATTCCTCATATCCATCTTTGGAATATGGTGGTTCTTCCCGCCAACATTAGAGTTTATGAAATCACAATTCACATTTATTTTGTTCTCATCATGAGGTTCTTCTACTATCTTTTCACCATTAGGAAACCTTTCTTGTATCAACTTTGTCAAACCTTCCATGTCTGCTTTTAGAAAATTCTTCATGTTTTCCATTTTCTCATCGATCTTAGCTTCCATGTCATCCATCTTAGATTACATGCCATCCATCTTAGATTCCATGCTAGCTTCCATGCCATCTATCTTAGATTCCATGCCATCTATCTTAGATTCCATGCCATTTTCAAACCATCCATATTAGATTCCATGCCTTTCTTCAAACCATCCATCTTAGTTTCCATGACTTTCTTCAAAACTTCCGTGTCATTTTTTGTTGCTCTTTGCAAGAGTGAAATTTGTTGCACTTTCTCTTGTAATTTTGATATGTCATGTTGCCATTATTCATCTTCATGAGTCATAGTAGAGCTTTCTAAAGGCTTAATGGGTGTTGAATTCTTTTTAGGCCATTTTAAATCTAAATACCGAGCCCATTTCTATATTTATCTTGAATCAATTCAACTTGATTCTTCAAACAAGACTTATGCAATTCGGAAAAAAATACACACCTTTTACTTGATTTTGAGGAGCTCGATATTGAAATTGAATTATCTCTATAATTGTGGATCCTCAATATCTGAAATTTATCCCTTTAGTAGCCCTCTGAAGCTTATTTCAAATGCCACATGTCTGATCTGATTTGGATTCTTCAAGGCAAAGTTATGTCCAATCTCCCACAATGACCCAATTTTTGACTGGTTCCGTATAGCGAACTTGTACGACTTGCCACGTGTCACTGTTTCCTCCTTTGGATCTGAAATTGATAGAAAAAAAACTATAGTCCGTGCAATTGTGGATAATTTTTACAGCATTCCAACTGAGCTGCAGAGAGCTATGAATATTTTCCCACGATCACCTCTTTATATTGACATTCCCGTAGCTCTGTAACTCAATCCCCACAGATCATATCTCCAAAAATATTGCGAACCAATATCTGAAATATTGTGAGGATTTTCCTCAGGATTTTTTCTTCGCATTCTAAATATTTCAGATTCTAAACCTTCATAGAAAAAAATTTATAGCTTAAAATGCATCTAAGGACCCATTTGGAGCAAATTAGCAAAGAAACCCTAGAATCTCAAACCTCTGATACCAAATGTTGTGAAACCAGCTCCAAAAAGAGAAGAAAAGAGATATCAATGCCTTAGAAATAAGCCACTTCGAGGGGGAAACCTCCAATGCATTACATGAATGAACAATTATTGGATGATTCAAATTACAAAACCTCCTTTCTATATATAGGAGTCCATGGGGCACAATGTAATCCTAGCCGACCTAACAATAATAATTTAAGGGCACAATAATAACAATATGGGGGTTACAAGGGTACAATAATAACAATAAGGGGGTTACACTAACAACAATAAGGGACTATACTAGTAATATAGGGACCTAACACTCACAACATTTCTACAGCGGGACTTAATGAAATAAATCTACGGTCCGGACGGGTAGTAAATGAACCTACTTTGCCCATCATTACAGAACAATTTGACGGTGAAGATATAGAACCAGAACAAAGAACAGTGAGGGAGAATTCAGATCAAAATGTAATAAATCAGACACCTTCCCAAGTTGTTCCTAATCAAGTTCATGTAACTTCTCCTCCATACCCTAAAAATATTGACCTTGAGTAAGCCAAACCCTCAAGCAGAATTTGATTTCCTAATGGAGCTGCGGAATCTCTTTGTTAAAATACCCCTGTTACAAGCTATGAGGGACGTACCTATATACGCAAAAACTCTGAAAGAATACTTCTCAAAGAAACCAGGGAGGAAACCTAAGGATCCATTAACCATTCATGTAGTGGGAAGACTATCTGATATCATGTTAGGAAAAATCGTGCCTGTAAAATACGAATACCCTGGGAACCTGATTCTAACAGTACAGATTAATGGGGTTGAAATCCTGAACGTACTGGTAGATTTGGGAGTGGCCATTAACATTATCACTGCTGAAACAATGAACACATTAGGACTTGGAAACATTAAACCCACCCCTACTATCCTGGAGCTTGTAGACAAATCCACAATTAAACCAGTGGGGAAATTAGAGGATGTGATCATTTCAGTAGTCTCATGGCATTACCCTGTCGACCTCCTTATATTACAAACCCGATCTTCAGTAGGTGGTCACCCATTGATCCTAGGAAGACCCTAGCTTGCAACTGCAGATGTGTACATAGGGTGTCGATCTAGGCATATGATTATATCGAATAGGACAATTACAAAGAATATCAAGATTTATCCTCCTGCAGAACCAAGCCCATCTGAAAATCATTACCCAGCCAGAAACCTCTACCTATAGAAGAGCCTGAACCTGAAAATGAAGATGTTAGACCTGTCCTCACTATTGGGCAGGCCCTTCAATTTAAAACAGAAACTGAAGATGATTCCATTAACGCTTTTATTAATGATTCCAGTTCTATTTCCGATTCAACTCGACATATTATAGAATTTTCTATGAGCTGTGAGACACAGGAAAACATTGAACCAGAAGATGACATTGAAGACATTCATGTAACCTCGCCCCATGATAGTACTCCAATTGAGATTGAACCAGGGAAAACACTTAATATCAACCCAAACTTGTCTGAATCTTAGACAAAACAGCTTTTGAAAGTCCTTCAAGATCATCAGGAAGATTTTTCATGGGATTATACCGATATGAAGGATATCCCTGCTAACTTATGCACTCATCATATTTATATTAAGGAAGATTTCCACCCTATAAGATAGCCTCAACGAAGGATGAATCCTGCTCTTAAAAACATTGTCAAGGAAGAATTGCAAAAATTATTGGATGTAGGATCCATTCACCACATCTCAGATAGCCAATGGGTATCCCCGCTAGTTATTTCTCCCAAAAAGAATGGTAAATAGAGGATCTGTGTAGATTACAGGGAACTAATAAGGAAACACAAAAAGACCATTTTCCTTTGCCATTCATTAACCAAATCCTGGATACCTTGGCTGGGAAGAAGTTATTTTCCTTCCTAGATGGATTCAGTGGATACAACCAGATCCAGATAGCCCCGAAAGACCAGGATAAAACAAATTTTACATGCCCTTGGGGAACCTTTGCATACAAGGTGCTCCCGTTTGGCCTGTGTAATGCTCCTGCTACCTTCCAGAGAGAAATATTGGGAATATTTTCTGATTTGGTCGATGATAGCATCGAAATCTATATGGATTATTTTACTCCATATGGAAACTCATTTGAGGAAGGATTGGAAATTTTAGAGAAAGTACTCAAAAGATGTAAACAGACCCATGTATCTTTGAGTACAGTTAAATGCCATATGATGAGGGAGGAAGGAGTAGTATTGGGACATTTTCTCTCAGCTGCTAGAATTCAAGTTGATTTGGCTAAACTGGAGGTAATATTACACTTCCCAGTACCCAAAACACCCACACAGGTACATAGCTTTATTGGTTGTGCTAGTTACTACATGCGCTTTATATAAAATTTTGCTAAAACAGCACACCCACTGTTTCAATTGCTAACAAAATATGCAGAACTTTTATGGACTGAAGATTGTGAGATAGCTTTCACAAAAATTAAGGGGCTAGTGTGCACAGCTCCAATCCTCCGAGGACCTGATTGGGCATTACCGTTTCACATACATACTGATGCTTCTCAGACAGCAGTAGGGGCTATTTTAGGACAGCAGGTAGAAAAAATATCGTACGCAATTTACTATGTCAGCAATAACTTAATTCCTGCTGAATTAAATTATATGGTGATAGAAAAGGAATTCATGGCTGTCATTTATGTTGTCAATAAGTTCTGGCACTACATTACCGGGTATTCTACTGTTTTCCATACTGATCACGTAGCAATCATGTATTTGATGAATAAACCTATTACTCCTGGCTGTATTACAAGATGGTTGCTATTGCTTCAAGAATTTGATATTACAATAGTAGATAAGCCAAGAAAAGATAATGTAGTAGTTGATTTCCTATCTAGAATGGATAACAATGATGAATGCACACCTATAGAAGATAGTTTTCCTGATGAACATCTTTTTGTTCTACTAAACCACCGTGGTATGCAGATATTGCTAACTATCTTACTACAGGGAAAGTTCCTCCTCATTTTTCATACAGGGAACAACAGAAGATTATTCATCATAGTGCTCGATATTCTTGGATGGCAGGGTACCTTTTTCATACAGGAGCAAATAAGCAAATCCGACGTTGTGTGTCTAAGGATGATATTTATGAGGTATTGAAAGCTGCCCATGATGGCCCTTGTGGAGGTCATTTTGCGGAAAAAAAAAAAAAGCCATAAGGTGCTACAAATGGCATATTTCTGGCCTTCCATTTTTCGTGATGCTTGGAATTATGTTAGGAGTTGTGATAGTTGCCAACATATGGGGCAGCCCGGTCGAGCTGATGAAATGCCTTTAAAGGCACAGGTAGTCCTTGAGCCTTTTGAGAAATGGGCTATTGACTTCATTGGACCCTTTAACCCACCCTCCCAGCAAAAATTCCTCATCTTGATCTGTACTGATTACGTGACTAAGTGGGTGGAAGCCAAAGTTGTTGTGAAAGCAACAGAGCATGTGGTCTCAAATTTTCTATTTGAAGAATTTTTTGCTCGTTACAGTACTCCAAGAGAGATTGTTTCAGATGGAGGAGCACAATTCACATCACACAAGATAGCAAAGCTCATGCAGAAATATGGAGTCAAGCACAGAGTGACATCTCCATACCAACCCCAGGCGAATGGACAAGTAGAAAGCACAAACAAAACATTGGAGAATATTTTGACAAAAACAGTGGCATACCATCGTCGGGATTGGGCTCAGAAGCTCCCAGAATCTCTTTGGGCATACAGAACAACATGGTGAATTACAACTGGGTTTTCACCATTCGAGCTGGTTTATGGGAAGTCCCTGTTGTTTCCAATAGAATTCGAAATTAGTATGCTCAGAATAGCTCTTGAAGTTGGTTTGCATCTGTTAGATGCCCGGAAACACTGACTGGCCTGGCTCAATGAACTATATGAAATTTTTTCAATGGTTTTCCAGAGAACTACTGCTATTCAACAGCAGAGAATGAAATGGCATGATAAGTTTATTAAAAATAAGGTGTTTCAAAGTGGAGATTGGGAACTACTTTATAACTCTCGTTTTAAGGATTTTAAGGGGAAGCTTTGCACTCATTGGATGGGACCTTACGAGGTGGACGTTGTATTTGATAATGGAACAGTCAGGCTAGTCACAATTGATGATACACGTGCTTCATTTATATTCAATGGACATCGCCTGAGACTATACCACCGCTCGGCCTTTAAGGATGCTTTTATTAAACAACTCTCTGAGAAATATGGTTTGAAGGTCATCAGCGTAGAGAATCCTTCCTCTGCACCCTTGTTGTAAAAGTAAAAAAATAAAAATAAATAAATAAATATATAATAAAAGAACAAAGAATTGTATTGTTTATCTTATTGTCTTTTTGCAGGAGTTACTACTAAGGAGTAAAAATCAAAGAAAGATTTTCCAAAGTATCAGTTGCTGCTACACATGGTGTTGTTACTCCGATGCTGCTACACCAGATGCTGCTACTCACACTGTTGTTATTCCGATGCTACTACTCGATGTTGTTACTCCCGATGTTGCTACACCGGATGCTACTACTCGAACTATTGTTCCTCTAATGTTGCTACTCGATGTTGTTACTCCCGATGTTGTTACACCGAATGCTGCTACTCATACTATTGTTACTCTGATGCTACTATTCAATGTTGCTACTCACACTGCTGCTACTCGCACTATTGTTACTCCGATGTTGCTACTCGCATTGTTGTTACTCTGATGCTATTACTCGACATTGTTACTCCGATGTTGCTACTCGCACTGGTGTTACTCCCAATGCTGTTACACCGGATGTTGTTACTCTAATGTTGCTACTCGATGTTGTTACACCGAATGTTGTTACTCCGATGTTGCTACTCGATGTTGTTACTCTGGATGTCGTTACTCGTAATTTTGTTACTCCAATCCACATCATTACGGCACCATCATCCTACCAACCGTCACATCGTCCAGGTAGGCCATCAGGTACGCCTCCATGTGACTTTTACCGATTTAATTAAATATCCCATGTGAATATCTTAATTTCACGGATGGAAAAAATTTAAGTTGGGGGGGGGTGCTATCATAGTCAAGGACGGCGTAATAATTGCCTCATAAATCAGTATGACAATCTGTTCATGGCACACCTTAAGATTCCCATCAACATGTGGTATCATTATATAATACGTACTGGGATCTGTAAGATGTCTCGTCCACTCTATACGAAACAATTATTACTTTTATTCACCATACTTACCATATTATATTATGATTTTTCTCGGTTTCCGAGAATTACCATCCGTATTTACAGTTACCACTTTCCATTTTCACCATGTTGTTTCACTGAATTTGGTATCCACCACCTGACCCAACGGTCTGCTGTTACAGGAAGTGCTGCTACAAGTCTCCACAGTATGGGTAGGCTGGCTGTGCGGCATGAACCTGAAAACACAGCTTCAGTCCGCAACAATCCAAAGGTATGGCAAGTCTTTGTCGACGCAAGGTGGGATACCTACTTTGACAGATTGCAGGGGTTTGATGGAGGAATCACAATGGAATTCACACTCATTTAGAGGAGAAATACTAGCGGGTTAGAGGTTTGGAAGTTCCTGTCACAGAAGAGGTAATTGCAGAGGTTAGTGGGCTAAGATAGCAGGGGTAGCAATGGTTTTCTCGGAAATTTTCTCTCCCGGAATTTCCCGAATTGTTCTTGCAGGCAGGCGAAAGTGTCGTTCAAATGGGCAGAGGATACGAGCATCGAACTGTGTCATATTCTTGGAACGAAGTTGTAGGTTTCGTAATAAAATACATAACCTTTGAGGGTCGACCCACAAATCTGTTCAAGTATAATTTTAAAATTTTAATGCACCTTCGATTTCCACAGGCTCAGGTACATGCCTTGAACATGCCCTTCTTCCTATTGAAATAGCTACAGCATATGGCACGGGCTACTCGACGTTCGCGCCAAATGCCGGCAATGCTTTCAAATCATGGTTTGGTGCGATTATTGGTTATGCATGCAATAAATAGGCTTCGGGTCTCTTGGGAAAAATTATGTGGGTCCTCAGAAGAAGAAGTGGCTACCATTATTGCCGCTAGAGAAGAAGAACCAGTCTCTCTGGTTGGTTTGGCAGAAGCAGAACATTCGGAGGGAATTGACCAAGAGGAACCCGAGGAAATGGAAATGGAAGTTGATCAGGAGAAACCCAAGGAAGAAGAGATGATGGTTGATCAGGAGGAACCTGGAGAAATGAGAATGGAGGAGGTAATTGGCAGCACACCCGAGGCTGCCACACAAGAACCAGCCTCGCTTGAAAAACCCACAGTAGAAGAAATGGGAATGGAGGAGGTAATTGGCGGCACATCCGAGGCTGTCACACAAGAACCAACCTCGCTTGAAGAGCCCACAGAGGAAGAAGTTATGGACATCGTGCAGGAAGTCGATACTATTATACAGACATCAACTTTTGTCAATGAAGAAAAAAGGAGTGAAATTGCGGATAGAGAAGTGGCAAGTGACGTTGTTTTGCAAGAAACAACATCACCTGCCCAAACAGATATGGATGTTGATACAGGTAGGGGTGTTACACAAGAACCACCCCCAATTCGGCTAAGAGAGGAGGAGTCAACCTGCGAAATCGACGTTGTTCCTCAAGAACAAGTACCAACTGTGGAAAAAGAGGCAATTCATGAGGAATAGGAAGGTAGAGAAGAAATGAACCAGGAGGTCAATACTATCCCACAAGAACCAGTATCGACACTGGAAGAAGAAATGGTGAGCAAAGAGCGAGAGGACAAAAGGGAAACAAGTTGTGGAATCGATGTTATTCCATAAGAACCAGCATCGACCCTAGTTGAGGTAATAATGCATGAAGTTCCGGTTCAAGCCGGAATTGAGGATGATAAGTCTGTCCCCCGCTCTCCGTTCCAGTCCATGATGCCTAGAGGGGCGAGGGGATTCCGCTCACCCAAACGACTAACATAGGAAGTAGTTTCTCCCCCAGTGCTTAAATTTTTTGACACGGCCAAGATTGACCCAACCACTACCGAACCAGAATTCTTAGAGGCTCGCGAAGAAGATAGAGTTCCTGTGGAAACACCAGAACACAAGGTGGTCAATGAAATTGTTAACCAGATGGTAGAAGTTCCCGGAGGGAACATAGAGGAAGAAACCCCTGGAGATAGGGAGCCCGGCCAGAAGGGCTTGACAAGAGAATCCGCTGAGAATACTGGCAGCATTCCGCCACCTCCTGAGCTTGTCATAGGCCCAGAAAGATAAATGTGTTGATTGTTAAATAGGAGTGGGTTGAACAGTGTGAGAAAATAATGTTACCTCTCAAGAAGAAGTATCAGTTTCAGTTTAGTGAAACCATGAGACTAAAAAGGGAGGTTCGAGATTTGAAAAAGCAAGTTTCCTAGCTGAAAAGGAAGGTAAAAATCAACAAATGGAGGGCAATAAAGTCGAAAATCGAGGTCTCCACTGCAGCTACCCAGACTGGGTCGATCGAAGAATTGTTTGAAGGTGGATAATTTGTATTGGCCGCTAAGATCCAGAAGTGGCAGTCTGCTGTGAGCGACCATAAAAAGGAAACAGATAGGGTTTGAGAATAGGCTGCCAGAGTTGTCACAGGGTACATGGATCAACTATACAAGTCGCGACTGAAGCAGGCCAAACAGAAGGCTAGAATAGAGGAATTGGAAGAACAAGTGTAATTGTTGAAGACAAATAAGGAGAAGATGTTCTCCCTGGCACAGCAGATAATTCCTTCATGAAAAAATTCTTTTCTTTTGTCTTGAAATTATATATAAGGATATTTGGTACGAATTTGAGGACCCCATTCAATTTCTCCGTATTTTAAAAATTCATGATATCATAGGACAGCACTTAATGTGTGAGTTCTACATGAATGGGTATTACTTAAGGCATGATCAGTCCTTTAACCTCACTCCTTTGGTGGGGGACATCCATTTAAGAGCTTTCACCTCTTACACCATCAATCAAATTAAGTGGAGAAAGCCCTAGGATACATTTGAAGAAAATCAAGCCGAAAGGCCATTAATGATGAGAAGAGAGCACGGGCAGTCCTGAAACATTTATAACAATCATTATACATTTCTATAGATTGAGGGCCATAAATAACACATGTTTAAAACCCAAAAATGGTGCGATAACTTATGTGTTGACCAGATTATGATGTTTCGCAAGGAAGCACTGGACAGTTTTCAGAAAACGTGGATGTTGTCATCCTCAGCCGTCAGAGAAAGAGAACCATTTGGGGCACCCAACTTTGCACGGGCTTTAGAGCGAATTCCACGTTTCATGGCATGCATTCATACTTGTGGGGTCAGATGGATGGGCTTAAGGTTTCAATTTCCCCTTCTTTGCTTGCCAGCTGAGCGATATACTCCTGCATATAACGTTAATCCAAACTGGTGGAAGGATGTTGTTTTGACAGAAGGATATAAGCCACCAAGAACAGAAATGGACGTAGAGTATGACCTCACATAGCTTCATGCCAATCATATTTGGTCCAATCCGGATCTGAGGAGACAACGAGCTGCATGAGGACATGCCAATAGATCAGTTGGGGGGAGATGTTGGGTACCGGATTTGTATACTTTCCTCTCCCATTTTACCCTATATTTCTATCTCTTTGTGTCATTATTACTCTTAAACGTATGAGGTAAAACCCTTTCCCTTATCTTTCATGGGATATTTGATTAATGAAGTATTCGTCATGGAGGTTTTACCTTTTTTCATATTGACCCCGATATTTCTACAGATTTGGCTAAAACAGGAGCGTTGCAGCCGTAAGTCAAGGAACAGCCTATCATCTCTAGCGTTTTTCTCATTTGTTGTTACAGCATAACAAACTTGTTTGTATTAGTGCCATTTCAGGCTTTTCACAGTTTCTTCCTGGGCAACTATGTTGTCGTTGTAACAAGATGTATTTTTGTAACTATGGAGTTACTGAGCTGTGTCTTTCTTTCTTGCATTGTTTTATGATTTAGGGTGATTTCATTACTGTTGTTACATTTTACTTTTAATTGTTGTGAATGCCCTTTAAATTTTGCAGTTTATTTAATTGTTGTTACAGTGGTCTTTGTGTTATGGAGTTAAACATGTGATCTACAGCAGGTCATGTGCTTGTATCTGCATGTACTTTGTCGTTAGTCCTGAAATAACTAACGCCCTCGGGTTGATAATTTATGTGGAAAAAGGATTGAATTTTGTTCATATCCGGACACCAACAAGTACTGCTCATGGGAAAAAATTTACACAATCCAGTCAATCCAGTTTGGGGCATGGTGATGGAGTGACCGAACGTTCATTGTTCAATGTTGCAGAAATATGTGTCTTCAGTTTGGGGCATGGTGATGGCGTGACCCTTCAGTGCTGCAGAAACAAGTACAAGGGTATGGCGGAGGATGGTGTGTAAGAATTCAAACAAGTATGCCAATACGGCGTGGGAGTACAAAATTGTGAACTCTCCTTTTCCTAAGCAGCACAGTCCAAATACTTGTAGAACCTAAAGTTCCAGTCAAGTTAAAAAGGTTAAAAATATTTCAACACATGTCAGAATATAATTCATCAGAAGAGAGATAAACAATATTTCTTATTGGGTGGGGTGAACAGTGTTTTCTCACCCAATCTCATAAAGAAAACCTCTTTGACGTAATAAATTCATAAATAATGCTTGAAATACATACAAAGGCTTCGCATTCAAACATACACTAAACCTACTGGGGTTTATGGTCCAACGAGCTTGCCGGAGAAACCACCGTCAAAGATAAGTCTAGAATTTTTTAAGTAAATAAATAAAAAAAATTGAAAAAAATAACAATTCTTGATCACAACACTGAACGGAAAATTTAGCCACAACAAGATAAAGCTCCCGTTAGCTACATTAACCACTAGTAGCGGCCAGTTTTGCCTATAAAATAGCAGAATTTAACCAAAGAATGGTTTTGTTCATTTCCAATTTAGCTTTCTTTAATGTCACGGCTTGGCAAAACTGCAGCCAAGGTTTTCTGGCATTGAATTCTAACAGCAGAGAAACCACATCAGCCTAACCTAAACATAATATAATGAAAAAACCAACACTCGGTGCCAAATATAGCAATATTTAACTTCGCAGCAGTCTCGTGTGTCCATATAAACCGATGCATTTCATTTAAACCTCACAAACAAAACTGTCACGTGAAAACCTCGTGTCGGAGATATGTTTTCACCTAGACGATACAGATGAGTTTTGGGGGGTTTTGGATTCAAAATCTACCATTCATCAGTGAGAGTACATGTAAGGAAAGTAGGGAGCAGAGAGCAAATTATTATGTGGCCAATAGAAGAAGAATAAATGCACATATAATGCATCATCGTTGACTATAAACTCCATAATACTTTCCATGTCACATCATAGTACATGACAATACCAGCCTGGCATTAAGAAGGGACTCCATAACTAAGATCGTGGTTACATGCAACTCAACTCGCGACCAACTGGGCACACACAAAGTAAGTTGTGACCATTACAGCTAGATGCAGACGATCACATTTTTCTCAAAGTCAAATATATAATTTGCAATCATGTAGGACACGAATTTTAAAACAAGTTAAAAATATTTCAACACATGTTATAATATAATTTGTCAGAAGGATGAGAAGAAAGCTTTCTGATTGGGTGAGGTGGACAATGTTTTCTCACCCAATCTCATAAAGAAAACGCCTCCGGCGTAATTAATAAAAAAAAAATGGAAAGAGAGTTGTCTCTTATTGCTTTGATAGACATTTTATTGTGAATAATGTGGGTTATAAACAAAATATTTCGATAACCACATTAATTAAAATACTTGAATGTCAATTGTGTATATATTATATCAAACAATTTACAAAAAAGTTATGGTTGAAACAATTTATTGATGTGTTGCTCAAAATGAAGGAGATCTGTAATTAATTCTTCCTTAACATGGAGTTAACGCACACACACACACACATAGAGAGAGAGAGAGAGGTTTACAACTCAAGAGGTTTGGTCCTTCTAGATGGTTGATAGATTAGAGGTTAAGATGGATTTATGTTGATACTTGGGTTTGAATGGGAAAGTGAGATCTAAGAAAACTTTAAACTTTTATATTATGATTTTCTTATTTATAATTTAAAATAAAATTAATTAGAACTTTATTTGGAAACATTGTAAAAGCAGAAAGATAGATAAACAGGATGAAAATATTTAATGTAAAATGAAATAAAATGGATCATCTCTCTCTCTCTCTCTCTCTCTCTATATATATATATATATATATATATATATATCTTAACAATGGATGTAAATGATGTTTACAACTCAAGAGATTAGATCAAGTCGAGATGGATTTATACACATACTTCAGATTGAATGAGAAAATAGGATGTATGGGAACTTTATTCTTTTATATCATGATTTTATTATTTATAATCTAAAATTAAATTAAAGAGAACCTTTTGTCAAATTTTATATGGATTGTAAATGACTAAATAAGATAGATAAGATGAAATCCCATATCATTTAACGAACAACTTGTGGAAAGGTAACCAATTTGAAACCCCATAAAACAAAATATATCCATGCTAAGGGTTGGCATGGTCTAGGTTGAGTGTGATCCTTGAGTGATTTTGATGGGTAGATTGTGCGAAGCCAATCCATGTTTGGATGCCCCTTGGATATTTTAATGCCCCCAAATGTGGCTCCTCAAACATTTGGTATTGGTAATAGCGCTCTAATTGTTAATTATATTTTAAGAGTAACAAGTTGTGTTATATTTATACAAACAAATATAGTGTAATTTAAATGCTTTACATTTTATTCGGCATATTCTCAAATGATTTAGCGGCATATTCTCCAATGAGTTAGCCAAAAATCGTTGAAATGGTCAACTTGAGTTGCTAACTATGTATAGATTTACACTCTAATTGTTATTTATATTTTAAGAGTGGCAAGTTGTGTTATATTTATGCAAATAAATATGGTGTAATTACACCAAAGGTTTTTTATTGTGGGCTTAGGTGAACACACTGTTCACTATAGCCAATAGCAACACTCTAATTTCGTCGTCCCTCTAACAAATAAAAATTTACCATGTGGCATTGACTTTTCCATCTGTCAGTGACTGAGGTATCACCTCTGAACTCTAAATGAAATTCGTGCAGACTCATTTGTCAGCATCCTTGGCTTTTCAGGCTGGGAATTTGGTGTAGTATTATTCATGTTTGGGCACAAAATCTCTGAGATGTGAGTGGGTTTGATATCCCGATGTTTGCTACCATTAGAACTCTCCTCCCTCTCAAACGAAATCAATTTCAGCAGTTTATTTCTCTTAGAATCCACTGTAGAGGAGGTGCTGCCAGATTTAGATGGTTGCTCCATTTCTCTGGATCTCACTTCTCTTGCTCAATCTCGTGTTTTCGGCTACTCGATCTCTTTCGTCGAAATCTATATGGATGATTTTACTCCATATGGAAACTCATTTGAGGAAGGATTGGAAAATTTAGAGAAAGTACTCAAAAGATGTAAACAGACCCATGTATCCTTGAGTAAAGTTAAATGCCATATGATGAGGGAGGAAGGAGTAGTATTGGGACATTTTCTCTCAGCTGCTACAATTCAAGTTGATCTAGCTAAAGTGGAGGTAATATTACAATTCCCAGTACCCAAAACACCCACGCAGGTACGTAGCTTTATTGGTTGTGTTGGTTACTACAGGCACTTTATAGAAAATTTTGCTAAAATCGCACACCCACTATTTCAATTACTAACAAAAGATGCAGAACTTTTATGGACTAAATATTGTGAGACAGCTTTCACGAAAATTAAGGGGCTGGTGTGCACGGCTCCAATCCTCCAAGGACCTGATTGGGCATTACCATTTCACATACATAATGATGCTTCTCAGACAGCAATAGGGGCTATTTTAGGACAGCAGGTAGACAAAATACCGTATGTAATTTACTATGTCAGAAATAACTTAATTCCTGCTGAATTAAATTATACATTGACAGAAAATGAATTCATGGCTGTCATTTATGCTGTCAATAAGTTATGGCACTACATTACCGGGTATTCTACTGTTGTCCATACTGATCACATACCAATCAGGTATTTGATGAATAAACCTATTACTCCTAGCTGTATTACAATATGGTTGCTATTGCTTCAAGAATTTGATATTACAATAGTAGATAAGCGAGGAAAAGATAATGTAGTAGCTAATTTCCTATCTAGAATGGATAAAAATGATGAATGCACACCTGTAGAAGATAGTTTTCCCGATGAACATCTTTTTATTCTACTAAACCACCGTGGTATGCAGATATTGCTAACTATCTTACTACAGGGAAAGTGCCTCCTCATTTTTCATACAGGGAATAGCGGAAGATTATTCATCATAGTGCCCGATATTCTTGGATGGCAGGGTACCTTTTTCATACAGGAGCAGATAAGCAGATCTGACGTTATGTGTCTAAGGATGATATTTATGAGGTATTGAAAGCTGCCCATGATGGCCCTTGTGGAGGTCATTTTGCAAAAAAAAGAACAGGCCATAAGGTGCTACAAATGGCATATTATGGCCTTCCATTTTTTGTGATGCTCGGAATTATGTTAGAAGTTGTGATAGTTGCCAAGGTATGGGGCAGCCCGGTCTAGCTGATGAAATGCATTTAAAGGCACAGGTAGTCCTCGAGCCTTTTGAGAACTGGGCTATTGACTTCGTTGGACCCTTTAACCCACCCTTAACCCACCCTCCTAGAAAAAACTCCACATATTGGTCTGTATTGATTACGTGACTAAGTGGGAGGAAGCCAAAGTTGTTGCGAAAGCAACAGAGCAGGTGGTCTCAAATTTTCTATTTGAAGAAATTTTTGCTCGTTACAGTACTCCAAGAGAGATTGTTTCAGATGGAGGAGCACAATTCACATCACACAAGATAGCAAATCTCATGGAGAAATATGGAGTCAAGCACAGAGTGACATCTTCGTACCAACCCCGGGCGAATGGACAAGTAGAAAGCATGAACAAAACATTGGATAATATTTTGACAAAAACTGTGGCATACCATTGTCGAGATTGGGCTCAGAAGCTCCCGGAAGCTCTCTAGGCGTACAGAACAACATGGAAAAATACAACCGGGTTTTCACCATTCGAGCTAGTTTATGGGAAGTCCCTGTTGTTTCCAATAGAATTCGAAATTAGTACGCTCAGAATAGCTCTTGAAGTTGGTTTGGATCTGTTAGATGCCCAGAAACACCGACTGGCCCAGCTCAATGAACTAGATGAAATCCTTCCAATGGTTGTCCAGAGAAATACTGCTATTCAACAACAGAGAATGAAATGGCATGATAATTTTATTAAAAATAAGGTGTTTCAAAGTGGAGATTGGGCACTACTTTATGACTCTCATTTTAAGGATTTTAAGGGGAAGCTTTGCACTCGTTGGATGGGACCTTATGAGGTGGACGTTGTATTTGATAATGGAATAGTCAAGCTAGTCACAATTGATGATGCACGTGCTTCATTTGTAGTCAATGGACATCGCCTAAGACTATACCACCGCTCGGCCTCTAAGGATGCTTTTATTAAACAACTCTGAGAAATCTGGTTTGAAGGTCATCAGCGCAGAGAATCCTTCCTCTGCACCTTTGTTGTAAAAATAAAAAAATAAAAAAATATCTAATAAAAGAATAAAGAATTGTATTGTTTATCTTATTGTCTTTTTGCAGGAGTTACTACTAAGGAGTAAAAATCAAAGAAAAAATTTCCAAAGTATCAGCTGCTACTACACATGGTGCTATTACTTCGATGCTGCTACTCGCACTGCTGTTATTCCGATGCTGCTACTCGATGTTGTTACTCCCAATGCTGCTACACCAGATGTTGCTACTCGCACTATTGTTACTCTGATGCTGCTACTCGATGTTGTTACTCCCGATGCTGTTACACCGGATGTTGCTACTCGCACTGTTGTTACTCCGATGCTACTACTCGATGTTGCTACACCGGATGCTGCTATTCGCACTGCTAGTACTCGATGCTGCTACACCAAATGCTGCTACTCGCACTGTTGTTACTCTGATGCTGCTACTTGATGTTGCTACATTGGATGCTGCTACTCGCACTGTTGTTACTCCGATGTTGTTACTCTGATGATGCTACTCGCACTATTTTTACTCCCGATGTTGTTCCACCGGATTTTGTTACTCCGATGCTGCTACTCGATGTTGTTACACCAGATGTTGTTACTCCGATGTTGCTACTCGATGTTGTTACACTTGATGTTGTTACTCCGGATGTCGTTACTCGTAATGCTGTTACTCTAATCCACATCATTATGACGCCATCATCCTACCAACCGTCACATCATCCAGATAGGCCGTCAAGTACGCCTCACGTGACTTTTAGCGATTTAATTAAATATCCCATGTGAAGATATTAATGCCGCAGACGACAAAACTTTAAGTTGGGGGGGGGGAGGGGGGGTGCCGTCATAGTCAAGGACGACGTAATAATTTCCTCATAAATCAGTATGACAATATGTTCATGGTACACCCTATGATTCCCATCAACATGTGGTATCATTATTTAATACGTATTGGGATCTGTAAGATGTCTCATCCACTCTATACGAAACAATTATTACTTTTATTCACCACACTTACCATATTCTCTTATGATTTTCCTCGGTTTTCGAGAATTACCATCCGTATTTACCGTTACCACTTTCCATTTTCACCATGTTGTTTCTCCGAATTTGGTATCCACCACCTAGCCCAACGGTCTGTTGTTACAGGAAGTGTTGCTACAAGTCTCCACAGTATGGGTGGGTTCGCTGTACGGCATGAACCTGAAAACACAACTTCAGTCTGCAGCAATCCAGAGGTATGGCAAGTCTTTGTCGACACAGGGTGGGATACCTACTTTGACAGATTGCAGGGGTTTGATGGAGGAATCACAATGGAATTCACACTCAATTTAGAGGAGAACTACTCGCGGGTTAGAGGTTTGGAAGTTCCTGTCACAGAAGAGGTAATTGCAAAGGTTAGCGGGCTGAGAAAATAGGGGCAGCAATGGTTTTCTCAGAACGTTTCTCTCCCAAAATTTCCCGAATTGTTCATGCAGGCAGGAGAAAGTGTCGTTCAAATGGGCAGAGGATACGAGCGTCGAACTGTGTCGTATCCTTGGAACGAAGTTGCAGGTTTCGTAATAAAATACATAACCTGTGAGGTTCGAGCCACAAATATGTTCAAGTATCATTTTAAAATTTTAACGCACCTTCGATTTCCACAGGCTCAAGTACATGCCTTGAACATGCCCTTCTTCCTATTGAAACAGCTGCAGCATATGGCACACGTTGCTCAGCGTTTGCGCCGAATGCCGACAGTGCTTTCAAATCACAGTTTGGTGCGATTATTGGTCATGCATGCAATAAATAGGCTTCAAGTCTCCTGAGCGAAATTGTGTGGGTCCTCAGAAGAAGAAGTGGATGCCATTATTGCCGCTAGAGAAGAAGAACCAGTCTCTCCGGTTGGTTTGGCCGAAGCAGAACATTCGGATGGAATTGACCAAGAGGAACCCAAGGAAATGGAAATGAAAGTTGATCAGGAGCAACCCGAGGAAGCAGAGATGATGGTTGATTAGGAGGAACCTGAAGAAATGATAATGGAGGAGGTAATTGGTAGCACACCCGAGGCTGGCACACAAGAACCAGCCTCACTTGAAAAACCCACAGAAGAAGAAATGGGAATGGAGGAGGTAATTGCAAGCACAACCGAGGCTATCATACAAGAACCAGCCTCGCTTGAAGAGCCCACAGAGGAAGAATTTATGGACATCGTGCAGGAAGTTGACACTTTTATACAGTCATCAACTTTTGTTAATGAAGAACAAAGGAGTGAAATTGCGGATAGAGAAGTGGCAAGTGATGTTGTTTTGCAAGAAACAGCATCACTGCCCAAACATATATGGATGTTGATATAGGTAGGGGTGTTACACAAGAACCACCCCCAATTCGGCTAAGACAGGAGGAGTCGACCTACAAAATCGATGTTGTTCCTCAAGAACTGGTACCAACTGTGGAAAAAGAGGCAACTCATGAGGAACAAGAAGGTAGAGAAGAAATGAACCAAGAGGTCGATACTGTCCCACAAGAACTAGTATCGACACTGGAAGAAGAAATGGTGAATAAAGAGCGAGAGGACAGAAGGGAAACAAGTTGTGGCATCGTTGCTGCTCCATAAGAACCACCATTGAACCCGATTGAGGTAATAATGCATGAAGTTCCAATTCAAGCCGGAATTGAGGATGATAAGTCTGTCCCCCGCTCTCCTTTCCAGTCCATGATGCCTTGAGGGGCGAGGGGATTCCACTCGCCCAAACGACTAACAAAGGAAGTAGTTGTTCCCCCGGAGCTTAAATTTGTTGACACGGCCAAGATTGGCCCAACCACTACCGAACCAGAATGCTCAGAGGCTCGCGAAGAAGGTAGAGTTCCTGTGGAAACACCGGAACATAGAGTGGTCAATGAAATTGTCAACCAAATGGCAGAAGTTCCCGGAGGGAACATAGAGGAAGAAAACCCTGGAGATAGGGAGCCCGGCCAGAAGGGCTTGACAAGAGAATCCGCTGAGAATACTGGCAACGTTATGCCACCTCCTGAGCCTGTCATAGGCCCAGAAACTGAGTTTATTGTTAAATAGGAGTGGGTTGAACAATGTGAGAAAAGAAGGTTACCTCTCAAGAAGAAGTATCAGTTGCAGTTTAGTGAAACCATGAGACTAAAAAGGGAGGTTCGAGATTTGAAAAAGAAAGTTTCCCAGCTGAAAAGGAAGGTAAAAATCAACAAATCGAGGGCAATAAATCCGAAAATCGAGGTCTCCACTGCAGCTACCCAGAATGGGCCGATCGAAGAATTGTTTGAAGGTCGAGAATTTGTATTGACCGCTGAGATCCAGAAGTGGTAGTCTGCTGCGAGCAACCATAAAAAGGAAACATATAGGGTTTGATAACAGGCTATCAGAGTCGTCACAAGGTACATGGATCAGCTATACAAGGCGCAACTGAAACAAGACAAACAAAAGGCTGGAATAGAGGAATTGGAAGAACAAGTGCAATTGCTGAAGACAAATAAGGAGAAGATGTTCTCCCTGGCACAACAGGTAATGGCCTGTAGACCTCCTGCACATAGCTATGCCTTATTCCTTCATGAACAATTCTTTTCTTTTGTCTTGAAATTATATATAAGGAGATTTGGTACGAATTTGAGGACCCCATTCGATTTCTCCGTATTTTAAAAATTCATGATATCATAGGATAGCACTTAATGTGAGAGTTTTACATGAATGGGTATTACTTAAGGCATGATCAGTCCTTTAACCTCATTCCATTCGTGGGGGACATCCATTTAAGAGCTTTCACCTCTTACACCATCAATCGGATTAAGTGGAGAAAGGCCTAGGATACATTTGAAGAAAATCAAACCGGAAGGCCATTAATGATGAGAAGAGAGAACGGGCAGTCCTGAAACATTTATAACAAGAATTATACATTTATATAGATTGAGGGCCGTAAATAACACATGTTGGAAACCCAGAAATGGTGTGCTAACTTATGTGTCGACCAGATTATGATGTTTCACAAGGAAGCACTGGACAGTTGTCAAAAAAGGTGGATGTTGTCATCCTCATCCTTCAGAGAAAGAGAACCATTTGGGGCACCCAAATTTTCATGGGATTTAGAGCGAATGCCACATTTCATGGCATGAATTCATACTTGTGGGGTCAAATGGATGGGCTTAAGGTTTCAATTTCCCCTTCTCTGGTTGCCAGCTGAGCGATATACTCCTGCATATAACATTAATACAGACTGGTGGAAGGATGTTGTTTTGATAGAAGGATATAAGCCACCAGGAACATAAATGGTCGTAGAGTATAACCTCACACAGCTTCATGCCCATCATAGTCGGTCCAATCCGGATCTGAGGAGACGACGAGCTACATGAGGACATGCAGATAGATCAGTTGGGGGGAGATGTTGTGTACCGGATTTGTATACTTTCCTCTCTCATTTTACCCTATCTTTCTATCTCTTTGTGTCATTATTACTCTTAAACGTATGAGGTAAAAATGTTTTCCTTATCTTTCGTGGGATATTTGATTAATGAAGTATTCGTCATGGAGGTTTTACCTTTTTTCATATTCACCACGATATTTCTACAGATTTGGCTAAAACAGGAGCGTTGCAGCCGTAAGTCAAGGAACAACCTATCATCTCCAGCGTTTTTCTCATTTCTTGTTACAACATAACAAACTTGTTTGTATTAGTGCCATTTCAGGCTTTTCATGGTTTCTTTCTGGGAAACTAGGTTGTCGTTGTAACAAGATGTATTTTTGCAACTATGGAGTTACTAAGCTGTGTCTTTCTTTCTTGCATTGTTTTATGTTTTAGTGTGATTTCATTACTGTTGTTACAATTTACTTTTAATTGTTGTGAATGCCCTTTAAATTCTACAGTTTATTTAATTGTTGTTACAGTGGTATGTTTGTTATGGAGTTAAACCTGTGATCTACAGCAGGTCATGTGCTTGTATCTGCATATAATTTGTCGTTAGTCCTGAAATAACTAATGTCCTCGGGTTGATCATTTATGTGGAGAAAGGGTTGAATTTTGTTCATATCCGGACACCAACAAGTACTGCTCATGGGATAAATTTTACACAATCCAATCAATCCAGTTTGGGGCATGGTGATGGCATGACCGAACGTTCATTGTTCAATGTTGTAGAAACATGTGTCTTCATTTTGGGGCATGGTGATGATGTGACCCTTCAGTGCTGCAGAAAAAAGTACAGGGGTATGGCAGAGGATGGTGTGTAAGCATTCAAACAAGTATGCCAAGACGGCGTGGGAGTACAAAACTGTGAACGCTCCTTTTCCTACGCAGCACAGTCCAAATACTCGTAGCACCTAAAGTTCCAGTCAAGTTAAAAAGGTTAAAAATATTTCAACACATGTTAGAATATAATTCATCAGAAGAGCGATAAACAATATTTCTGATTGGGTGGGGTGAACATTGTTTTCTCACCCAATCTCATAAAGAAAACTTCTTCGACGTAATAAAGTCATAAATAATGTTTGAAATACATACAAAGGATTCGCATTCAGACGTACACTAAACCTACTGGGGTTTACGGTCCAACGAGCTCGCCGGAGAAACAACCGTCAAAGATAATTCTAGAATTTTTTAAGTAAATAAATAAAAAAAATTGAAAAAAATAACAAGAATTCTTGATCACAACACTGAACGGAAAATTTAGCCACAACAAGATAAAGCTCCCGTTACCTACATTAACCACCAGCAACGGCTAGGTCCGCCTATAAAATAGCATAATTTAACCAAAGAATGGTTTTTTTCATTTCCAATTCAGCTTTCTTTCATGTCACAGCTTGGCAAAACTGCAGCCAAGGTTTTCTGGCATTGAATTCTAACAACAGAGAAGCCACATTAGCCTAACCTAAACAGAATATAACGAAAAAACCAACACTCGGTGCCAAATATAGCAATCTTTAACTTCGCAGCAGTCTCGTCATGTCCATATAAACTGATGCATTTCATTTAAACCTCACAAACAAAACCGTCATGTGAAAACCTCGTGTCGGAGACATGTTTTCACCTAGATGATACAGATGAGTTTTGGGGGCTTTTGGATTCAAACTCTACCATTCATCAGTGAGAGTACATGTAAGGAAAGTAGGGAGCAGAGAACAAATTATTATGTGGCCAATAGAAGAAGAATAAATGCACATATAATGCATCATCGTTGACTATAAACTCCGTAATACTTGCCATGTCACATCGTAGTACATGACAATACTAGCTTGGCATTAAGAAGGGACTCCATAACTGAGATCGTGGTTACATGCAACTCAACTCATGACCAACTGGGCACACACAAAGTAAACTGTGACCATTACAGCTAGACGCACACAATCACACTTTTCTCAAAGTCAAATATATAATTTGCAATCATGTAGGACACGAGTTTTAAAACAAGTTAAAAATATTTAAACACATGTTATAATATAATTTGTCAGAAGGGCGATAAGAAAGCTTTCTGATTGGGTGAGGTGAACAATGTTTGCTCACCCAATCTCATAAAGAAAACACCTCCGGCGTAATTAATAATAAAAAAAATGGAGAGAGAGTTGTCTCTTATTGCTTTGATAGACATTTCATTGTGAATAATGCAGGTTATAAACAAAATATTTCAATAGCCACATTAATTAAAATACTTGAATGTCAATTGTGTATATATTATATCAAACAATTTACAAAAATGTTATGGTTAAAACAATTTATTGATGTGTTGCTCAAAATGAAGGTGATCTGTAATTAATTCTTCCTTAACATGGAGTTAACACACACACACACACATAGAGAGAGAGAGAGAGAGGTTTACAACTCAAGAGGTTTGGTCCTTCTAGATGGTTGATAGATTAGAGGTTAATATGGATTTATGTTGATACTTAGGTTTGAATGGGAAATTGAGATCTAAGAAAACTTTACACTTTTATATTATGGTTTTCTTATTTATAATTTAAAATAAAATTAATTAGAACTTTATGTGGAATGATTGTAAAAAAAGAAAGATAGATAAATAGGTTGAAAATATTTAATGTAAAATTAAATAAAATGGATCCTCTCTCTCTCTCTCTCTCTCTCTCTCTCTCTCTCTCTCTCTATATATATATATATATATATATATATATATATATATATATATATATATATATATATATATATATATATATATATATATATATATCTTAACCATGAATGTAAATGATGTTTACAAGTAAAGAGATTATCTCAAGTCGAGATGGATTTATACACATACTTCGGATTGAATGAGAAAATAGGATGTATGGGAACTTTATTCTTTTCTATCATGATTTTCTTATTTATAATCTAAAATAAAATTAAAGAGAACCTTTTGTCAAATTTTATATGGATTGTAAATGACTAAATAAGATAGATAAGATGAAATCCCATATCATTTAAGGAACTACTTGTGGAAAGGTAACCAATTTGAAACCCCATAAGAAAACATATAGCCATGCTAAGGGTTGGCATGGTCTAGGTTGAGTGCGATCCTCAAGTTATTTTGATGGGTAGATTGTGTGAAGCCAATGCATGTTTGGATGCCCCTTGGATATTTTAATGCCCCAAATGTGACTCCTCAAACATTTGGTATTGATAATAGCGCTCTAACTGTTATTTATATTTTAAGAGTAACAAGTTGTGTTATATTTATACAAACAAATATAGCATAATTTAAATGCTTTACATTTTATTCGGCATATTCTCAAATGATTTAGCAGCATAGTCTCCAATGAGTTAGCCAAAAATCGTTGAAATGGTCAACTTGAGTTGCTAACTATGTATAGATTTACACTCTAATTTTTATTTCTATTTTAAGAGTGGCAAGTTGTGTTATATTTATGCAAACAAATATGGTGTAATTACACCGAAAGTGTTTTACTGTGGGCTTAGGTGAACAAACTATTCACTATAGCCGATAGCGACACTCTAATTTCGTCGTCCCTCTAACAAATAAAAATTTACCATGTGGCATTGACTTTTCCATCTGTTAGTCACTGAGGTAGCACCTCTGAACTCTAAATGAAATTCGTGCAGACTCATTTGTCAGCATCCTTGGCTTTTTAGGCTGGGAATTTTGTGTAGTATTATTCATGTCTGGGCACAGATGCTCTAAGATGTGAGTGGATTTGATATCTCGATGTTTTCTACCATTAGAACTCTCCTCCCTCTCAAACGAAATCAATTTCAACAGTTTATTTCTCTTAGAATCCACTGTAGAGGAGGTGCTGCCAGATTTAGATGGTTGCTCCATTTCTCTGGATCTCGCTTCTCTTGCTCGATCTCGTGTTTTCGGCTACTCGATCTCCTGCATTTTGGTGTCTTTTCAATGTTGTCTTTGGATAGTGTCTTGTGGAGCCTTCAATCCATTTCGGGTATGTTCCTGCCACACAAAAATAGCAAATAGGGACAACGTTAGCCACACATTCCTCCCAATTAAAAATATTCAAGCATAGTAACCACTAGTATATGCTAAAAATTGAAGCCTTACATTTGGGAACTGAAATGCCTTTGCAACTCAAACACACCACCGGCGTTCCGATTTTTTCATTTCAGTGGAAATCTATTTTGGAGATACTTCTTCAGTATTAAATTCTTTGGAAGTGTGGACAACATAATTTGTGAAAGTTATTGGAAGACTGGTTTTTGCTTTTCGGTTTCATACGCCTTTTGAATCTGGATAACAAAGATTCCAACTTAGATACCATTTTTGTGAAATTTGTTGGCTTGGAAGACTGGTTTTTGCTTTTATGTTTCATACGCCTTTTGAATCTGGACCACAAATATTCTGACTTAGATACAATTTTTATGGCCTCTATTCCCATGGCAGGGACGAAGCAACTACAGTTGCACTTGGCACCCATGATGTTGGTCCAGTAAATGTAGCCTTTTTGGGAAAAAAATTTCGTGGAACTATCTTCCAAGATTGTCCACATAGAAGTTTTCAAAGAATATAATCAAGTATTTCGTGTCAACATGCTAATGCTCGAGGAGAATAATGAAAATCTAGACTCGTAGCCGCCACTGTGGGATGCCATGCGGTTCCTCGGATTGTGTACGAGGGGGATTGGTCTTTTTGAAACATGTACGTTATGGGAACTTCAAGCCAACAACAAAATTGCAAGAAACAAACCTCACTTACAAAATCAAATTCAAATACACATATATACTACAAACTAATAGCCGACATAGGTTAGGTTATAAGCATTTTGGATGGAAATTTTTTTTATGAATTTCAAGTTTTATATCTTAAAATCTTTTTAAGATTGTTTGATTTTTTTATTATCAAATTTTAAAATATTCACAAAATCCACCTAAGTCAACATCAAAAAAACATTTGTTAAAACTGAAAATACAGCATGCAAGTATGTTTGATCCTTGAAGGAAGCTACTTTGAAATTGAAGCATTTCATTTGGGAAACCTGATATTGTTTTTAAGAAGGTGACAAAATCTCTTGTGAGTAAGTTGTTTATTATCATTAAATATATATTTTTTCAATATCCTTATTTATTGTTTCTAGAAATTTGATCACTTTAAATAAAATCTTAGATTGTTAACCAGCTCTAATTTTTTAGGAATTTTTTGGATTTTTTATTTATTTAAATCCATGACATGGTTCTTTTACATTTATCTAAAATAAGCTTTTACATATCCTTTTAATCTATGATATGTTTCTTTATATTAAAATAAAACAAATCTTTAGCCCATCAAAAACACATTTACAATATGGTTAAAGGTTGATTTTTAAGCGGAAGGATTTTTATTATGAAATTTATATTCATGACATTGTTCAGATTCATCATCCTTGACAGAATCTAAAGAGTGCCCTTTAAATGAAAAAAATATCGTATGATCAGATCTGAAAGAATGCATGAAATCCCTTAAAACCACGTGAGATTTGAAAGTCATGGACATGTCATAAGTCACGCCTGATCCACCACAGCTAAGTTGCTTATGGTTCTCCTTACAATTTGATGCCATTTTCTTATTATTATTTCAAGCCCTTCGTGCATAGCACTTGTGCATTTGAGACTAAATGATTTTCCCAAATCTTCTATTCCTTCAGTGTACCTTTGCATCCTTTAGGGACATATGCTAGTTTAAACTCTTTACATTTAATTTGGCATATTCTCCAATGAATTAGCCAAAAATTGTTGAAATGATCATACATGTATAGATTTAGTGTTTTGAATTAATTTATTCATTCAAAAGTGCATTTTAAATAATAAAAAATGGCAAGTTGACTTGGATTCGTATCACCAAATTTCACCAAAAAAAAAAAAAAAAATGTAAAATCATGAGACTTAGGGGACAAATATTTCCCATGTGAGTAATATCAATTTTCATTAAATCCAATGTTGTTATAAATTTTTTTTTTGAATTACTCAATTTATCACCTTGTTAAATCATAAATATATGTCATAATTCCAAAGCAATAATAAATTAAAGAATATCATTTCGAAATAAAATACCGATCTCTATCCATAATAATGTTTTAAAAAGATGTAAGTGAAACATGTTACATTATTTAACGATAAAGTAATTATGGTGGATGGAAAGGAGACAAAGTAATTAAGGTGGAGGGAAAAGGATTGAAAGTGATTAGTGTCTATATTGAGTTGCCCCAAGATATAAAAGTGTTTGTTTTGGATGATTCATGAATAACTAAATAAATTTAAGGGCCAAATAACATGATAAGCAACTATATATATGGTAAGAGGATATTCATTCATTTCGAAACGAACTCCAGGTTTCATGAGAAGGCTCAGCCATAAAGTTAATTGTTGGATTTGTTGTGTGCCCTCTAATGACCCAAACATATGATGGAGAAGAGCTTAGATTCACTTTGTGGTTGGATTCTTTGTAAACTTACAACTTAAATAACTTAAAATTGATGGAAAACCATTTAACTGTTCAAATCAAAATATGATGGCAAACATGGAAATGTGAAAATGAATATATTGATATCTTAGGAAAAAAAAAATCATATGATTTGCATCTTTTTGACATGTTTCCTATGCTCTTAAAATTTTCTTTCAGAAACAATGCCTAATTTTTTTCCCTTTTGACATATTACTTTGAAGTAAAAAAATCACATTGTTTAGGTAAATAAGGTTGTTAATTTCAACTTTCAAATTTATCTGGTTAAAATATTTTTAATAAATCAAATAAATTTAAAGTCACTTTTATATTATAAATATTATTTGGTTAATTTTCCAAGATTACAACTCCTATTTACTATGGCAAAATGAAGGACCAACAAGTATGATCACCATGTATAACATAAAAAATGTGTTAATTCATGGGGAGTTGGGAAAGTGTATGTAAATAAAATTTGCATTTTTTTTTAATAATCAATTAATTGTCTCAAAAATACCTCTACTTACATCAATATCAACTAATATCCTTGCAATTGACCTTTATCTTTCATAGACAAAGTTATCATCGACAAGAATAATTTTCCTAGGTTGTTTTCAGTTATGCATAAATCTTGAATAATATAGGGTTCCATCGGGATCCCAAGAAAACTTAACCATATTGGGTGTTTTACATGGTCTCATCCCTAGCATAAAAAAACAGTGGTTGGGTTTTATAGATAAATAAGCCTTATCTGTAAACTAAAATTCATTTAATATAGAAACTACATCTTCTCCCTTGCAAAAGACAAAACCAATGCATACATCTTGTTACTATGTGAGCTACTAGTATATATCCTAAAATTGAACCCTGGCTCTACTTACTCTATATCAGACCGTAGTCCATTGCTACCCTATTTCCAATAAAATTTAGTGCCAAAGTGCATCCTGAAAGGTCAAGAATATGGTTGACTGCAATATATTCCCCCACAACTAATAACACATCCTTCCTTGACTTCCAATGACCTTACATCATTTATTCTTATAATGAACCCAAAACCTTCTTTAGAGGAAGAGTAAACGACATGTTCCTTCTACACTCCTTCAACATCACCTTTCGTCATCGGGTATAGAGGCTTGAAGCACGCAGGAGGGTGTTTGCTTTTCTAAGATTTAACTTTCAAATTGGCGGAATCGGTTGGAGACAATACATCCATAGCCATGGAATATTTAGTAGGGGCCTTATAATAGTCCAAATATTGACAATATTACGCATTTGTACCACTAATATTATCACTACTCATGCCATTCTACCAACTAAAAAAACCATTATCTTCACATTGTCTAAAGTAAGCATAAATGTGCTTAACCATATAAAATATCATATTATTACATTATTCATGGACCCTATTCTATAGATTTTCCATTACTTACTCAATAACCAATTAAAAAACTTCTCTTATCTTTAAAAAACATATCATTATTATTCACTTTGGCACTTCCTTTCCCCACTCTGGGGGTATGCTAGTTTATTTATACATATAGAGTCATCACAATATACTTTAAAATTGGTAATTAAATTCTCTTAATTATGCATATGGATCTTTGATGAAAACACAAAACCAAAATATTTAGTAAGGGACCTATATCATTGACATTTTTCTTCCTCCTCTAAATGGGTTATTGTAATGTAACAATATTTCTTAGGGTTTGGAACATAAGGTTTTTACCTTTGGATGGATTGGATGGATTTTTATAAAACACTAAATCCTTAATATTAAACCCAAATGAGAAAGTAACCAAGTAGCTTTGAGGCCTTAATCTAAATATTGAGAATTACACAAATAAGAAGTGATCTCTTGTGTGGCCATTTAAACTTGTAACAATATTATTACAAGATGATTATTATTTTTAATTGCATTGAGAGGTGCTCTGAGGCACTCTCAGGGTAGAGATGTTGTAATTAGTGTCCATTAAGTAAAAATAAAAATAAAATAAAATTTAAATTAAATAAAATGATTAATGTAATATAATGTAAACATTATTAACTTGTTCAAAATAAAATAAAAGTAAAAGTACAAATAACAAAATAAAAATAAAATAATAATAGAAATAAAATGACCAATGGTATTGACTAATGGTATTCATGTGAAATATAACCTTTTTAAAGGGGAAATTAAACTAGCGTAGATCCATCTAACTTCGGATCTACTAAGTGTCAAGAGATCAAATCTCTTAAGATGCAGACCTCTTTTAAAGTGAACAGAGATTTGATCCCTCTCAGCCCTTGATAAATCCAAAATTAAAAGTGATCTAGGGTGGTTTAATTATATGCAATATAAATTTGTATTTATAATTTTGTAATAATGTATTTATTTTAATTATTTTTTATTTAGCTTATTATAAGATTAATATCTTAGGAATTTGGCTTATGTGATCCATAATGTGTATATAAAATATTTCAGTGATAATCACATATGAGTATAATTTGTTGACACGTTTCGAACCAGCTAGTGTGGTTCATCATTAGGACAAGAAGAGAAATCAGATCTAGGACCAGTTTAAATAGATAAAGACACGCTCCAAATAACCGTTGTAAATAACGGCTAGTTTGACTAGAACTAGAAATAAATTTAACTATTTTATTTTAATTTTAAAATGAATTAATTATTAGTTATATAATATATAATTTTAATATATTTTTATGATATGTATTTTAATTTAATAATATATTTTTAATATTTAAACTAAATCCTAATAAAAAAAAAATTTAATTAATTAAAATAATAATACTAAATACCTTATTTATATTGAATAGTTTTAAATAGATTTAAATATTATAGATTAAATTAATTTTGATCCATTAAAAAACTACAAAGGCAAAAGAGCGCGAGGACAAGAGGACAAGAGGAAGAGGAAGGGGGGAGGTTAAGAGGATGAGAAAGGACAAGAGGGAAAACTGGGAGGGAAGAAAAAACACCATCTAAGAGTGAAGGGAAGGAATCGAGCACCTGCTAACACTCCAACCATCATCCCTGTTAAGATTAATCAGTTTTGTTTTTTTCGATTTCTAAGGCTTCCCTTAACTTACGGTGATGGAAATGGTCAATCCTCACAATAACCTTAGCATATTCAATGCAAATGTGATGCTTTGTCTTTTCATCATGCTCTGCAAAGGCAGAGGAGCATGATCTATCATGTTTAAGGTCAGGGACATGCTCATGAATTCTTTGACTAGTGGATCGACCAATTTCAACGATGTAAGGTGTCCCACAGGAGCATGAAATCAAGTAAACACCCTTACCATCCTTAGGGAAAACTGTGTCCTTTACCGATCTAAGAGAACCCCAAATGGTGCGGAGGGGCTTGAAGGTCGAGGAAATATTATGTCTCCTAAGGATCCTAGTGATTCTATCGGTAGTACCTTGAATAAATGGAGGCCTATAGTTTCTAGATGTTCTTATTTTGAGGAATGATGATGGTTCTTTCTCTCATCAAGTCTTTAGAAAGAATACACAAATTGAGAAATATATACATGTTGCTACTCATAATTTCCCTGACCAGAAACTAGGGGTCCTCAGCACCCTAGCTACCAGAGCCTTAAGAATCTCGGATGAACACCACCTTTAAGGAGAAAAGTCTCATCTCCTAAACATTTTTAATAAGAACAGTTATAGCAAGGCTCAAGGTCTTAGAGCTTTTTAGAAAGCATAAAAAGGTCCGATGAATAAAAAAGATCATAATGATCTGTTATCTGGAGTTCACCTTCTGTTTATTCAAGGTATTATTGATAGAATCACTAAGATCCTTAGAAGACATAATATTTCCTCGACCTTCAAGCCCCTTCACACCATTCGGAGTTATCTTAGATCGGTAAAGGACCTGGTTTTCCCTAAGGATGGTAAGGGTGTTTACATGATTCTGTGCTCCTGTGGGATGCCTTACATCGGTGAAACTGGTCAATCCATTAGTCAAAGAATTCATGAGCATGTCGCTAACCTTAAAAATGGTAGATCACACTCCTCTGCCTTAACAAAGCATGCTAAAAAGACAAAGCATCACATTTGCATTGAAGATGCTAAGGTTATTGCGAGGATTGACCATTTCCATCACCATGAGTTAAGGGAAACCTTAGAAATCGAAAAAATACCGGTTAATCTTAACAGGGATGATGGTTGGAGTGTTAATAGGTGCCATATTCCTGCCCTTCACTCTTAGATGGTATTTTTTCTTCCCTCCTGGCTTTCCCTCTTGTCCTTTCTTGTCCTCTTAACCTCCCCCCTTCCTCTTCCTCTTGTCCACTTGTTCTCGCGCTCTTTTGCCTTTGGAGTTTTTTAATGGATCACAATTAATTTAATCTATAATAATTAAATCTATTTAAAACTATTCTCTATAAATAAGGTGTTTAGTATTATTTTTCTAATTAATTAAAAAAAATTAATAAATTATTAGGAATTAGTTTAAATATTAAAATTATTAAAATTATATTATTAAATTAAAATATATATCACAAAAATATATTAAAAATATATAT
The DNA here is from genome assembly GCA_034641835.2 of Pinus albicaulis. Lineage (NCBI taxonomy): Eukaryota > Viridiplantae > Streptophyta > Pinopsida > Pinales > Pinaceae > Pinus > Pinus albicaulis. The sequence goes on along the minus strand of CM076581.1, from coordinate 62,392,031 downwards.
TATATAGCTAATAATTAATTCATTTTTAAATTAAATTAAAATAATTAAATTTATTTCTCGTTCTAGTCAAACTAGTCGTTATTTACAACGGCAAGTTGGAGTGTCTCTTTATCTATTTAAACTAGTCCTAGATCTGATTTATCATCTTGTCCTGATGATGAACCACACTAGCTGTTTCGAAACGCGTCGACAAATTATACTCATATGTGATTATCACCAAAAGTTTTTATATACATGTTATGGATCACAGAAGCCAAATTCCTAATATTGAAACCCTGCTCGGGAGGGCCATGGCACTAACAATCCATCATTTTGAATGGGCACATTTGTGGGTATCTACGATGAAATCTAATATAACCTTTTTAAAGAGATGCAGATACTCCTCTTTTATTCCCTCGTTCGCCATGATGAAGCATCCCCTAAAAAATTCTAGGAATGAGTGAGTTTTCATTTCAGCTAGCCTTGGCATTATTAGATCTGATATTTCCAAAATTAGGAAATGTCTCGATCTCATTTTGAGGAAGTTTCTTTCCTCGCATTTAGAACTCTATAATTTTATTCTAGCAGACATTTGCGGTGGTCGATGCTTGCTCAGCTTTAAAGTCCCTTTGTTGGGAGGAATTATGGAAAAAGAAGCAATCTTCCAAATTCCTTAGATTACCTAAGGATTCTTCCTCCTCGTTTGGCATAATTTTTTTTTCCAACAACAGGGTAAATGACAGGAAAATCAAAACTCTGTGGTCTTTGATTCTTAGCCCTGATAAATCGACTCAATCGGCTCAATCGACATCGCCAACTCCAAATTTCGGTCTTCTCTATGCGCTAGATCATCGTACGAATTCCTTTTCTAGACATGAGCACCACAATCAAATCGTGAGCCATGAGGTGAGTTCTATCGAGTCCCCTCATTTCTCACCCTCTCTTCTCTAGTCTTCGTCCTACGTTGCTGCTCCGGCGGATCTGCGGTCTCATCCTCCCCTACCCTTTGTCAATCTATGCCATTTCCGGGTGTCTCCCCTCCCCTCTTGTCCATTATTTGGTGTGTCCAACGATTTTTTCAATGATGTTGAGCAAGCCTCTTCTATCCAGATTTCCTCCACGGTGGATGGTCGACTCGACAGTCAACTAACCTCAACCGTTCAACGCTTCTCCAACCAGGACTGTTTGGGATATTGGGGTGGTGTTGGGTCTGTTCTCACCTCTCCCATCCCTTCCCTTCCAATTTCGGTAGTCTCAAGTGATGATTCGGGTGACCCTGTCCAGGCTTCGTCAAAACAGGTCGCTTTCCCAAGCTCGTTGGATGACACGAAGACGGGTATGGATTCGTTTGATTGTGTTTTTAATCAATCACTTGAATCTCTTTTTAAACGATTGAATTTTAAATTGGAATGTTCTATTAACAATCATGATTATAATAATAATTATTACAGTAATAAGAAAAATAAAAATAATATTAATAACTATAATATTAACAACAATTACTATAATAATAATAATTACGATAATAATAATAATAATAATAACAACAACAACAACGATAACGACAATATCGATAATAATAATAACAACAATGATGATAATAATAATAATAATAATAATAATAAATCCTCTTCCCTCCCCTCGAGTAAGAAGGTTATTAATCTATCTAGTTTTTCCTTTGATTGTCTTGTCTACGGTCTTTTGGATAAGGGTCTTAACTTTGCCTTGGCTCCTAGAAAAATCCTCATTCAAGAATGTTATCACTGGAAATTCGTACAAGCAAAAGACATCAGGAAATGTCAAGCAGAAGGATCTATAGGGAAGAAAGACATTACATAATTTGGAACATTTAACTTTATCTAAGGTCAAGCAAGCAAATTTATCAAATAGTGCACAGAAAACACTAACCCTAAGTGATCCGCGCGGCCTTTTCTTCGATAGTAGCGAAGATCTTTGCGGTTATCCCTCAAATAGACGTGCAATCCTAGGTATGGTGGAAGGTCACCATCCAGGACCACTTGGAACACTTAAGGAAGAAAATTCTCCACTCAAGGCAACCAAGTACAGCCGTCTTGGAGCCACCTTGAGGCCTCAAGTGTAGCACACAATGGAATCAACCTCCAACTCTTGTGTCAACATCCAAAATTGTACCAAGAGAGGGAGGGAAATTTGAATTTTTCCTATAAAATACCACCATGGGAAGAAGAATATAGAACACATTGTTATGTTGGTCAAATTGGTTGAGAGAAAACTAGCATTGTGTTGTCCAAGCAACAATGAGTGGAAGGATTCAGTTGTTGGCCATCCAACACCTAAATCCAACAGAAGAAGTTCATCAAGTGTCTGTTATTCTACCACTCGTGGAGGAGAGAAAGAGAGGCTTGCAAGAAGCTTAAAGGGAAGAGCCCTCCTTGCCTTGAATATTAGAGCTCCATAGCTCTAAAGATTCATTGCAAGTGTTTTAGCATCCTACCTCTTATACAATCAGCAACTAATAAAAGGGGAAGAGTTCTCCATTGGTATTATTAGTGTGCTTGACTCGATTGAGCTTGTATTGTATTTGTTTTTTTTGTTTCTTGTTTCTCCTCTATTGTAGCATGATATGTTTTGTACTTAGTTTTATACATGTTATGATGTTTCACTAACCATTTAAGAAATCATTTGACCTATTACATGCTTGTAGGAAAGCAACTTCCCCTACCAAGCATAATGCATTTTGTCCACCCATGTGCCAAATGCACTACAACAGGATTGGCGACTCCACTTCTTTTTTATTCTTAAGCTAGTGGTTGTTGTTTGTAGGACCTCTCTCCTGCCCAAACTTGCTACATGATCATTCCTTCTTTCCCTCAGGATCTCTCATTCACCCTCTGTTATGTGAAATTATGAATTACAGATAAATCATTCTTCCCTAGACAGGTGATAATCTAGAACAACAGGTCAAAGACTTTACAACTATCTTTCCTAACTGTAAAAAGACACACAAAATGAAATAATGAACCTACTTGGGATCCAAGCTCCTCCAAAGTCTCCTTTTGTCGCTTTTACTGTAGCTTCAAATTCTAGCCAGCTGTGCAAAATATTTCTTGCAAGAATGAACACTAAACAGCAAGAGATAGCAATAATAATGATGTATATTCAATTTATTTAGCTAAATCAATAAAGCATAAACCATATACATCAACTAAGAAATCGTAATATTGAAAATCAAAGCTTATACAGATGCATATAGGGAAAATAAGCAGTAATCTTTATTGATGATAGAAGGGGAGGTTACAACCCAGTGATTGATTTAGTGCCACCATCTCCAGCAGCATCCCAGCCTCATCACAATGCAGATATCTCCAGCAATATGTCACTCAAATCAATCTCCTCAATTGAAATTCCACCAGCATTTCTCTACACAAATTCTTCCTCCTCAAACACTAAGATTTGTGCTCAATTTATAGAGGAGCTAAGGGGAGTTTCACAATAAATGACTTTCCAATAATAGGCAAGACATGTTCCCAATATTGTAGATGTCAAATGGACACATGGATTCGAATTTTGACACATGTGAACTCTTCTAGAAGGCACTTGCTAAGTGGAGATTCCGGAACAATGAGAATTTCGCTCCCAATGTGACCAACGCACCCATGGATGTCGAGAACTGCTTTGCAGAGCAGCCTTGTATAGGGCTACCTGCATATGCAACGCACTTAGTCCCTTTAGAGGCAGTGTTGGTGAGCTCTCATATGATATATTATAAACTTAAAACTTTGGAAACCTTTGCAAATGAAATTATTTGATTGATTTGTCTTGTTCTTTGTCTTAGGGCATGTAGCAACTGAAATGTTAGGGGATGATAAACCCTTTACATTGGTCCTGGGGATGATGCCCAGTTAACCAGGTCATTGGAAATGATGCCCAAATTGACCTATAACACCCTCAGTGGAGAGATTCAGCTAAGAGAAGGAAAAAATTTCGGGCACTGCAAATCCGCACGCATTCAGCTCAGACAAACACGCAAATCGCGCGCCTGTGCTAAAATAAGCCGCGCCTAAACCAATGAGCATTTTTTTCACTGTTTTTCCTCATTTTTAGTATTGTAAAGTGAGTGGAAACCCATAATAAATTTTCCATCACTGTGTTCCTGGTTTTTCTTGACTGATTAGGACATGTTTTTGGCTGAACTTTATCTTAGCAATTACATTGTTCTAATTTTAGTTTATTATCATAAAAAATCCCACATAGTTTAAGTATGTGCAAGTAAGTGGCTTTTAAATCCAAACATGCTATCTGAACGAAATAGTTGTTGATAATAGACACCAAACACATAGGATTAATTAGCGGAAAGTAAGTGGCCCATACATCCACACATGGTTAGCTAGTTTTCATTTTTTCAATTTTTTTGCATTAGTTTAGTTTAAATTGCATTAGGATTCAGGACAAGGACCAAAGTATCAAAAATAAAGCAAGTAATATTTTTCACCCTTACCCCTCTTGGTGAGTCTGGGTACGCATATGAAAGCTTTATTAAGATAGTTTTCCATCTCCCTATAGTGCAAAACTTAGTCTAACTATGAAAAAGTGTAAGCGGCCCACTATCTGCACATTGTTTATTTTCTAAAAGTAACAATCACACATAGTGTAATTAGAAAAGGAGTGTAAAGGATCATCGCATATCCATATCTTATAACATTGTGATTGTACACTTCATTGCACACACAAAGCTTCAGTAAATTAGGACCTTGGTCCTCTTCTGACAGTCGCTTCACCAAGGCACACCTTAAGCAAATTAAGACTCTCTAAAACTAACCACTAATTGAATTCACTAAATTCTCCCCACATGGGCCACAAAATAAATTATAGTTCAGGTTAAGACCATTGGGGGTAGGCATCCAATAATTCAACATAGTCATTCTACATTTTGAAACATAGATGTTGACTATTAAGGGAGCTTAAAATCCGTCTATCCGCCCACGGAACATAATTCCTGAGTGCTACAGAGACTCGATTCAGAGGGGGTTAAGCTTAGGCCGAGTGTGTACGGTACTATTTGGGGCTACCTGAACCATCTAGTGCTCGGTACTGGTATCTTAATACCAAGACTCAAACGCTCACGTGGGACAATGGTACTTAAGTGGCCAAATCTAGAGCATCCTTCCCTATAGTTGATGGTACAGGAAACACTAGATCCTCATACCTTTACCTTGGTCGATTCTTCGGCTGCTAGAAGGCATCGCGAGTTCTTTTGGGATGTTATCCTTAGTACCCATCATAGGATATCTTCGCAAGGCCCAGTTACATTTGAGAGTGTGAGGATGATTAGGTCTTTCTAGGCTTTTTTTATTATCATACGCGAAACAACCAAGACCATATTTTTGCTTGCTTGATCACATAGTATTAATCTAAAGGAGATACTCACCTTTTATTTTTCACTTTGTTTTATGTATGTGATCACGTTTTCTTTGGTAATAATCTCTCTCCTCTCAGAAAACTAAAAAATATTTCCAAAATTAAACTGAGTCGATACCGTAACGGACCCAACGGGACCTCGTCAATCTAAAGGTTATTTTGACCTCCCCCCATTAGAGGGGGGAGTGCCAGGTCTTTCACCATTTAGGTGTCAAATACGGCACACAGCCACCCTTATTCGTTCATCCTTTATCGGGGCATATTAAGTTGGAAACCCCCAAGGGTCACCCAACGCCACACCTATGGAAACCCCCACAAGGTCACCACACACAACTCCTCCCACAACCCCTAGAGGGAAAAGGAGTGTGACCCCTCCGGGGAGTCAGCAGAACACACAGCAGGGTACGTCACAGGGTAATATCACCAAGGCACCCGCCATACACAACCACCCCCAAATTCTTGTGTTTCCACAGTACACAATGGCACTCAATACTCAGTTACCTTTTCTAGCATCATTAAACCTCCCATATCTATCAAAGGTAACTAATGGTCCCATTGCACACAACCCCAATTGGCCCCCCATGCCCACGAAGCTCCCTTCGGACATTCCAAAATTCGAAGGGAAGCAAGCGGAATACTGTGGAAATCATGTAATGACTTTCCACCTATGGTGTTTGTCCAATAGTATTATTGATGATACAATTCAACTAAGACTGTTTCAACGCACCTTAACCAGACCTGCCGCGAAATGGTAGGTGGAGCATCCTTCTCCTTCGCATGGAACCTTTAGTGCCCTCGCTACTGCATTCCTCACATATTTGTAGTTACCCATCCACTATGATTCAAGAATGGAGTTACTAACTCATTTTAGGCAAATTCCAATTGTCCATATCTCGGACCATTCCCATGAATGGCAGCGACGTCGAAGTTTGTGTAAAGCGAAACTCGATGTTAGAGTTTTACTGGACCTATTTTTGAAGACCCTCACAGCAGATATTTCAAAAGACATGGAAAGCCAAGGACCTACCTCCAAGGATGACGCCATTAGTAAAGCCCAACAACTCGAACTTATATACACCCAGTCAGGATACATTTACACCATCCTACCTAGCGCCCTGTGCTTGCAAACTTACAAATAATTTCCAGGCACGTCGAATACTACAGATGTATTAATCAGGCCATTGACCCAAGGTCACCTAGGTACCAGTATCCAGTACACAAGTTACTCGTATGATTATAACCAGAACATCACGCCACCTGACTACCACCAAAGTCATCCTGCACCTCTACAGAATATGACTAATAGGGTATCGTCATACCACCATCAATAGGAAGGATTGTACCCTCCCTCGCAGGGGACCCAGTACGCAGCTAGGAACGTTGACGGAAGAGCTCCCCCCAGCAACCATATACCAACTAGGGACAAGAACCCCAATATTCCCCTTCCCCAGCACAAAACCCACCACCGCAAAACAATGCACAGGTGAACTTTGTGCAACCATCTCAGGCTCAGCCGCGTCAGTCTTACGACTGGGAGAATCGTAGTAATCCTCCTAAAGCTACAAGGAAAAATCCTAAAAATAAACAAAAGGAAGATTTTGGACAGGGGTGCAGTAAACAGCAATGCCCTCCACAATCTCAGGCTAGGGGCAACCCCAATCGAAATCAAAACCAACAGCCAAACAAATCCCAAAGGGAGAACAAGAGGACTAGTCTGCGGGCAAACGATTCTTGTGTTATTTGTGGTGGGTATGGCCATTACACTCATCACTTTCCCAAACACCCTGAGCTAAATAAACTTCAAGGTAACCATGGACAAGGGGGAACTTCACACCAAATCGCTATAATGAAGGATCCCTTCCCCCACTAAGGAGTGGTTAGTACCCAACAACAACAACCACTCCCAAATGATTCCGGAAAAAACAGCCATGAAATCTATATGACTAGCGAGGAAATGTTATTTAAAATAAGGAATCAAAACTATGATGCCCCCCAGAAACCAACTCGTTAGGGGCCAGCATAAGTGCACCTACCACACCATTAAATATATCCAAAATGCCTATTGAACCCCTACTAAAGATGGCTAAGGGTCCAACAAGGCGAGTGGGACACCACTCAAAAGCGGCCCATAACTACAACATCGTGGAAGATTTAGCACAATCTCCCACTTCCATGTCAGCTTTAGAGGTCCTGCAATATTTCCCAAAGCAACGAAAAGCCTTACTTTCCGTGTTAGGCGCCATCGACCCTGCTGATTCGCGCCTAATGGCTTTTGACTTAGACAAAGCCACCCCGAGGCTTCCTTCTTTGGTCGCCTTTTAGATACCGATGTCAGTCCAAAACATCACTATACACCAATGTATAATCGACGAGGGTGCATCTACATGCATCATGTCCAAAACCGTTTGGCATGTTAGGTCTCTGTAATAAGAAAGATTGGCAAAAGTCCGATCACAGAGTTAACATCATTTCAACCAACTTTGGGATTCTAGGATCTAGCCCTCCTGAATCCGGAGAGGGATCTCTCCAATATGTACAAAGATGGATTTGTCTTTGAAGTTTAGGGTAATGATATTAGGATAGTTATGAAGACCAAGGGTTTTGTTTGCTTTGGTTGGACACAGATAAATGAAGGTGAAGGAAGTCTAAATGAAGGGTGAAGATGAATGAAAGCGAAAATTGATTCAACTAAGAAGGATAGGTAAGAAACAGCTTCAATCCATTGGGCTATGGAGTCATAGTAGGGTTTTAATTGAAACAACAAGGTTCAAGAGTGGTCTATGGGGCAAGTCATCTATGTCTAAGGATCTCTTTAAAGTTTGATTTATGGAATGGAATGATACATTAAGAAGGGGAAATAAACAGATGCAGAACAAAGAGCAGTCCAGGATCTGGTAAGTACTTTCAAACTAGCTAGCCTTTGACCAGTCACTTAAGAAAGACATGAAAGCAAACTAGGATCTGGTAAGTACTTTCAAACTATCCAGCCTTTGATACACTTTCAATAGAAAACATATAAAACACAAAGGGAAGCTTGAAGGCAACTTTTGGAGTAGAAAATAGCGGGTCGGGCTCACCACAAGTCCTCTCCTAGCTCTTCCTTACTTGGCTACTTTCAAGACAATCACAAAGATAACACAGAATGGCCTAAGATCAGATAAGTACTTTGAAACTAGTCAGCTTTTAACACATTCTAGGGAAACAATCAGACAGTTATGCAGACAAGTCTGGGACCAAGGCTAACCATGTCTTCCTTCCAGTTCATCCTCACACAACATATGCAGAAAGTAACATTCAAGACTGACATTCAGCTAAGACAATAAGACGAGGGAACGCCAGCATTCCTATGTCTAAACTGAATTAAATCATTCCTAAATAACACAGATTGGAAGAAAACATTCAAGTAAATATTTCTCAGCCAGAGAAGGTTACTGATATAAAGTAGGCCCTAACCCTGTTTAAACTGTTCTTTACAGTGGAAAATGAAACAAAATGAAAACAGAAACAAAATAACAAGTTACAAATGAGAATAACATCACCGTCAACATAGACCAGGATCCCATAAATCAGCTTGTATTGATGTTCCAAACCAGTTACAATCTTTAAGTCCAATGGTTCTCTACAGCTTCAGGCTTCTCAGCTCAACTTAGGTATTTTCTCTTACAAACAGAGCTTACAGCAGCTTCAGAAAACTATTTACATGCTACAGATATGCAGTGACCAACAGTTTCTAATATTCTACAGAAGTATTTATAGAAGAATGAGGAGGTGAGATCTGATAAAAGATCTGCTAAAGTAATTAATACAGATTCAAGACTTCTTGGCCCTTTGAGGGGCTTGATGAAGAATTTTACAGGTGGTTCTCTGTATTAACTATTTTACATTAACTATCAGGTCTGCTGGAAAGGATTTGTTGACCTTTGAGGTTTTGCGTGAGGTTGAAATAACTCTGCAGATATTTCTCGCATTAAGTTCCTTGCAGAAGTAACTTCTCGGCTGCGTTGAGGCAAAACATCTTCCTTTGCAATAACTTCGGCCCTGGTTTGAAAGGTTTGAGGCAAAAGGAGGCGTTTATTCGCTGGGAGGAATCAATTCGCCTCCTTTTTGTGGCGGTGGAGGGTTTGCTGTCACTAAAACACTTTAGGTATTCTCCAGACTGTGTTTTAGATTGGGGGATTAGGCTTTTGATAACAGTCTTAGCCGTAATCCCCATAAAACTGTCTTCAATTCTTTGTGCTGGCACATTTTTGGTCTTCTACAGCTGATACTCTTTGACTGTGTCGGATTCTTGGTGCTTCGCTGTTACACAGGGCTGCGTAGGGTTATATGGCATCAATGCCTTATGAAACACTGATGAAAACGTGAATTTGCACCCTGTGGCCGATTTCCTTTGACAAATCAAAAGAGGCAGGGTCGTCACCCTCATCTTTCGAATTTCCTTCTGAATATAGCGGAAAACGTTAAACCCTGCAAAATACAAACGAAGGTTATGAAATCCTGCGTTTATAGGTTAAACTACATTGGAGGTTGTGCGGAGGAAGCAAGGTCGTTGGATCATGGAGCGGGGGTGCAGATCGACGGCGGAGATGCAGCGGCGGGATGTAATGGGAAAAACCTTTGTAAACCACAAAATATATCATTTTCGACTTTACAAAGGAAAAAAGCGTTTTTATATGAAAGGCGGGGGTATCATATGGTGGGCCCGGCGGGATCGATCGCAAATCGCAAAAGGTGTAAAATGCGATTGCGGATTTATGCGACGGAGAGAAAATGCGATATTGCGATGAGTGCTGGGGAAAAATGCGATTGAAGCGGTCGCATCGCAAATATTTGCGATGCGATCAGATCACATCGCAAATATTTGTGATGGATCAAACTGTTTAAACAACGAAACATGCGATTTGCAATATGCGATGGATCGCATCGCAGAAACTTGCGATGAGATTTTTAGAAGAAAACTGAAAATTGCGATCTGCGATCTGCGATGGATCGCAGCGCAAATATTTGCGATGCATCAGTTTAAAAAATAACAATTTGGAAATTCTGCGATCTGCGCTTTGTGATAAGCGCCAAAGGGTTAAAACTTGGTTCCAAGGTGCGGGCGTATGGAAGAAAAGGGGCTAAGGGCTTAAGCTCGAGGGGCTTAATTTCTATACATAAAAACATGTATTTTCATGGTTTTTGAAGGGTTTCTTGAAGGAAATGAAGGTTTCGGTAAGGTTAAAAAGTGGGTTTTTAACCTTATAAAAGTGATTTTAATGAAATGGAAAGGGAGAAACATGAAATTGTGGGTTTTTCATGGGAAAAGGAGAATAGAAAATGAGGTTAGTGAGGAAGAAAAGGAAGGGGACCAAGGGGTTCTGCAGCAGTATTTAACTTGGGATTTTTGAAGGATTTCAGAGGTTTTTAGGATGTAAACAGCAATAAGGGATCCAGACAGAGGCATGAGGCCTTAGAGAGACTTCAAGAGCCAACAATTTTTAGTGATAAAATTGTTCCTTGGAGGCTCCAAAAAGATTTAGCCACCTTTTGGTATAACAAAATATTATAGGTGGCTAACATGGCAGAAGTTGGGATCTCCCGAACTGAAGCCATCCGATATCATGCTCAGAGCATCTGACGTGCGCCCTTCTGCTCCCATTGGTATCTATCATAATGTCCCTGTTAACCTGGCCGACAAAATGGTACTCATAAATATTGAGGTCTTGGATGCTCAACTTGACTACAATATGCTCCTTGGACTGAGTTATATGTATGCCATTTCTACCATAGCATTCTCTATTTTCCGGGTGATGATTTTCCCACATGAGGATCAAATCATCTTGAAATATCACAACTATAATCCAGATTTTCAAAAATCCTCGCTCAAGACTATTATCACTGAAAATTCGTACACGCAAAAGACATTAGGAAATGTCAAGTAGAAGGATCTACAGGGAAGAAAGACATTACAGAATCTAGAACATTTAACTTTTCCTAAGGACAAGCAAGCAAATTTATCAAATAGTGCACAGAAAACACTAACCCTAAGTGATCCGCGCGGCCTTTTCTTCGATAGTGGTCAAGATATTCACGATTATCCCTCAAATATCCATGCAATCTTGGGTATGGCGGAAGGTCACCATCCAGGACCACTTGACACACAAGGCAACCAAGTACAGCCGCCTTGGATCCACCTTGAGTCCTCAAGTGTAGCACATAATGGAATCAACCTCCAACTCTTGTGTCAACATCCACAATTGTACCAAGTGAGGGAGGGAAATTTGAACTTTGCCTATAAAATACCACCATGGGAAGAAGAATATAGAACACATTGTTATGTTGGCCAAATTGCTTGAGATCAAACTAGAATTGTGTTGTCCAAGCAGCAAGGAGTGGAAGGATTCAGTTGTTGGCCATCCAACGCCTCAATCCAAGAGAAGAAGTTCATAAAGTGTCTGTTATTCTACCACCCGTCGAGGAGAGAGAGAGGCTTGCGACTCCACTTCTTTCTTCTTCTTAAGCTAGTGGTTGTTGTTTGCAGGACCTCTCTCCTACCCAGACTTGCTACAGGATCATTCCTTCTTTCCCTCAGCATCTCTCATTCACCCTCAGTGAAGAGATTCAGCTGAGAGAAGGCAAAATTTTTGGGCACTACAAATCCGCGGGCGTTCAGCTTAGACAAACACGCAAATCGCGCGCCTATGCAAAAATAAGTCGCGCGTAAACCAATGATCACTTTTTTCATTGTTATTCCTCATTTTTAGCAATTTTAAAGTGAGTGGAAACCCATAATAAATTTTCCATCACTGTGTTCTAGTGTTTCTTGACTGATTAGGACATGTTTTTTGCTTAACTTTAGCTTAGCAATTACATTGTTTTAATTTTAGTTTATTATCATCAAAAATCCCACATAGTTTAAGTAGGTGCAAGTAAGTGGCTTTTAAATACACACATGTTATCTGAACAAAATAGTTTCTGATAATAGACACCAAACACATAGGATTAATTAGCAGAAATTAAATGGCCCATACATCCACACATCGTTAGCTAGTTTTCATTTTTTCAAATTTTTTGCATTAGTTTAGTTTTAATTTTTGCATTAGGATTCGGGACAAGGACCAAAGTATCGAAAATAAGGCAATTAATATTTGTCACCGTTGCACCTCTTGGTGAGTCTGGGTATGCATATGAAATCTTTATTAAGATAGTTTACCATCTCCCTACAGTGTAAAACTTAGTCTAACTAGGCAAAAGTGTAAGCGGCCCACTATTCGCACATTGTTTATTTTCTGAAAGGAACAATCACATATAGTGTAATTAGAAAAGGAGTGTAAAGGATCATCGCATATCCATATCTTATAACATTGTGATTGTACACATCATTTCACACACAAAGCTTCATTAAATTAGGACCTTGGTCCTCTTCTTACGGTCACTTCACCAAGTCACACCTTAAGCAAATTAAGATTCTGTAAAACTAACCACTAATTGAATTCACTAAATTCTCCCCACATGGGCCACAAAAGAAATTATAGTTTAGGTTAGGACCATTGGGGGTAGGCATCCAATAAGTCGACATGGTCATTCTACATTTTGAAACATAGATTTTGACTGTTAAGGGAGCTTAAAATTCGTCTATCCACCCACAGAACATAATTCCTGAGCGGTACAGAGACCCGATTTAGAGGGGGTTAAGCTTAGGCCGAGTGCATGCGGTACTATTTGGGGCTACCTGACCCATCTAGTGCTCAGTACTAGTAGCTGAATACTAAGAAGCTCAAGACTCGAACGCTCACGTGGGACAATGGTACTTTAGTGGCCAAATCTAGGGCATCCTTCCCTATAGGTGATGGTGCAGGAAACACTAGATCCTCATAACTTTACCTTGGTCGATTCTTCGGTTGCTAGAAGGCATCGCGAGTTCTTTCGAGATGTTAGCCCCAGTACCCATCATAATTTATCTTCGCAAGGCCCAGTTACATTTGAGATTGTGAGGATGATTAGGTCTTTCTAGGATTTTTTGAGTATCATACGTGAAATAACCAAGACCATATTTTTTTCTTGCTTAATCACATAACATTAATCTAAAGGAGAAATTCACTTTGTTTTATGTATGTGATCACATTTTCTTTGGTAATAATCTCTCTCCTCTCAAGAAACTACAAAATATTTCCAGAATTAAACCGAGTCGACACCATAATGGACCCAACGAGACCTCGTTGATCTAGAGGTTTTTTGGACCTCCCCCCATTAGAGGGGGGAGTTCCATTTATTTCGCCATTTAAGCGTTAAAGACAGCACACAACCACCCTTATTCGTTCATCCTTTATCAGGGCATCTTAAGTTGGAAACCCCCAAGGGTCACCCAACGCCACACCTATGGAAACCCCCACAAGGTCACCACACACAACTCCTCCCACAACTCCCAGAGGGCAGAGGAGCGCGACCCCTCTGGGGAGTCGCAAGGTACGTCACCGGGTAATATCCCCAAGGCACCCGCCAAACACAACCACCCCCAGATTCATGTGTTTCCATAGTACACAATGGAACTCAATACTCAGTTACATTTTCTAGCATCATTAAACCTCCCAGATCTATCAAAGCTAACTAATGATCCCATTTCGCACAGCACCAATTGGCCCCCCATGCCCACGAAGGTCCCTTTAGACATTCCAAAATTCGAAGGGAAGCAAGCAGAAGACCCTGGAAATCATGTAATGACTTTCCACCTATGGTGTTCGTCCAATAGTATTGTTGATGATATTATTCGACTAAGAGTGTTTCAATACACCTTAACCAGACCTACCTCGAAATGGTATGTGGAGCAACCTTCTCCTTCGCATGGAACCTTTAGCGCCCTCACTACTGCATTCCTCACATATATTCAGTTACCCATCCACCATGATTTAGGAATGGAATTACTAACTCATTTTAGGCAAATGCCAACTGTCCTTATCTCAGACCATCTCCATGAATGGTAGCGACGTCAAAGTTTGTGTAAAGCCAAACTCGATGATAGAGTTTTACTGGACCTATTTTTGAAGACTCTCACAACAGAGATTTCAAAAGACGTGGAAACCCAAGGACCTACCTCCGAGGAGGATGCCATTAGTAAATCCCAACAACTTGAACTTATATACACCCAGTCAGGATACATTTACACCATCCTACCTAGTGTCGCGCGCCTACAAACTTACAAAGAATTTGCAGGAGCGTCGAATATTGTAGATGGATTGATCAGTTCATTGACCCAAGGTCACCTAGGTACCAGTATCCAGTACCCAGGTTACTCGTATGATTATAAACAGAACATAACGCAACCTGGCTACCACCAATGTCATCTTGCACCTCTACAGAATATGACCAATAGGGTGTCGTCATGCCACCATCAATAGGGAGGATTGTACCCTCCCTCACAGGGGACCCAGTACGCAGCTAGGAACGCTAACGAAAGAGCTCCTCCCCCAACAACCATATACCAACTAGGGACAAGGACCCCAATATTCCCCTTCCCCAGCACAAAAACCACCACCACAAAACAATGTGCAGGTGAACTTCATGCAACCATCTCAGGCTCAGCCGCGTCAGTCTTACAACCGGAGAATTGTAGTAATCCTCCTAACGCTGCAAGGAAAAATCCTAAAAATAAATAAAAGGAATATTTTGGATAGGGGGGCAGTAAACAGCAACGCCTCCACGATCTCAAGTTGGGGGCAACCCCAACCGAAATCAAAACCAGGAGCCAAACAACTCCCAAAGGCAGAACAAGAGGACTAGTCCGCAGACAAACCATTCTTGTGCTATTTTTGGTGAGTATGGCCATTACACTCATCATTGTCCTGAACTCCCTGAGCTAAATAAATTTCTAGGTAACCGTGGACATGGGGGAACTACACACCAAATCGCTATAATGTAGGATCCCTTCCCCCACTAAGTTGTGGTTAGTACCCAACAGCAACAACCACTCCAAAATGATTCCGGAAACAACAGCCATGAAATCTATATGAATGGAGAGGAAATTTTCTTTCAGATAAGGAATCGAAACTATGATTCCCCCCAGACACCAGCTCGTCAGGGGCCAGCACAAGTGCACCTACCGCATTGTTGACTATATCCAAAATGCCTATTGAACCCCTGCCAAAGATGGCTAAGTGTCAAACAAGTTGAGTGGGACACCACTCAAAAGCGGCCCATAACTACAACATCTTGGACGATTTAGCACAATCTCCCACTGCCTTGTCAACTTTAGAGGTCCTGCAATCTTTCCCAAAGAAACGAAAAGCCTTACTTTCCATGTTAGGCGCCATCGACCATGCTGATTTGTGCCTAATGGCTTTTGACTTAGACAACGCGACCCCCAAGCTTCCTTCTCTAGTTGCCTTTTAGATACCGATGTCAGTCCAAAACATCACTATACACCAACGTATCATCGACGAGGGTGCATCTACATGAATCATGTCCAAAACCGTTTGGCAGAAGTTGGGATCTCCTGAACTGAAGCCATCCAATATCATGCTTGGAGCATATGACGTGCGCCCTTCTGCTCCCGTTGGTATCTATCAAAATGTCCCTGTTAACTTGGCCGAAAAAATGGTACTCATAAATATTGAGGTCTTGGATGCTCAACTTGACTACAATATACTCCTTGGACGGAGTTCTATGTATGCCATGCCTGCCATAGCATCCTCTATTTTTCGCGTGATGATGTTCCCCCATGAGGATCAAATCATCACTATTGACCAATTGACATACCATGAAAAAATACCCATGACATCGGTCGATGTCGTTCTACCCTCTGTAGAAAAATCTACAGATTCGCTCATGCGGTACCAAGAATATGGCCCTAACCAATTCAAACAATCCTCGAATCATTCCTAGGTGATCCCCCTATCATACCAGAAGCAATATTTGATGTCACAGGGGCACTGATGTGCATGATGTTATCATCAAAGACACATCCAGGAGATGGATACTAGTAGTAATGAAACTGAGGCCACTGGAATGAATTTTCTACACTACGCCATCTCCCAAACTCCATTCTTATACCCTCCACCTGGTTTTTTGTCACAGCAAGTCTTGGCAATGATAACATTGCCAAACATGTCTTTCACAATACCTGTATGGTATTTGTTCCCACCAGCCATGCTGGGAGGCCCTGACATCACATCTACGTGAATAACCCCTATCACTCCTCAGGAGGCAACACTGGTTAAAGAGACTCCCGTAGAAACGTCGGTTAAAGTGAGCAAGAAAACCTGCAAAAAAGGGAAAAAGATAAAAAACCCCAGCATACCAAGGGCACTGCAACCTTGTGCATTATGCGATATTGTAGGCCATCCTACCAATATTTACTCAGAATTAGATGAATTAAAACCTCTTCTAAGCAACAAAATAAATGTCGCAGCCCCAAGTTCCCATAAAAAGGAACTGGCCACAAAAAATAAAGGAAAAGCATTATGCACCAACCACGCGTGTGCTATCTGCAACCATTATGGGCATTAAACTCATCATTCCCAGAAAAACCTAGATATAGGGATGCCTTTAATGCCCTAAAATAGTCATACCAAGAGGATCCCTCACATCCCCCCATGAAGACGGATGAGGAAGAACCTCGAGTCATATTATACCTACAAGAGGCAAGGCAGTAACCTGAGAGACCACCCACACCTCAGTTTATCCCTCCACCTCTCGTCCAACACTATGCACTCTATGATGAATGTGATCATTTCATCGCCAACTGTACAGCCCTAGAGTTGTTTCAGATATGGTATCCTGTTAACCCCGTATACTATGTCGGCCTACGGGAAGCCCGTTATTCACGTCGATCATGTTCTGGCGATCACCCAATACGTCATTGCCCTTATATCCCCTGATTTCATTCGGCATTAACTAGTTTACGCATGGCCATATTACACCTCTCCCTAGGAGATGGCTCAGATATGGAATACATGGAAAGCTCGACAACGCAAGAGGATGTGACAAGCAAATCCATTCTCTTCATGTCAGCGGAAAAGCGGCCAGTTAGGGGGCACATCGTCATCCCCAATTGCCCTCTACGGATAAGACCAACCTGTGTGTTATGCAACGCATGAAACCATTTGGTCGCCAAATGCCTGAATCTAGAATCGCTCCGCAGATGGTATCCAATCACTTCACCAGCCCAGAGGGAAGGGAATACCTAAGAAAGACATTCTTGTCTAGTCTTTCAAGGCAACCATCATACTCGACACTGTACTTACATCCCCCAAGTGCACCCACTAATAGACATCATATGCTCGTTGGAAACTCACTGTCGGGATATAATTAGTTTAGAGCCAAGAGATCCTAATGCAAGGCAACCTACCCCCTATCAATATCAAATCATTAGGTGAGACAAATAAACATACCGTTCTTGCAAGGCCCATGTCCAGCCAAGGAAGACATGTGGGTTATGTGATAAAATTAACCACCAAATCAATCAATGTAAGGAATTGAATAACCTTATAAAGAACCTTCACATGGCCACCCCTGTCCCGTAGATCAATATATTTAATCAAGAGAAAATGACACACTGCTATTGCACGATTTTCTCACAATTCCACCATACGATGAGTTGTGAGTACCTCCCAAGGCTACGAATGACAAGAGCAGCGTTAAGTATAAACCCCCCAAAAGAGCTAGACCTTCCAAAACCAAAAACTCGAAGATAGAAAAATCATAATCATACCCCTATGCCTGATCCTTTCCAAGCATCCACTTCAGGGACAAATAGTAGCATTGGTTCTCATACCATCTACTCGGTAAGGACCGTGATACCGTGCACCATTTGCACTAGTCATAACCATGAAACATAGTCTTGCCCCTTAATGGAAACATTTAGGCGCCTCTACACCAGGCACAATTTTCAAATCCAGGAAAGTGAAAGTACTCTTAGTACGCCTAGTGAGGAACCTATATTTGTTGTCATGCAAGCAGCCACGATGGAAATTCCTCCCCCACCCAACGTCGATGACATACAACATCACATATGATTCATCTCATCATGCATAGGAACCATCACTCATTTTGTCTACTCATCCTTCATTGGTGTTGAGATCACTACAACTACGAAATTAGTTGTACCAATGACGGCGCAAACTCAATACGTTTGCACCCTGTCGACCGCGTCTAGTTCCACCACATCGACTATGGAATCCTATTCATGTCTGTCAACTCGTTCCGTTAGGAACAAACTACCTCCTCACGGCCTTAAACAAACTCAGCCCCCCTTAGGTTCCTTGTTCCACTCAGATGAGGATATTGTGGAGGCCATGACGGAACCATATTATCCATGGGATGCAGTGCACCACCCCTCATTTTTTCTTCTCGAGAATACGTTTGACCCTAACAACCCCAGAAACCAAGAGATATACACGATCGAATCAAAATATTTCCTTCCATTTGGGGAAGTCGATTGGTTCAAAATCCCCATTCTGGCACCCGACACGTTCGAAGAAGGGAACATGCTCAACATTTCACCAACCATCAAGGTACATATCTCTAGAAATCCTGAGAAATTGAAGAAATTTCACTGGGGGGAGCATGTTTCCCAAACAAAGTAACCTCTTACACGAACTTGTTGCAAGAATATAGGGACATCTTCGCACGGGAGTATTCATAAATGCGAGGGCTCAGTCCCACTATCGTAGAGCACCATATTGACACTTGGCCTGATATACCACCAGTACGCCAGAAACAACGTCAATTGCACCCATCTAAGGCAGAAGAAATTAGACAAGAAATAGACAAGCTTCACAAAGCCGGGTTTATCTACCCCATAGCTTACACATCGTGGGTTTCCAACCCTATTCCCGTCATGAAAAAACAAGGCACCATCTGTGCCTATACTGGTTTCCGAGATTTGAACAAAGCTTGTCCAAAAGACAACTACCCTACCCCATTCATAGACCAAGTCATCGATGCTTGTGCTGGACACGAGGCCCTCTCCTTCATGGACGATTTCTCAGGGTATAACCAAATTCAAATTCAGCATACCGATTGATACAAGACTGCATTCACCACCCTATGGGGCACTTTTTCATACCAGGTTATGCCATTCAGTCTTAAAATGCTAGAGCCACTTTCCAGTGAGCCATAAACTATATCTTCCATGACCTATCCCACCTTTTCCTCACCTAATTGGACGACCTCACCGTTCGATACAAGAAGCGAAGCAATCATATCGAAGATCTACGAATGGTATTCCAAAGATGTCGACAATACAACCTACGCTTGAATCCTCTCAAGCACGTCTTTTGCATCAATACAGGCTGACTTCTAGGTTTTATAGTGTCCCAAAAAGGCATTAGAGTGGACCCCCCCAAATTTCAAGCCATCAAAGAGGTGCCAGCAACTCAAACCCTCAAGCAACTCCAAAGCTTGCAGGGGAAAGCCAATTTCCTGAGACGCTTTGTCTCAAATTACACCACTTGCGCTCAGGGATTCCTACGCCTTCTTCAACATGATATCCCATTCAAATAGGGCAATCAAGCCCAATAGTCCTTCGAAGTGCTGAAAGACGCATTATCTTTAGCCCCATTGATCAACCCACCAAACTACGATAAATATTACACCCTATATCTGTCAGCATCAAACTACTTTGGCCAGGGTGTTAATCTAGGATGGCCCCGATGGTAAAGAACACGTAATTTATTACGTCAGTAAAAACTTATCAAGCCCTGCATTAGGGTATGAGCCTAAAGATAAAACTACCCTAGCCTTAATACACACAATCCAAAAGCTTCGACACTACATTATCTTACAGACTACAACAATCGTCGTAGATATCAACCCCATGAGATACCTGTTGACCTGTCATTTGATGAACCACAAATACGCTTGCTTGATAGTTATACTGCAAGAGTTTGACTTACAGTTTAGCTCCCCCAAGAGCAAGAAATATTTTATCTTAGCTGAGTTCATCACTGACCTCCCCAATCAGACCAAAGGATCACTAGTCAATGACTCACTACCGGACGAACATCTCTTTCTAGTGACGACTGACAATCCTTGGTACGGAGATATCATTTTATTCCTACGAACCCAAAAGTTCAAACCAAATCTCACACGTGACTACCATAGGCGCATATGCCACCAAACCCCCCGATCCCTCCTCATGGGAGATGTCCTTTATCGGTGAGGCATCAACACAATCCTACGTCGATGCCTCACTCACGACCAAGCTTAGCAAGCCCTTAATGACTGTTATAGTGGAGCTTGCGGTGGCCACCTCTCTGGAATGGTTATTGCCCAAAAGGTTGTGCGAGTAGGATATTTTTGGCCCACCTTATTCCCCGACTACGTTGAAATAGTCAAAATATGCGAGCGATGTCAACGCTTCGCGCACAAGGAACAACACCTCTCGCTCCACTGCACCCGGCCATTGTAGCTAGTCCCTTCTGAAAATGGGGGATCGAATTCATGACTTGCAACCACAAATACAACATCGTCGCCTTCAACTATTTCACCAAATGAGCAGAATTCATGCCCACATACGACAACACGGCATAAACCGCGGTACGATTTATGTTCAACCATGTCATCACGCGATTTTTTGTGCCAAAAAAGTCAGTCTCCAATCACGAAAAACATTTCAAAAATGAAATTTTTCAGGAGCTATATCACCACCTAGGATTCACGCATGAATTCGCTTCACCATACTATCCTCAGTCCAATGGACAGGTAGAAGTTGTCAATAAAGTGCTCAAAACAATGTTATAGCGTATGGTGAATAACCATAAGACAAACTGGCACCACATGGTTTTTTTTGCCCTATGGGCATACCACACGGCAGTTAAAAACTCAACAAGATTCACACCCTTCCAACTTGTGTATGGGGTCGAAGCCGTGATTACCATCGAACGCGAAATCCCCAACTTACACACTGCCATCGAACTCCTCGATGATACCCAGCCTTTAGAACAATGATTGGTGCAACTAGAACTCGTCGAAACAAATCGACGAAAATCACTCCAACATAACGAGGTTCATAAAAAAAAGGGTAAAAGCATCATTCGATCGCAACATCACCCTGCTCTTATTCACCGATGGAGAGTTAGTCCTCCGCTACGATGTCATGAAAGAGGCCCTAGGTACCGGGAAGTTCGAAACACTGTGGAAAGGTCACTACGTCATAAAAAATTTCCTCCTCAAGGGGGCATATATCCTGTCAGAGCTCGACGGTACATGCCTAGCCAACCGCGTCAATGGGCTCTACCTTAAGAAATTTTACCCATAAGGGGCAGGAGGCCTCAAACCTAGAGATAAGATGCATGTAACAAATTCTGTTTTTTTATCACAATCATCATAATAATTGTGTTAAAAAATGCTCTGGTTTCAACAGATGGATCGTTGGCCCCTCCATTATTTTGGATTCGATGATGGAGCATTGTAATGGTCTCAAAATCTAGCAACGGTTGCCTGGGCCATCTACTATCCTGACAGATCACCATTCTTCACCAATGGAGTATGCATCGGATCAGCCACCAATAATCAGGCAGAATATGACGCTGTCATCAGGCTCATGAGTGATGCCTTCAATCAAGGCATCCACCACCTACATATCTACCTCAATTCCCAGCTAGTGGTTTCACGGTTAAACCACGAATTTGAAGTATGAGATTCTCAGCTGTTTAGAAAATATTTGCATGCACAAATATTAAGCTGTCAATTTTATCATATTACATTCACACATATACCAAGAAATCAAAACCAAACATCTGATCATATAGCTAATCACATTCTAGACTGGAATGCATCCCGTATAAACCATCATCCAAAAAAGAAGAAGAAGAAGAAGATCTCCATCAAAGATACATGATATCCATCAAACAAAATCACCATAGACACATCATCAAGAGCCGCAAAAATACATGTCTTGCATATATATAAAAAATATTTGTGAGTCAAAATACACAATTCATGTCTCTGACCCGCAGGTCAGCAAAATATATATATATATATATGTGTGTGTGTGTGTGTGTGTGTGTGTGTGTGTGTGTGTGTGTGTGTGATCAAAAATAAGGGAAGCATCCTTATAATGGGTGCTTTCCCTGAATACAAAACATCTCTAGGGCTGAGCCCCGCCAGGTGGATCCTCTAGACCTACCGTTGCACCCGATGCCAGTACAGGTGCAGCAACCAAAACTGAAAGTGCCACTCGGCGCAGTCTCAGACGATACGTCCTCTCTCGCGCCATCAACACCTTGAGCCATGCATCATCTAGGTCGTCAACAAAACCCCGGGTCGGCATACCCCAGGTCAATGTCTCCTCCTGACCCCAAGCATCCGCTAAGTTGGTGGAATGAGCCTCAAAAACATCTAGTTGTCCCTCAATATCCACTACCCATGCCTCTATAGCCTCAGCACGAGCAAGGATAGTTGCGTACTCAGCAACAGTTGTACTGCTACCCTCCCCTAAGGGCCCAACGCCATCACCTCGCCCCCCAACCTAGGGCATGCAGCTCCACCTGGAACCTGCCTTGGTGGCTGATGCCCCACCAAGTGGGCGGTCAGATGCCCAACTACTCCCACATCTACATGAGAAACAAATATAGTGTCAATGTCACCACAATATACACGTCATAAAAACTCAAAGATGCAGAAAAACATTAAAAAAATCATACCTGCAGGCCCCCACACGTAACCAGCAGGAAGACCCATATCTGGGTCACCGTAAAAATCCATCCCAACATATGGGTAGTCCATGAACATCTGTGGGTTCGCTTGGAACCACACCTTTGTCATCGCATCCCAATAGCGACCCACCTCCCCTCCTTGGCCACGAGGCATAACTGGCGCCCACCGCCGCATCCTAGGATCCCAGCATGGGCCAATGGGGACAGGCATGATGGGGCGCAACATCACCACCCAACCATAGAAATGACCGGCCTGAAGCCAGCGCAATACAACAATCTGTGGTCCTGACATCCTATTGGGTGAAGAGGACACTGTCAACCAAACAATCATAGCCAAGGCACATTGCTCATCTAAGTCGGTCATTGATGCAATAAGGGCACACCCTTAAGAAAGAGGTGCACCACTGCAATGCTACTCCGCCCACCAATGGATACTCACCCTCCCAGGTGGGAGTGGGTGTGGAAGTGCCTCACCCTGAGGCAATAAGCTGTTCAAAAAATAAACATTTGTTTCTAGACAGATGGCGACATCTCGACCCCGTAACACCATCACCTTTCGCCTCACCTTTGGTCGATAGAGCCTCACCCTCCATGGCGTCCATCACTCAAGTAGACCACGCATCAAGAATATGACACCATGGCTATAACATCCAAGTCCAGGAGGCACTTCATGTTCATCCATCCATCATGCATCAAGTAAAGTTTTACCATGTCACTATAAAACCCCTTTCCCAGACTACCATTCTCGTAAGAAAATCGAACACGCACCACCACATCTCGCATTTGGCCTACCATACCTCCATCGACATAGCCCATATGCGACACTTTCTATCTGCTTCACCACCCTCGCACCGAGATTAACCAATGGGCCCCCCACCCTCAGCAAAAAGACCTTCCTCACATCATCAGTAAGAGATCATTTTCATGTTTTTGGGGCACCTGTCTCCATGTTTGTACATCCAAACCCATTTTATATTCTTTTGGCAAGTGTACAAAGATTTTTTAGGAGAACCACCCCACCCATCCATCCACTTTTCTCCCTTGGCAGCAGTCCCTAATCACCCTTGTTCAAAGCTTCACATTCTTTACCCAACCCCCCCATGACATTCATAACAAACATATACCCACCCCGAACGTCCTACCAACCCCATGGCTTTCCTCACCAGAAATTGTTATGACTGTCGCCACTTGCGTTTACAAGCTTCGACCTTGGGCCACTGAACTCTCACCATCAGTTTCAGCCATTTCTCGCCATCATGCCTATGTTAACCTATCATACCGCACCTGCTATATCAGAGACCCTGGTCCCTTGCATCGGTACTCCTCTCAATCGGTTGAGGCTTCCTTCTTGTCGACTTCAACAACCATTTTCAAGAATGAAGTAGTACCTTGGATGGCTTCTCACTGCAAGAGAGTCATTCTCGGATGGCACTATGGGAGTCATCATTGCCCATTGATGTCACCGATCCTCCTAACATTCGACTACAACACAAGATTTCATGTCAAAATGGTATAGTACTTCACAACCATTGCAATTTGTTAGAATTCGTCGAAGACCTATGCCATCATAAGCATATCTTTCAACAATTCTTACACAGGAAGGTCCCAGTCATAAACCCATGCATACAATGAGCATTTATTATAAAAACATGCCATACCAAGATTATGCATGTGGGCACTACATTGATGTAGGAGCAAAACCACCCTAAGTCAAAATTGAATTTCGGAACCTTCGAGAAGGAGGAAGCTTGACATGAGAACGAAATTTGCTCACGTTTGGTTGAGTTTCTTAATTGTTTTGGTTATTTTGAGTGATTATGAGCGAAGTTAGGGATTTGATCGGATCTCACTTGATCCGATCTATATTGTACCATTCTATTTAAATTGAAGTAAGTGCTCAGAGTCAAGAGGGGAGACAATGTAAATCTGGGCAAATGTGTGTAAAGGCCATAGAGGCTATAGCCCTATGGTCAGATTCGATTGATATGTAATTATGTAATTCTAGAACTGATTTAATTAGATTATGGATTTAGCGTTGTGAGAACTTATGTGTAACTCGAGTTGAATGAAATTCCTTGTTTTGTGAATGTACTGGTTTATGCATTATTCATATGTGTTTAATTAGGAACCACAATCGTCTATGAACAGATAATGGAGATCTACAACTGCCACCAAGTTATCACCCTTTTTCAGTTGTGTTTTGTTGTGTCTGCCCAATTTCAAAAGTAAGCCCATGTAACCAATCCAAAGGTTATTGACATGCTTATTATCACAGGGGATGAAGAAATATGGAACTGTCTTGATCATTCAAAGTAGCAGCATCACCTATTAGGCCAATACATTATTGGTGAAGAAGGGTTAATACCATCAAAGGTAGGTGTTGTCAGCAGTGTTCATTCAGATTTTATGTGGAAGTTCTATGATAGAAATAACTTATGATACACGCAGGAACTTTAGACATGTCATGTTCTGTCAAAACATTTTATGTAGATACTGTTTGGAAGTCTGATGAGGCTGTCAATCTATAAGTGCATCTAAAGGATACAGTAAGATCTCTCATCGTGTTTGTTGTTTATTCTTGTTTTCCTCAACATCAAATGTTACATGGGAGTTTGGAGACAAGTAATAAGCGAAATAATCACCTAGAAAAACAGCTTTTCCTGCGCATGTTTGTTCAGCTCATTGAGTGGTGAACCCGATGTGAAGATTTTGAATCATGTGATTAGATCTGAAGAACTTTATAATTCAGTGTCATGGCATGCACCTTTGTTGTATGAATAAGAGTACTAGAATATTGGTGGGTTTTGTTAGCTGTTAGTGAACTATTTTGTTAAGATCGTGGGCCCATAACCCACATATCTATGAATTGGGAAAATATGTTGTTTTGCTACATCAAAGTGGTATCAGAGCAGGAAAATATTTCCTGCGAGAAAGAGTGTGTGTGCGAAGAAAGAAGAGGTATAGTTCTGTTGAAAATTTGCAAGCTTGTGGTCTTTATATTGTTGTGTAGGTGAGAAGATTGAAACAGCCTAGAGCAGGAGTGCTCAAATGGTTCTAGAGGAGAGAACCAGAGAGATGCTGAAAGACTAAGCTCAGAGGAGAGAAGCTTAGTGAGGTATCTAGTAGCAGGGAGGACTTGCTATTGCAGAGGTTTTGTTGCAGCTCACAAAGGGAAATTCCACAAAGGATGTGCGTAGAATTGCTCAAGAATGTTGTTACGGGAGATCGCAAAGGGAAATTCCACAGAGGATGTGGGTAGAATTGCTAAGAAATGAAGAAGACATATGACCAGAAGGTCATAGAAATTTTGTACCTCGGGAGTCTGATGCAGGAGCAAAACCACCCTAAGTCAAAATTGAATTCCAGAACCTTCCAAAAGGAGGAAGCATGACATGAGAACGAATTTTTCTCACGTTTGGTTGAGTTTGTTCATTGTTTTGGTTATTTTGACGATTGTGAGCGAAGTTAGGGATTTGATCAGATCTCACTTGATCTGATCTATATTGCATAATTCTATTTAAATTGAAGTAAGTGCTCAGAGTCAAGAGGGGAGACAATGTAAATCTGGGCAAATGTGCGTAAAGGCTGCAGAGGCGGTAGCCCTGTGGTCAGATTCGATTTGTATGTAATTGTGTAATTCTAGAACTAATTTAATTAGATTATGGATTCAACGTTGTGAGAACTTATGTGTAACTCGAGTTGAATGAGATTCCTTGTTTTTTGAATGTACTGGTTTATGCATTCTTCATATGTGTTTAATTAGGAATCACAATCGTCTATGAACAGATCATGGAGATCTACAACCGCCACCAAGTTATCACCCTTTTTCAGTTGCATTCTGTTGTGTCTGCCCAGTTTCGAAAGCAAGCCCATGTAACCAATCCAAAGGTTATTGACGTGCTTATTATCACAGGGGATGAAGAACTACAGAACTGTCTTGATCATTCAAAGCAGTGGCATCACCTATTAGGCCAATACGTTATTGGTGAAGAAGGGTTAATACCATCAAAGGTAAGTGTTGTCAACAGTGTTTGTTCAGATTTTATGCGGAAGTTCTATGATAGCAATAACTTCTGATACAGGCAGGAACTTTAGACGTGTCATGTTCTGTCAAAACATTTTATGTAGATACTGTTTGGAAGTCTAATGAGGCTGTCAATCTATAAGTGCATCTATAGGATACAGTAAGATCTCTCATCATGTTTGTCGTTTTTGCTTGTTTCTCTCAACATCAAATGTTACATGGGAATTTGGAGACAAGTAATAAGAGGAATACTCACCTAGAAAAACGGCTCTGCCTACGCGTGTTTGTTAAGCTCATTGAGTGGTGAACCCGATGTGAAGATTTTGAATCGTGTGATTAGATCTGCAGAAATTTATAATTCAGTGTCATGGCATGCATATTTGTTGTATGAATAAGAGTACTAGAATATTGGTGGGTTTTGTTAGCTGTTAGTGAACTATTTTGTTCAGATCGTGGGCCCATAACCCACAGATCTACGAATTGGGAAAATATGCAGTTTTGTTGCATCATACATTCAACCTATTATTAAAGAAAAAACTCCCCTGAGGGCATCAACAATCGTCATCATCAACCAAAACAGCAAGTCACTACCACACAAGTCACACAGACAGAACCTCTATCTATCAGATAGACTTTAACTAGCCAAAGCATCACGAGCATGGGACATGCCTGCCTCATAGAAATATTGTATTTATTTTATCTCTTGCAGTTTTCCAATAGAACATGGTCCCTCTTTTACTCATGACAAGGGGTCTCCAACTTCAGGTTTCACGCAAGTTACTCTCTCTCTCTCTCTCTCTCTCTCAAAACAGATTATACAGAAAATAAACTATAATGTATTTCAGCTATACAGTTCTTCCTAGACCTCATATATTAGGGGGCAACTGTTATCACTAGAAAATCGTATAGGCAAAAGGCATCAGGAAATGTCAAGCAAAAGGATCTACAGGGAATAAATACATTACCAAATCTGGAAAATTTAACTTTTCCTAAGGTCAAGCAGGAAAATTTGTCAAACAATGCACAGAAAACACTGACCCTAAGTGATCCGCGTGACCTTTTCTTCGATATTAGCAAAGATCTTCACGGCTATCCCTCAAATAGCCACGCGATCCTGGGTATGGCGGAAGGTCACCATCTGGGACCACTTGGCACACTTAAGGAAGAATATTCCCCATTCAAGGAAGCCAAGTACAGCCGCCTTGGAGCCACCTTGAGGCCTCAAGTGTAGCACACAATGGAATCAACCTCCCACTCTTGTGTCAACATCCACAATTGTACCAAGAGAGAGAGGGAAATTTAAATTTTGCCTATAAAATACCACCATGAGAAGAAGAATATAGAACACATTGCTATGTTGGCCAAATTACTTGAGAGAAAACCAGCATTTTTTTGTCCAAGTAGCAAGGAGTGGAAGAATTCAACTGTTGGCCATCTAACACCTCAATCCAAGAGAAGAAGTTCATCAAGTGTCTGTTATTCTACCACCCATCAAGGAGAGAGAGAGGCTTGCAAGAAGCTTCAAGGGAAGGGCCCTCCTTGCCTTGAATATTAGAGCTCCATGGCTCTAATTATTCATTGCAAGTGTTTTAGCGTCCTACCTCTTATACCATCAGAAACTAATAAAAGGGGAAGAGTTCTCCGTTGGTATTATTAGTGTGTTTGACTCGATTGAGCTTGTATTGTATTTGTATTTTTTTTTCTTGTTTCTCCTCTATTGTAACATACTATGTTTTGTACTTAGTTTTCTACATGTTATGATGTTTCACTAACCATCTAACAAATAATTTTACCTGTTACATGCTAGTAGGAAAGCAACCTCCCCTACCAAGCGCAATGCATTTCGTCTGCCCATGTGCCAAATGCATTACAACAAAGACATTATTTGTGATATATAGTACGGGATTAAATATTTACTTGATGCTTCAAAAGACATCATTAGACAATATTGTGCTTTGATCCTCAGAATATCCAAGCCCCCTAAGAGCAACCTTAGCAAACCTGGGTTTGAGGCTCTTAAATCCTTGAACACTAACCAGGATATTGTTGTTCTTAAGGCTGATAAAGGAGGTGCTACGATAATCGTAAACATAGAATATTACCATAATAAAATGTTAGATTAACTTCATAATATCGAGAGCTACAAGAAACTGGACAAAATTCCTCTTAAGAAAGTTTTAAAAGTTGTTTCTTTGGCTATAAAATCTAGTAGCACGGTTGGCTCCCTGAGTAAAAAGCATATTGAGAGCAACCCTCTAACTCCTAAGATCTATGGTCTTCCAAATGTCCATAAGGAAGGAGCCCTCCTTCACCCCATTGTCAACACCATTGGTGATCCGACTTATATTCTCGCTAAATTTTTAGCCAATACGCTTAAACCTCTTGTGGGTCAAATCGACTCCTTTGTCAAAGAATCTTCCTCCTTTATTAAATAATTGAATGGCATTAAAATGGATCTCGATGACAGGCTTGTAATTTTTTATGTTGTCTCATTATACACTTGCATTCCCATTAATGAAGCTATTGATGTCATCAATCGAATCACCGATCCAGATACTGCCCATCTGGCTGAGATTTGTCTCACCTCAACCTTATTTAGTTTTGAGGGCAAATTCTTTGAGCAAACATGTCGTGTGGCCATGGGTTCCCCCCTGTTCCCCATTGTGGCTAATATTTTCATGGAAGACTGCAAATCCAGGGCCCTTTCCTTCACCCTTTTCCAACCTAGACTTTGGAAAGTGTTTGTTGATGACACTTGTGTGGTTTAGCCTCATGGAAAAGAAAAATTGGACCTTTTTCTTCCATCATCTTAAGAATCAATCTGACTCCATTAAGTTCACCATGGAAGTCGAAGTGGATGAAAGCCTGCCATTTATAGATGTTCTTATTTCGATAAATGATGATGTTTCTTTCTCTCATTAAGTCTTTAGAAAGAAGACGCACACTAAGCAATATCTGCTTGCTGCTTCTCATCATTTCCCTCCTAGAAACTAGGGGTCCTCAGCACCCTAGCTACCAAAGCCTTAATAATCTCAGATGAACACCACCTTGAAGGAGAAAAGTCTCGTCTCCTAAATGTTTTTAATAAGAATGGTTATAGCAAGGTTCAAGGTCTCAGAGCTTTTCAGAAAGCAGAAAAAAGTCCGATGAATAAAAAAGATCCTAGTGATATGTTATCTTGAGTTCACCTTCTGTTTATTCAAGGTACTACTGATAGAATCGCTAGGATCCTTAGGACATAATATTTCCTCAACCTTTAAGCCCCTCCGCACCATTCAAAGTTCTCTTAGATCGGTAAAGGACCCAGTTTTCCCTAAGGATGGTAAGGGTGTTTACTTGATTCTGTGCTCCTGTGGGACGCCTTACATCGGTGAAACTGGTTGATCCATTAGTCAAAGACTTCATGAGCACGTCGTTGACCTTAAGCATGGTATATCATGCTCCTCTGCCTTAGCAGAGCACACTGAAAAGACAAAGAATCACATTTGCATAGAAGATTCTAAGGTTATTGCGAGGATTGATAATTTCCATCACCATAAGTTAACGAAAGCCTTAGAAATCGAAAAAAGACCAGTGAACCTTAACAGGGATGATGGTTGGAGTGTTAGTAGGTGCTGGATTCATGCCTTTCACTCTTAGATGGTGTTTTTCCTTTGCTCCTGGTTTTCCCTCTTATCCTTTCTCGTCCTCTTAACCTCCCCCCTTCCTCTTCCTCTTGTCCTCTTGTCCTTGCGCTCTTTCACCTTTGGAGTTTTTTAATGGATCAAAATTAATTTAATCTATAATAACTAAATCTATTTAAAACTATTCTCTATAAATAAGGTATTTAGTATTATCATTTTAATTAATTAAAAAAAATTAATAAATTATTAGGATTTAGTTTAAATATTAAAAATATTAAAATTATATTATTAAATTAAAATATGTATCATAAAATTGGTCTACTTATATTATATCATATAGTTCAAAAATTTACAGTCATCATCCTCCGGAGTCGGCAAGCCAATTCCGGCAGTCTAGTTCCAAAACAACAAAAAAGGGGCTGCCCCAGGTGGGGAAACTAGCCCAAGAGATAATTTCAGTAAGCTTAGAGTAAGCTTCCCATGTAGGGAAACCAACCTCGTACATAACATGTTTAAAACAAAACCAGAAAATAAGAAGCAACGAAGTAACAGGAAATTGAATGGAATTAGAAAGAAGAACCCAGAAGTCAGGTTGTTGGATTCTTATCATCCTGAACCGGTGGTTGGAACGACTCCTCTTCAATTCTGCACGCGTACTTGAATTCATTGTCCTCCAGCTTGGACACCTGGGAATTTGGCGGAGGAAAGAATGTCATGTGGGCATTCGGCGGAGGGGTGGAAGTTGTATGAGCCTCTGTATCAGCGCTGGTGCCATCCTCGTCCGAGCCCGAGCTGCAACTGCGTTCATTGTTCGAGTCCTATTGAACCGACGAGGCCACCATCTTGCGAGGGGGGAAGGGGGAGGCGGGAGGGATGGTGGACTTACGAGGGCGCTTCCTGGAGCAAAGACTGGACCCAGAAGCTTCAGTGGAAGGCTCAAGAAGGTGTAATGACAGGTGGTTGGTGAGGCTAATGGGGTCCAAGACTTCCGGCTCTGTCCAGTCGATTGAGAAGTTCACGGATCTGCCAGTAGTGGCAGGAATGGGAGGCCTGGAGGGGAGGCCACGACCACCGCCTCTGTGGAAATGCATGTGGTGGTGACAGGGCATGGTGGTGGAACAAGAATGCAGCTGAGATGAAGGTGGATGCATTGTGTCACAACAAGGAGCTGAGGGAGCTGAGCAGTGGAGCAAGGGCTTGGCGGAAGCGCACGGAGCGACAGAGCTAAGCCAGAGGGAAAACAAAATGCTTGAGTAGCAGGATGATCAGATTTATGATCCATGAATGGTAGAAAAGGCGTGACAAACAAAGTTAATGAGAGCAGGACAACGTTAATGGCAGAGTGGAGCGAGGATGACGTTGGAGAGCATTCAAGGGTGGTGAATAAAAGCCCCACGCTCCAAGCATTAAGAAGGTTGGGGTGGCCATGTGTGCTCGCGTGAGGAGGATGGTTGTCCCACATCCGCATGGCTAGGTGGCTCCCAGATTTATTGCACCATAACACCCGCATCCGAGGTAATTAAAATTATATCTTATATAACTAATAATTAATAAATTAAAATAAAATAATTAAATTTATTTCATGTTCTAGTCAAGCTAGCCATTATTTACAACAACTAGTTGGATCATCTCTTTATCTATTTAAACTGGTCCTAGATCTGATTTCTCATCTTATCGTGATAATAAACCACACTGACTGGTTCGAAATGCGTCGACAAATTATACTCATATAGAATTATCACCAAAAATATACATATTAATATCTATTTTTCCAAGAAATATTAATATCTATTTTAAACTTTTAAAATTCCAAAATAATCATTAATTTAATCTCTCTCTCTCTCTCTCACACACACACACACACACACACACACACATATATATATTAAATTTAATATAATAAATTATTAACTTACATAAATATAAATTAAAATAAATGAAATATTAAAACATCGTATTTTTTTTTTTTTGCTCAGAGTCAACCACAGAAGCATTTGGAAGCCTGTCTGACTGTCAAAATACCTGCAGTTAAGATTTCCTACTGTGCGCTGGAGCGAACGCGTTGCTGCTTGCGCATCTTGATCCGGGCCGCGTTCTTGCTAGGGCTTGCGCCCATGGAGGGGCTGGGCTCTCCCCAGGGGCCTCGTCCCCCTCCCCCGCCCTCTTCTGCTGAGGCTTTCGATCGCTTATTGGCAGGGCTTCCTAAGAAGAAGAATGTTGAAGCTGTGAAATTTGTTAAGAAAATTGATGAAATACCTGAGATCTCTCTTCCAGCAGAGACTCCGATTCAGGTTGCTTTATCACTGGCTGAACAAGCTCTCATAGGCCAGTTCACAGGGCTTTGGCCATCTCCCAAAACCACTGAGAGCTGGGTCAACAGAAACTGGGCGCCTCTGATCAAAGAAAGCGTTACTTCTTATTTTTTGGGGAGAGGTTACTTTCTCTTCGAGTTCACTTCAAAAGATGACAAAGATTTGATCTTCCAGAACGACCCCTACTTCATGGGCCCCCAGGGTTTGTATCTAAATAAGTGGACTCCAGACTTCGATCCTGCTGTGGATGTGCCCAAAGCAGTCCCGGTGTGGGTTAGACTCCCAAATCTGCCAGTTCACTGCTGGAATTGGGATTCTCTGATGCATATTGGAAATTCCCTTGGGAAGTTCATCGATCGAGCAAACAACAAGGACCAGTATGACTGCGCTAGGATCTGCGTGGAAGTAGATCTGGAGGTTGGGCTACCAGAGGCCATCAAAATCAAAGTCGGAAGCTGGACACATGTGCAGAAACTGGACTATGAGCAGCTACCCTTCAAATGCCAGAAATGCCATGTCTATGGCCACTTCGCCAGAGGCTATCCATCCAACAATGAGGTTGTGCAAGGGAAGGAGGACGGATGGAATCAAGTCAAGCGCTCCAAAACCTCCCATAAGGCTCAAAAGCCGGGAGGCCCTAGTGGCAAAGGTCCCCAACAGGCCTCTTCTCAGCAGATCCTGTCTAAGTCCGCTCCTGAAAACAAGTTTGAACTCCTAAGCTCGCACCAAGAGGACACCCAGGAGGTGGAGGTTCAAAAGACAGCATCCCCGGTCAAAGGGACTCCCTCTATGTCTTCCAAAGACGCAAGTGTTGCAGAAATCTCAAAAGGAATACCTGTTGACGTCGAGGAAGAGGACCTGGAGTCGGAATATTCGGAGGAGGAAGGAGAAATAGGCGACTCTCAAGCCTCTGTTAGGAGATCCACAAGAGGTCGCAAAACAAATCGGGAGAAAAGAGAGCAGGAAACGTACAAGGACAAGTTACAGGGCAGCCAACCAACTCTGGAGAAGCTACTAGCAAAAAAGCCGAAGATGGTGAGAAACTAGCCCCAAGGCTCCAAGGGAGCCCAGCAGAACAAAGGTAAATAATGAAAATAGTCTCCTGGAATTGTAGGGGTATGGGGAGCAAGATCAAGGAAGAGGCAACAAGAAAATTAATAAGAATAGAAGCCCCGGACATATTCCTTATCCGGGAGACTAAGATGGAGGAAGCAGACTTCCTCCAAACAAGTAAAAGAATCTGGAGTAAAAGCAAAGCAAAAGCTGTCTCAGCCTGAGGAGCCTCTGGAGGGTTAGGCACTCTTTGGAATGATAGCAAGTTCTCGTTAATTTCTGAAATTTCAAACACTCACTGGCTGCTCCTAAAAATGCAGCATCTTGTCACTAAAGAATACTTTTGTCTCTTTAATGTATATGTTCCGGTCAATGCTGGAGAAAAAAAGGCCTGTTGGGACTCTATAAGAAGCCAGGCAGAATTAGGGAACCTTGACAACATCATTATTGCAGGTGACCTCAATCTCACATTGCATTCCTCTGAAAAGAGAGGAGGCTGCATTGTACGAGATCCGGCGAGGGAATGGGCAGAGGATCTTCTGCAAGATTGGGATTTGCTGGACATCAAGCCCTCTTCAGGTAAGTTCACTTGGTCAAACAAAAGAGTAGGCCCTGGTCACATAGCAGCAAGACTGGATAGATTTTTTGTACAAAGTTCCTTTCTATTGCTTGGTTTAGATGCTAGTATGCAAATCCTTCCTTGCAGCATATCTGATCATAAGCCTATCAAGCTTGATCTCCGGGCTCACCCCGACCTCGGCCCATTCCGTTCAGATTTAGCCCCCTCTGGGTCAAGGAATCCAATTTCATGCAGATTGTCAAAGAAAGTTGGTCTCAGCCAGTCAATGGATCACCCTTCTTCGTGTGGGAAGAAAAACTCAGAAGAACGAAAGCTGCCTTAAAATGATGGGCCAAAACTCTTTCTAACCCAGCAGCTGAAAGGAAAAATCTCCAAATTCAACTGGAAGCACACCACTTGCTTTCGGAAGAGGCATATGTAACTAGAGAAATCCTCGATAAGGAGATTCAACTCCAACAGCACTTCCACAAAGCCTGCCTGGCAGAAGAAGAGTTTTGGAGGATTAAGTCTCGTTGTCTATGGCTTAAAGCGGGAGACAGAAATTCCTCTTTCTTTCACAAGAAAACTCAAGCTAGAAAATGCTTCAACACCATATCTGAGATCAAGGATGACAATTCCAATCATAAAGATTTTGCAAGCATTAAACGAGCAGCTTTTCTTCACTTCCAGAAGTTGTACAGTGAGGATGCGAATCTGATTCAAAATTCTGATCTTCTGGACTGGGTCCCCCCTTCAATCTCTGCTGAGATGAACCATCTTCTAGAAGCAAAAGTCACCAAGGCTGAGGTCAAGAATGCTCTCTTTGCCATGGATCCTGACAAAGCACCAGGACCGGATGGATTCACCGCCAGATTTCTGCAATCCTGTTGGCACATTGTGGAAAAAGATCTCTACAAAATGGTTCAAAAATCCCAAGACTGTCAGAAATTAGGAGGTAGCACAAACTTTGCGTTCCTTGCTCTCATCCCCAAGGAGAAAGGCGCCAATTCCTTCAACAGATTTCGCCCCATCTCTCTCTGTAATATTGGTTATAAGTTGATCACCAAAGTAATAGAAAACAGGCTGAAATATCTTCTCCCCACAATCATTCCTGAAAATCAAGGGGGCTTTATTCACGGTAGACAGCTAGTGGACAATTTCATTTTGGTTCAAGAGGCAATTCTCTCAAGCCAGCAGCGTAAGGAAAGAGGTATGGTTGTCAAACTGGACTTAGCCAATGCCTTCGATCGAGTCAGGCAGTGTTTCCTTTTGAATGTTCTGAAAAAATTTGGATTTGGGGAGAACTTTATAAACTGGATTCGGGCCTGTATCTCAGAGCCTTGGATTGCTCCCCTTGTTAATGGCAGAGTAGCGGAATTCTTCAAAGCCTCAAGAGGACTAAGGCAGGGCTGCCCTCTTTCTCCCCTTCTGTTTGTCCTCCAGGCCTCCGTTATCAGTTTCTATCTAAACAAGAAAATGCAAGAGCAGGAGATCACAGGGCTTTGCATTGCCAGAGGAGTTAAAAGCATCAACCACGCCCTCTTCGCCGATGATACTTTCCTGCTGGGGGCTGCAACACTACATTCAGCCAACAGCTTTAAAGAAGCTATAGATGAATATTGTATGGTGTCGGGAAGTAGCCTCAACAAGGGGAAATGCCATATTTACAGTTGGAATACTCCTCCCAGCTTGCTCAGCTCCATTGCAAGGTGTTTTGGCTTTGCAGCCTCTCCAGTTTGGACTTCTTTCAAATACCTTGGGCTTCCTATCTTCCTCAAGAGGGCCTATAGTAAGGATTGGCTCCCCCAAGTGGAAAACTTCAAAAATAAGCTCCAGGCTTGGGGGCTCCCCTGGCTCAATATTGCGGGCAAGTCTGTCCTCATCAAAGTTGTCCTATGCAGTCTTCCCCTATTTCAGTTCTCTGTTCTATTGGCCCCAATTGGCATCCTTCAGAAAATGGAACAACATATTCGAAACTTCTTTTGGAAGGGGGGCAAACATAATGAGAGGAAATTCCCTTTGGTTAACTGGGAGACTGTCTCCAAACCGCTGAGGGAGGGGGGGCTAAACTTCAAGAATCTCTCTCTTCAGAACATAGCCATGGGAGCCAAGCTGCTCCGGAGAATCATTGCGCCCAAGCCTTGTTGGGCCCAATTAGCACTCTGGAAGAAATATTTTAAAGGCAAGAGACTCAGATGCCTGGATGGTCCTCTCCCCCAAGGCGTCTCTCCCTTTGCTAGACTCTGCTCCAAAGCTGCCCCCCTGATCAGCTCCAACGCCTTTTGGATTCCTGGAAACGGTAAGAAGATAAATATCTGGACAGATCGTATTCTGGGTCGTGATCCAATTGGTGACTGTTCCTCTTTGAACGCGATTCGTTGGTGGTTGACTTCTGCTGGGAAAACTACGCTGTGGGATATCTCCACGTGGGATGGGACGCATTGGGCAGGCTGGAATTTCTTTGACGTGCCTCCGGAGCTCCTTCAGGATTGCAATTGTCTTCGTTCCATGTTGAACGGTATTTCCCCCATTCATCTGCGCAGAAGAGATTCGCGTGGCTGGGGTTCACTGGCTGCAGGTTACACGGTAGCCCAAGGCTACGCAAAGCTCTCCTTGAGGCCTCACGTCCCCCCGGACCCTGCCCCTTGGACTGCGATCTGGCGTCTACACTCTCTGCCTAAAATCGACATGTTCTGTTGGCTTCTTTGCCACAAGAAAATTCTTACAGATGACAAACTGCAGAAACGAGGTTTCCATGGTCCGTCTAGGTGCTCATTGTGCAGAGAAAATGTGGAATGTGCCACACACTTGATCTTGAATTGTAAATTCATTGTGCAGGTTTGGAGCGAGCTGATGGATTACTGGAACCCCAATTTTGTCCTTCCCTCCTCTATTCCTAATCTTTTTGCAAATTGGCAGAACAGTTACCCCGGTCCTCCACCCAAAAACAAAGTGATAAAAAAGGCGTGGTCTGCCCTCCCCAAAATCTGCTGCTGGCAGATCTGGCTTGAGCGAAACAGCAGAATCTTTAGAGATACTAAGCATGATGTCAAGGTGGTGGCGGCGAAGATAAAATTCCAGTTAAAGGAGAGCTTGGATAATCAAAAAGATGCCTCAAATCTCACTCAATTAGATTCAGTCTGGGGTACCTCCCTAAACCTGCAATTTCTTCAAGCCACCAACAACATTTCCCTCATTGAAGATTGGCAAATAAGGGGGAAGAACAATGTTGAGTTTCAAGAATGGATCTCCAAGCAACAGGTGCACTCTTTCTTCTTTGATGGGGCATCAAAGGGTAACCCAGGAAGGGCTGGAGCAGGAGGTATTGTAAAAAATGCTGAAGGTGTTTTGATCCACAGCTTTGCATGGGGTCTGGGGATCAACTCCAGCATTCAAGCAGAGGCTCTAGCCCTCCTTCAAGGCCTTAAATCGCTCTTGAATCTCGAAATCAAGGAGGTTAATGTTTTTGGGGATTCCCAAGTGATAATCAAAATTATGGTGACAAACTCCTCCCCTCGGGATCTTAGATTGGCAAGGCTGATATCCAGAATCAGAATTTTGGGGAAATTGTTTAAAAAGTTGAGCTATTATCATGTGTTGAGAGACAACAACAAAGAAGCAGACCTTGAAACAAATAAAGCTGTCCTCATCTCTGCTGGAGCAATAATTCGAGACGAGGATGAAACATGGGATCCAATTCCATAATCTGCCAGCTTAAATGTTTTACTGCTTGCTATTGAATTAGTTTGTTTGTATTTTTAAGCTAGGGGAAATCACAAAAATCGAGTGCATAATTGTAGTAAAAAAGAGCTGGAAGCTGTCCACAAGTCTCATAGCACTTCTGGCTATTGATACTTCCTGGGCCCTTCTCCCTCTCATTGTAACCCGAAATCTGGCATTTAGACCCAGCAGTTAATATATCTCATAACCGTTTCTGTAAAAACAAAAACATCGTATTTTTTATTTATTTAATAAATAAAAATTAATATTAAATTTCAACACAATATCATTAACCTATGTAATCAGAATATTCACATAACATTAACTAGAAGTTGCCCCAAAAGGTGCAAAGAGAGGCCGATAGGATTGTTAAATTGCAATTGTTAAATTGCAATTGTTGAATTGCAAAAGTTGTATTTTGATATGAAATAATAATTGTTGTTTTACATTTAGATTGACTAGTGTTTTTGTGTTAATTTGGTAATACATAGTTAAAATAATAATTGAAATATTGAGATGATGAAAGTTAACTGAGATACAATTTACCACTTATTTTACCAATGAAAGACTAAAACCATTATGTAGAAATATTGATTTTCTATAATGAGCATTCTATGTTGTTTGATGAAGGGAATTTAATTTATTTATTTTCCTATGTTTGATATGGTGGCATTGAAAATACATGTTGTATTATTATTTTCATTTGTATTCCCTATTATTGATGATTATCTCGTTTAGAAATTTATCTGTAATTGTTGTAAATGAAGACAATGTATTATTAATTTCAAAAATTGAGTGGCCTTCACCAAGTTTCCACCTATTTTTTTGTACATTCCATTAGTTTGAGGAGATGTAGCAATAGATTCTTGGCTTAAGGATAAAGAGGCAATGATGATACTTTGTTAACAACATCAATGAATGCTAATGCTTAGTAAATATGTATGGTCTATGTTTTTTCCATGTGGGTCTATCCTTAGCTATTGATTAGCTCCTCAAAAAACAAAGTTTTCTACTCATGCCACAAACTACCTCAAACCATAAAATGCTAAGCTACAAGGCACATGTGTACAATTGTACTCCATCTTAGTTTGGGCATATAATTAATGGCTAGATCAACAATCTAGAGTGTTTATGCAATCCTTGTTTTCATGTTTCATTACTACTCACAACATCTCCTAAATAAGTATGTCCCTTCTAGCTTTAGGTTATGAGTTATTTTATCTTTGCTTTAATTATTGTATGTCAATTGCGAGTCTTTTTGGCTCTAAGTATCCACTTTGACTCGTGTGCTCTATGTATCATCAATCTACATCTATTAGCGAGGTTTATTCAGAATCTTATTAACCTACACCTTTGTTTGAGTCCCATCCCCATTTCTTCTATCCCATGACCAAATCCCATCATCCTTAGTCTCTTTTACTGAATTCATTTGAATCTATATCATTCTCCTTGGGGCTACGAGCCTATGACTTGGCTAGGGTTATTCAACCCTTAGCTATAGGTATGTGCCTAAAAACATGAAGTCTTCTCTTAAAGCCATGAACTATCTTAAAGCCATGAAATGCTTAGCTACAAGTCAAATGAGTACAATTCATTGTTGGGCCATGATATATTGCATGTCCTTCGAATTTGGTGTGGAAAATTGCCAAGAAATGGGATTGGAAAAAGGATGGGAGGATAGCTTCCAAGAAATGAGATTGGAAAAAGGATGGGAGGCATCGCGGGAAAAGGATGGGAGGCAATGCAGAACATGTCCTAGATATGATTCATTTACTCTTGGAGAATCTTTAAGCTATTGATCCATTGACTTTAAAACTCTTTAAGCACCTGATCCATTGACTTTAAAAATGTTTCAGGATCTTTAAGTCCCTCACTCAACCCATTGCATGTCACGGATTTGAAATAACACTGACATTGGAATTGTTGAATTGGAATATTTGTACTTAGGTTTGAAATTATAATTGTTGTATTAGATTTAGGTTATTTAGTGTGTTTGTGTTAAGTTGGTAATACACAACTAAAAAAATATTCTAAGTATTGAGATGATGAAAGTCTCATAGTTTCTCTATACATATTAAATAGGTTATGGTGTCATATGCACACTTTTCTCACATTGAAATCTTCTTGTCACCTTCAATATAAGATGTGGCAACTATTCAAAGGATGGTTCTTATATTACAAGCAATGGAAACTTTTATAATTCTACATCACCTAATGGACCCATAGATGCATGGAGCTTTTGTATGAACTCTCTAGTATGGTATTCACCTAATGTTTTACACTATCAACAAAATAATTTTCCACTTCAAAGGTAAGCGAAACATATTTCTAC
Source organism: Pinus albicaulis (assembly GCA_034641835.2). Taxonomy (NCBI): domain Eukaryota; kingdom Viridiplantae; phylum Streptophyta; class Pinopsida; order Pinales; family Pinaceae; genus Pinus; species Pinus albicaulis. The sequence continues at coordinate 62,351,396 of CM076581.1, read as the reverse complement.
TCATAAGCAAAGACACCCTTATTTTTTACAATTATGGATAGGAAACAATGATGGGCATCATTTGGAAATCATTTACCTAGGTTTTATCTTTTCATCATTATTTAATAGTAAACCAAAAAACATAAACGATGACTCAAAAAAATAAATCAAATATTTTTAGTATTCAACCAAAAAAAGCCTGCAACCCATTTTTTTAACCCAAATTAAATACTTTTTAAAAATCCTTACCACAAATCAAAGAGTAATTTTTATTGGAGTTGGGATATGAAAAACATTTAGCAGATGCATGGAGCTTTTGTATGAACTCTCTAGTATGGTATTCATCTAATATTTTACACTACCAACAATTTTTTTGTCACTTTAAAGGTAAGTGGAACATATTTCCACTCATAAGCAAAGAAACCCTTACTGTTTACAACTATGGACGGACAACATTTGAAAATAGTTTACCTAGGTTTTATATTTTCACCAGTATTTAATAGTAAATGAAAAAACATAGCCAATGACCCAAAAACCAAAAAAAATAATTTATGTCATTTTTTATAAAGAATAAGTCTTTCTCCCTTCCCATGCTACTAGACATGGCAATGATGAAGTCCTTAATATTGCTTTCCTCATTGCCTTTTTATCTCAAATCTATACTGAAAAGTTAAAATATGCACCTGATCATCAACGCCCTTAAGAAAACATCCACTTTTTCTTTATTATGTGCATTGTCAAATCATCTCTTTACATTTCAAGGGTTATAGATAAAGAAACTGTCACACATATCAATTAAAACGAAAATTACTACAGTAATAACTACTAAATAAAAAAAATTATTCAACGGATAACCTCGGGAATTTTATTATAAAAGCGGTCCTTAGCAATCATGAACAGTTGACATTACAAAGCGTATGTTACAATGTTTTGTGATCACGGTGATTACAAGTTTATTTGATTTGCGTTGCTTTACCTATATTTGCCACGTATCCGTGACATGGTATGGCATTTGAGTTTCATGTGATAAGTCTGGAGGTTTCGGTCATAATGCAACTTTAATTTCTGTAATATGTATTTATATCATTGCTTATCGGACTTGGGATCCAGTACTATTTTATTGCCTTGGAATTATCCTTTGTATTGTCGATCCGGCCCTGGCGAGCATCTAGCCGTCGATGGCGATCTGGAATAGACGGTGCAGATTTGTTAGGGCTGGGTAATGACTACCCCGCCCGTAACTGACTTCTCAGTCATTGCCGCGCCTCGCCGGAGCATTGGGGGGCAGGGACTGCGGCCCTAGGGTTCTTGCTCCGGTTCTCAGTCGGTCTGCGGGGTTTCTTGCACCAGATATGTCGACTTTTACCCACAGGTAACCTTGGCAGCTTCGTTAGCTTGTTCTTGGTTTCCAGATGGTGCCATATGCGCCCTTTGACTGTTTATGTATGATACAGGTTCCTCCGTCTCGACTGACCTCTTACCCAGCTGTCCATTCTTCGTTCCAGACTCTCTCCGTCTGCGTTTTGCATTGGTAAGGTTTTGTTTCTTTTGTTCTTTAGAACTATTGGTTTCGAAATTAAACTTCATCGTTTCCACCTTAGCCTCCGTTCACTGACGTTTTGTGGGTTTGTTACAGGTGCAGGGTTGGTTAATTTTCCAGGTACTTCTTCCATCCGTTTCGGCTGCTCCCTAGACTGCTAGCATCGGTTCCAACCGGCTAATTTCTTTTCTTCGTCCTGCGCACAGGTATTTAAACCCTTGCTATGGAACTAGGTAGCCGTACTCCTTTCCAGTGTTCACGGCCGAAGGTGTTGAGGTTTTGGCAAGCGCCTATGCGGCCTTGCTGGTTAAGTTCAGACGTTTTATGACTATGAACGTATATAATTTTTGTGATACCCTACCAGGGTTTCCGTGGCTCTTTGTTATCTAGAGTTGTTACGCTACTTTAAGCTTCTTATGCTCTCTGCCGGTGGCGGTTTATGAGCCCTAACAGTCTCATTTAGGCGTGACTCTGTTATGTAATCTCTGTCATAGCTTAACAAAATTCTTTTGGCGATTTGTTGTACATTATGGATTTTCAATGGATAACAGGAAATTATATTTATTGAATAGTTAAGTTTTCTTGGTTCTGTGCATATCCTCAGTTTTCCAATCTATATCTTTCGTTGGATTTCGTGAGGCATTTACAGGTGTTTATTAGTGTCTTCAGGCATTCATACTTGTTGTATTTATGGTTACTTGTGTTCCGCCCCATACCGGTTTCTGTTATTCGTGTTGGAAATTCTGCACTCAGTCACACTGTGCAATGCTCTGACTATTATTTATGAGAATGCAATATTAACTAAGGCGTAACTCTTTTTACTGTTCCTTTCTTGATTTAAATTAAACTGTATAGAAGTGTCTGGACCACTTATAGTCCGAGTGCTCCTAAGGAGGAAGACGACCAACCCAGAGGCCCGTTTTGCAGGCGTTAAGGGTTAACGGTCTTCCTTGCCCATGATGGTTAGGTAGAGTGTTTTCTTTTCTCTAGGAAGGATGAAAGAAAATTGCCTCTTTGTGCTGCTTTACTCCTGGCTCTAGACTGCACAGGTTTTATAGTGTACACTGGTTGCTTTGTTCGTATGCAATAAGAACTCGTTCATTTGAGCTCACAATACTGAACTATCTGTTGCTACTGAAATAAGAACAGTTTTACGAAACACTTCTATGGTTGTCTTCTGCTCTAATTTATATACTGCTTCTGAAATAAAAGAACTGTTCTGTCGCAGTTTTTCCTTCTATGTATATATATATTATCACAGGTATAATAACAGGACCGTTTTTGTCAATATTCAGCAGTCTATCTTCTTGTTCTAACTACAAACTCCTACGGGTACTGGAAATGAATAAACAGTTCTGTCATTATTCAATAGTCTATCTGCTGTTCTAAATATAAATATTCATTCAATTGGAATAAAAGAAACATTCCTGTCATTATTCTACAGTTGGTCTCCTGTTCAGCACAGGACAAATTTATAACCCTCTAGTAGGTTTAATAACCAGAAATCCAATAATTATCTTTCCGATTTTTACAACTACTAAAACAAATTCTACTCATCTGTCCCGAGATTTGAGTGAAGTAGTGTATGTGCCTCCCTTCCACGAGCTGGGCGTTCACGTCCTACAGCTCTCCCCCGAGCTCAAGTCTGAGTAGTTGTTAGTTCAGCAAACTCTGGAGGAGGTTCTCAGGACATTCCGGTCCAATACCCTCCGACTCCAGTGAAAACAGTAGTACTGGGGAGTTCACGGGACAATCCGGTCCAGAACTCCGACCCAGGGTATTATCTGTCTGGAAAAGAAACAGTTCTTGCTTCCAGTTCACAGAGTGTCCATTGTGCACAGATCCAACCCAAAACTCCCCTTGGAATGCTTTATTTATTCCAGAGTTCTTGGATAACTGTGAAACTGTTTTCTAACTAACATCAGATCTTGATTTTACTTTTTACCAATCATTTACTTATGAAACTACTTCCACAGTAAATCTTTATTAAAATAAACATTTCATTTTGTTCACATATTCTTATTTAAAAGAAAATAACACAGCAATACAACTAATCCTTAATTATCTGTTTCCACTTAAAATGGTGGTTACAGAAACAATATATGGTTAATTTTGTTTCAACTTTTAGAGGTGTTAGAGAACATGATGATTCCAATTTACAAAGTTAGAAACCAAACAATGCCACAAACTATTTAAACTGAAGCTAAAAAAACTAAAATTATTAAAATTATTAATAATAATCTTGTAAATTAAACTTTGTACAAGTTTGTTGACTTGTATTTCAAAAATGGATACATATTTTTTCTTGATCAACATTAGTATTAAAGGCTCACTGTAATTAGGAAAACAACAATAAAAAAACTCACAATAAGGACAATCATTAATATTAATATTTGGGAATACAAAGTGAGACATCACAATTATTTAAGGAAAATCACACTACTTGAAATAATCTCTTGAAATCCATATAAAAATAAATTTTTACTCTTATTAAATACCTCTAGATTTCTAACCATAAACCTATTTCTTTAGAACCTCTAAAAAAAATTAAGTGATAGAAGAAGAACCATTATGGGTAATTGTTACAAACAAAAAATAAAATAATATATATTTTAATTAAAAACGTAAAGATAAACAAAACTAAAAATAATTTTGAGATATTAAATATAATTAAAATAAGTTTATTAAAAATCTATTTTATTTTAAAAAATTATTATTTGTTTTAATTAAAATTTTTTAATGATATTTATAAATATTAATTAATATTTATATTTGTTTAAAAAAAATTAATAATAATATTAATAATTTTAGATTTTTTAAGTTTTGTTGTGAAAAATGAAATATTATGTACCACCAATTTCCAGATTCAAATTCCCTTAATTTAATTGTAAATACATGTTAGGATGGCATTGCTCACCTAAAAATTATAATAATAGTAGAGAAAAACTCAATTGCAATTCCTCTATTATAAAAAAAATTAATAATAATAATAATATTAAAAATAAATTTATAATTAAATAAATTTATTTTAAGTATTTGAGAAAAATAATTACTAATTTTTATCCATATATAATAACTTTAAAGTAATCATTAATAAATAAATTGCATAAAAAGAAATTAACTTTAAAATAAACATTAGTAAATAAAATGTATAAAAAAATTACTACAAATTAATAAAAATAATAAGAAGATTCAATTGGTTTTATATCAAATCCATCAAATCTTCCAATCAATCAATTGCAACCAAATCTTCTTAACCTCAAATTTGTCACGTCTCCTAAATACATGATATCTTATTAACTTTCCGTTTAAATTATCAATTTACAAAAAAATCAAATTTGCTTTACATAATGCATTTATTTAAGTCCCAAAAGTTAAACGCCGATCAAAACTCATTTCACTAGCTAAGACTTAGGTAGCTTACTAGAGTATCTTCAAAATAAAAAATTACCATTTATAGCTTTATCTCATAATCGTATGTGGCATTAATTGAGCTCTCCTCTGAGCCAATGAAACATTGACACACATAGTTACATTTGACATGGTAATTGATGTAGATGGCAAGAATATCCTGGAATTTGCTGGAGAGAGGGGTCTATTATTGATCTATCTCCTGGAAATCAAATTCTAAAATACTATTATAATTTACTATCCACATAAGTTCAAGAACATATAATAAATAAATAGTTTTATCAAAAAAATTCCAGCTTTATCATTTACCAAAGTATCATAACCGCTTTTATTCTTGAGAGATCTTATGATTTCATCCAGTTCAAAGACAAACTTCGCTACATGAAAAATACACAAAATTATGTTAGCTTATTTTTTCTCTTTATCCTGAATACGAGAAAGAATATTACATATTAAGTTAACTGTTCATAGTAAAATTATTACAAACATATCCTAAATCCTAAAATTACTAGAAACATGTGAATTTCCTACAGAATAAGAGACAAAGCTGAGATGAATTTCTCAACATCCTCTTTCATGTCTCCTAACAGCCCAATACACTTCTCTCTTTCAAGGACCAATTTCAAACCCACTTGTCATACACATCTCTTTAGATAAATATACAACAGATGAATCTCTTAAAACTGGAGAAAATCTGGAAAAGAAAATGACCAAAAAAAAGAGTGGTGGCTCACTTTGTAGGCTGCCACAGAAATCCAACCATGCCATCATTTTAATGTTCAACAACGTGCTTCAAACTCCACTTTGGCTGCTTCAACCGCCTAACAACCGAAGCATTCGCGACCATGATTATTATTTATAAATTTTATCACAGGAAGGACGTGGGTTCAATCGTCGAACGTGGGTTCAACGCCGAACAAGAAATTCATAGAATATATTAACAGTTAATTGTGGTATACAAATGTCATGAATAAATGTTATGATATGTTGTACACGTGTCATAGACTAATGCCGCATAAAATTTTGTGCACACGTGTGAGATGAAGACTAGAAATGTTGACGAAACCAAAAGTAGATTGATTCATAAGAAAAGGCTTATCAGCCTAAAAATATGGAAAAGAAAATGACCAAAAAAAGAGTGGTGGCTCACTTTGTAGGCTGCCATAGAAATCCAACCATGCCATCGTTTTAATGTTCAACGACCTGCTTCAACTCCACTCTGGCTGCTTCAACTGCCCAACAATCGAAGCATTTGCAGCGATGATTATTATTTATAAACGTGGGTTCAACCACCAAACAATAAATTCATAGAATATAATAATAGTTAATTGTGGTATACATATGTCATGAATTAATGTTATGATATGTTGTACACATATCATAGACTAATACCGCATAAAATTTTGTGCACACGTGTGAGCAGTGATCAAATTTGAAGGGTTTTAATTTCAATTAGAAGGGCATATATTTATGTCACCCTTCCATAATGAAAAGCTTAAAAAAAAAACATTTCATTTGACAATTGTATATTACCTTTACATTTCATTTTCAGAAATAAAAAATCAACAATCTTTATGTTAATAAATAATTGTTACATATAACAAAGTTTTCAAAATATATCCCATTTCCTAATATATCCCTTAATTTGATTCTCATCAAATAGCTCCATATCCCTCTATTTTTACCATTGTTGTTAAGTTTGGTTTCTTCACTAGATGTAACACAGTCCACCTTAACTACCACACTCTGCACTTGTGGGACTATACTAGAGAACCTTTTTGAAACTGCAGGACATCGTTGCAAGGCCTTAATATCACCAAATTTGTTGAATATAAGCAGCACATGTGAATCTAGGAGCTTGTCAAAATGGTCTATCGATGAATTAAGCCCTATGTTTGGATCAATATAGATTAATTCCTCAATATAACACATAACCGCATAAAACTCAATTGATTTAGGACTTGATTTGAAACTGCTTCACAATCAAATACAAATCTTCAAATCTTTGATACATCTTGAATCTCATGAATTCTCAGAATTAGTTACACAAAATCTCATACTGTTTTGTTCTAGTAGGATTGGAATGATATATGAAGGGCTTTGATAAGTTGAATTTGAATATATGAATGGATTTGATAACTTGAATTTGAATTTTCAAGTGGATATGGTGACCCTATTCAATGCTATTTAACAACCCCAACAAACTTAAAATTAATTATCTTAAAGTTTATGTTGGAGTTGATGGCACTGCAGTTCTGATCATATAAGATGATAGAAGAGGCGTATCCCCTAAAGAATTAATGAACCATTATAAGGCCAAATTTAATCTCTCCAAGGGACCAAGTTAGTCACTCAGAAGGGTTGTGTTTTGTAGCTGATCTATTTATTGTCAAGGTCGAATTCTTCTAGGCTTGATTGGTACAAAGGAATTGTGCAAAATTTTGAGGTCGAGTTGAAATTTTACCTTGCTATTCATTCTGCTTGAATATTGGATCAACAAGGGTATTCTAGACCTCTGAAGATTAAGGAAGGAAGACCGATTTCATGATAATTTTTTGTCACCATTGAGGTTGAATATACAAGGATTAATTCACCTAGAAAATTGAGCCAAGATCTCCTCTAGGAGACACACCTATTCCCTATAAGAGAGTTCCAAGTTCGAATCTTAAATTCCAGAAGGGAAATCGAAATTATTCTGAGCATATTTCAAACGTCCTCATATCATTTTTAGAGTGGCCAAGTGCACTCTCTCAGAGGACAAGCTCGTTTACATTTCATAGTTACCTATCCAAATCCAATACAAATAGGTCTAAATTTTCCATGAACATGGAACATAAACAATGGAGGAAATCTCAATGTCATGAATCATCAGATCGTAGTACGAAACCAAGAAGGAGTTGTGGTATCTTAGCTTCAGTAGTCTGTATGAATCAACTAGAAGGCTATGTATTAATGGAAGCGCTTTCCTTTTTTACTATGTCAGGCTCCTCCCTCCTCCTAAGATTCCTCTATTCCCAAATCTCTATAAAGGATTGAAATACTCCAGAAATAATTCTTAACAAGTGAGACCAACATTTATTGAATCTCCCATCAGCAAATCGAACTTTGAGAGACAAAATTCCAGCTTCAAGAGGCCTCCATAGATCTGAGGCAGAAGATAAGTTCAACGGAACAAAATGTGTTATCATATCCCAATTGGTTGGAGTCTATATTCACGTTTCAAAGGTGGTGTGTCCCATCCCATGGGAGCTCAGGTGGAACATGTCGCCATCCGAGGTAATGGTTGGATCATTCAAATTCATTACTGAGATGGTATAGTATCTCATCCGAGATGGTTACCTGATTCAGAGCTGGATACACAATCTCGCTCTCACCTGACCACGATCTAACTCTCACCTAAGATGGACCCTAGCTAGGGCTGGATACATGCAATATACCCTTCCCACTATCTCCCTCTCACCAGAGCTGCATCTGAGGTAAGTTATGCTTGGATCATGCTTATTTTCTCAGAAAAATCCAACTCAATTCACTCAAATCATTTAAAGAAATATATGACTTTGTAGATATGGCAGCCAAGTTATTTTATATGACCCAAATTGAAAGGGATCATGTTTTTTATATTACTAGCGAGGGTTTTTTTTTCTTACCCAAATCGATAGGGATTTCAATGGGGATCACACATCTATGGATTACTAACTAAGTTACATTAGATCATCCAATCACAAGGTAAGCGATATGATCTGAATCCATGGGTCACAATATAACCTATGCACGGTCTCACTATCACCTTTACACGATATAACCTATCCCCTAGAGCTTTCGAACACTTCGGACTCTGCTCCAAAAGGAACCCTTCTGGAAGATACTCTGTTGTAGGGTACTGTAGATAGAATTTGGCCGACATAGTAACAAGTGATGAGAAGTAATTTTGATAATCATGCCAAAGAAATATTGAGGAATTAGAAATCATATGGATTTGTGTCTCAGTAGGTCAGTTTCTCTATATCACTTTATGTAGCTAAGCACCACCTAGCATTTTCTATGAATGTTCGGGTTTGATATCCCTAAATGTTGTTTAAAAAAAAAAAAAACACCATATTCAGAGAGCAATTATGCATACATCTTTCCCAAGTTGAAATACTAGATGGATCATGATTCATAATGAACCAGACTGCACATAATGTAAACTAGCTATAGCAAAATAATGCAATTAGTTCTCATTTTAAAAGTCATAAAGGGATGAATCGATGTTCCCTTTTCTAATAAAAAACCATTATTGATGTTTGAATTAGTTGTTCCTTTAATATCATCTTCCAAATATGAAACAATTAATATATAGCACTCTTAAAACTCAACATGAAACCCTTAATAGTATCAAACCCTAATATGTTATAGATCATGTAGTATCAAGATGGAAAGAACGAGATTACTGTAATAGTGAGTAGTAAAGGAGGGATGTATCAAATTAGTTTTCCCTGCTTTTACTGTAATTATGTGCATAGTTCATTCTTCCTTCTATTTTTGTTCCTTCCCGAAGGAGCCAAACTCTTTTACATTTCCAGTGTTCGTGTAGAAGTGAGGGAAGTTGGGGTGAGGTATAGTTGATGAACTTGAGCAAAAATGTAAGAATGTAAGGAAAGAAATCAAATTCCAAAATCTTGTCAAACATAAAGGATTGAAGCATGAACAAGTGAAGAAGACAAAATGTCCATCAACAAAGTTGTCACTAGAAAGAAAAAGCTGAGATTGAGGTTGAATTTGCAGCATACCTGGTTGTTGTTTTTCAAAATTCAATTGAAGAAGTTGCTGACTCCTCAATCATGAGTATGAATGTGAAACAGAGGATTTAAGAATGGATCTTTCACTACAATAGATTGTAGTTCTTCTTCTAAGGTGAACAAAATATTTAGAAATGGCTCTTTCACTGCAATAGATTGTAGTTCTTCTTCAACCGAATGAAAAAAGAAAATCCTTCACACTGGAAACTTCGCTATCAGTCACTATTGCAGTTTCCATTATAATGGTTGGTTTGGAGTTGGAACTGATGATGAGTATGACTGTCTGTCATCCTTATGTGCATGGTCATCCATCGTGATGATGATGACATTATTCAGATTATTTAAAATTTTCTTTTTACAGATGAGTTTCACATAGCTATGGCTCTTAAGCTTATGGAAATGGTTCTCAAAAGCATCACTAACATGAAAATGGTGGAGGAGGTATAAGTTCTTGGAATAAGCTTCCCAAAGTTAGGTGAAGAAGTTATAATGGACCCAATGCAAAGGGCTGCCAAGGTCCTGGGTTTGAGTACGGGGCACAAAAATATGATGGGTTGTTCTTTTTCAGGTGTGAAGGTAGAATCTGAGATAGATGGGCTTCTAGAAAACACTAGGTATATTGTAAAAGCCTCTGATTTATTATCCCATGTTGCACAGAGGTTGGAGCATATGGAGAGAATTATGGCAGTGGTTCAAGACCCGGAATATCTCATTTGGATTCCAAGGATTTGCATTATAACCCATCGGATTTAGCAGGCTGGATCGGATCAATGTTCGGGGAGCTTAATCTAGGCGTGGACATGGTTGTTCCATTTGGGGACAGGGAATCTCTGATCAATTCTTCATAGGTTCATAAACTGATTTAGGATGATCCCAGTCTTTCTGCTATGGACGTGGTGCTCATTCAAGAATATGGCTTGCAGTTTAATGGAAGCCAAGCATCTGACCCTCAGGTTTTTTCACCGAATTTTGATCCCTCTGTTAGATGAAATATTTTCTCTGGATTGGCTCTACGTTCTGGGGATTCTTCCACACACATGAATTTTAGGCATAGAGCTTCAGTGCCCAGTCCAGCGATGAGGGTTCGAGTCTCTCTAGTGCCCGCTTCGGAACCACACAACATAGTATAGATAATGGAGCGCAAGAATTAGGGATTCACATGGTGCACTTGCTTATGGGATGCGCGGAGGATATACGGAGAAACGATTTGAAGGTAGCCAGTGATTTCATCCGATAGATTTGAATGACGGTGAACTCTAACCCCTGTGGAGCAATGGGAAAAGTGGCTTCAGACTTCGTTGAAGCTTTGACGCGACAGATTTCTAGATTGAATGAAGCAGAATCCATTATGTCACAGGCAGATGCACAATCCTAGATTCTCTGCCACCATTTCTACCAGGTTTGCCCTTATCTCAAGTTCGCTTATTTTACTACAAACCCTGCCATTCTTGAAGCCTTTGAACTTTGGAAAATTGAAAATCAAAACCCTCCCGCCTCCAGCTCCTTTTTCATTAATCTTCTCCAATGCTACAACAACCTCCAAACAGTGAAAACAACCCAATTAAATCCAGTCACCGGTGGTGTTAGTGGCGTTACTGCATACCCTAGGCAGAGTCTATATGTGTCGTGGACTCATGGGTCGTCACCCTGTGGTGATTGGTGATAAGTAAGAATTCAACAAATTGGAATTTGGTAATGGCAATTTCTAAATTGTAATAAATAAAATTGGAATTTTAAATAAATTTCCCCGAGGTGACAGCCCTTCTTAGAACATTTCATAATATTATTCTAATTTTTTTTTAAACTTGTAAAACTCAAATTTTAATTTTTTTTTACGTGTAAAATTTGATGAGTACTTCTCTAACGTGCCAGAGACCTGTTCAAAGGCTCTGACGTGTTCAATTTTGTACACTGCGTGTGAGATGAAAACAAAAAAAAATTAATAAAAAAAACTATGCACACATGTCAGATTAAGACTATAAATGTTGACGAAACCAAAAGTAGAGTGATTCATAAGAAAATGCCTATCGACCTAACAAATCATCATTAAATTTAAAAAACAAAATAATTACTTCTTAATAGAAAAACAAATTATCATCCTATTATAATTACTTCTCAATAAAAACTAATTCTATAATCAAAACATTAACCAAACATTAAAAAAATCTCTATTAATAAAAACTAATTCTATAATCAAAACATTAAAAAGTCCATCATTAAAAAAAAAAAAAAAAATAAAAAAAAAAAAAAAAATAAAAAAATAAAAAATAAAAATAAAAATCATTTAATAATAATACATTCTTAATAAAAACTAATACTATAATCAAAACATTCACCAAACATGAAATAATAAGCAACACTAAATTTATAAAAAAAATAAAAATAATTTTTATGATAATTATTTCTTATTAATAATAACCCACTCTCATAAGATGAAAAGTTTTTCTATAATTAAAACATTCACCAAACACAAAAACACTAAATTAAAAAAACAAATAATAAAATTTCAAAACATTCACCAAATATCAAAAACACTAAATTGAAAAAACAAATTCACCCAACATTAAAAAAAAAAAACACTAAATTGAAAAAACATTATTTCTTATTAATAATAACCCACCCTCGTAGGATGGAAAGTTTTTCTATTAATGTTATAATCAAAATATTCACCAAACATAAAACACTAAATTGAAAAAACAAATATCATTTAGAGTGATTATTTCTCAATAAAAACTAACCCACCTACCAAAAGGTCAAGAATTTTTCTAACCAAACATCAAAAACACTAAATTGAAAAAAACAAATATCATTTAAAGTAATTATTTCTCAATAAAAACTAACCCACCTTTCAAAAACAAATATCATTTACAGTGATTATTTCTCAAAAAAAACTAACCCACCTTCCAAAGGGTCCAGAGCTTTTCTAACCAAACATTAAAAACACTAAATTAAAAAAACAAATATCATTCAAAGTAATTATTTCTCAATAAAAACTAACCCACCTTCCAAAGATTCAAAACTTTTCTAACTATGATTTTAAGTGTAAACCTTCCAAAGATTCAAAACTTTTCTAACTATGATTTTAAGTGTAAAATTTCTAAAACATTTAGATGATGAAAATTCAACAACTTAAAACTAAAAATACCAAAATAATCTCATCATTAAATTATTATTCAAAACAATAAAATTTTATAAAAAATCTTAATCCAAACATTCCCAAAAATAAATAAAAAACACATCACTAAATTGAAAAAACAAATATCAATGATGATAATTATTTCTCAATAAAAACTAACCCACATTCCATGGAAGTCGTGGGCTTGTCTACCTATAACTCAATTTTATATATTAAAAAAATCAAATTATTAAATCATTATTTATAAAAATAAAATTTAATAAATCAAATCAAAACAAATGAATCTTGTAATAAAACCTATGCTAGTGAATCATATCCACTACCAACGGAATCCTCAAAAAATCCAAACCTCTCATTATTATTCTCTTAAATAATACATATACGAATATTACGCCACTTATTATTAAATAATATATATCTATATATACAACGGAAAACAAAAATTCTGCACGGATCTTTGAAATGACAGCGTGGCAAGTTGACCACGGCGATGTTTTGCAATTTATATATGCACACGTGCCATTTTCTTTCCAATATGGTCATTAATAATTTTATCAATGAGAATATTTGTAATTATAAACAATATAAACATTATAAACCATAAAATTATAATTAAAATCAAAATTATTCTTAATACAAGCATTAACCTAGGACAACATTTGTAAATTTTTAATTAATTTAAAAAATATATATAGCTGGGCAAATGTTGTATTAGTGTGATACTAGAGAGTCTAATTGTAATTATTAAAGTTTAAGAGTGTATTTATGTTTTAACATACATACATAAATAATTTGTGAATCTGAAATAACGAACTTTCTCACATATAATACTTAATTTACATAATTATGATTAATTATCTTACCTAATAAAATAAATTATCATATAAAATATAAAATATAATAAAATTACAATATTAAATAAAATAAAACAAATTAATATATAAAATAAAAATATAATAAAATTACAATATTAAAATAAAATAATTCAAAAACCATAACTAAATTTTAAATAAATATTTACTATTTTGAAAACACTATACCATTATATTAAAATAAAGCAAGAACACTGTAACATTATATTAAAAAAAGAGGAAACCCAACTTGTGTTATACGCAATGCCGGTAACCTACCAATCTCTGACAAAATGGAATAAACATGGAAAATTTCGACGCGCTGAGGGTTCGTGTCTGTATTTGAGGAATTGAGAACGATGCAAATATAAATATATATATATATATATATATATATATAACGATGCAAATATATATATATATATATATATATATATATTGAGTATAGGAATTTGCAATGAAGTAGGTTTTGTATTTTGTGAAATGGAGTTGATTATATTAATCATTAAGGATCAAGTAGATGGGATATTTATGAGGTTTCAAATGCTCATTAAGGATTGGGTGGGATATTTATGAGGTTTCAAATGTTGTAGTTTAAAAAATTCATAAAATAATTTAGAAATTTTTGTAAGAATATGAAAAATTTTGGCAAATTTTTTTGAAAATCTGGATTATAGTTGTGATATTTCAGGATTTTGGGTGTCAGATTTTTGATGATGCTGAAACCATTTCCATCATAAAAAAACGATTCAAACATTCCAACTATCTGATTTTTTGAATTTTTTTTTTACCTGATTCCGGCAAAAACTTACCATTCGAGCTATTCTATGGCGTCAGTAGACAACTTGCTATTATATTAAAAGTGTTTAATAGTGTTAAGATGTTTTTATGGTTTTATGTTAGATTTTGATGTGAATTTGAAAAACTCATTATCCATGGTTAGATCTAATTTTTTTGGGCTTAAAAAATGGAAAGACATGTGATTAAGTTCCACTTAAGAGCAAATAGATCACAAGATTATTTAATATAATATATATATATATATATATAAAGTCATCATAATGTATTTTAAAGTTGGTAATTAAATTCTTTTACTTATGGATATGGATCTTTGATGAAAACACACAACGAGATATTTAGTAAGGGACCCATGTCATCTACACTTTCTTTTTCTAAATAGGATTATTGCAATGTAATAACATTGCTTAGGGTTTGGAACATAAGGCTTTTTACCTTTGGATGGATTCTTATAAAACACTAAATATTTAATACTAAACCCAATTTAGAAAGCAACCATGTAACGGGGTTTGGGACATGAGGCTTTTTACCTTTGGATAGATTCTTATAAAACACTAAATCTTTAATACTAAACCCAATTTAGAAAGCAACCATGTAACTTTGAGTCCTCAATCTAAATGTTGAGAATTAAAGTAGGAGAAAACAAGAAGCATCTCTTGTGTGGCTATTTAATCTTGTAACAAACTTTTTCAATTTCTACAATCTAGCAACATGGAAACCCATAGTTTCCATTGAGCTAATATTTTATTTAAATTTTCAATAATATGGCTAATCCAAAATTAGGCATAACCTCTAATAGCATTGGTCCACCATGCATAGATTTTAGGTATAGTAGAATTTTGCTCGTCCCTAAAAGTTTGCATAGATTTTAAGTATGGTAGAACTTTTCTCATCCCTAGAAATTTTGCTAGATTCTTGTTAAGTTTGTTATGTAAAAGAGGATTTGCTTGCATAAAATCAACTTATTACATTGCCTGGTAAACAATTTGATTGAACATCTACATTGCTTGCTAAACAATTTGATTGAAAATTTAGAATAGAAGAAATGGTCCCTAAAATTACAATAAAAATAACTACCCTGGTCCCCAAAATTACAATAAAAGTAACTAACCAATCATATTCATATATATATATTGCCTAACTTAAAGCATCTTCCAATTAAATAGTACATATTCCAACTTATACAATATTAATTACTAAGTAATTTTATAACCCCACATATCTCTCTTTTAAAAAATAATATAGTTTAAGGAAGCGACTTTTTGTTCTTGGAAATTTTGTAATCAATTTAAGTATAAATCTATTGTAGTTTTAAGTTAAATGAGTGTCTTTCGGATTAATTACATCATTAGGATTTGGTCGACGTTTCGAACCAACTATTGTGGTTTATCCTCAAGACAAGGAGGAGAAGCTAATCGATCTTAATGAATAAATAGGGATGCGTCATTGCTCGGAAATAGCCATTAAGGAATCGCTGTTAAAACTAGCCGTTAGAAAATTAGTTATTAATTTTTTGTAAGGTTTAGAATTAATATTAATTAATAAATTAATTGATTATAAAATAAGATTTTGTTAAGGACTAGCAGTTAGAAAATTAGTTATTAAAAAATATTATAGTTTAGAAATAATATTAAGTATTAAATTAATTAATTATAAAATAAGATTTTAATAAAAAACAAATATTTAAAAATTTTCATTAGGGAGTTTAATTTTTTTTTTTTATTTAAAAATAATAGGGAGTTTAATTTTTTTTATATTTAAAAATAATAGAAAGAGAGAAGGGTAATTATTATTATTATTATTATTTTAATAGAAATAAAAATAAATAATAATAATAATAATAAATAACAAAAAAATAAGATAAAATAAAATAATATAATATAATATAATATAAAATATTTACTTAGCGAGAACGAGAGTCTAGCTCTTACTTAGCTTCCAACTATCATCACGGTTGAGATTCTCAACATGCCTTTCAATTTCGATTGCCTCCCTTAATTTCCTTTTCACAAGGGAAAAATTCGCAATCTTTCATTAAGTTAGAAAAATTACATGTTACATTTTACAAGTAGGAGTCCAAAGCGTCAATTATATTGATAGCATATATCATCTGTGATAATACAAAAATTTCCAGAAGGAGTCCAGTAGAATAAAAGTAAGTCCTCCCTTAATTTCCTATGGTGGAAGTGATCAACTTTAGCAACGACTATGGAGTATTCAAAAACAATAATACTAATAATCCAATTTTAAGGTCACAGCCAACCAAGACACCAAATTGGTGTATGAGACCCCCTTGTTTGTGGGACAAGGGACCCACCTCCACGCAGCGATTTGGCTGCTAAGTCTACGAAGGCATACATACTCTACCCCAGGCATACATACTCTACCCCCCTCTGGTTTTGAACCTGTGACTTCTTAGGAGGAAACACATGCTCTTAACCATTAGGCCCACTCAAGCTATATAAACATGGTGACATGATTTTTCCACATGCTCAGCAAGCACTGAGGTACAAGATTGATTGTGCCTAATGTCCGCAACGTGCTCTTGGATTCTCTATCTAATGGATCAACTTGTTTCTCCAATATAGGGAGTTCCATAGGAACACAGAATCATGTAAACTCCCTTCATGTCCTTCGAGTCAATAGGGTTCTTAAGAAAACCAAGAGAATTTCTAATAGTACAGAGAGGTTTGAAAGAATCTGAGACATTATTTCTTCTAAGAACATGGGCAATTTTGTTTATTGTCCCTTGGATAAACGGGAGATGGACCTTGGAAATACAATCTACCTTGGCAGAGTTTCCACTCAACCCTTTATAAGCCTTACGAAAGGCTTTAAGACGTTGAGATCTACTATAACCATTATTTTAAAAAACGTAAAGAAGATGAGATTTCTCAGAATCCAAGTAAATGTCGTCACAAATTCTAAAAACACGAGTTGCAAAAGAACACATAACACCAAATTTCTAAACAAGAAAATGATATACACAATCAAAATAACTAAATATTTTTCTAATATATTTTTATATTGAAAAATATATATAATTTAAAAAATAAATCATTACCATTTAACTTAAAATTATATTATCAAATTCCCAAAATAATCATGTCACTTAAATAAACTTCTAAAATTTATGCATAATTTATAAGATCCATGAGGAAAACCATTATGAAGAGTGATTTGGTGTTGAAATTTGGAATTTTTTTTGCTTATGGGTTTGACTAATGTCACTTGTTAGCCAAATTTAATTATATTTAATAATGAAATATGAAAGTACCAAACAGGAACCATGATTTAGAGGAGAATCCATTGGCCATGCCCTGGGAACCATGATTTAGAGGAGAATCCAGTGGCCATGCCCTAGCGCCTTCCATTTGCATGAGATTTATATTCCCGGGGCATCCACAGATTCGCATTGACAAGATGCAGAGAAGAGCCAATCCGCAGTCCGTTTGACCGACACGGTTCTCACACGTTGGGCAAGAAAGGATAAAACGCTTAGGGCACGCCGGGAGATCCAATCGATCTACCCGTTCCGACAACAGGTAAACGAACAGCCGGTCCGCATGCGCGCGGGATTTGAACCGGCGACCTGTTGGATACCCTTCTTCCTGAAAGCAGCAGTAGCCGCCGTGTACACACGAAACTCTGTGCCCGAAGCCCGACACATAGCGTCGCGACAATACACACTCGAACTCGCTTTTTACTGGCGCTCAGATTCCGACACTGGACCCCTGACGCGCGGCCGAAAGCCTGTGAAATAAAATATAAAAAACCCCAATTCCCCACATATATTCATTGTGTATATTGCACGAAAGCACTTTCCGTCGGTCCACACCGGGAAATCTCGGGATGAATTTCCTCGCTCTAGCCATGTGGGCGCGCGTATATATGTGAAGAGGGCAGGCAAGAGCGCTGGTTAGAGGCGAAACAGTGGAGAGCCGAGAGGAGGAGGAGGAGCAAAACTGGAAGGCAATATTATCAGCAGAGAGAATTCCGAGACAACATTAGAAGAAAAAGATGCAGAGGCCGATGCAGCCTCCGGACTATAGTCTGAAGGAAACTTCGCCCCATTTGGGCGACGGCCGTGTCCGGGGCGGAGGATGGATGACGAGCGAGCGCTCCACAAGCACCTACGATCTTGTGGAGCAGATGCAGTATCTGTATGTAAGGGTCGAGAAGGCCAAAGATCTACCCGCGAAGGACATGACGGGGAGCTGTGACCCTTATGTCGAGGTCCGGCTCGGCAACTATAAGGGCACCACGAAGCACTTTGAGAAGAAATCAAACCCTGAATGGCACCAGGTCTTTGCTTTCTCGAAGGAAAGAATCCAGTCGTCCATGGTGGAAGTGGTCGTGAAGGACAAGGACCTTGTGAAGGATGATTTCATAGGGCGGGTGGCCTTCGACCTTAACGAGGTCCCTACGAGGGTGCCCCCTGATAGCCCTCTGGCGCCGCAATGGTACCATCTGGAGGACCGCAAGGGTACCAAGATCCCCAAGGGGGAGATCATGCTGGCTGTTTGGATGGGTACCCAGGCGGACGAGGCCTTCCCGGAGGCCTGGCATTCTGATGCGGCCACGGTTCATTCGGATGGCCTGGCGAATATCCGCTCTAAGGTATATCTTTCCCCGAAGCTCTGGTATGTTAGGGTTAATGTTATAGAGGCCCAGGATCTTCTGCCCAGTGATAAGGCCCGGTATCCTGAAGTGACTGTGAAGGCTCAGATAGGTAACCAGATGTTGAAGACCAAGTTTTCTCAGAGTCGGACCACGAGCCCCCTCTGGAACGAAGACCTCCTCTTTGTGGCAGCTGAGCCATTTGAAGAACATCTGGTGCTTAGTGTTGAGGATCGGATAGGGCCCAACAAGGATGAAGTGTTGGGGAAATGTATCATTCCGCTGAACATTATACCAAGGAGAATGGATCACAAGACTGTGAATTCGAAGTGGTTTAACCTGGAGAAACCGACGCTCGCCGACATGGAGCCCAAGAAAAAGGAGATAAAGTTTGCGAGCCGGATACACTTGAGGCTCTGTTTGGACGGCGGGTATCATGTTCTGGATGAGTCGACACATTACAGCAGCGATCTGAGGCCAACAGCGAAGCAATTGTGGAAACCCTCGATTGGGGTTTTGGAGGTTGGAATTCTGAGTGCTCATGGATTGCTGCCTATGAAGACCAAGGACGGAAGAGGCACCACGGATGCCTACTGTGTTGCCAAGTATGGGCAGAAGTGGGTTAGGACCAGGACCATTATCGATAACTTTATTCCTAAATGGAATGAGCAGTATACATGGGAGGTTTTTGATCCGTGCACTGTGATCACAGTTGGAGTTTTTGATAATTGTCATCTGCATGGTGGGGGAGGTAATGACAAGGGTTCCAAGGATGCCAAGATTGGCAAGGTACGTATTCGGCTGTCGACTCTTGAAACTGATCGGGTTTATACTCATGCTTATCCTTTGCTGGTTCTACATCCATCTGGTGTGAAGAAAATGGGTGAGCTTCAGCTTGCAGTGCGGTTCACTTGCTCATCTCTGGTGAACATGATGCACATTTATACTACCCCTCTGTTGCCCAAGATGCATTACCTTCATCCCCTGTCTGTGGGTCAGCTGGAGAGCCTGCGGTATCAAGCGATGAACATAGTGGCGATGAGGCTAACCAGGGCCGAGCCTCCGCTGCGGAAAGAGGTGGTGGAGTATATGATAGATGTGGATTCTCATATGTGGAGCATGCGCCGCAGCAAGGCGAATTTCTTCAGGATCATGTCCGTTCTGTCCGGGCTGATTGCGGTGGGCAAGTGGTTTGATGAGATTTGCAACTGGAAGAACCCCATCACGACAGTGCTGGTGCATATCCTGTATCTCATTCTGGTATGGTACCCGGAGCTCATCCTGCCCACTGTATTTCTCTACATGTTCCTGATTGGCATATGGCATTATCGATGGCGTCCTAGACACCCACCTCACATGGACACTCGCCTCTCCCATGCCGAGGCAGTGCATCCTGATGAACTCGACGAGGAATTCGACACTTTCCCGACTTCAAGAAGTTCTGAGATTGTGAGGATGCGGTATGATCGGTTGAGGAGTGTTGCCGGCAGAATACAGACTGTGGTCGGAGACTTGGCAACACAGGGTGAAAGATTTCAGTCTCTCTTGAGCTGGAGAGATCCCCGTGCCACAACCATATTTGTCACCTTTTGTTTGTTCGCGGCCATAATTCTATATGTCACTCCATTCCGAGTAATGTCAGTTATATCAGGATTTTATATGCTGCGCCACCCAAGGTTTCGATACAAACTTCCTTCTGTTCCGCTTAATTTCTTCAGGAGGTTGCCAGCACGAACTG
The DNA here is from genome assembly GCA_034641835.2 of Pinus albicaulis. Classification (NCBI taxonomy): domain Eukaryota; kingdom Viridiplantae; phylum Streptophyta; class Pinopsida; order Pinales; family Pinaceae; genus Pinus; species Pinus albicaulis. The sequence continues at coordinate 62,330,545 of CM076581.1, read as the reverse complement.
ATAGCATGTTGTAAGGAGTTTGAGCAATCAATTCTGAGGGTATGTGATTTTGTTCTAGTTGTTTTGTCCTTATTGCTCTCCAAACAAGCCCAATATCTTTATCTGCTTCATTTTGTCACTTTTGCTGGAGCTGCCCCTCTCAGGAGACATTGGTAATCTGGCTTGGGAAAACTGTAGTTCCATGGGAACACTGTTAACTTCCATTTTAATCAGAAAGGTTGGCCCGTCAGCATTTTTTGTACTCCAATTCTGCTGGAGATTGATTACAGTAAGTAGTGGGCAGATCTGATGTATACGCCTATTGTATGTTAGTGGAGCTTGTGCATTATGTCTTTATATTTATCCTGAAACTTATACAGGGTCATCTTGTACAGCAAGATGGATCCGTTTGGCAATCCATTATTTCTGAAACGGTGCCCTTGTTTTGTTAATAAGCATTAGATGCTGAATTTATGAATTCGAATAATTTGTCTTGTTTTCTGCTTCCATTTTAGTTATAAAAATGTTTTACCTCAAAATAAATAATGTGATCAGTTCTCAGACGAATGTCAAAAGGCTTATGCTAAAATTGTCTGGGGTCAGTCATGATAGTTGTGAGTTTGTGGTGTCATTTGGAGTTTTGAAGAGAACACTGTAGCATTAACTTATTCCATTTGTGTAATTTTGAATTGCCTATTTTCATAGGTTTTTGGGTAAACTTAAGTGCTTCGTCTAAACTTAATAGAAGCATTAGAACCTGGCCTAAAGAGGCGGGGCATTACATTCTGCATCGCCTTATATCAAAGTTATCAAAAATTAAAATACATTTCTCCATTCAAGTGTCTGACTACTTATCTCTTCTGATCTACTTAGGTATTATTATTATATATACTCTGTTGAAAGATTCAATTATGTTGATGCCACGGTAAAATCTTAATATGTAACTTCCTGATGCTTCAGGAGAAGTTTCCACCTTTGTTAGCCTTTTATTTGAAAGGGACATGAGACAGAGATCTTTTTATTGCTACTAGCCTGCGGCAGTGAATATGTCCTTTTTCACTTACGTGCCAAGTTGAGGATGTTCTGCAAGATGGCATTAAATGGATTCTATCCCCATATGGTTCAGTCAAGAGGTTTCTAATTCAATGGATATTCTGGTGTCTAAAGTAGGCAGTCGCTCTAGTTTGAGAGTCTAGAATATTGCAGGTTGTAATTAATAAAAGTTGGCAGGCTGCCGTGAAACAGCATGAATCTGCAACCCATATAAAATGTCTGCAGACTGAACAAGGTAGCTCTGGTCCAGCTCCTTTTCTCTTTTGTGTCAAGTTGAGGATGTTCTGCAAGTTGGTATTAAATGCATTCAGGTTTCATATTCAATAGATATTCTGATGTCTAAAGTAGGCATGGACTCTGGTTCGAGTCCAAAATATTGCAGGCTGTAATTAATAAAAGTTGGCAGGCTGCCATGAAACAGTATGTTTCTGCAACCCATATAAAATGTCTGCAAACTGAACAAGGTAGCTCTGGTCCAGCAACAAAATGAATTGCTCACATCTTACAAATTTACAAGTTCTATTCTAATTGAACTTGTGTAAGTCTGTGGTTAGAGTCTAGACCCTAAAGCAGCTGGGTAGATGCATGCACTTCAGGGATGAGGTAATTTAGTCCTTTGTAAAGTGCTCTTTTTGCAGTTATGGATAGAGGGGATTGATGAAAGTAAGCCTCTGAGCTAGACCTACATTCTTGTCTAGTGCTAAATTGAGCTTGTAAAGGCGACTAGTTGTGGAAGTGGAGCCATTCTTTAGATATAATGGCCTGTCATCTATAAGCTGCTATAATGGAACGTTCCTTTTGAAAGCTGCCATGGAACAAATATATCATGATTATGATCTATGAGTACAGTCAATTTTCCCTATGTTGAAGTACAGTACACATCATGGATCAATGATTTACGCTTTTAACGAGCAGGAGAGAATCTGGTCTGTTTTAGAAAATTTCATAGAAGCCGGAAAAATGCTTGGTCAATTTTTGTCATGCCTTTGCTCCCATGCTTACAACTTTACCCTTGGCATGCATGCTTGACTGGGCTTGCTTGGTCAAACTTTCGTGGACAGTTCATAGTTGTATCACCTACCTTTTATACAAGATGGCCGTAGGACTATCCTGTTGAAGTTTTCCTTAAATATTAGGTTGCAGAAATTTGATAAAGAGTTCTAGGGGACATAAGAGACTTTAACTAGAAAAATAACTGTCACTCCAATGACACGGGAAATTAGGAGACACTATTCTATGAACTTGGGTTGCTTTGGTCAAAACATTCATGACAGTCCATAGTTGCTTCACTTACTTTTTATACAAGATGGCCATAGGCACAAATTACAATGCTGTTAAAATGTTCCCTCTATATTAAGGTGAAGAAATTTGATAAAGTTCTAGGGGACATAGGAGACTTTACCTAGAAAAATAACTCACTCCAGTGATACAGGAAATTGAAAGGAGACACCATTCTATCAGTACATCTAATAAATCTATATTCCATAATTCACATTACTCAAGTGTGTAGTGTAGCTTCTACGTCTTGTGAAATACTGTACCTGAAATAGTGGTTATATATCCTTTACCTGACATTGTAAATAATTCAAGAGATGAAAATATATGTTAATATTGTCTCTTTTTTCTTCCTAGTCATCTCCAACAGAAGGTAATTTGCCAAGTACATTACTTCTTGTGGGAGCTACAAATTTTTCCTCAAACTTTGAGGATAGATGTGAAATTGATGAAAGATGGCATAGAAAGAAGATGGAAGTTACAATTAGTGGAATGAGAAAAGATGACTTGGGAAGAATTAGCATCATTTCTTATATGCTCCAAGACATAAGAGATAGAATGAGGAAAAGTATGGCCTGGAGAGCATCAGCAACATTCCTTATATGCTTTGAGACATAAGAGATAGATTGTCTGCATTAGCCGTGTGTACATTCTGTAGTCTGGGGATTAGCAAACCATTTCTGGGTGAAGAGTTTGAACTTTGACAAGTTGCTATACTTACTTTGATCTCTAACTCTTGTTAAATGTTTCCTGAATTTTTATTTTGTGTGTTTGCTGTGTATAAAGTTTAAACCATTATTGGTTTGGTTTTTGCCTCTTTTTTTGACATAATCTCCCCATTTTTTGGTTGGAGTGAAGTAAAATCTCATTGGATTTGTTGCTTCGAGGATTCTCAGGTAGAGCCATATTGAATACTGCGCTGAGAATCAAACCTGGACCAGTTGTAAAATCCCACCAATCCACTTCTAGACCAAAGTCTAACAGACTGTTTTTGTCTATGTTAAGTTTGAACTTTAGATCAAGAGAAACAAGTTGTCTGTTCTCTTCAATATTTCTTAGATATGGAAGAAATGAACATCTTACATTTGTATGATAGTTGAAAGATAAATGATCTTAGCTATTGAAAATGTAGCGAGCAAGGTCTTCTAGCTTGTGCCTTAGCCAGTGAAGACCTTGCATAGTCCTCATGAGTTAGACTTCAGTTAGGATGAATTATTTCCAGTTTACTAGAATAATCATCAAGTTAGCATGCGTAGAGTTGGAGCTTCAGTTAATTGCAGTCTTCATCAGTCTAACTACAGAAAGAGGTGGCAGTTTGAAGTGCAGTTAGAGCGAGTTAGTCTTCAGTTTTGATTGAGGGATGAGTTAAGAACTCCGATGTTGATTTGAGAGAGAAAGAGTGTTATTCTTAGTTAACTTGTCAATCAGAACTCGAGGTCTAAATTTGAACTGGGTCTTCTTGCATGTTCGAATTGGGTCTATAAAGAGGAGGACGAAGGCACAGGAAAATTCATTGTTTTGTGCACAAAGGTCTGTGTGAGAAGACAGTTCACAAGTTTGTGAGAAAGACTTGATTGTGGAGAGTGCAAGAATTATTTCCTAAGAAATAGGAAGAACAAGTGCGCTAGGATTTAGGAGTTAATTGTGCGCAGAGAAGAGGATCTGAGTCCTAAGATATAGGGCTGCCAAGTGCGCAAGGAATACGGATTTTCCCTATAAAATAGGAGTTGATCTGCACTAGAGAATAGGGGCTCATGTGTTAGGAAATAGGGACCTAGTGCGGAAGGATTAAGGAGTCTCTAGTGCGCAAAGATCAAGCAGAAGTGAGCAGGTTTAGCAGAGCTTGTCAAAGAGGCAACGGAGGAACAATTGTGTGTAAAAGGGCAGAGATCAAGCAGGATCAAGGCCAGCCAAGATTAATTGTATCAGCTGAGATTTGAGAGAGAAGTGGAGTGCTTTCTCAAAGAGACATTGCTTTGTAATAGATCCAAGTGTTCAAGAACAATCAATAAAATAGCAACATCAAGCAAGCAGGTTTTACCTGTTGGGATTCCCGAGAAGATACGTGTGTCAATTTGTGCATGTGTTTTTATCTCTGTGCTTTTATTCTGCTGCTTACGATTTGTTAAGAAACTCTGTATCTTGGTGAAAGTAAACTAGATTTCAGTTTTCAGATATTCATCTAAGTAGTTGCAGAGTTTCATGGAAATTTAACATTGGCTTCCACTTGTAAGTATTTTGCATATACTTTTTGAGGTGCCATTGGTTTAGACATCTGCAATGATTTTGGAGTGTGCGCAGAGTTATTTGCACTAGTATGTAGAAGAGGCATGAATCATAATACATAGATATAATAAACATTCCAAGTATGAGAAAACATATTTTGGAGAGAAGTGTAGAAGAGAAAAATGTTTTCTTAAGATGCAAGGAACATTCAAAGCACTGTAGAACAGTTAAAATTAACGAGAAAGGCTGTGTACTTGTCCAAAGTAGCTTTGTACTTGTTTTGTGGAAACCTTAAGAAAGTGAGCAATGCCTACAGCAACAGGATCCAAGGCAAAGATCCCTCGTTCTTCTCCCTTAATGGTCACCATGTTTTTTATTAAGTGCACTTTATCAATAGGCAAATTGAAATGCACTTTCATGTTTTTGGAGCTGAAAAATGCATTTTGTTCTCCTGTAGTTTTGTTAGTTTCAGTGTCATGCTTAGAAAGTGTGCCTGCTATGTTGAAATACACTCAATATTGAGGTAGTTTTTAAAATCAGATGTTGAAACAAAAAGAGGAAGAAAAAAGAGATTATATAGGGAAATATCTGAATGGGAAATTTTAGATTGATTATATTTATATTTATAAACAATCAAAAAATTTCATTATGTTGTTTCTAAGCATTGACATGTAAGCATCCCAGTAAATTTAATTCTTACTTGTTTTAGATAGACAATTTGCTATAAAGTTTTGGCCATGTATCTAATAATTTTTTGGATTTCTCTAGATTTACTGCTTTTCTTTTAACAGGTCTTGAATCTTTGCCATTCTGCATTTACATGGACTACTAGATTGATTTTAATTTGCACAATGGGAAGGAGAGTGTGGAGTAACCCTTGGCTGCCTCTTCCAGTTATTGCAATTTGTACCCTTGTAGATAGAAGATTTCTTACAAATTTCCAGCCTGTATGTGAGGATTCTTTGTTTTGTCTAGATCAACTGGTTTTCATTGAGTATGTCTTGATTTTTACTTTTTTTGCATTCACATGGTATTCAGCTCTGGCATTGTCATCACTCCTGGCTACTGGATTTATTTGAGCTGATAAAATGGGAAGGAGAGTGAGAAACTGATAATGATGGTAAAGCAGACATCTGGAATGAGTGGAATGTTTCTTAGTCATCTTTAGCGTTAAAGTTAGGTGTATTGTACTTCATAATTTGGGCACCATAAGATATTGTGGTGTTTCAGTTCCTTGAAAGAACAAAAGAAAAAAAAGTATTTTTATTATTAACTTAGCTGTTACCTTCAGAACTTTTAATATTTTATTCACCTGCTTGAAAATATTCATCTTATCAGTTAGGCTTTTCATATTCACCCACATTAGATTTTTCTGCTATTGTATTTGTCCTTCAAGCATAATCGAGTAGATTGTAATATGTATTATTAGATTTGCTTGTTTAGTCTATTGTAAAGCAGCCATTGCTTTTTTGTGCAAATCAATCGCATCAGCGAAAAATTCTCCATGTGGTTAATGTGATCGAAAACTTCTCCATGTGGTTACCCTGAACTGCTTATATTGACAGCATACTGGAAGTTCACTTTGTGCACTGTCCACAATATAAAATGAATTTATCTTATTTCTTGTCCATATTTTCATCAATATTCAGACTAGAAGCTGATGGAGTGGTTCAGTGGTGGAGGTGGCAGCTTGAAAGGACACTCACCAGGGTTCATTCACTAGGAGTCATATGACTAAGCGTAATCTAAACATTTGATTTTTAGTCTTTTTCTGGCCACATTTTTTGAGCCAGTTTTTCCCAGAATCCGGCCTCAAATTCAGAAAAATTGTTGAAATTGCAAATATCAGTTGTGGAAATTGCATACTCTGGGTGCACCAAAGGTTTTTTGGGATGCTGAATCTGTCTGAGCATTCAAAAATGCATTTTGAGTAGAAGGGAAATTTGCATTTTCACTGATAGTCATGTAGCCAGTGAAAAAGGTTGAATGTTTAGACTGCTTCATGAGAAAAAAGTTGGGGCTGGGTGATAGTCTTGGGTGATTTTGATGGTTCATCCCTTGATTGCAGTGGAAAGGTCATTTGTAATGGTTTTCTTTGATATTAAAGGAAGCACTTTGAAAAGAAAAAGGAAGTAAAGGACTAGAATAACATCTCGACCCTGACATACTGCCCCTCTGCAACAGCAATTACTAGTCACAGATTCAGATTATACACTTCCCGCTACCTGTTGCAGCTTCACTTACTCGGCATAACTTATCTGCACAAACCATTCTTTGTGGGCTGAAATTACTGGTCATTAACCTCGTTAGAGTTACACCAATCACCTAGCAGTGCAAGATGTGCTCATTCATATCCTGTGGTAGCACCGACAGATAGATTATAGTCAGTTGCCAATGCCAAATGCTTGTTTCCAATTAATGACTGTATTCTCTTGGCTCTCAACTCTTTGATACTCAGTTTTAGATCTAATAAAGTGATTTCATTAATTACTTATAGTAAAAGCCTTCAAGGATTTATAATGCCTGCTAATGCTTTTTTAGCCTATTTTGTTTGCATTCTTGGTTTGGATCCTGCCAGTACGGCTGACAGACTGGGCTGGGTTGAACAGGACAGCTGAAATACAGCAGGGCTGGGTTAAACGTTGATCTCATTCACACAAATTTACAAAACTACTGCTCAGTGATAGCATTTCCAGTAGAATGTTATTGTGGTGCATTTCCATATTTGTCATTTTCAAAACTAAAGCAAATCAAGAAGGTACGACAAATGATGGTTTAGCAGGGTTCTCATTTTCCATTGCTGTATGGTGGAATGGGATTTTTCTGTTTTTGTTGTTCGACAAACTGGAAGGAAGAACAGTACTACAATTAATCCACCCGGCATCGATATTCTGACACAGCTACCTTGTATTTGCAAGAAAACTTCACAGTAGACCTTTGGTGAGTTGTATTTGCAAGAAATCTTCACAGTAGACCTTTGGTGAGTTAGAGAATTTGCTTAGTGGCTTCTGCCTAGTTTTCATAGTTGTAAGATTCCGGTGGATTTAGAAGCCTTTCTTGAACATCTCCTGTAAAGTAGGACAAATTTCCAGGCTATTGTTACCTATTGGTATGGCTTCCAATTTTTTGTTTTTTTTTTCCAATGTAGGTCTTGTTGATGTGGTGGTCTCAGTGCAGTTAGATGCTCCAGTGTAACGCTTAAACTGTACAGTTGGCTAATTTGCCACCCCATGCCTGCTGAGAGGAGAGACTTTTATATTCAAAAGCAATTCCAAGATACGCACAATGGGTATATATGACTTTAAACCACGATCACACAACTCAGTGAAGGGGGAGGAGGCTGATCAAGGAACTTATACATCCCAGAGTGGATTTAGCAATATGTTAAACTTATACGTTCCACAGAAAACTTAGCAATATGTTGATAGGAAAGGCCATGACCACTGTGAACTCTGCATTGGCATAAGCTTCATGGCATGTAAGGGTTTTCACACCCTGCAAGCCTGCCTCCCAGGCATTGCAGAGCTGAGTAAATGTTATTTTATAATGGCAATATGTTGATAGTAGATGTCTAGATATTCTAGTCTAGTTATTTCTTTTGTCAATTTAAATCGAGATTACTGCTAGCAGACTTACATAAGCTGAAGTTTGTTGTTTTCTAAATTAAAGGCTGAGATGTTTGCTTTTAGTTTATGGAGCAGTTTGTGTCGTAAGAGACCGAGTAAATCCCAAAACTGCTGCCAAAAGAGCTTTGTAGCTATAAGTTATAACCTGCAATTATTGCAGTGAGTCGTAACCCAAAAGCATAATACAATGTACAGAAGCTAAGCGGGACAAATATGGAGTGCTATTTTCCAATGTCTGTTTTGAGCTGCATCACATGGAAAATTTCTCTTTAACAAAAAACATGGAAATATTATTATTTTTTATGTGCAATGACAGATTTGGGTACCTGTCACATGACCCCTTCTAAAGGGTGAATGGAATATTCTAAGGCACAATACTCCAAAAATTCAGAACGGAACTCTCGACACAACTTGCCATTTGATAATGACATGCCCCTGTCCGATATTCTTCTCTGATTTTTGTTTAAATTAAATAAAACACCTTCGATATCACATTTGATTCTCAGCTGGCAAAGCTTACGGCTCCATTTCTGTCTATTAGTTATCTATGACTGCACCATTCTCACCATGGCTTGGTAGGTGCACTCTGGGTATTGATGAATTTATAATCTTTCTGATTAACTTGCTCATAATTTTGCTCTGACCTGGTGCACTCTCCAAATCACCAAAATGCATGCCCTGCCCCACCTTACCCGTACTCCAAACGTACCACCTGTGCAGTTTATGAAGCAAAAAGATACACCGCTGTGGCTGTATTTATTCTTAATATATTCCATATCTTTGCCTAAAGAAATAAAATCAAACACGTCAGTGATCATGTCAAACAATCAGGTCATGTGAGGCAAAAGCATGAGGAAGAAGATAAGGTAATCATGACTCACCTGGACTTCGTATCAACTGCATTTGAGACAGAATGTTTAGTGGTATTTTTGGCAATGGATCACATGCTTGTACTGGTTGCACAATAAAAAGTGTTGATAAGCACACCACCCAATAATACACCACAATGATGTTGGGATTAAACCAAAATACATACCATTTAAACCTGGACACATGTATATGGATATTGGTTCACTTAAAAAGTTGTGAGGTGATATATCTGAGTTTTAATATATGATAGGTTGGTTATTTGTGATCTTGATATATGATACTCAAGTTTTTGTCGAGTTTTGTAACACCCAGCGGTGGGGTGGATGCCTCCTTCAAAGGGTCCCACATATTGAATTTAAATGACCTTTTATGCTCTCTTTTACACGTCAGTTGCAGTGAGTTTGTTTTACTATGCATATTCAGTGTATCCGATTATTATTTTTAACGAATTCAATTGCATTAATCAGAGAAAAAAGTTTGGGAGAAAAAAGTTTGGGTGAAATAACGAGTAAAAAATTGAATTCCTGTAAAAGGTTTTGACCTCTAATATTGTGCTATCTGCTGCTTTTTGCTGTTGAATGACGTGAGTGGTTTGGGCAACAGCTTTGGACAATACATTATATGCATATAATCTAAAGTTCTAAACATGAATTTATAAAAAATGTGCCTTAATGTGACTTGGGAATATATATATAATGGAAGAGTCAAGGTGATGAGCTGTTTAGTATAAAGTAATTGTGATCGAAATGTTTTAATAGTTTAGATTAGTATAAGTTTATAGGGTATAGAATAGACGGTGATGAGGTGTATTGTTAAGTTTTCTGATATGAAGGTCACTGGTTTGAAATTTCGTGAGCAAAAATGTAGTAATGTCAAGGGTTGGTGTGGTCCATGCTCGGTGTGATCCTCAGGGGATTTTGATGGCTTAGATGCCCTTGAGTTGTGGTTTTTCAAGCCATAGGTCAAGCCTCATGTAATCCCTGAGTAGCCTCATGTAATTCGAGTGATGAACTCAAACCACTTTGATAAACAAAAAAAATAGTTTGCTTTGAGTTCTGTAATCCGCCTCATGTAATCTGAGTGATGAACTCAGACCACTTTGATAAACAAAAAAAATAGTTTGCTTTGATGAACTCAGACTAATCGATAAACAAGAACAAAAACATATAGTTTGCTTTAGTACAAAGCAGATGTGATTTTTTTAATGATTAATAGAACATTAAAACGTATTTAAAAAATATTAATAAAAAATATTTTAATGTTCATTATAAATAAAATATTTCAATGCCTTAAATAAAACAAAAACAAGTTTTAGAAAGAAGGAAAATGTTTAAAAACAGTTTATTATTATTTTGTTATTAGATATTTTTTACATCTTTACCAGGGATTTTATTGTATGAAAATATATTTTATGATTCAATATCAAGAATATGTATGATTTATAGTCAATATATATATATATTTCAACAAAGAATATACATATTCAGCGATTATGTTAAAGTTTTTGTGAGAATTGAATCTAGATAAGAAGAATCTTATTCTTTCCTCTCAACCATCTACTCAAGATAACCCTAATTAACAATATTACTTTATATATAAATTTAGTCATTAAAATGATTGTTAACTATTAAAATTATTTTAATAACATGTTTTGTCACGAACATGTCTATCCTTAAACTAATAAATTAATATATTTAGAGTAAAAATGAATATTATAAAATATTAAAAAGACTTTAATCGAGGAATCCATACCAATATGAATTAAGAGGTTTAGGTCTCATACTTTGTTGATGTTTCTATCAATGTTTAACAATTGTGATTAAAATCTTTAGGTGAAAATCACATCAAATAGATTTGGTCGTTTCGAACCAGCCAGTGTGGTTCATGTTTAACAATGTTGAAAATTAAGATAAATTTGTATTAATTAAACATAGTCATTTTATTGTATTAAGAAATTAGGTACATTATAATTTTAATGCACTTTATAATGTAAATGGAAATGAAATGATGTATAAATAAAATAAAAAATAAAATATTAAATATGAAAAAAAATAAAAAATAAAATATATTTTTTCATAAATTTATTATATTAGGTTAGTTATATAAATTAAATGGTTAATAAATATCAATAAACATCAAAACACTTATGCCATGATATATTTTACATTCTTAAGATTTAAATAAGACAAAAAATAATTAAATTATAATTTTATTTTAAATTGTTATTATTATTTTTTGTTTGCTAAGTTGTATGAGTCTTTTGAGATGACTACACTTAATCTTTGGCTTAAGAAAGTGAGACTCAAGGGCATATAAGTTGGCAAAAATAACCAGAAATCACTTAACATCAATAGATTTTTGTATATGGAGTTTCTAACGGAGGACCTTTATGTCATAGAGTGTTTTAAGAGTTCACCCCATCATCATCTATTCTAAGCCCCTTGCTGATTTTAAATTATTATTACTAAAAATTATAAAAATAATTAACGTGGATTAAACATTTAAGAAAAAATGTAATAAGATTGTTAATCATCACACTAGCTTTTATAATTTATAAATAGGCTTTTGTTACAATATAGATACCTCATGTCTAAAAAATCATAACTCATGTTTATATGATAAAATATTTTAATTAACCAATTTAACAAAAAAGCTAAAATGACATAACTATTTTGGAGATAAATCTCAGCCTTTAATTTGTGACTACTATTAAGAATATTCTAAAATATTTCATTAAGACCGAATCCCTACCATCCACATAATAACTAAACTAGCAATTGTCCATAAAGGTGCAAAGGTACACTGAAGGAATATAAGATTTGGGAAGATTATCTTGCCACTCACTCCAATGCAAGCGTTGTTAATCGTTTCTATGAGTGCAACACAATTGCTTCTCTATAAGAATATGTAGATGATAGATATCTAGAGCCACTCAGAGACGTTAGAAAGGGGCATACAAATCACTGAAGATGACTCCACCTGTTAGATTTTAACGACTGATGAGCAGGAGTAGGCTGCTATTAGGATTGAAGAAGGCATTTTCGATATTCAAAAAGACGTCATTGCCAGTTCCTTCGGTATAGTTCAATGTTGGAGCAAGAGGAATGAGAATGACAACAGAGGAGGTGGAACTAGAGTAGAGCGACGCTATTCCAGAGGTGGAAAGAGAGGCACTTTTCCAGGAAAAAAATCTAATTTCGTTAATCATTTTCTGGTTAAGTTCATCTCTGTGCTAGTTTTGAACTTCAAAGTTCTAAGTTTTGTAAATATAGGAACCATGCTAATACAAAAGTCCTTTTAGAAGGAAAAAAAGAAATTTAAGCAAAATGGGTAGCACATCTCACCTGTGGTGATCGTAATTACATATTTTTTTTTTTGGAATATGAGTTATCTTCTAAAATAGAAAATCTTAAATTCACTAACCAATTTCTAGGCCGTGCCTATGAAATCCCAAGCACACCGCCTCTAAAAGAAAACTATCAATCCATGAATGGTTCAAATCACCGTCAAAATCCCCATAATTTTCCATTTTGGGGTAGAAGCAACACCTATGACATTGATTTTGGCCAAAGCTTTGATAGATTATAGACACATCCAATCCATCAAATTGATTAAAAGAAGAAGGCGACACAAAAGTGACATTACTCCATGATTAATCTAAAAGAATTAAATATTTCCTTACAATCTAGCTGAAGCTCTATCACATTTTTGCCTTCATCACATCTTTGCGTCGTTCTTCATTGTTGCTAAATCTCTCTTACCTCTTTTACAATATCATAATATAGTATAATCATAATAAAATAATAAAAATTACTTTTATATTAATAATATATATTAAAATTTTGTATAATAAATATTAAAATTTTATTAAAAATTGACCTTAAAATATTTAAATAAAAAAATATTATTCTAATATTTTTATAGATTTATTTTTTAAAACTCAATAAAACTTATTTTTATAATAAATTAACTTAGAAACCAATGAGAAATAAAAATATCTGAAGGTTTAGAGATTATAATATTTCTTTTTTTAATTTAAGATGAGATTTAGAAAACTTTAAACCACATCATACTTCTGACCAAATTCCATGTGCAGTGCCACTTGTCAAAAATACTTATATATTAATAATATATATTAACTTTTTTATAATACATATAAATTTTTTATTATTATAAATTGATTTAAAAAAATTTAAATATAAAAAATATAAATTGTTTTTTATTTTTACAGGAACGGTTATGGGATATTATTAAATACTTGGCCTAAATGCCAAAAATTCTGTTTACATAGAGTAGAGCACTTGCCCATAAAATGTCGCCACTCAGGATGATAATGGACCTTATGCTTATCCTCCATCTCTTACAAGCTACAGCGATGGAATCAATTTCAGAAATTTTCCCAATTTTATGGATACAAACAAACTGAAATAGAAGAAGGCAGTAAAACATGGCAGCTAGTTAGATTAAGGAATAGATTTCCATGAGTTTTCTCTGTCCCTCGTCATATCTCCAGCAGAAAGTACGGCAGCTTTGTTGGCTTCTAGATCTGCATACTTGTTGATTCTCAGCGCATGAAAGAAATTTAACTTCTAAAAAGAGTTTCTCAAGTCTTTAATTCTAGAGATTAGCCTTGCCAGTGTTAAGTCGAAAGGGGGAGAATTTGACACCACAGCATTTTTGATGATTTGGGAGTCTCCAAAAACATTTTCTTCGCTGATATTTAAGACTTTGAGGAGCTTGAGACCTTGAAATAGAGCAAAAGCTTCGGCTTGGATACTGGTTGAGTGGCCTAGACCCCAGGCGAAGGAGTGAATCTTTTTGCCATCTGTATACATTATGACTCCACCAGCTCCAGCTTTCCCTGGATTGCCCTTTGTAGCCCCATCGAAGAAGAGGGAATGTCTTGATTGGATTATGAGCTAGTCATGGAAGTCTTTTTCTGATTCCCTTGTTTGCCAAGCTTTGGGAGGAGAGGCAATGTTTACAGCTTTATGAAATTGCGGATCAAAAGAGGAGCCCCAATCTATATCTTGCTGGCTGAGATTAGTATAATCTTTTAGGTCTATCAGAAATTCTTTTAATTGACCTTTTATTTTGATTTCAATAGCTGTGGGATTCTGCTCTATATCTCTGAAGGTTCTTTTGTTGCGTCAAGCCAAATCTGCCAGCGTATTATTTTGGGGAGGGAGCACCAAACAACTTTGATTACTTTATTTTTTGGGGAGGGACCAGGATACCTGTTCAGCCACTTTGAGAACAACTCGGTTATGGAGGTGAAGTTGAAATTCAGATTGCATAAAATATCAAACCAAATTTGTAGAGAAAATTTGCATTCCAAAATCAAATGGATCACACTTTCTGTTTTTTCTTTGCATAAGGGGCACCTTGATGGTCCGTGAAAGCCTCTTTTCTGAAGATTGTCATGGGTCAAGATCTCGCTGTGGCTTAGTAACCAGAAAAAGTGGTCGATTTTGGGCCACGTTGGGCAGTGCCAGATTCCTTTCCATGGTTCCGGATTGGGAGGGACATGAGGCCTCTCCCTCAGCTTGGCGTAGCCTCGAGCGACTGTGTATCCCCCAGCGATCGTGCCCCATCCTCTTGAGTCATTTTTGGAAGCATGGATGGGCGCCATGCCATGGAGTTTATCAAGCAGCGATCTCCAGTCACTCTGCATCTCGATTGGCACGGAGATATGCTTCCATCTAGCCCAGGTCGGACCTATCCATGCGGAGATATCCCATAGGGAATTGAAACCCGCTTCCTCCATCCATTTATGCAGCGCGCAGAGGGAAATTTTGTCTGCTAGAGCATCTTCGTGCATGATCCTATCTGTCCAAATATTTATAGATTTCCCATTACCAGGGATCCAAAATGAATGCTCTGTAATTAAAGAGGCAGCTTTGGCAAATAGCTTGAGGAAGGGCGAATTGCACTGTTGGATGGGAGTGTCCAAGCAACGTTTATGTTTTCCACTGAAATATTTTTTCCAAAGTGCCAATTGGGCCCAGCCTGGGTTGGGCGCTATAATTTTACATATTATTTTTGCTTTCATGGCAATGTTTTGATGACTGAGGTTCTTGAAATGCAGTGCTCCTTCCAACAGAGGTTTGGATATAGTCTCCCAATTGACTAGAGGCAGTTTTTTTTCATTATGCTTTTCTCTCTTCCAGAAGAAGCGCCAGATACACTCCTCCATTTTTCTGATAATGCCCACCGGTGCAAGAAGAATAGAAGTGGAATAGGGGGAGACTGAAAAGCACATATTTTATGAGGACAAATTTACCAGCTATATTAAGCCAGGAGTAACCCCAGGCTTGGAGTTTGCACTTGAATTTCTCCAATTGAGGGAGCCAATCTTCGTTGAAGGCTCTTTTAAGGAAAACAGGAAGGCCTAGATATTTGAAAGAAGACCAAGAAGAGGAGGCAGCAAAGCCTAAACATCTGGCTATAGAGGAGAGAAAACCGGGCGGAGTGTTCCAACTGTAAATATGGCATTTACCCTTCTTTAGCATGCTGCTAGAGGCTTCACAATAGACATCCAACACTTCTTTGAACTTGGTGGCTGAAGATACAGAAGCAGCCCCCAATAACAAGGTATCATCCTCAAAAAGGGCATGATTGATGTTTTTAATCCCTCTTGCAATACATAGCCCATTGATTCCCTGTTCTTGCAATTTCTTGTTTAAGAGAACGCTGAGAGTCGAGGTCTGAAGAACAAAAAGCAGAGGAGAGAGGGGGCATCCCTGCCTAAGGCCTCTTGTGGCTTTAAAAAGATCAGCGGCTCTGCCATTTACTAAGGGTGCGATCCATGTCTCCGAGATGCAAGCCCGAATCCAATTTAAAAATCTCTCACCAAATCCAAATTTGCTCAAAACATTGAACAGAAAGCTATGCCTTACTCGATCAAATGCATTTGCTAAATCAAGTTTGATGACCATACCTTTTTCGTTACGATTCAAGCTTGAATGGATTGCCTCTTGAACCAAAGTGAAGTTGTCCACACTCTGTCTGCCATGAATAAAGCCTCCTTGATTCTCCGGGATGATTTTTGGTAGGATGAGCTTCAGTCTATTTGCAATCAGTTTGGTAATTAGTTTGTAGCCAATATTGCACAAAGAGATTGGGCGAAATCTGTTAAAGTCGCTGGCACCTTTCTCCTTAGGAATGAGGGCAAGAAACACAGACTTAGTGCTGCCCCCAATCTTCTGACATTTTTGGGATTTTTGAACCATTTTGAGAAGATCTTTTTCTATTACCAGCCAACAGGTTTGAAGGAATCTGGTTGAAAATCCGTCCGGCCCGGAGGCCTTGTCAGGATCCATAGCGAAGAGGGCATCTTTGACTTCATTCTTGATGATTTTGGCTTCTAAGATAAGATTCATATTGGGTGAAATCGAATGAGGAATGACATCAAGCAGATTTGGATGATGATCCGGATCCATATCTTCACTGTACAAATTTTTGAAATGAGAGAAGGTTGCTTTCTTGATGTTTTCAAAGTCCTTGTAAGTGACATTCTCTTCCTTTATCTCGAAGATGGAGTTAAAACATTTCCTAACCTGAGCTTGCTTGTGGAAGAAGGAAGAGTTCCTGTCTCCTGCTTTGAGCCAGAGGCTACGAGACTTTAATCTCCAGTATTCTTCTTCAGCCAAACAAGCCTTATGAAAACTTTGTTGAAGATGTGTTTCTTTTTCTAGGATCTCATTGGTTATAACAACATCCTCTACTAAAAGTTGATGGGCATCTAGGGTACTTTGAATTTTTCTCCTTTTTGTTGCCGGATTGGGCAGCAATTTGGCCCAACGTTTCAAGGCCACTTTCACTCTTCTTAATTTTTCTTCCCAGACAAAAAAATGGGGAGCCATTGATTGGCAGATACCAGCGATCCTTGATTAATTGCATGAAGTCGGACTCCTTTACCCAGAGTGGACTGAATCTGAAGGGGATAGGGCCCAGATCAAGATGGGCCTGCAATTCTAACATAATGGGCTTGTGATCCGAAGTGCTGTTAGAAAGGATGTGTAATCTAGGTTCTATTCCTAGCAAAAGAAAATAACTTTGAATGAAAAATCTGTCTAGCCTAGCGGAAATATGGCCTGGGCCTGTGCTTTTGTTAGACCAAGTGTACTTACCGGAGATTGGCTTGATGTCCAGCAGATCCCAGTCCTGCATTAGTTCTTCTGCCCATTCCCTTGCAAGATCTCGAACAATGCTGCCTCCTCTCTTATTTAACGAGAGAAGAGTGAGATTAAGGTCTCCGACTATGATGATATTTTCCAAATTTGCTAGATCTGCCTGGTTTCTTATGGAGTCCAAGCAGATATTTTTTCCCCCAGCATTAACTGGAACATACACATTAAATAGGCAGAAAATCTCTTTAGTGACCAGATGCTACATTTGCAACAACAGCCAATGAGTATCTCGAGTCTCAGTTGTAACTGAGAATTTACTAACATTCCAAAGTGCGCCCAAACCTCCCGAGGCCCCTTGGGCGGAGATTGCTCTGGAATCACTTCTATTCCAGAGTTTCTTGCTTGTTTGCAGGAAGATTGAGTCTTCCAGTTTAGTCTCTTGGACGAGAAATATGTCAGGGGCTTCGATCCTTATTAGGCCTCTGATGGCTTCTTCCTTAACTTTTCTCCCCATACCTTTGCAGTTCCAGGAGATGATCTTCATTATTTATGTTTCTGGTGGGCTCCCTTGGAGCCTTGGGGCTGATTTCTTGCCATCTTTGGTTTTGAAGCTAACAACTTCTCAAGAGTTGGCTGGCTGCCCTGTAGCTTTTCTTTATACGTTTCCTGCTCTCTTTTTTCCTTGTCGGTTTTGCGGCCTCTTGTGGATCTCCTTACCGAGGCTTGAGACTCACCTATTTCTCCTTCCTCCTCTGAGTCCTCCGAATCTTGGTATTTTTCTTCAACTTCTAAGGGGATGCCTTTGGAACTTTCAGCTACACTTGCTCCCTTGAGAGAAGAGGAGGGAGTGCCTTTACTTGGGGAGACTGGTTTTTGGATCTCGGCCTCCTGGGGACCCTCTTCTTGCTGGGAAAGAGGGTCAAATTTGTTCTCTTGCCCCCCTTTGGGAGGGGGCTTTTGAGAATTTGCCTGAGGGGGGCCTTTTCCATTGGGGCCTCCAGTCTTTGGAGCTTTGTGGGTCTTTGCTCGCTTGACTTGATTCCACCCCTCCTCCTTCTCTTTCTTTGTCTCGGCATTTGTTGGGCATCCTTTAGCAAAGTGTCCATAGACATGGCATTTTCGGCATTTAAAGGGAAGCTGCTCGTAATCAAGTTTCTGCATATGAGACCAGCTGCCAACATTGATTTTAATGGCTTCCGGCAGACCCACCTCAAGATCTACTTCTACGCAGATTTTGGCGCAGTCATATTGGTCTTTGCTGTTAGCCCAATCTATGAATTTCCCGAGGGCATTACCGATGTGCTTCAAGGAATCCCAGTTCCAGCAATGAACTGTGAGATTTGGAAGCCGAACCCATACCGGGACTGCCGTGGGGACATCGACAGTAGGGTCGAAGTCTGGCGTCCATTTATTAAGATACAGGCCCTGAGGGCCCATTCTGAAATATGAGGTCCTTGTCATCTTTTGAGGAGAACTCAAAGAGAAAGAACCCTTGTCCAAGGAAGTAAGAGGTAATGTTGTGCTTGATCAGAGGAGCCCAGTTCTGGTTAACCCAGATCTCAGTAGTTTTTGGAGATGGCCACAGCCCAGTGAATTGACCAACAAGAGCACGGTTAGCTAAGGACAAAGCAACATGAATAGGGGTCTCTGGAGGCAGTGAGATTTCCGGAATGTCATCTAATTTCTTCACAAATTTAGTTGCTTCATTCTTCTTCTTCGGGGGCAGACCAGCGAGCAGATAGTTGAAGGAATCCGCGACAGAAGTTGGTGGAGGGGGTGGAGGCTCCTTTGGCGAGCCCTGCACCTCCATGATCGAGGCCCTAGGCAGGCCGCCGCTAGAGCGCAGCCTTGCTGTGCATAGGAGCTTGAGCGTGAGCTGCAAACCCTAGCAGGAGAGTGAGATAACAAAGAATTAATGTATCTAAAGAGCATAAGAAATATAAATTGTTATTCTAATATTTTTATAGATTTATTTTTCAAAACCCAATAAAACTTAATTTTATGATAAATTAATTTAAAAAGCAATGAAAAATCTAGAGATTATATATATATATATATTTTTAGGATGAGAGTTAGAAAACTTTAAAAGACAACAAGTTTCCTAGTTAATTCCATGATGGTTGCAGTGCCACACCACATGTCATTTTTGATTTGGAGAGAAAAAGAAGAAAATACACAAATCTTATTGGTCAATCTGCCCAACTAAACCCATCATAAGACCCCCTTCAATGTAATTAAAATCTTAAAAATTCTATTTCAAAATAAACACAAAACTATTAGAGTGAACATAAAATAAAAAGATCTTTCTTGATATGAAGGAATTGAGAATCAATGCTAACATATAACAACTAATTTATTTTTTAATTATTATGTCCATTATCATTAGAATTTTGGTAGGTTATATAACACATCAAGTTTCAGTTTCCACTTTTATATAAATAAGTGGTTAGATAAGTCACAAATTTGGGATGTGATTTCAATCAAAATCCACTTGTTATAACCATTGTGTCCTATATATATATATATATATATATATATATATATATCCACTTGTTATAACCACTGTGTCCTCTCTCTCTCTCTCTCTATATATATATAATTGTATTTGTGTGTGTGTTTTTTTTTTTTTTGGCTCAGTTAATCTTATGGAGTATACATTATAAGGTTCATACATGTGTTTTATTTTTGGAGCTATTCATTTTATAAAAAAATTGGATCATTCATCAACAAAGTAGCATTCTAGTTTTTTGTTATGAAGCTATTCACCAAGTTATATTTATTACAAGAAGACACAAAAAAGTAGAGAAAATATCATACAAAAACTGAGATGACAAGACTGATGCAATTAGTTATTGCCATAGGTCAATAAAATATCTTTGGAGTTGGCCTGCTTCTTATTTTGTAGCCTTGTATGTGGTTCTATCCATATCGAGTCTAGCCTTTGAGAGAGGTTTTTCTTCAATGTTCTTGTGGGGATAGACATGTTCAAAGGAAACGTCAGTGAACACTAATTTTAGGAGATGAACTTTTGGATATAAAGGGGGAAGGGTATAGTTTTGAAGATGAACAATTTTCCTCCATTTGATAACAATCATTGAGTCCCCATATACACAATGATTGTATTCCTTGCTCTCTTGCCAACTGAACTATTTTAGGAGATAAACTTTTGGATATAAAGGGAGAAGGGTATAGTTTTGAAGATGAACAATTTTCCTCCTCCATTTAATAACAATCATTGAGTCCCTATATACACATAATGATTGTATTCCTTACTCTCTTGCCAACTGAACTATTTAATTTAGAGGAAAAAACTCAACATAGTTATTTGTTGCGTGTTCAAATTTGGCTGAAATACCAAAAGTCAAAGAAAAAACCACATTTAAAATGCCTCTAACTCCATCTATAAAGAGAGTGCCTTGCACTGCCCCATCAAAAAAAGCTTAAAACCAAAAAGTGTCAATGCCAGTTGTTGTTTGTATATACAATAATTAAACTGCTAATAATTAATTTGATTGGCAAAAAACTTTTATGTTATAAAATAAAATAATTCCATATATATAAATGCTTTGTTCTTAAAATTTATATTTAAATATTTCAAATAATTTTTTTTGTTAAAATAATTTAATTATTTAAACCATAACTAAAACAATAAAAATAAATTATTTAAATCAAATAAATTATTTAGAATATATTAACGATTTAGGTAGAGACAAATCACTTAGTATTTTACATAACAAATTATTTAAAATATATTAATGATTTAGGTAACGACAAATCATTTAGTATTTTTATGTAAAGACAAATAATTTAATGAATACTAAAATTCATTCTGCTTTATACAATGAATCCTTAATTTAGGTAAAAACAAATCACTTAGTATTTTTATGTAAAGACAAATAATTTAAAGAATACTGATATTCATTCTGCTTTATACAATGAATCCTTAATTTATTTCCATTTTCATGTACCATCTTTGCTTTTGTTATTTTAGGAAAAATATAAACCATTTAAAGATTTATGTAAAGACAAATCATTTAGTATTTTATTATATAAAGACAAATCATTTAATGAGTATTAAAATTCAATCAACTTTATGTTATGAATCTTTAATTTATACCAATTTTCTAACAACTAAATAATCTACATGCCATCTTTGCTTTTGTTATCTTTGGAGGGGTACTAATATTCGTGTAAAGACAAGTTATACCAATTTTGAAACAACTAATGATTTATGTACCTATCTTTGCTTTTGAGAAAAGTTCGAATTTTCTTGTACTTATATCTTTGTTAATTGTTTTTTTGGGAGTATTATTATTTATGTAAAGACCAAAAAGAGTTACAATTTATCTTATACATATTATTAATAATAAATTAATGTTTATAATATATTTAAATTATTATTATTATTATTATTATAATATTTTAAAAAAATAAATGCTTGAAGTATTTATATAGTTTGTAAGAGGTTTGATCGGGTTAGAATAAGTTCATAAACGTGTCAGAAAATTATGAGTCAATATTTATCTTGCTTTACATTCAAAAATCCTAGAAGAAAAGTATTTCTTTTCACATAAAAGTTAGCATAAAGTGTTTGTATCTTGATATCTTCAGTTCCAACATTTGTAGTCAAACGTGTTATGTATAAAATATTAACCTGAGTTCCATTAAGCCCTGAAAGAAAAGAGAGGCATTTTAAAAACATCCAAAAATAACTTTTCAGTGCGATCATAAGGGCCCAGTAAGTAGGAAATGAGATTGGACTCGACCTATCCGTTGATATGAGTATCCAACAAAAAGAAACCAATTGTATGTATGTTGCCACAAAAAGTAGCCACGAGACATGAAGTGATCAACTAGTCTCAAGGGCACAACTAGAGAAGGATGAACATGTCTTCTTTATTTTCTTTCATTTCCCACTGGTCCTTATCCAATTTAAGTCCTCCTTTTGAAAGGATATTGACTTCTTGATTCCTTTCCCTATATACATGAGTAAAATATATGTGCGAATTTTCGTACTCTGCTAGAGATATTTTAAAAAAGAGGGAGAAGAGCATGATTTTTAAGTCGTGATTTCCCATTTATCTAGTTGATCACATTTAATGAGTCTCCATAAAGATTTATCTCTAATAACTACAAGAATTCAACCAGTTGAAGAAGAATTTTGAGAGCAAATAATTATGCAAATTTTCTTGTAGCAGGACTAGTACAACAAGAAAAGGAAAATGAATGGTGTTTAGAAATATATATGATCCCCCCAACACATCCCATGACTGGGTTTGCATTTGTAAATCCATCAAAGAAGGCTCATGGCTTATCTTGTTGTATGGTAATTTCTGAGCAATGATTGATTGAAGGGCTCAAGAGTTTCCTAAGCAGAGTCTTGTAAATCAAAGTTGCTGTACACAAATCTTAAGTATGAGTTCCCTTGATCCTTAAATATGGTGGCATTTCTCTCAAGCCAAATGCCCCAATAGAACACCAAGGCCAAATCTTTTATCGATTCCTTCAGTTTTCTCTTCAGCCATTCCTGAATACATTTTTCAACAAAGATCCCACTCTAGACACATTATGCTCCTTCACGTTTTTGAATTTCTTTCCAGAACTGTTGAGTGAAGGGGCAGCGAATGGATACATCATGGATGGATTCCGCCTACTAAAGGCACAAAAGACATCAACTAGGACCAATAAAATATCTTTTTTGAAGGATCTCCTAGGTAGGGGACTTATTTCGAAGAAGGAGCCACATGACGAGCTTGGATTTGGGACAACATAAACATTTCTAGGTCATCTTAGACCACCAGGGAGGAGGAGGCCTATTTCCATTTTGTGTCAGTGCCAAATATCCAAACTTTGGACTGTAGTCTCCAAAAGGGGCCATATACCAGACTAAGGAGTCCTTAGTTGGAGAAAGTGAGATAAGACTATGTTTTAATAAATCTGTGTAGTGGGTCCATTCTTGAGCTAGATGATCTTCCAGGCGAAGTTCGTAAGCATCCTTCCATATTTGTATTCTGATGAAGCCAAATTTATTTGACACAAAAAGAAACCTTGATCATTTAGATTCCGAATAAGTTGAGTAGAGAGAATTTGTGAGGCTTCACTATCTATCTATAACACACCCCCTTATCTAACTTGATAGTTGACCTGACTATCAATATGTAGTTATGAGAATGGGGTCTCCCAAGTCCTCGACCTATATGTATGTATATTTTGTGCAACATTGATCTAGAGCTCTTAGTCCTGAATGAGAAGATTTGAATAGTATTGATAAAAAAAAGAAATATATAACATGAAGTACCATTAGGTTTAAAAGAAACAAAGATCATCGACTCTTGAGATTAGGGTGTTTCTAATAAATGTCCCATAAATTCGTTCATATTGATGATTATATTATTGTTATGAAGTGAAATATGATGTAAATATGCTTAGTTTCATATTTTGTTGTGTGTCGATAATGAATCAAGCTTGTTTTCATCATATCCAAAAAAATAGCATTATCTTTTGTGCATTGTGCTCTTGGATTAGTTGAATGCACTCTCTTCAAAACAATACCGAGAAACACGAGATTTAGGCACATAAATGAGCACAATCCTCAATTTATACTTGTTTTCTAAAAGGCATGAGAGCTAACCTAAAAGTAAATTGAAGCCAATGATGAAGACCGTCCAAAATATAGAAAATTTGGGGTTGAGCTTACCCTCTTTTAGCTTATAGTGTTAGGTTTGAATGCACCCCCTTTTTTTGTTTTTGTTGCTACTTCAAAAACTCTCACATATTTTCCATTAATATATCAGATACTTCATGCAAGTGAGGTCCTTCAACTATACATCATGGTAGAATCATGAAGTGAAACTTCCAACAATTTCCTTGATAGTAATGTACTGTATCCAAAATTATTACTCATGGGAATCAACTGGGGTTAAAATAATAGGTTTCTCTCTACAAAATTCCTTTGTCCATATGGATGTTTCACAAGGTGGTAATATATTAACTTGAAAGCTACTTATCTTCACTTTCAAACTCAAGAAATGCAAAGGTTTCTAGACCACAGTTGGAAACTAAATTCCCAAAACACTCCATGGAAGAATCATAGAGGTGAAAATTGTCTCCAAATATCAAATTTGGGTGAAATAAATGCATATAAATATATACTGAGAGTGAAATATGATAATGAGCCCAATGAGTGTCTCCTTGCATGATGGCACCATTTTCACCATATATTGAAATTTAAAATAAGGACAAACTTCATAGAGAATTTACCTATAAGAAAGAAGTTCTAGATTTGAGGAGGCTCTTTGCACCTTTATGGATTTTTACAAATTATCCTTCCAAAGGAACCCAACCGTGCTATAAGACCTTATACCATATAATCACCCAAAATTTGCATTGGTCACCATATATTGACACTAGTTGTTGTATTATTTGCAATGAGTTTGTGTAATTTGTTTGGGTCATCGTAAAAATCAACCACAATTGGAGAAAAAAGATTTTTTTTTGTAACTAGGTTTTGAAGTACAATAGATCCACTCATGCGACCCTAAAGCCTATTCATGATAGATGTTTCTAGTTACATTTGGATATGGTAAGGAAGCGCTAAAAGCTTATGTGGATGGTCTAAAATATAATGGGGAATTCTAACTAGTTGCAACGAACTCTGTCTTGAATTGTGCATTCATATCTCAAGATTACTTTGGGATGATGAAGTATTTTTTAAAGGTATAGGTAATATGTTTATGGGTGACTCTAGTATTTCCACAAAGATGGAAAATAAATACTTCTCAATTGATGCACATATTATCACTTATTTTATGTCTCTATTTTTCTACATTTCATGTTTCTATTTTTGTCAAGGTAATGCCAATGTAAACACATATATGCATTATGCATTTCCCTTGATGTTATGTTCTTTCCCAATTATATAGACCCTAGGAAAGTATGAATCAAAATTGAAAGGACCCAACAAAAATACTATCAAAACATAACCCATGCACTAATGAATTAATTAGAGATAACACTCAAATGTCCCCAATTTCCAAAACCTAGATTCACACTAGAATTTGTTTGTCTATTCAAATTCATCAGCCTCATAGCCCAAATTCATTAGTCTTCAAATCCTTCGAGGAATACTTCAGTAGCATTTTCTCTAGATAGAAAATAAGAATATGATTCTCTATCTTTGGAAAATTTTGCACATAGGAAACTAATGATATAGTATTGAAAGCAATATCTCCATTTGTTCCTGCAAATATCACGATATAGACCAACTAGACTTGAATCTCTGGCACTTTATTGTTCAATAATATTTTGAAATATTTCATCTCCATTATTTCCAAGTAGCACAAATTTTACCAACTCAAGGTTGATTTTCCTGTCATGCCCTTAAAACCACTCAAAAATAGGTAACCAAACCCATTGAGCAAAGATCTCTTTCAACCATGGTTTTGCATTTTAAAATTGTTGCATTTTCAGGCTCTTCATAATTAATGATACCCCCCATTATTTTGAACCTTACGTAGAAACAAATTAATAGGATTTGAGATGGGAAAGAATAAAAGGCTTAAAATTTTTTTCAAGAAAAGAGCAATGGTCTTGTTCAATAGGGGAATGGAACTCTAGGAAAAAAAATTCAAATGTAATTTCAAGTATATTGTGTAAACTTGGAAGTTTGTAGTAATAGTAAATTAGTGGAGATATCTACAATTTTAGGCT
The DNA here is from genome assembly GCA_034641835.2 of Pinus albicaulis. Classification (NCBI taxonomy): domain Eukaryota; kingdom Viridiplantae; phylum Streptophyta; class Pinopsida; order Pinales; family Pinaceae; genus Pinus; species Pinus albicaulis. Next base: position 62,304,675 of record CM076581.1, on the reverse strand, counting down.
CCATTCAAAGCCTATCATGATACTATATGAAAGAAAAGATAGTGGTAAAAAAACTACAATTACCATGATTATACCATCACTTTGATTGTAGCTTTGTTTATGGAAGTTATGGAAAAATCACTGAGTAGACTAAAAAAATGATTAGGATGACAGGCTTTGAAAAAATCGCATATAACTTATAAATGATTTTGGACTAATTTCAAGATCACTTCATATATATATGTTTTAGAGAAAAGGTTTAGATTTTACCTTGAAGTTTCTGCAGTGGTGCCATTACTAATGCTAAGTTTGACACCCATTCTAATACATCTTGCATTGCATCCATGTAGTAGTTGTGGCATTAAAGATAAGTATTTGAGTAGTTTGTGATCCTTATGGTGATCACAACCTTCATTTGTTTATAATGATGAAAAAAATACATATTCCATAATTTGTGTATCATCCCTCGAATCTTCTGTGTAGAACAATAATCTCCTAGAATCTTGTGTGTACAGGTTCAACTCCTTGAATGCCGAGTTTTGTTATTTTAATTCTCCAACCAAATAGTGCCAGACGTGGTTAATATGCTGCTTAAAAGGAATGATCATAGGATGGAATAACAAAGGATTCAACTTCAAAATATGAGGTGAAAATATTCTAGCTCCAAACGGTGAGTAAGTTGCTTGAACATGCTTTAATATTCCTTGGATTCTCTCCATGACTACCAATACACAAATATGCATTATGCATTACATGAAGTATGGGTTTGTAGTAAATAAGTGAAACCATTATTGTGCCCTCCACATCTTACATCTATGCCACTGTATCAACTGCATGAAATTGATATGGAACCAAAGGAGATGCCATCCATTCTAGATGCCAGTTGTAAAATGTTCCATAATGGTTTTCAGTCTCTAAATACACCCTTTCGCAACTACTTGCTATTATATCAGATGCATATGGTTGCCCAAAATATAATCAAAGCCATAAACTGAACTCAATTATATGATAAATAAATTGTGACTGAAGTAGAATCTATAACCTTCATAAATCCCTCAATTTCCCTACGTCAGAACATCAAAGACAGTTCTTTCTGGTTGCGGCAGTGGGTGGCTAGAGACTAGAGAGATAGTGTTGTTTAAACATAACCATAATGAATCCTTGTAAAATAGCAAGGCTTGTTATTAATAAGAATGTATTCCAAGTACATCACAGGAGGTGGATCATGGAGGTATTAATGCATCAACAATAGGAACAAAAATATTTCTCAATGTTTCCAGGAAAGACCCATATCCTCAACAGATTATGCGTTCGATCAATAAGAAACTAATTCAAAGGAATACCAGGTAAAAAAAAGAATACTCATCTTCTAATGATGATTCTAGAAACTAAGATGGGGACTCTGCTTTTCCACCCAACCGTAGACGAACTGCAACCAGATTCACTTGCATCTTTCACCTCAGAGCGAAATTACAGAGCGTGAGGGGCTTGCTTGTGGGATGCAGCTCCAGAAGAAAATATTCTCCACCTTTAGCCAAATCACCATACTGAAACTACTCAAACTCACTTCCAGTGTTGGGAATTTAAGAACCCTCTTATGCACTTCAGAACTGTCTAACAAGCCAGTTTATGTTCATATCTAATACAACCAATTCCTGAAACTCACTCAAATCACTTTGAAATGAGACACTGATCAAAGTTCCACTCTGAGCGACTCATTGAGGTTCTTCCAGTTAAAATATAACATGTAATAAAACTTCCTCAGCCACTGGAACTCCAAAATATAAGGGATAAGGGAATCATGATTCTGCAAGGAAGATGAAGCCTGTTCGCTGCTCTTCAAACCTCTCCCCCTAAAGAATTTATCTCCCTCCTTCCATGTTTTCCTTCGATTCCACTTCCTGTCATTATTTTCTATTATGTCCTGATTCCTTTCTAACCCATCCTTATATCTCCAATTGTCTACTTGCCTCTTGATTTTTATTTATTATATATATATATATATATATATATTTTTTTTTTTTGCCTTGTCACCCTTGGTCTGCCTACTAGAATATTGCAAGCCAATAACCATGGTGCCACTTATTCCCCTGTGCCTTTCTTGCCACTTTCAGCCTCCATGGCTACCACCAAGCGAGTCACCTCCCAAGCAGTCTTCCCCTTACACCTCATCTCTAGAATCTGTGTCCCCAACTCAATCCATCCATTTAATTAAATTTATAATGCTCATAATAACTAAGAAATGAAATCTAGGGTTATTACAAACCTCTCTCACTTGGGAGAACACTGTCCTTAATTTTCTAATTCCGAACACAATGCAAAACATGCTTAGTTCCAACATAAATCATTGTGAGATTTGTAATGCAACTCACTTACAATCTCATTCTATATATATATATATATATATATGTACAATTTGATTTCTCAACAACTAAATAAACATGAACATTTTTTTTCCTTGGTTCAACCACTATCTGTGGCTCCTTGTAGTCTGCTTGGTGTTTTTGTTGTGCACTATGATATCTTCAAGATGCTGCTTGTTTGTCCTGCAATCAACTCCATTCACCCAGTCTAGGAAATTCACATGCTTTCCTGTAACATGGCATACAATCTCTCATGAGACTCATCATAAAGAAATTGTAATGATTTAAATTATACCTCTTACCTTGTCCATCGGTCTATCAAGGTAGTCCAAAGGTGTCCCATCTCCACCCTTTTCCAAAAAAATGGAATCCATAGGCTTATACCTCCACCCTAAATTAGCAACACAGGAACCCAAAGGCTCATACCTCCACCCTCAATAAAAAACAAGGGAATCCAAAGGTTGATACCTCCACCCTCAAGGTAATCCAGAGGCTTATGCCTCCACCCTCAAATCAACAACAAGGGAATCCAGAGGTTGATACCTCCACCCTCAAGGGAATCCAGAGGCATATGCATCCACCCTCAAATCAGTAGCAAGGGAATCCAAAGGTTGATACCTCCACCCTCAAGGGGATCCAAAGGCGTATGCCTCCACCTTAAATAAGTAGCAAGGGAATCCATAGGTTGATACCTCCACCCTCAAGGGAATCTAGAGGCATATTCCTCCACCCCCAAATCAATAGCAAGGGAATCCATAGGTTTATACCTCCACCCCCAAGTCAATAAGGGGATCCAAAACTTTGTTTGAGCTCCACTTGATACACAATGAGAGTCTAGATCACTTGCTCCACCTGTGTGTCTTTTCCTCGTTGTACTACATGCATCCATATTTGCATTAATTGACTATAGACCATCATTCTTCCACAATAACGACTCCTGAAAAAACCTGTTAGTCAACATCACATTTTCATATATACATATGCATCAACATAATTATGTATACAATATGTAAGCAGATGTGCAAATAAGGTTAGGGTTAAGAGGGTTCCCTTTTACCATTATATTGTCTTCATTTTCATGTACCCAACTAACCTATTTGGCTTCCATACTTAATCTTTCTCTTCACAAATATGATGTCAAGTAAGTCCAGGGTCTAGATAACCTCCTAAGAATAACCAAGCATGCATTTGTTAATGGAATCCTTTTTCCAAAATTCCCCTTTTTCCTTTTCTTTCCCATATATGGTTATCATATTCCTACCAATTTGCCTCATGGTGTTCCATGTTACCTTTTCCTCAACATGTTCTTATCCATGCAAATCATACATAACCTCTTCCTCAGAAATCTGTGTCTTTCCTGCCACCCAACCATCTTGCCCTAAGGCCCCAAGTATGTAAATCGAGGGACAATTATTAAATCAACAGGAAATTCAAGAGGTAAAATAAAGGGCAACATCACAAAAGAAAATAAAATCCATAATTCCAATCATACAAGAAAATTGCACAAAAACAACATGGCCATGCATATCCATAAATAAAATCGCAGAATTAAAAATCAAAATCATAGTACATCAATCATCAAGTAAAATAGTCCAAAAACTTGACTCAATATCTTGAGTCTAGCATTCATGTCACCCTCAACCGTCATACCATGCATACATATGTGCAAAAAAATCAACTTCCTTTCCTTGTCTCCACCACTGAGTCTTCCCATGTGCAAGTGAACTCAACCTGTTTCCCTGTAGTTGTTCATGCATCCATAAGATTGTTATCAGCTAGATATATCACAAACCAAAAATAAAATCTACATAAGTTTGTTTTGAAATTCAGGAACAAATATCCACATTGGCCATGATTGTTATCCTAAATTTGCACATGTTAGAATTCACTCTATGATTTATTCTAATAGCATGATCAAAATCAACCTCTTTACCAAAACCACATTTACCACTTAGCTCAACTTTTAAAAATACTTTTGAAAGATTTGGCCTTCTTACTAAGGCCAACAGTCATGGTACCTGAAATCTCATAGAGTCAGTTAAGACACCACATGGTACATTAGCATGCACCTATCTTAAATTTTCACATTCATAAAGAGAATGCGTCATATCCTATAGGAAATCTCAAGTTAACACAAAATAATGTCATCATACATAATCAATTTCCACTTTTGTCTGTAAATAATCTGCATACCATCCATGACCATAATGATATAACCAATAGTTGCCAACAAGTATTTTCCAGTTACTAAATTCCCAAACAATTCACCTTTAGTCATACCAATTATGGGATCAATCCAATGTATTCACACACATATACATAAAAATATCTATACATTCAACATATTAATATGCATCATAAGAGACAAACATTTCCATAATATCGTATACCACATAATTAATCACATGCATACCAATTATAAGTGTGTTAGGTCACACCACTTGTACAATAATTCTAATACACTACCATAGTTATGTACAACATCATGCAAACCATGTTGTCAATGCTCAAAAACGACAATTTTCAATACATTCCATAATGTAGGAAGCATCCTTGTGGTCACCATTCATTTCCGAAATTAAGAGTACAAATAATCATACTCATATCCAACTATAATACCTAGGAGCTAGAGTCCCACTTATCTCTAAGGGTTCAAACTTTGAACCTTTTGCTTAGTTAATTTTCCATTAGTCACTATCTTGCTTCTAGGGTTACACTTTTAGTTGTTCATTCCCTTTTCGATAGAGCCCAATAGGTCCAAGTCTTGAACTCGAGAGATCTAATATCACTTAAACGCTCCTTCTTATCTAACTCGATGCCAACGATGGTTACTAGGTTGACCCGACTCTTAATGTGCAGTTATGAGAATGGGTCCCAAGTCCTTAACCTATATATATATATATGTATATTTTGTGTAACATTCATCTAGAGCTCTTATTCCTAAATGAGAAGATCTGAATAATATTGATCCAAAAAGAAAATCTAGAGCATGAAGTAGCATTAGGTTTAAAAGAAACAAATATCACAGACTCTCTTGAGATTAGGGTGTTTCCAATAAATGTCTCATATATTTCTTTATATTGATGATTATATTATTGATATGAAGTGGAATAGGATGTAAATACGCTCAATTTTATATTTTTTGTTTGTTAATAATTTATCGAGCTTGTTTTAATCATATAAAAAAAAATACCAATATTTTGTGGTTTGGGCTCATGGCTTAGCTGAATGGAATCTATTCAAAACAATGCTGGCTTAGCTGAATGCACTCTCTTCAAAAAAATCCTCAATTTATACTTTTTTTTTTCTAAAAGGTATGAGAGCTAACCTAAAAGAAAATTGAAGCCAATGGAGACTTTCCAAAATATGACAAATTCAATATTGAGCATCGATAGAGGGAAGACTATCATCCTCTAATAAGCCCTTTGGACTTTCTTGCTACATTTATTAAATGAAAGGTCCAATTAGGGAGGGGTTTTGAAAGAATTTCAACTGCTTTGGAACCTTCCATCATAGTCTCTTGGTTAAAAATAATGTGAGGGGAAAGAGTAGCAATCAATATTGTAAGGGCCAGGATATTGCAGGGGTTGTACATACCCTTGATGTTCCAAGAGAGAATCCTCATCTCGAAACCCTAGAAAGAGTCGAGAGATTGCTAGATTTGATCTCAGAGGATGACTGTTTCATAGCAAGAGACAACTGAGATTTCCTTTCCCTTTTCACACCCATTAAAAGGGGTTCATCTAGAGTCCCTAGTCCACCCCCTGATTCAGGAACAAATTCAGACAGAGACGAGGCCTCATCAAAATTTTAATGGTACAGGGAATGCAACCCATAAGGGTGAGCAACCACAAGGGGCCGAGGGGGAGGTGGAATTCCTGACAATAATTCGAGTTTTTGGATGGGGGACATGGAATTAGAGGGAGAGAGGGGAAGGAAAAGAGGGATTGAGGGGGAAGGAGGAGGGAAAGAGATATTATGAAGAGGGGAAATTTGACATAGAATAGGAGTAGGGAAGGAAACATGCTTAGAGTCTGTGGAATTCAAATTTAAATAAAGAGAGGGTGGGGAAGGGTCGAGGAGAGTAACCTAGAATTGGGGAGAAGTTCTTCTCAGTCTAATTTCGCATCACCATCATAACCATACATTTGTTCGCAAACCTCCCAAGGAAAACCATAACTTCCATCTTCGAAAAATCGTTGAACCCAACCCATTCACCCATAACAAGTTTTGTTTCTTCAATCTTCCTTTTCATGCACTTCTTATTAATTTTTTGCACTTCCTTCCTTGCCAGCTGGAGGGGCAATCTACAAGTAGGAGACGTGCCTCCAGTGGGCTTTTCCCACGTCAAAAAATCACATTGGAAGCCGACGGGTGAGCTATGTGGGTAGCTAAGAGACACTAGCTCAAAAATCAGGGGAGCGGCAGGGAGATCGTGACTAAAAGTGGAGGGAGAACCATCGACAAAGAGGACGATAATTGAGAAATGACATGAGCGACCCTTAAGTGATGGTGATGGGTGTCAATTTTTGATTTATGATAATTATTTAAACTATTTTGTCAAAATTAATTTTTTACTAACCACTAAATAATTATTATAATTAAATTAAAAATTCACATGTCCTGTTCCAAATAAACACACCTCTATATATATATATATAATATCAAAGCAATATTATATTAGTTTTTGATAATATTTTATTCGAAAGAAATAAAGGTACGTTCAAATGCCTTAGGTTTTTAAAGGGATAACCTTTTCGAGAGCGATATAAACCTATTTAAGTAAAATTAAAGAGTTTCATTATGACGGAGGATTGCTTTCCATTTTTTTTTAAAGAGAGGATTACTTTCAATTTTTTTAAAGAGATGATTCTATTATATTGGGAACGTTTTTGGCGTGATTATGTGAAATTATGTATATGGTATTTTGAAAAATTTAGGGATGTAATTTTAATGTTTAGACTTTTTTTTTTATTAATGTTTGTTATGTTGTTGTTGTTGTTTTTTTTTTAATATTTAAATTTTTAACGAGTTCATGTATTTTATAAAATTTTGGTTATTTAAGATTACATTTATTAATTTTCTTTTAAAGAAAAAGACATTAAAATTTTTATTTTTAAAAGTTTTAAAAATAAATAATTATATTTATAAAGTTGTTTAAAAAGAAAATACAAAATCATTTTTTTTTTTCATTATCATATATATATATATATATTATTAATTGTGTTTAAAATCAGCTTAGATTCATCTTAATTCTTGATCTATCAAGCGTCGAGAGGGATCAAATTTCTAGAGGTGCAAAACTCTTTTTTGAGTGTAAAACTTGAGGAAAGGTTTGCACCTCGAGAGATTTGATCCCTCTCGATGCTTGATAGATCCGGAGTTAAGATGGATCTAGGCCGGTTTCAGTCGTGTGCGGCCAAGAAAAATCTATTGATAATATGAGGAACATATGATTAATTTTATCAATAATATCAAAATACATATAATATTAATATAACCATTTTAAATATGCCAAATATGTTTGAGATTTATCGATTCATTTTAATTTTAAATTTTCTTAGTTACCTCAACTTGTTAGGATGATAAATATTGTAAAACAACTCCAATGATGAAAAATGATGAAATAAAATTTTTGAATGCAAAGTGACAATGTAATAATATTGAATGACAAAAAATGTGAATAATAAGAATGTAGTAAATTACAAATAGCTTACATTGTGATCAATCTCAAACTATTTTCTTCTACTATTCTTATTGTCACCCTTGTTAGTTTTGTCATATTTTCATATCGATTATATGAAAAAGACTGTTGAAATCATAAACCATTTAAATATTTAGTTCGAGCTGTTGTAGTAAACATCATACATTGTCTCTCTTGCTCTCCAATATTATTAGGTTTAATTACTATAACACAAAAATAAATCTACATTGTCAATAATTTTTTGTGCCTACACTGAAATCAATGCACACTATTAATCCACTGACTTTAAAATTAATGTCCCATCATAGATCAAATTACATCAAATATACAATAAAATCAATGCATCTAATGCAAAAAATCAAATATGATTAGAAAACAACATCTGCACTGAAATCAATGCATCTAATGCAAGTAATAAAATTGGATTAGATCACCATCTACACTCAAATCAATGCATCTAGTGCAAGTAAGCAAATAGGATTAGAAACCAACATATACACTAAAAGCAATACATCTAGTGCAAGCAATCAAATATGATTATAAACCATCATCTACACTGAAATCAATGCATTTAGTGCAAGCAATCAAATAGGATTATAAATCATATATATTGAAATTGAATGCATCTAGTGTAAGGAATCAAATATAATTAGAAATCAACATCTACATTGAAACTAATGCATCTAGTGCAAACAATTAAATAAGATTAGAAATCACCTTCTACACTGAAATCAATGCATTTAATGCAATCAATCAAATAGGATTAGAAATCAATGCAGCTAGTGCAAGTAATCAAATATCATTAGAAATCAAAATCTACGCTAAAATCAATGCATCTAGTTCAAGAAATCAAATAGGATTATAAATAACCATCTACATTGAAATTAATGCATCAATCACAATACATATTCTTCCCTCTCTCCCCCCTCCATATATATCTATATGTACCTCCATATCTCCTTCTTTGTCTCTCTATCTCACCCCCACAAACACACACTCTCTCTCACTCCATATTTATCAATATCTTTATCCCTCCCTCCCTGTCTCCATCTATCTCTTCTTTCTCTTCACCTTCCATCTGTATCTCTATCTCCCTTTGTCTCTCTATATCAACCCCAAAACATACACTCTCTTTCTCCAATCTATCTATCTATCACTTCCTCCTCCTCTCCCTCCCTCTCTCTCTCTTCCCCTTCCCTCCCTCTCCCCTACTTCTATCTCTCTTTGCTCCTGCTATCCTCTCTCCCTCTATATCCATCTTCCTTATCACTCCCTCTCTCTCTCTTTGTCTTTCACTCTCTATGTATTTATTCTTACCTCCCCCTCTCTCCCCCTCCATCTCCATCTCTCTTTCCCTACCTCTCTCCACTCTCTCTCTTCATTTCTCTCCCACCTCTCTCTCTCTCTCTCTCTCTCTCTCTCTCTCTATCTTCACCTTCCAAATTTGTTAATATATTCCTCTCTCTCTCCTTATCTCCTCCCTTCTCTCCATATCTCCTTATTTGTCTCTTTATCTCACCCCCAAACACACACACACTCTCTACATATCTCCCTTTTCACTCCCCCTCTCTCTATGCTTTTCACTCTCTATGTATTTCTTCTTCCCTCCCTCTCTCCCACTATCTCCCTCCCTCTCTCCTCCTCTCTCTCAAGCTGCCTCTCTTTTCCTTCCCCTCTCTTCCTCTCTCTTCCCCCATCACTCTCTCTCTCTCCCTCTCTCTCTGTCTCTTGTTCCCCTACAATCCTCTCACTTCCCCCTCACTCTCTTCCTCTCTCTCATCCTTCATCTCTCTCCATTTCTCGCCTACCTCCATCTATCTTCACCCCCCCTATGTGTGTGTGTGTCTCCCTCCCTGTCTTTTCCATTAAATAATCTCTCCCTCTCTCTTTCTCAAATCCTCTTTCTTACCCCATCACTTTATCTCTCTTTCCAAATATGTTACTATATCCCTCCCTCTCTTCTTCTCTCTCCTTCTCTCCGCCTTTTCTCCGCCACTCTTTCTATGTCTCTTTATCTCACCTCTAAACATACATACTCTCTCTTCATCTCTTCTTGTCACTCCCTCTCTCTCCACTTCTCACTCTCTATGTCTTTCTTCTTCTCTCCCTCTCTCTCCACTTCTCACTCTCTATGTCTTTCTTCTTCTCTCCCTCTCTCCTCTCATCCTTCCTCTCTCTCCCTTTCTCTCATACCTCCCTCTCTCTCTCTCTCTCTAACCTCCAATCCTCTCTCATTCTCTCTCTCTCTCCCACCTCCATATTTATGTCTCCCTCTCCCTCTCTTATCCTTCTCTACCTCTCTCACTCCTCTCCCTCTCTCTCTCTTCATTCCTCCTCTCCCCTCTTCTTTAGTTTATCTCCATCTCTCCTTTGTCACTCCGCTATTTCTCCACCTCTATCATATGTCTTTGTTCTTCCCTCCCATATATATCTAGAGTTAATATATATATATATATATATATATATATATATATATATATATATATCTTAATATATATTATACTATAAAAAATTTGATATTACATTCATATAAGGTTATTAAATTTATTAATATTAATATGAATATTAGATTTAATAATAATAATAATAATAATAATAATATTTTAATATTAATGTTAGGGTTACTAATGTTTTTTTTGTTGCATGTTATTATTATTAATTTGGTCCATAGCCTTCATATATAAATAGAAGTTGATTTCTACTCCTATTTGATATATGTTTATTTATTTACCTTACCCTTTTATACCTCTTTTATAAATATAGTATTTGGCCCATGGTATTAATAATAATTTGTCCCATGGTATTAATAATAATTTGTCCCATTGTATTTGGCCCATAGGATTCACCTATTTTTTTTGATTTTTTGTAAATATAAAGAGGTTTATGGACTAAATATAAAAAGAGGTTTTATTTATTTACCATATCTCTTTTTTGAATGTTCTTAAAACTCTTCATATTTTAAATTTATATTGTTTAAATTTATTTTTAATTGTTTATTTATATGGTTGTGTAAGTTATTATTTAAGTTGGCATTATTTATATTTTATTTTTAATTTGTGTTTTGTTTTTTATTTTGGCTTCCGACATACTTACACATCGGGGTCATACTGGCTGTAGAATGCGCCTCTTGGTGCAATAATGGAAATAAAATTTGTTTATAAAAGTGAAATATGAGACTTAATATAATGTGGAAAATTAAAAGAAGTAATTAATAAAATTGAATTCCATATACCATATATGAAAAGAGGAAAACACATTAAGATAATTATAACAAATCTTTAGTCCTTGGGGTCGGTTTAATTAGTAATGTTTGTGAAAATGAAGTGTTATGTTTCAAGAGGTTTTAAGTTCAAATCCCCCGAGTTTACTAGTGGCCCATATGTTGGGGACAACATGGTTCACCTAGAGGTCATAGTGGCTATTGTGGCTCATTTTCATTTACCTTTGAAATGTTTTTCAAAACACCAAAAAAGCATATATGTTAGAAAATGTAAAATTTTGTATGTTGAAGAAGAATTTTGATTTATATGTTGGAACATTAACATTATGTTATGAGATGTGAAGGTGGGTTGAGTCGGGCTCATTCACGTGCAGAACAGTTCAAGAGACAGACCGATGGGCACATTCAAAACATTGCACACCGGTCAGGGTCGAGTTGGGCTCATTCGCAAGCTCAGGAGAGACTAGTGCGGCGGAACACCGAATAAGCTCATGAGGGTTCCACTGTGGAGGAAACCAAACTATTTTCCTGAAGGTAGAGAAATGGCGCATTTCCATTTAAAATTTAAGGGTTTTGGAGGAGACGTAGAGGGAAAAAGAGACGGTCAGGATCAAAGCGTAGAACTGAAATGGAGATATGGACGATGAGGATCATATCGCATATCACATTTGGTAAAGGATATAAGTTTGAAATATGGTTAAACTTGCGATATTGTGATGCGATGCGATAGCATATCACACATTGCGAGGTTAGGAGGAAAGACGCTAAAGGAATATGTTATGATTACCGAAGTGCGAAGTGCGGTAAAGTTTCATATAGCCAATTGCGATTTGCTATTGGCCCCACCTCCATTTTCCACGTCACCTTCTGCCCGTCGCACTTCACACATCGCAATGTTTAACACTTACCTCCTATTTCTCATAAAAATTCTGCCGATTTTCGATTGGCCCCACCTCCGCTTGCCACATCACCTTCTACCCGTCGCACTTCACACATCACACTGTTTAACACTTACCTCCCATCTTTCATAACAAAATCCTTGATTTGTGATTTGCGGGCGGATGCGATGTGGTTTCAAAAGTGAACTCCTAAGGTTTTCAAATCCAGAGGTAAGGCACTTCTTGTGTTAAATCGAATCAGAGGAAGAAAAGAGGATTATAACGTAAAGCTGGTGAAACGCCAAAATGCGATAGAAAGCAGACGCGATGCGTTCTCCAAGGGTGAGTAGAATATAGTTTAAGTCCAATTCTTGTGGTGGTTTACGAAGAAAGGCGGAACGCTGCAGGCACGAACAGAAGGGGACATGATAACATTGTTTAGAGCACAGAGGCATAGGTAGAGTCGGGCAGAAGAACGTATAGTGGCACTGTTGGAAGCATGAAAGTTGGGCCAAGTCGAGTACTGAGGCATTGTTACAGAACTGTGCAGAGCTATCGCATCATAACCAGGAAGGACACCTCAACACTTCGGGGGGATGCATCAACAACAATCCGATTCAGCAAAACGAATGATATTTCCAGTTTCAATTTGTTTTCTTGGTATGATTGCATAAGTAATTTTAACAGTTTATGTAGTCGAAGTAGTTTCAAGAAGTTTAGTAGTTACGAACTATTTGGATGTATTTAAGTAGATAGAAATAAAGAAAAGGGGCTTGAGTTCTAGACCCTTGGGGATTACATTTTGTACTTCTTTTTTCTGATCGGTAAATGAAAGAACCAGTTTGTTTATTGATGTAGAAATTATATACAAGATGCATGTATATATCCAGATTATCCTGATCTAACAATATTTTATCTTCTTGCTAAATACATAATCCTTCCACTGTTAATCTTTTGCGAAAATTAAAATCAATTGCAAACACATGAAGCAAAAAACCAATCGCAGATAACACAGTTGTTTAACGGGAAAGCTTGAAGCTGAAAACCCCAACTATCATATATTATGTATCATGGAGATCATGTAACAATCTCATACAAAGCTTAGTACATCAAGCTCTCAGTACAATCAATCATCACACACTAATCAGAAGAAATCTGCAAACCCATGAACCGATTTCTTGCCACCTGCTAGCTTGCCTCCGCTGCACAGTCCCTGCTGAATAATAGCTCTGAATGAATTCGAATTACTCTTGCCTTGACTACGCAATCCTCATTGGCAACTCCAATGTTTGTGTGGTGCAATTAATGCACCACTATAATCACAACGGATAGTCCATCTTTCCCTTTCACCTATCTCTCCACTGGGTCTCCACTGGAACTGCCATGCACTGTAGTTAACTACTGTATTGTTCAGTTGATTAATGAGTTATTATTTGTGAATTAATTAACTAATTAATTCACTCCACCCTCACTAGTGTATCAATCAGTTAGACTAGATACAACTAGCTCAACTGAGTTTAACTCCATTAACTAAGTTAAACTGAATAACAACTCCATGAAATACTCTTCCAACTCTGTCATAACTTTTCCACTTCAGTTCTAACTGAGTCCTCCATGCATGAACCACCAGTAAACTCTAGGAATTGTGTAATTCCTTCAGCCCACTAATTTGACAAATATGTGCATTGAAATTAAGTGCTCCAAGAGAATAAGTTGCTGTTTATTGTTGGATTATTATTAAGAGCTAATAATAATCGACACTTCTATTTTTAGATCGACGATATATAAATAGACTTCGCCCAATATTCTAAAAATATAATTTCATCTATTTTTCCATCTTGACCAACCATCCACAAATAACATCCTGCAACTTCTGAAATATGATCACCATGTCTAAAAATAGACATAGTCTAAAAATAGACTTGCGCCAAAAATAGCCTGCGGGCCCACTTAGTGAAGGCGACTCATTTTCAATAAGCTCATCATCTTGTTGAATCTCAACACTCCCTCTCAACAAAATAGGGATTATCCTTCACCCCGATCCTGCCTCTATGGTATTCGAATTTGCTCCTGGTGAGCACCTTCGTCAGAATATCTGCATCCTGATCTTCCATAGGAATGTACTGAAGCAACATGATCTTCCGCTGCACACAATCTCTGATATGATGATACCGGATATCAATATGTTTATATCTATCATGAAACACAGGATTAATCAAGAGTAAATTGCAACTCTGATTATCACAATGTATCACTGTAGGATCTAAATGTGAACCAAACAAACCAACCAAGATCTTCCTCATATAGATAGCCTCACATGCAGCTTGAATTACTGCCATGTATTCTACTTTTGCTGAACTGAGTGCCACGGATATTTGATTCCTGCTGTACCAAGAAACTGCCATAGATCTGATATTGAAAATCCCTCCCGATGTGCTCTTTCTGTCTATTGGGTTGCCTGCCCAATATGCATCTGTGAAGCCATGCAACTTCACCTCATTCTTCTGTCTATACCATAAACCATACTCAGATGTGCCCCTGAGATATCTCAGGACATGCTTGCCTGCCTTCCAAAAGAGCTTGGTAGGCTTAACCATCGGTTGTGAAAGCTGGTTCACCGCATATCATATGTCCGATCTTATATTAACTAAATACATGAGCGAACCCACCAACTGTCGATAAACAGTGGCATCCACTACCTCTGCCGATGTAGCATCCTCTTTCCTGGAAGAGGAGTGTCGATAGGCTTGTAGCCTTGCATGTGAAACTTCTCAAGTATCTCCCGGGCATACTTACCTTGAGACACAAACAGTTCACCTTTCCGCTACCATATTTCCAATCCAAGGAAAGAATGAAGGAGGCCCAAATCCTTCATCTCAAACTCCTTTGAAAGATCTGCTTTGCATGAGTGTATCCACTGCTTATCACCCGTTAGTATTAAATCATCAACATAAAGAACAATGATTAAAATCTTACCCTCCACCAAAATTTGGTACAGGTTTGCATCCGCCTCACTCTTGGTGAAGCCAAGTCCAGTGAAATAGATGTCGATCCGTGTGTACCAAGCACATGGTGCTTGCTTCAGCCCATACAACACTCTTTTGAGCCTGCACACATGCGACTCGCTATTTAAGATCTCAAATCCTTCAGGCTGCTCAATGTACACCTCTTCCTCAATGATCCCATTAAGGAACACAATATTCACATCCATTTAATGAATGTGCCAACCCATCTACACTGAGAGAGAAAGGATGGTCCTTATGGAAGAATACTGTGTGACAGGTGCAAAGGTTTCTTCATAATTAATCCCCTCAATCTGTGAGAAGCCCCTATTGAGATTGCAACAATATGATGAGTTTAATGAAAATATTCGCCTTCACTAAGTGGGCCCACAAGCTATTTTTGGCGCAATTCTATTTTTAGACATGTCGATCATATTCTATGAGTTGCAAGATGCTATTTGTGGATGGTTGGTCAAGTTGGAAAAATAGATGGACTTCTATTTTTAGACATATTGGGCGGAATCTATTTTTAGATTGCCAGTCTAAAAATAGATATGTCGAATATTATTAGCTCTTAATAATATTTTGACTATAAACATTATCTTATTCTCTTGGAGCACTTCAGTTAAGTGCACAGATGTGGCACAGGAGCTGACAGAAGGAATTACGCTATTCCTGAGGGTTAAGTGGAGCTATTGCATGGAGACTTCAGTTAGAACTCATGTGACAGAGTTTGGTGGAGTTATAGAAGTAGCTGGTGGAGTTGTGTTCAGTTTAACTCAGTTAGACACAGTTGAGTTAGTTGTATCTAGTCTAACTGATTGATACACTAGTGAGAGTGGTGTGAATTAATTAATAATTAATTCACTAAATATTAACTCATTAATGAACTGAAGAATACATCAGTTAACTACAGTGCATGGACAGTGTCAGTGGAGACCAGTGGAGAGATAGGTGAAAGGGCAAGTTGACTATCAGTTGTGACTATAGTGATGCATTGATTACATCCAACACAAAGTAGAGATGCCAATGAGAATTGTGTGAGCAAGGCTGGACCAATTCGAGTTCATTCAGAGCCATTCTTCAGTAGGGATTGCGCAGTAGAGGCAGGCTAGCAGGTGGCAGAGATTGGTGCATGGATTTGCTAGATCGGGCTTGATTAGTGTGTAGCGATTGTATTGTACTGAGAGATTGTGAGAAGCTTTGTATGAGGATTGTTACATGATCTCTATGACATATATTATATACAGATAGTTGGGGTTTTTAGCTTCAGGCTTTCCCATTAAAACACTGTGTTCATATGTGTGAATTTTTATGGTTTCAATGTGTGCATGCAATTGATTTAATTTCCGTATATGATGATCAATAGTAGAAGAGATTTTGTATTGTGAATGAAGTTAAAATAGTGTGTGATCGGGAGAATGTTGGATGTATAACACATTAGTTATATAATTTCTACATGGTATCGGAGCGATATTGATCATTGGAGCAATTGCAAAGCATTGAAGCGGTTGAGTTTTGTGCTGGTGGAATTCGAATTTGCAGCAGTGTTTTCTTGGTGTCAAAGTTGAGATGTCTTTCAACGGATTGCGATTAGAGTATGCCCTTGAGGGAAGCTCGAATTATATTGCATGGAAGGACACGATGGAGGCGGTGCTGGAGGATAATGGGTTGAAGGATTTCATAGATGCTGAAATTCTAAAACCTGCTTCTAGCGATGCTGCCGCACTTGACGCATGGAAAAAGAAGATAGAAAAATGTCGAAGGATTCTATTGGAAGGTGTGAAGGATCACATATTTTCCAGCCTTCATGGTAAAACTTCTCCATTCTTGATGTGGAAATCTTTGACAGACTTGTTCCAAAGCAAGAGCGACCAGAGGAAGTTGGCGCTCAAGGATAAACTGAGGAAGATAAAAATGGAGAAAGGCGACAGTATACCCAAGTACCTCATGAAGTTTGTCCAGTGCAGGGATGAGCTGGGAAGTGTAGAGTTCTTAAAGATGAAAGAGGAATTGGTGAGATTGGCTCTCCTTGGGCTTACAAAAGTTGGCATTCCTACGAGGACTACATTATTAATTCGGGAGCTGGCAGGATGGGAGCGACTTTGGTCGGATCTTGTGGCGGAGGAAGATAAGGTGGAGTACCAACGATGGAACCTCTTCGAAGGATGAGAAGATGAGAAAGAAAATTAAGCTTTGGGCGCAAAAACAAGGAAGGAAAGGAAAGAAAAATCCTTCTCGATCCGGTGCGAAGAGAAAGGAAGAAGTAGGACATGTCAAGGGTGAAGTACTTTCACTATCACCAACACGGACATTACGCCACTAATTTTCCACGAAGAGAAAGAGAAAATTAACGAAATTTGTTGGATGCACTTGGCGGAGGCCTTAGCCTCGCGGTTTAGGCTAGTTCCCCATTGATCGCATGCTTGGTCTCAAGTATGGCAGGTTCAGTGTGGTTTCTGGACAGTGGTGCGTCTTTTCGCATGACAAGAGATCGAGATTTGTTTACTGATCTGGATGAGAAAGATCTTGGAGTGCACAACGAGATGGGCGATGATGGTAGATACAGTGCGACCGGTATCGGTACCATTTCCTTTGAGAGGGAGTCTGGTAAACCCTTCGTATTGAAGGAAGTGATGCATGTTCCGGGATTGAAGAAGAATCTTATCTCTGTGGCGATGTTAGAAGACAAGGGATATGATGTTGTATTTAGCGAGGGAAAGGCTTTCCTGCGCAGTAAGGCAACTGGTGAGACTCGGAGGATAGGGGTTCGAGTTAAGAACCTTTATCAATTAAGTGAATTCTTTGTAGCACGGCAATGGCGACAAGCGAAGGAGTGGTGATCCGAGATGAGGGAAAAATTTGGCACAGGAGATTGGGCCATCTTCACGATGGCGCTTTGAAAATTTTGCAGCAGATTTCTACCGGGCTTCCTAAAGGTACAATTGCGCAGTTAGATTAGTGCAAGGGATGTACTATGGGAAAATTTGAGAAAGCCACCTTTCATGAGAAGGATAGTTGCGCCATGAGGATCCTTGAGAGAATTCACACAGACGTGTGTGGACCTTTCTCAGTATCTTCGACAGCAAAGCATAGGTATTATGTGATATTTTTTGATGAATTTTCTCGTAAGTGCTGGATCTTATTCATGTAGAAGAAGAGTGAGACATTCTCAAAGTTCTGTGAGTTCAAGGCACTGGTGGAGAAAGAGTTGGGGAAGCAGGTGAAGGCTCTTAGGAGCGATAATGGTGGTGAATTCATCTCTAGCGAATTCAAATACTTTTGCAGCGCAGAAGGAATTCGAAGAGGGCTCATGGCGCCTCATAACCCACCACAACGGTGGATGGAGTGAAGCAATGATCGTGGGTCTTGCACAAGAAATGTTGCATGATCGGGGCCTTCCCATACACTTGTGGGACGAAGCTTGACAAATTTGCGGTTTATGTGAAAAACCATTGTCTGATAGAGTACTTGGCATGAGTACACTAGAAAGGGCTTTTCTCGTAAGAACGATATTTCTCATTCGAAGATTTTTGGCTCACTGTTTACATTCATGTGACGAAGGATGCCGGGGAGAAATTTGGAGCCGGCCAGCGAGAGGTTAGGGATATTTGTAGAATTTTATGAAACACCCCACAACTATCGTGTGTATTTTCCGTACAATTGGAAAGTTTGTTGTGCGACGAGATATCAAATTTCATGAGGAGAAAGCCATGAAGTTGTCGCTTGAGAGGGAGCTACACTTGCATGCAAATGAGGAGCTATTAGTTCATAAGGATGAGCTCAGGATGTGGATCAGCCACAAGAGGAGGTTCATGGAGTGGAATAAACCACTCTTGCAGCGCCAAACATCAGAGGGTGGAAACGCACTACAGAAGCTGAGCGACTGAATCAAGATGGAGCGCAGAATGTAGGAGCCCCTGCATCACTGCGCAGACAGAGACAGTCACCTGACCGATATATTGGATACATGGCTCTGATGAGAAAGTGTATCGTGACAGAACCATCTTCTTTCGAGGAAGCTGTGGAGGACCCTGCATGGGTAGATGCCATGGTGGAAGAGTATGATTCGATTGTCAGAAACAGTGCATGGGAGATTGTCCCAAGGTCAGAAGGGAAATCAATGGTAGGTTCGAGATGGATCTACAAAGTGAAGCAAGCAGTTGACGGGAGTGTTGAGAAGTACAAGGCGAGATTTGTCACCCGTGGCTTTTCACAGATCGAGGGGATTGACTATGAGGAGACTTTTGCACCTGTCGCAAGGTACTCTTCCATACGGACGATCCTTGCTCTCTCAGCGCAGATGGGGTGGCACATTCATCGGATGGATGTGAAGACTGCGTTCCTCAATGGAGTTATTGAGGAGGAGGTGTACATAGAGCAGCCTGAAGGTTTCGATATCTTCAGCAGTGAGTCGCATGTGTGCCGACTCAAGAGAGCCTTGTATGGGCTCAAACAATAAAATAACCTGTAATACTTCGTTCAGTTGGAGGAGTAAGGTGTTTAA